>JAOEGL010000003.1:108355814-109008671 GCA_034509955.1 Urosaurus nigricauda | reverse complement strand
TTTTGTTCTCTTTAACTGCTATTTGGCTAAAGGTCAGGGCTACAGAATGACAGAACTCCTAAAAATACTGTGGCTTGTGATTTACCTTCAGATCCAAAAATAGAGTCCTAATCTTAAAAAGAAGTCACTACTCATTCTGTAACATATTCTCTATGGATATTTTGACAGTAGAATATTTTCAATCATACATGCTGATTCTTCACACATTTTTGCAATTTCTGAGTTATAGTGAAATGTGGAGAGACATACAATAAAGATCTAATTCACTCAACTAGACAAGGCCAGAAAGAGTTCAAAAATACACCCAGTGAACATTGATTTCTCTCTTTTAGCCACTATAGAGATTTGTTAACACCAATACATCAAATTAACCTGGGAATTATGGACATGATCCAACCAAAATTAAGGAATTTTATATCACATCCATTTTCAGTAGGAAAAAGTAATGAATATTATATTGTACAAGCCTCCCATTAAATGTTCTTGATTTTGTTGTGGCCAATACACCCTTCTGTTAATATAGTACATAAAAATAAAAATAACTTAACAATAAAATTTAGCAATAAAATAGCAGTACAAGCCACAACCTTAGAAGAAGGATGAAAAACAAATGAAATAAATTTTATAAACTGAAAATGCAAATAAATTGGTCAGCATACATGTCTATTACAGGTCTTAATAAAAACAAGAGCTTCAGCTTCCAAATTCACATTTACATACATTAAAAACAGCAACACAGTATGTGTCACCATCAGAATGGTTTACATCAATCAATAAACAATTAACAGACTTTTTATTTCTTTTATATCCACTTTCTCGGCTGATTCTTGCAAAGTTCATAAGCAATGATAGTAGCAACAAAACTCAAGCTTCACTCCATAATTTCCTCCCCACCACAACAGCAACTGTAATTATTAAACAATAAAGCCTAAGGACATTTGAGCTATCTCCCCAGACCTAAGAAAGATTTCTTAATAAGTCATATACATTTGTCACATATTCAGAAAATATTCAGAATACATAGGGCCAAGCTTGGACAACATTCTAACTTGATCCTTCTTCACGTGTCTTTTTTTCTACTACAAAGATCAAATATCAGTGTTGAATCAACAGTCACTTTGCTTAATTAAGTGAACTTGGTTGGAATCCACTAATTCAGAGAATATCAGCAGTGGCTCATCTTTAAATCTGACATAATTGGTGCCTTACATGAAACAGAATGTACAACAACCTACTTCCAAGAATCTCTACATCTAAATATATTACCGGGGATGTTTATGAATTCCAGTAAACACTAAATGGAGGATAATTGGCTCATTTGAATAATTCTCCAAACTATGGTTTAGAGAACTGGGAAAAAGCAAAAGCAGCAAATCTGGGCATGTGAACTTCTTCTTTTCTTTCTCTGCATAGCAAGGCATGGAGCTTAGAAGCTTCCATTTCAAACTGTTTGCCACTATGTCCAGTCTCATCCTCTGGTGCATGAAGGAGGTGAAGGGATCACATAAACTTAAGGACCAGGACGTCTCATTCCTCAGCATGATTTAGGGAATCAATTCAGCACAGCCAATACTTATCTGACTTTCTTATCTTGGACACAGAAGAGTTAATAAATAACAGATGTTACTTCTAGGTCATTGTGTCCTTGTGGATTACATATTACTTATTACCTGCATTTAGATCACTCTCTTATAGTAAATATAGAGTAGCAAGGGCCTCCCCCATACATACACACTAAACCTTGTTATGAGTTTCTGCAGTGTTACACAATGCAACAATCACAAGTAGCTACGGTAGTATATAAGGCTATATTATTTTAGTTAAACATTGGGACAGAAAACAACAATTTTTGGTGCTTACTGTATGCCTAGATATTTTTTTTAATTGCAAATAGGCAATCTAACAATGGAGATTATTCAGCAGTTGGTTTATGCATTCATTGTGCATATTTACACTGCTAAAATAGATTTTATTTTATTTTCCCTGAATGTTCCAGCCATCAGAGGGAAGGCCTGCAGTTAAAGAATAAGCAGATAGGAATAGAAGTTTGTTTATGAAAACAAAGTGTTTGATGTCTTATTATTTTATAAGACACATTTTGTATATATCTATCCTTGTCTGCACTGGCCAAAGAGGCTTCCAGGAATATCCTGTTCCCACAGATGTCCAAACGTGGCCCCATTACTGCAACCTCCATTCCCATGCTGCAGTAACTGTCTGCATGGGCAGTGGGCTGCCTGGCCCTTCCATCACCACCAATTGTTTGCATCTGATATCAAAGTGAGGCATCCAGGGATGAGTAAAAGGCTGGGCACTTCCTTCTAACCTCAGAACAAATGATCCACAGTGACAACAGATGTACTGGGTGACTCAGTGGGACAACCATGAAGACAGCCACCACAGCACAGGAACAGAGGACTCAGAAGAGCCAGAGAAACAAGTAACCTATTTTAAACCATGTTATATCCCAGTTCTGGTGAGGAACATGCCAGACATCATCCGGATTGCTCGTGCCAGAACCAGGGGGTGAGATGTGTGTCATGCAAACAGGATGATAAAAGAATGGGGTGCATGCAGACAAGGCTTCTGAAGTAACACAAATAGCTTGAATAGCTATGAACAGACAAATTACTGGAAAGAAATCTTACCAATATTACCCTGATAAAACTCAACCCCGAACTTGTCCTTTCCAATTCTGCTCATTATTCCTTGCTTCTACATTATAAAATTAAAATCAGTACTGTGGTGCCTAATATAAAACTAAACCACAACCAGCTCTAAGTCATACCTACTTTATATATTCATGTATAAATCTAGAAATTGTAGTCAAAAAATTGACCCCCAAAAAGCCAAATCGACTTATCCATGGGTCGATGTAAGTTCTGTACTTTAACTCTTATATTTTAAAAACTCTTATTTAAAAAAAGGAACCATCCCCTTGTGAAAAGCAAGAGTGTGATCTGTCTTGAAAGCACTTGCCTCCCCCCCCCCACCATCCCCCTACTCTCTCATAGGGGATTATCGCACCCAAGGCTTACCATGCTTAAATCGCCAGTAAAACACTGCAGAAGCATAGAGGTGTGATAGCTGGTCGCACTTCTCAAACATCACCGAAGCGTCCCCTCTCCTCTCCCGTCATCAAAGTGCTCACAAAGCAGCCATTTCTTTAATAACAGGAACTTCCATTATGAAGAAATGGCTGCTCCACAAATGTTTTGCTGACAGGAGAGGCAAGGGGAAGCTTCAGGAGCACAACTGACTATCACACCTCCATACTTCTGGAGCATTTTGCCAGTGATTTAAGCATTGTAAGCCTCCGTTTGATAATCCCCATGGGGTGAGCACAAACAGTTTTGCCTGCAATAATTAAGTTATTTAGCATTGTTTTCCTTTGCTTCATCCTTTAAATCCTTACTTACATGCCCCTAAGTTTTACTCTCGACCTATCCACAGATCATATCAAAATCCACAATTTTCATCCCAAAACTTGCCCTCAGCATATATGTGAGGTCAACGTATTGTCGAGTATATACGTATAAGGATACATAAGCATTTCCTAGTTGCTTCTTGACTTGGGAGCCAGAGACTCAGACCCAGGGGAGAGACAGAGAGAGAGAGAAACAGTTATGGCCACTCTTCAGTTCCAGGGATAAGGATCTGCTCCATGATATGCCCTTCAATTGCCTTGTATTCCTATCGCTGTTATTCCAGCTACAAATTACTGTTTATCTCAACTTCTACCGATACCATTATCATGTCAGTCCAAAAAAAGATACTGGGGATATGAATCTTGGCAGTATCACTCACTGTGGCATCAATTCAAACATTGTTTGGATGAGCCAACAGAAGGATTGGCCAACTGATACTCAAAATTCCTGCCCCTACCTGATTCATTGAGAAAGAACAGAACTTCAAGAAGGTTTTCCAAAACACTAGGAGCATCCAGAACCACACCTAAATATTTCCCACCACAGTAGAAAATTGAATTTTTTATACAAAACTGGGGCTTAACCTTTCATGATCTATTTATCATACTGCAGCGGCAAAATCTATGGCCTGAGATTGTGGACATCCTGACCCAATCTTTGTCATTTTGTGAGATATTTTGCCTTCTATGTCAAAGAGCGCTGGTGCCACATCAAACTACCAATTCCAGGATTCCATCGCATTGAGCCATGGCAGTTAAAGCAGTATCAAACTGCATTATTTCTGCAGTGTGAATACTGCCTTCCTGTCATTATCGTCCAAGATCCAATTAACGTCCTCCTACAACAATTATGATCCTGCAGCTTCAGAATGGTCAGTTATCCAAGGAGATGTCTAATCCTCCAGGGCCCAATGATGCTTGACCTTGGTTGCTAGATTGCTTTTTCCCCCATGTCTATAATGGCACCTTTTAAAACAACCTTACTAGCAGCAATCTTCCAGGACTGTAGAAAGGAAGTTTTTCCATATGCTCCTTGCCTGTTTTGATATCACTTTTAATATATGGTGGGCTTTTGGTATCTTCTGGGGTTTGGTTCCGGGATCCTCCGTGGCTACCAAAATCTGTGGATGATCAAATCCCATGATATAGGATGGTATAGTAAAATGGTATCCCCTGATATAAAATGGCAAAATCAAGGTTTGTTTTGGGGGATTTTTATATTTTTTAAAATATTTTCAAGCCATGGATGCGGAATCCGTGAATAGGGAGGCACAATTGTACATGTTCTAATAAATATATTTGTTATTATTAATTCTCATTTATTGTCAGCTGTCTTGTTTTCAAGCACAAAAGCAGGATCTACAAATTTTAAACAAATTTCCGTATCTTCTTATTTAAACTAAACTTCTATATAAAATTGAACTGAATCTGCATTCATCTCACCTATCCTTATCTTAATCTACTTTTAATTTTTTCTGTCTCCCCTCCATGCCCCAAATCAAATTGTAGCCTTTGTAAACACTTCAGATTATTGTCAGACTGTGAAATGCTGTTCGTGAACATCGATCAAGCCCTGTTTTCTTATTGTTACCTTGCAAAGCACCATATTTATATAAATATACAGTATTAAGATAATCATATAATACTATCATAAAATAATTTATCCAAAAAGACGGAAAAGACTCAGCTACTGCCTGTTTGGGGACAAATCTAGTCTGCTGGCAATCCCTTCATGTAAATGTACTGGATAAAATTAAAACCAACTTTTTAAAAATAACAACAAAGGACTTAGCCCACAATAATAGCTCACATATGTTTGTATATTCTGACCACAGCTGTCAACATTAATTATGTAGCTTGGTGGGTCACAATTTGTGCAATCCTGTCTTGAGGAAAGAAAAGGAGCTGCAAATTGGACGGCTCTCATTCCAACATTAAAACCTAAATTCCACATGTTATATGCACAATAGAAGCCAAGATGACTAAAGTGAGGCTATAGTACTTTGGACATGTAGTGAGATTAGAAAATATGACATTAGAAAAGATAGTAACACTTGGTAAGATGGAACACAATAGGAGAAGAGGAAGACCACGATCACAAATAGATAAGACTCAATCATCGAAGCCACAGCATTCAGTTTAAAAGACCTCAGCTTTTAAACTGTTCATAACAGGGTGTCTTGGAAGTCTCTTAGTCACAAGGTTCATTGAAGTTGACTTAATGGCAATTAACAGCAATGATAATTAAAAGAAAAGTATTCATTTCAAGTGAGAGAAGCATCTTTTGTGTATTGGACTGAATCATACTCATAGTCGAAAAAAGAGAAAAATCCACTGACTTCATTCAGTGGTACACCAGCATCCCAACCAGTCTGTTCTATATAGGATGGGGCCTAAATGCCCAAAACACATCAGATCCTGTCTGATCTTGAAAGTTAAGCTCCGGTTATTACTTGGATGGGAGACCAGCAATGAATACCAGGTGTTGTAGGTGATCTTTCAGAGAAAGGAACTGGCAAAACCATCTCTGAGTATTCCTTGCCTCACAAAACCCTATGAAGTTAATGGGGTCACCACAAGTCAACATGCAATCTAAAGACACATATATAGACACTTTAGTTAGGATTCAGGTCTGTACCTTAGTCATTCTTATAGATTAAGAATCCTGTATTCCCGTTTTCCAAACAGAGGCCTGAGGCTGAGAGTGAGCTGTCAAATGACTAAGGTTGTCTAATGAGTTCATGGTTGCAGTGAGATGAAAATTTAAGTACGATAATAAAATAATTTAAGATACAGTCTGCCTGCCCCATATGTGGGCTTGCCATACGTGGACGTGAGCTCATACCGATGGCAAGCCTGGGGGGACAAAATGGCGCATACAGGAGCACATCGCCATTGAAATCAACAGGACTTGAGGTCTTGTGGTTTTTCCCATACACGGGGGCCTGGAACAGATCCCCTGCATTTACAAAAGGCCCACTGTACAGTGTGTTACAAAAAGCAGAAATTATTTATTTGTTTTTTTCATTTGAATGCCACCTTTCTCCCAGAAAGGACCCAATGTGGCTCACAGATTTTTAAAAAATCCAAGAAGTTATCTTCAGGTGTATATCTTGTGTGTATGTGTATGTGCCTTCAAATCACATGTCAGCTTGCAACGACCACAGGAACTGCATAAAGTTTTCTTTGGCAAGGAATACTTAGAGGTGGTTTTGCCAGTTCCTTCCTTTGAAATGTAGCCTATAAAACCTAGTATTCATTGGTAGTCTCCCATCCAAGTACTAACCAAGGCTAACCCTGCTTAGCTTCCAAGACCAGTTGGGATCTGATACCTCTTCCATACATAAAACAGCATCACAATATACAGTAGAGTAGAGAATATTAGTTTTGGGTTGTAGTTTTGTGTTTTTTAACAGGACACAATGGACCAAAATGAAGAACTAAAGAATGTCTTAGATGCCTAGCAGCTTAATGTGCTACGGCATCTTTTCCCAAACATGTCACCATTTTCCACTGCTCCCTTCAACAAAATTGAAGCATAAAAATGCAAATAAAAGTCCTGGGCTGCTACTGCTTCTTTAAACAGACTACATTATATGAATGCAAAATATGCTTCTCAAATATTTCAAGGCATTTAGGAAAAGTTGAAGCTAACACATCAATTGTCGGGCAAAAGGGAGAGTATGCTAGTCTTGGCCAAGTATCAAACGTTCTTGCTTCAGCAAATGCAAAGATTTGTGAAATGATAAGAGAGAACTATATTAGAATAGTTGAAAGGTTTCTTTTCAAAAATCAAAATATTAGTAGCCATGAAAAACTGATAGAGGGAGTAAGTTATTATGTACATTGACTATACATCTCAACAGTAGAAATAAGGATTTTCTTCATTACATCAGTGACAAAGATATGCCTTTGCTCACTGTAAACTGTAAGATACATTTTAAAAAATGACACAAGTGCACAGGCCAAACTAGCATGAAGCAAAATACAAACTATGCAGTACTTATAGCTTGTCTGTACCTGTCATTTGTACAGTCGATGGCTGACAGATATTCCTTTGGCAAAGTAGTACCTTGTAAAGTTTGATTGTCTGTGATTTTTAAAAAATAAATACATCAAACCATCACAAAGTCCTTCTGCCCTGAAACAGAGAACTGCAATTTAAGTATTCCTTACAAATGCTCACTAGTCCCAATATAAGAATGTATCAATTGGGATGGCCTGCTCCTACATTCCTTAGTAACTGGTTTGCCATCCCAGTACACCTTGTATTATATGTTTTTCCTCAATCTAAGGTTTATGCTGCTGCACCTGAAGGTACTATAGTTCCAGCTGTCTTTTCTAAAGGCAGACAGGATGGTTAGGGAATTCACACTTTGGAATCAAAAGTGCTTCTTCTTCATTATTTTAAAGATTACTAACATTCCATGTGTTGAGATGAAGCGTTGTGATGCTTATGCATTGCACTATTACATCTACACGTTCTTTTCTATGTCAAATAAGTGAAGTGACTCGGTGAATTCTGCCTTTTCAGAGAACCATCTGTGTTTATTCTCTGAAAATCACAAAGCAGAGCAAAAACATGTTCTTTGGAATGTTGTCCAGGACAAAGAAAAAAGGCTTTCACCTGGTTAATAACTGTTTTCCATGGCGACCAAGTTTATCTTGGCATTTCGCATTGCTTAGCAAACAGACAGATGTCTTTCCATTTATTTTTTTTTTCAGGAAAAGATGCTGACCAACTATATTGGCAGCTCCAAGAAAAGATTACAATCTCCCACGGATTTTTGTTTATAAAGCAAAAGCAAAATAGATTTGTTCAGATTTCTTTCGGAGTAATGAGCCTTGTTGGGATTGGGGTGCACTGCGTGGATTTGAAAGACAAAACTCGGAGGTCATTTAAAAAGGTTAAACAAACTGGACTCATGCACTTGTTAGCTTATGCACTTGAAAATGCAAGCATCCATCACAACAGCCAAGAAGTGACTTTAAAAGTCAGACAAGATGTTCCATCAGATAAAGGAGGATGGTGTATAAAATAAATAAAAGAATGATGAAGGAACAACAGTACCCACAACATTCTCTACAACTGCAATTTATTAATTTTTAAATGGGGAATCTCTGCAGCATTGGGTTACAGTGCAATATACATTATTAATATGGTATTTAGAGAAAAAAAGCTTTAGATGATACACACTATTAAGCCAATGTAGTCAAATGTTCCTACAGTAGCAACTTTTCTCACTCAACCTCACAGATCCTCATACATCGCTATGGCCTCTTGTAATTTCTGCAATAATTCTGACCACTTTCCACAACGACAACACCTTCCAAAAAGCCAATCTGATGTCACTTCAAACAATCCAACTCTACAGATTATAGCACTTAGCTATTGCATTATCACTTCGCAGGAACACAGAAACCTGTCTTTTATCATGTTAGAGTCTCTGCTCATCTACCCTGGTCTCGGGTTAAATCCATTATTAGTCCTACCCAGAGTAAACTGACGGAGATTAATGGAGCTTTAAGTCAGTTGGCACGCTTCTGGGTTTGGGGCAATGAAAGATTAGCCCATCGCTCCGTGCCTGAACTTTCTAACTGGGAGTCCAGAAACTGAGCATGAAGCCTTTTGGGTTGCAGGCACACTGGAGAAATAACCCGGTTTGACAGCACTTTGAGTGCCATGGCTCAAGGCTATGGACTTCTGGGAGTTGGAGTTTGTTGTGGGCCCAGAGCGGAGCAGAGCTCCGCTCTGGGCCCACAACAAACTCCAACTCCCAGAAGTCCATAGCCTTGAGCCACGGCAGTCAAAGTGCTGTCAAACTGGATTATTTCTCCAGTGTGCATGCAGCCTTGCATGCAATGTGTATGTTGTGCAAGTGAACTACAGTCCCCTACATCATCTGCTCACTCAGCGGAAACGTAATACCACCATTTAACATCTTGTATCGTTTTAAACCAGGGCGAGAATCATGTACTTCTCCATATGGTGAGAGACTGCAAATCCCAGGATCCTTCACTATTGGCTAGACTGGCTAGGGCTACCGGGATTTGCCACCAAACAACCATAGAATCTTTGGACCTTATCAGACATTGGAAATTGGAAGTATAATCCAATGGCAATCCAAAAGCAATCATGGGGTTTCAAGTTATTGCGAATTAAAGTATCTCACGCAATTTCAGGTAAAAGGGAAGTCATTCCGAACGCAACCATGGGTTTTACGTTATTGCGAATTAAAGCATCTCATGCAATTTCGGGCAATGGGGGTTCATTTTCGGGGAATGGGAAGTCATTCTGAATGCATTCCAAATGCAACTGGAATTCACGTAAATTCGCTAAACTAGCGAATTCATGTGAATTTGAATTGGCTCCAATCGCAATAAAGAGAAATCCCTCCTGTCTGATAAGGTCCAATCATAGAGTTGGAAGAGACCCCAAGGGCCATCCAGTCCAACCCTCTGCCATGCAGGAACTCCCAATCAAAGCATCCCTGACAGATGGCCATCCAGCCTCTGCTTCAAGACCCTTTAGAAAGTCACACGATTCCCATTTAAGACATTAAGTTGTAACTTTTTGGCATTTTTAGCCAGTGACCTTTCTGAGAAACAAATGTCCCACCACAAGAAACAAACCATGTCCCTGTAGGTTTGGCCCCACAGAAGTTCTCCCATTAGAAGCCTATTTAGGTCATATTCTTCAAAAAGTATTCAGGATCTGACAACCCGCAGTCATTGGGATAGTATGAGGATATCATATCACTTCAAGACGACTGTGCAGAACTGAATATTCCCCGGCGTTCAAAATATAGATACGGAGGAAACGGAGCCAAATGTAAAAGGGCATCCAGCCCAGTATAAACAGTGAGGATACGCACGGCATCTTAAGACCAAACGCATTTATTATGGCATGAGTGTTCACGGATTACAGTTCGCTTCATGGGATGCGTGAGGCGCTCTCCAAAACTTGAGCTCGGGTCCTAAGATCCTCTCTTACTATATTGCCAACATAAGCAATATCATCATGCAGGAACCAGAATGCGCGTCCTTCACGATCCGGAAAAAAAGGCAATAAGCAAAGCAAGCAAAGGCTAGGTAATGGGCATCCCATACAAAAAAAAGGCACCACCTCAGGGTCACAGAAAGACACTATGGCTGTATCCGCACTGGGGAAATAACCGGGTTTGGCCCCGCTTGAAGTGCCCTGGCTCAAGGCTATGGAATTCTGGGAGTTGGAGCTTGTGGTGGGCCCAGAGCGGAGCTCCGCTCCGCTCTGGGCCCACCACAAGCTCCAACTCCCAGAATTCCATAGCCTTGAGCCAGGGCACTTCAAGCGGGGCCAAACCCGGTTATTTCCCCAGTGTGGATGCATCCTATGTGTGTTTCCCCTTTTGTTTGGTATCAATGAATCTTGAGAGGAAGCAAATGGCAAATATAACTTTCCGACAGGAGGGGAAACACATTTTCGGGTGACGAAATGTCCTTAGGTGATACCTTGGTATCAATATGAGGAAAAACACACCATGTTCTGTGTGTCAAACCTATATATCACTTGCTTTAGATCGCTTAACATTCAGCGATTGGGTTTCCTACAGTCTGATCCTTCTTCCAATAATCATTGTCTAAAGTCGACCAAGAAGACTGAGAAAGTCATTAAAGTTTTATATCAGAAGGATAAGGTTAATGGTGTGTATTTTTTAATAATGAAAACACAATGAAGCCTTCATTTCTTGGGTGTTAACACAGAATGATGTTTTAACGTGCCCCGACTGTACATGTTTCATTTTTGGGAAATGGGAAGTCGTTCCGAACGCAATCAGATTTCACGTAAATTCACCAAACTAGTGAATTTATGGAGTTTATCACACGAAGGGAACTGGAAGTATAATCCAGTGGCAATCTGAATGCAATCATGGGGTTTCGCGTGATTGTGTGAAAGCTGATCACACACATTTTCGGGCAAAGGGAAGTCCTTCTGAACGCAATTGTGGGGTTTCGCATGATTGTGTGAGAAACTATCACATGCAATTTCGGGCTCTGGGAGGCAATTTCGGGCAGTTCTGAACGCAATGCAGTGTCAATACGCAATCACGTGAATTCGCTGAACTAGAGAATTTACTCCATTCCGAACTGGCCTCACATCCATTTCTTTCAAAATTGAGAGAAATTCCTTCTGTGTGATAAAACTCCCATGAGACTAATGTGATAAAAGTGAAGGAAGGAAGGTGAAAGGAAGGAAAGAAGGGAAGGGGAGAGGAGAGGAGAGGAAGGAGAAAGGAAAGGGGAAGTGGAGGAAGGAAGGAAGGAGAAAGGGAAAGAAGGAAGTGGAAGGAGAAGAAAGGAAGGGAGGGAGGGAGGAAGAAGAGAAGAGGAAGGGAAGGAGAGGGTAGGGGAAGGAAGGAAGGAAGGTTTGCCAGGGGGGCCCACAGCCAGAGAGGGCAGCCAGAGGAGAGGAGGCTCAGGTGGGGCTGAATGGACTGGACGGGGCCCAGCGGACCATCATCGTGGGCCCAGTCTTGGAGGGAAGGGGGGCGGGAAGGGGCTGGGGCTGGCCTTGGTCCTGCTGCTTCCCGTCCAGTGTCCCTCCCTCCCTTCTTACCTTGAGGCAGGAGGGGCTGCTGCGGGTGGCGGCGGCCAGTTCCCGGAGGCTGGCGGCGACACTCGGGGACCCGGGGCTCGGGGTCGCGGTGGCAGGAGCAGCGGGCGAGGCGTTGGGGTTGCAGCGGGTCCCGGGGTTCTGGTTCTGCTGGTTCTGGTGGTTGTGTTGTTGTTGCTGCTGCTGCCGGGGCGCGTGGTGCCGGATGCCGTCGAGGAGGCGGACGAGGAGGATGTTGGGCGGGAGCTCCTCGACGTTGCATCCGACGACGAGGACGCGGCACTCGGGGCATCGGAGCTCGTGTCGGGAGCTGACGATGCTCTCCAGGCAGCGGCGGCAGAAGGTGTGCTGGCAGGGGAGCACCTTGGCCGTCGTGTCCAGCCGCTCCAGGCACACCGAGCACTCCAGCAGGTCCAGCAGCGAAGACGCCTCCTCCATCGCCCGCCCCGACGACGACGAAGAAGAAGAAGAAGAAGAAGGGCAGCCCTCCAGCCCGGCAATAGCGGGGCCGCCCCGGCGGGGATGCAGCGGCGGAGGAGGCTGAGGATGCGGCGGATGCCGGGCCCGGCCCTCCTCCGCCGCCGCCGCCTCCTCCTGGGCCGCCCGCTTCTCGGCCCCGGCGGCCTTCGGGGAGCAGAGCCACGACGCCCCCAGCAGCATCGGAGCCCCAGAGAGAGAGACTCACAGACAGAGAGAGAGGAGGACGGAGGAAGAGCAGCCTCCCTCTCCCTCAACGGACGGAACCGAGGGGCATCGGAGGAGGACTCCCCAGCAGGGAACCCCCAAGGCCCGGGGAAGGGGGGGGAGGACGCGTCCGGGAAAAGGAGGACCCTAGGCGGGGAAAGAGAGGAGGAGAAGGTGGAAGGGAGGAAGGTGGAGGAAGAGAAGAAGGAGGTGGAAGAAAAGGTGGTGGTGGAGGAGGAGAAAGGAGTGAAGGTGAAGGTGAAGGCAAGGAAGGTGGAGGAGAAGGATGGCTTCCCTCACCCTCTCTTCTCCTCCCTTTGCCCCCCTTCCTCCTCTCTCTCTCTCAGCCCCAGAGAGTCCTCCTCCTCCTCCTCCTCCTCCCTCAGAGAGCCCCCCTTCCTTCCTTCCTTCCTTCCTTCCTTCCCGGCCGGGAGCCCTCTCTCTGCCGCCTTCCCTTCTTCCCTCAGAGCCTCCCCGACAGTCAGTCAGTCCCTTCCTTCGAGGGGCGAGGCGGCTGCTCCCCTTCCTCCTCCTCCTCAAAGTCCTGGCCCTTCAGAAGAGCTGCTCCTCCACACCAGCCTCCCAGGGAGGGAAGGGAAAAGGAGGAGGAGGAGGAGGAGGAGGAGGAGAGCCTCCCCTGCCTGAATCCTTGGGGGCCTGGCCTTGCCCTCCAGAGCCTCCCTCCTCTTCTCCTCTGCTGCCTTGCAAGAGCCTGGCCCACCACCTTCAGAGACGAGATCCCTCCTCCCCGCAAAGCAAAGCAAGCCCCGCAGATGATAATAATGCTGCTGCTGCTGCTGCTGCTGGGGATGGAAGAGTTGCTCTTTGCAGAACTTTGCTCCCCCCCACCTCTATTCCTTACCCTCGGGCGCCCCCTCGTGGCCATGGCCGCCCCAAGCATCACCATCATCATCTGGGGGAGCTGGAGGGCTGCAGGGAGATGGAGCCAATTCGCAATTACATGGAATTACATGGAATCTGATTGCGTTCCGAATGCGTTCGGAATGGCTTCCCGTTTCCTGAAAATGACCCCCCACCCATTGCCCAAAATTGCGTGAGATACTTTACTACGCAATTACGTGAAACCCCATGATTGTGTTCGGAATGACTTCCCTTTTGCCCAAAATTGTGTGAGATACTCTAATACGCAATTACGTGAAACCCCATGATTGTGTTCAGATTGCCGTTGCATTATACCCCCAGATTCCATTGTATGATAAACTTGGAAAGCCAGATCACAGAACAGAACAACACACATGCAAAATCACTCCTCCCTTCCCAGGGACACACAGGAGACATTATTGTTATTATTGTTATTATTAACCTTTATATAGCGCTGTAAATTTACACAATGCTGTACCTACAGTCTTATAATTAGACAGTTCCCTGCCCTCAGGCTTATAGACCCAACCCTTTTCCAGGCTATCATTCTCTGAAGATGCCAGCCACAAATGCTGGCAAAACATCAGGAAGGAACTCTTCTAGAACATGGCCACATAGCCCAAAAAAACCCACAAAAAACTATGGATGCCGGCCATGAAAGCTTTCAACTCCACAACTCATACATCTGAAGCCTGAGAACAGTGCGGACACACACACACACACACACACAACCGCATTGCTATAAAGCACAGAATCATATAGAGTTGGAAGAGACCCCAAGGGCCATCCAGTCCAACCCTATTCTGCCATGCAGGAACTCACCATCAAAGCATCCCCTGTGACAGATGGCCATCCTGCCTCTGTTTGAAGACTGCCAAAGAAGGAGACTCCAGCATACTACTCCAAGGCAGCATATTCTACTGTCCCACTACTCTTTCCCTCAAAAAGTTCTCCCTGTTGTTTGGGTGGAACTGCTTTTCCTATAGCTTGAATCAATTGCTCCGTGTCCTACTCTCTGAAGCAGCAGGAAAAAAGCTTACTCCATCCTCAGTAACTGGGAGGGCACATACGGTGGACTGGCCTTTCAAATAATGATGTTTGACATCCTGAAATTTGACCAAAACTCCCCATAAAAAATTAATATAATTCTTTGAACAACCTCTGGTGCAGCAGAATAATTATATATAACATAAACACGACCTGTATTTATTTATTTATTTGGCAAAGATATTTTAGCCCTGTTTCTAAATCCTGATCTTCACCAACACTTGTCCTGGTGCCAAGAAATACAGAAGAGCATTGCTTCATGTATGAAACATCCTTGTATATTTTAAATGCTTTTCAAAAACCAACAAGACCCAAAAATTGTGTTTTTTGTGGTTTTTCAGGCTACGGGCCCTGTTCTAGAAGAGTTTATTCCTGATGCTTCACCAGCATCTGTGGCTGGCATCTTCTAAAGATGGCTGAAGATGCCATGAAAATGCCAGATGGATGGAGACCTTCTGAAGACGGCTGTCGTTTTCTGAAGATGCCAGCCACAGACGCTGGTGAAATACAGGAATAAACTCTTCTAGAACATGGCCACCTAGCCCAAAAAACCCACAAAAAACTATGGATGCCAGCCATGAAAGCCTTCGACTTAAGACTCAAAAACGCTTGCCCTTGTCCCAGCGATCTGTCCCATCCCTTCCCTTTCTCTCCTTCTTTCCAAAACACACTGTTCTCAAGGGAGGATGCTGTGACCCTGTGCTTCTCATTTTCCCTGCCAAAAGTTTTGAGAAAGCCCACAGTCAGACCTCTCTGGAAGCAAATAATATGGGTGAAGAGGAAAACATGGAGGAGATAGAAGAGAAATGGGCAGGGGATGGCATTTTCTCACAGCCCATGATTTATTTAGCAACAAGATTAAGGGCCTAATCCAAAACCGGCCTTTCATGCCTTTGTCTTACTGCAAAGCACTGCTTTCTGCCATCCCACCCTCCTGCGCATGAAAACGGTTTTTTTGTGGCTTTTCGTCACTCTGCTGGCTGTCCCTTGAGTAGCACTTTTAATAAATCATCCCTTAATGGTGTCTGCATGCAATTAAGGGCACAAACAGTCACACATCCAGCTGATATGGATAAGGCCGCCGTTTAGCAGACAGTGCAATAGCGATGACAAGGAGAGGCCACTGTCCCTAAGGAAAGCGTTAAACAGGGAGCTGAAGGCGCATGAAGCTCTGCAAAATCATGCCTCCTGGGAAAGAGTGAATGGACGCCAGGCTAACCAAGGGCTTTGGGGATAAGGCTTCCCCTTCTTTAGGAGTCAGATGATCCTTTGTTGGCTGCTGAGTAATGCTCAGCAGTGTCCTTGTAGAAAGAGACCAAACCATCCAAGAAGATAAACTATAAATAATACTGATGTACAGAGAAATGTGAAATACAAGCATCAAGGACTTAAAGCACCACCTCAGTAAAACTGTCAATCTCAGGGATAAGAGCAGTGGGGAACATTTAAGGGGAATGCGCATTGCCTTGGAAAGGAGGGAGAAACACTGGAGATGGGTGTAAGGCAATACGGGAGGATTTTTACTTGTGCTTCAGATCATTTCCTTCAAAGTTGCCGAGTTTTAAATTTTGTCAAAGGCACTAGATCTAGTCCTGTTACATTATATTGTTAAATAAGCGAGTGTAACCATGGTACACCGTCCTTAGTTACACTGCCAGGACAACGATTGGGTTGCTCCTGCATCTCCAAGGCTGGTGAAATTACACATTGGCAGAGAGAAATCATTTTAGTTCCCCAAGATTCAAGGGTCATAACCCTATTCTGGAGAGTGAAATGACCATTGATCATATCTGAGTGACAAAAGAAGAGTAACAGGGAAGTTTTATTTTTAACAAGGATCTAGGTTAGGGTCTTAAAGGGACCCCCGGACAGTGGTTCAACCTTCATTATACTGAAAATGTCTTCTTGTATTTAACACCTTGAAAAGGAAGAATAGAGAGATTCAGGGCCCAAGACATTTTGTTGCTAATGTGGAGAAGCAAATGGCATACACCAATGATAGCTATGTCTGTATAATACCCAAAGCCAGCCCAGTCATTGTTGGCTCATGAAACATAAAAACTAGAAAAGAAGCTTTCCTCTTCCCTGGCAGCAAAATAACAATAATAAAAATTTGCTGCCATTTCATGGCATCCCAAACCTGCTGTTTGAGATGGATGGCTCATTCTGCTCACTAGTTCACTAAGGCCCTTTCCTACCCTTTTCTGCTAAGGAAGAGGCAATACTATCAATGAGATCCATGAGCTACTTTAAATGTTACATTGGGCATAAATAATAAGATAGCTTTGGATGTATGCATCCATTTGTAAGAATATTTGTTGGGACATGTTGTCCATGCAAATTTCCCAAACTCAAATGCAGTTTATGCAGTTGTTCACCAGGTTCAGTACCACAACTCTTCATGCTAAGAAGCCAATGGAGACAAATGAAAGCCTTTGACATTATGTCTGTGAAAAGGCAAATACTTCCCACTTGTAAGGTGCTCCTCCAGGAAGGCTAATTAAAATTCTAGTAACTTAAGTGATTGTGTGTGAGAGTCTTCAGTTGCACTGTAGGCTAAATAACAGGTAGAATTCAAGGACATTATTATATTGGTCTGTATGATTTTACAACTTTACAACAACTTACCTTGTTGCACCTTTGAGACTAAATGGGAAAAAGAAGTTTGTGACTTAAGCTTTTGGAGACTGTGGAGTTTATCACACGGGAGGAATTTCTCCCATTTCGAATGGAGACAATTCGAATTCACGTATATTCGCTAGTTTAGCAAATTTATGTGAAATCTAATTGCGTTCAGAATGCGTTCAGAATGACTTCCCATTTCCCGAAAATGACCCCCCCATTGCCTGAAATTGCATGACTCTTATATGCATTAACGTATAACCTATGATTGCGTTCAGAATTACTTCCCTTTGGCCTGAAATTGCTTGAGATACGTTCATATGCAATTACACGAAACCCCATGATTATGTTCAGTTTGCCATTGCATTATACCCCCCAAATTCCATCGTATGATAAACTCCTCAGGCTGCATCTACACTACAGAATTAAGGCAGTTTGACACTGCTTTATCTGCCATGGCTCAGTGCTATGGAATTCTGTGATTTGTGGTTTTCTGAGATAGTTAGCCTTCTCTGCCAGAGAGCAATAGTGCGACATCAGACTACAAATCCCAGGATTCCATAGGATGGACCCTTGACAGGTAAAGTGGGGTTAAACTTAATTAATTCTACAGTGTGGCAGCAGCTTGAGTCTGCTTCATCAGATACAATGTTGCATTTGATGAAGCTGACTGAGTTTATGAAACTGATACTACAAACTTCTTTCTTCCAGTTGGTCTCAAAGTTGCTACAAAAGTTTGTGGTATTGTAAGAAATACATTACTAATTTGACATTAATTTTGATTGTTGAGATG
Source organism: Urosaurus nigricauda (assembly GCA_034509955.1). Taxonomy (NCBI): domain Eukaryota; kingdom Metazoa; phylum Chordata; class Lepidosauria; order Squamata; family Phrynosomatidae; genus Urosaurus; species Urosaurus nigricauda. The sequence goes on along the minus strand of JAOEGL010000003.1, from coordinate 108,990,623 downwards.
AATCTTGTTTCTGTTACTCATTATCTGTGAACAACATGTAACACAACAAATTAACAATTCATTATTTTGGGATTTCTGAGATAGTCCACATAGTGCATTATTTGAGTTTTCTTCCCAACAGCATCAACGACAAAATGGCTATCCCCAAACCATTTGGAAGGCTCCTTCCATGCTACCACCCAAAACACTGTGACAGTGTTTTCTTTCTTTGAAACCAAAATATTAACAGTGTGGCTTTTTCAGCAAGGCTAACAGTATTCTGGGAGACCTCCTGGAAACAGTAAGGGGCTTCTAAACAACTCAGTTACTACAAGTTGATTCTTCTGGTAGAACTTCATTGGATGGAAAGCACATAGACAGTCCCTTGTTTAGAAACCTGTAGACACCTCTAGGAGGCCAGTGGCCTCCTAAAGAAGAGAAAAGATGAGTTTTTGCAGATACAGGAGGAGTTGCCCAGGTTCAGCTCCTGCCATGGATGAGAGTGACAGCTCCTCACTACTATCTAAATAATTAAGATTTTGGTAACAATGAAGAAATATCACATGTGCCAAAAAAAAGTGAATCCATTAGTTTGCCATTATTTATAAATATAAGAATATTGGCTTTGCTAATACTAAAAAGAAACATATTATGTTTTTACCTTTGATGCGTTACTTCCAAGCTCTGATTGTAGTCTGGGCAGTACAGATTCCAGTTGATTTGTTTGAGATAAGAACTGGCTTGTTCAAACCTATTTGCAGATGTGAAAAGGGACATTTAATTTGCTGGGACAAAAAAGAGATGATATTAGATGAATAAGCAAAATGAGGTTTATAGCAGCAGAGCAGATATTTATTCTGGTTCAGAGACCAGAGAGTATTTCACAAAGCCTCCTTCGTTCTGTGACACTGTAAACTCTACCTCTTCCATAAAACATCTAGGTGTAGCCGTGTTGACCATATAGTAAATACAACAACATCCAAACTATACCTTTATTGGGCCAACCAAAACGCACAATTACATGTTGCAAGATTTCAAAGTCACACTGGCTACTTTATCAGGCAAACAGGAGAAAGAAATTGAAGATGTTCGCCATAGGCCTGCATTTTCTGTTTCTGATCTTAGTTCAGATGGTAGGGAGGGCTCTTTGAAGGCTGGCACCTTCCCCTTTTGGTCATGCAGTCACAGGAAGATTTTCACAGTCAAGGAAATTTAATGTCCATTTGCAATTCAAAGAAGATTTTCCTTAGAATCCAGTATGTCTCCTTCCTTTGTGAAGCCACAGGCTCCTATGTAGGTAGAGAACACTGAATTTCTCAAGAAGTCTTCATGTTTTGCATCAGGAAAACTTTAGGTTGGATTAGCAGGAAAACATGCCAATCAGTGCCAATATTAGAACAAATTGCTTTACCTTTGTTGGAGGCAGAAGCCTCAGATGGCAAAGTCCCAATGCACTGGCTCTCTCTTTTTCCCTGTGACAACTAAAAGTCCTCTTCCGTGGATGGGAGAGATTTTTCACAAAAGGAGGAATGAGTATTGTTGCATTACAAAAGCATGCTACATATATAACGACAACATATGATGAGTTCTGCATCTACTATTCACCTCTAGAACACACTGTTGGTTTTAAAATGAGGAAACTGAAAAGGTATTGTAAAGATTGCAAGTAAGAACTGAGTTTACAGGATTTGAGAAAAACTGGTATAAGCCTGGGAGAGGTTGGGAGGTGAGAGAAAAGCAAGGAAATAAATGAGACTTCACATGTTGTGCTGGAGGGTACGTGGTTGAAAATATTTGTGTCAAATAAGACTGCATCTCTGCCACAGCTGACAAAACACCTAGCGTCAAACTCCATTAAGTCTAAAGCAATTATATGTAAACAAATTAAGGAACATAACATTCTTCCTGGAAAGAGATGTTCACACATTTTAAACATCTATCCACACAAACATGACACATTCCTTTAATTTAAAAAAAAAAGGATATTTGCAAGGATAAATAGAAATTGAGTGTACCATATTTTAAAATGACATGGGTGATATCAGTGAGGCATATTTACAATCATATGTGTCTATTTACCTTCTTTGATCAGTGTATGTTATTATTTTGAATGCTTAGGTGAAATGAAGTTGGTTTTTGATATCTTGGGGTAGTAAAGGGGGTATTTTCTGCTGAGTTAAGCTTTTCCCATCTGACTTGTAGATGACTTGTAGATGTATATATTTTCTTTCTCTTGTTATAATTCCTGTGCACTGGGTATTTGTTGACTTTCTTGAACTGAGGTAAGGCTGGCCAAAAGAAGCATTTGCTAAGCTACACATACCCTAACTGACCAAAGAACAATAGAAGCCAATGCATATATTGTATTTCCAGCAGCAGCAATTTGCATGGATGAACTGTTCTTCGTTCTGTACCTATATAATATATAGATTTTATGTATGTAATAGAAAAACATACAGACAAAGAGACAGAAAAGAGAAAGTTGTATAGATATAGATATTTTCTGTATATAAAAGGTCATTGGTAAGCAAGGAAATTAAACAATGAGAAAAAGATTTTACTACATAGCAATAATTAATGTCCAATTAAAATGTGTATAGTACTTTAGAAAAACCTGGAAAGTGCTATAGAAGCACTGAGCTTGATTACTATTCCTGATAGAGAGAAAGCAATTAAATTACCAGTAGCAGAAAACAACTATTGCTGAAGAAAAGACCCTCCTATCTGGTTCTCATTTATTTCTGCAACAGTGTTTTGAAACAGTCCCTTAAACTTGTTTACTTATAGTTAGATGCTTGATTTAAAAAAATATTTCAAATATCTATTCCACATGCAAATTACAATTGATATTGCTTGATGTACTTGGTGTTAATGCGATAAATGTGCCAATTTGCCTTGCAATCTGGTTTCAGGTTATCTTTGACCAAATAAATCGAGGATGATATTAAAATTACATGACAGTTTAGCACTATTGCAAAAGGTTCCATAATCTTTGGGATTTTCTCCTCAAGAGAAAACTGGCTGCCCTAGAACTTGCTGTAGGAAGCATAAAACAATGAGTTGGATCTAAACTAAACGGCAGTAGTTGAACATTAGAATATGTCCACTTTGGGAAGTCTTCCTCCCCGTGGCCCCCGACTTATCCCATTCAGCACGATCTCCTCACCTTCTGTGCAGAATTTGCAAGGGTTTGAAAGGGCTATCAAAGGGAGGGGGGCTAGGAAAGTTTGCTTCTGCTAGTACACCTGCATGCACCTGAATCTGGTTCCAGTTTACTGTATCCGATGTTGAGAGTCAACAAAATGAGATTATGTCTAATCATATTATCATATTATGACACAGTGAACAGCTGTGGGATTGTGGACTGTGGAGGTTGCATTGTGCCCCCGCTCTCCAAAGGCAAAATATGAAGAAGGTTTTGGCTAATCTTTATTTTTGTTAGAAATGAAGAACTCAAATGTAACTCCTGCAATGAAGAAGCTGCCAGTAGCGTACAACAGCGATGTGCACACCAGGGAATTGAGCTAATTTATGTTATGATTCTTCAGTTAGATCCCTTGTATTGTGTGAGCATGAAACATTTATCAGTAGTCCTGTTGGAAGGTCTTTACTAGTCAGCCTAGAGCCGGAGGGAAAGCATTCATATGAGCCATTAACGGAATACTGAGCAACTAACAACAAACTCATTAACAACACATGTATAAAGCACAACTTTTTAGAGCAACACAAATCATTCTCAACAAGCAAAAATGTAAAAACTTATTTCTAGAAGGAAAACAAAGAGATGCATATAGTTTCACTCACTACTACACTAAACATTTCTATACAGGAGAGGAGGAACTGTGTGGCTGTCAAGACTGCAGCTCCCAGAAGCCCTACGCATAGTGAGAAAGATGGAAAAGGTAGCTTAACAACATTTGGAGGACCATAGAAAGACAAAAAAAGGGCTCATTCTGTCAAACAACAGATCAGGTGGAAAGCATGTGCATTCTCTATACTTCTTCAGGTGATAAGTGGGGCCTCAAAAGAATTAATATATAATGATCTTTTTAAAAAGTTAAATCCAGGAAGAAAACTCCTAACTTTGTCTCCTTCCTGATATCCTGTTTCATCTATGGAGTTTGTTTTTTTTAAAATGAGAAATATTCAATTGTGTATATCCACAGGCAGTTTGAAATGGCATCTCAACTGATGTTTGTGACAAGCCATATGAGACAAATGGATAAATGGTAAGATGAGGTATGCATCCCCTTTTGTGTGTATCTTGCTTTTCCTGCAGAGAATCAAGGTAAGAGTTAATGCTAGTAACAAAGAAGCCAATCAGGATATTCTCAGATGACTACGGCTACAGAAACAGGCTCTGTTCTATATTCAAGCTCATCAAATGTCCAATATCAACAGAACATGGAATGAGGCTTCTGATGATAATTATAATACTACACTTACATTTATCCAGTCATGTGTCCATGTTTTATCATTTTAAAAGCACAAACATTTTTTAAAAAAACACAGTAAAGCTATGGGAGCCCTTCAGGGGAACTAGCGGTGTCCACAGCTAGATTCCTCTATGAACTTTCCTTCTCCCAGACTGGTCCCACTGATCCACAAATTGTAATATGTGCTTTCTGACAGGCTGACTCCTGTTTAACTGTAATGACAAGTGGCAGTGCCCTTAGACAAGATGTTTATAATCTCCTATTTCCTATTATAAACAGCTAGTTGGTAATCGAAGTACCAGCTTTGCTTTGTGTTGGAAACTTCACACCATTGCCCAGGTGCTCTTTCTGTCTATTCTTTCTTTCTTCATCACCACCACTTTCAATTTTTCTTTCTTGTTTCTTTTCTCTCCTCTTTCAGAAGCCATTCCCCCACACACACTAAGTTCCCACCATTGATCAGGGACCAGGGATTTTCTATTTCTTGATGTGAACTTGTTTGAAGAGTTCTAAGTCTTGCATAGAGGAGAACTTGCTTAGAGGCCCTATTGAACAAATTAATCTTCCAGGCCTGTCTCCACCCTTGTCTTTAAGACAGGAGAACATTGTGTCTAAAGATAGTACCTCAAGCTATGGACATATAATAAATAAATGAATAAATAAATAAAAATATTTTCACTCTTTCTTAAAATCCAAGATTCATACACCCAGGGTCCTTTTAATATTGATGCCATGTTTCCTTTGGCTAGGCTTCACGGTCTTGTAACTATGACAGAGCCACTCATTTACATATACTTTCTCTTTTATGAGCATAGATGCATTGGTTATAAACACCGAGTAAAGACTTAAGCAAATTTAACCGCAGGGTGCCCTCATAATGTTTCTGCAAATTACAACTGCTAGATTACTGACTGTGGGCAAGTTACTAAAGCTCAATGCAGTGCTCAATACAATACATTAAGTACAATGGTATAGTAAAATGGTGCCCCTTATATAAAATGGCAAAATCAAGGCTTGCTTTTTGGAAGTAGTATCTTTTAAAAATATTTTCAAACTGTGGATGGTTGAATCCACAGACAAAGAATCTGTGGATACGGAGGTCAGACTGTATATAAAAGACTGCAGCCTTAAAACGTTACTTTATTTCACATGATCCTATCCATATTTTAGGAACTCTAGAAGATTCATTTAGGTTTCTTTCCCTGTCTCAAATATCATAATGGTGGGGCAATCCTGGACAGGAACTTTCTAACAGTAGTGCCAACAATCTTATACAAGGTTGTTTCCAGTGTTGGTTAATGACTATTTTCTTGCAGAAAGTTTTTGAAGCTCTCTTTATTTGAAAAGATCTTATTATTTCTCCTTTGGCTGCTCTTCTGAGTTTTTCTTTATACATGTTTCTTTTGCTTTCTTCTGCTGAATTTAATTAAACTAATGTGTTGTCAGCTGATTATTTTGTGCATCACATTATGTTATTATATCGCTTTAATATGCACTTGGTTTCTTTGTTAGTTGCCTTATGGAGTCTTTTTGGTTAAAGGGTAGGATAATTGAAAAACAAAAAGAGATAAAAAAAGAAATTGTGCGCTCCCTCTGGTTTAGATACAACCAAAGGAAGAGAACTGTGTTGGTGGGAACAACCTGCAGAGTACAGAGCTAAAAGGCGCCAGTAATCTCAGCAGGGTTGGTAGTTTTAAAATCTGAATTTATTCTTGCCATTGTGATGGAGCAAGCCATTAATATAAAGCAAGCTACAGTCCAGGACTCCTGCGGTGGTGCAACTGTCTTGGAGTTTTCCAATGTGGTGAGGGATTGCATCTTACCCTTTGGATATACTGGGTTACCTTCTAAAATGCCCTACACCGCAGCTGCTTATTTATTACATGATACTAGATCAGTGACTGTAATCTAAATCAGCCTTCCCCAGCCCAGCACAAATCCTGTTATCTCAGCCAACAGTCTGGCTGGTGTTTTAAGTCCAAGGCTGCAGCTGCACTGCAGAAATAATGCAGTTTGATATCACTTTAACTCCCATGGCTCAATGCTACGGAATTCTGGAATTTGTAATTTTGACAGATATTTAGTCTTCCCTACCATATAGCTCTGGTGCCACAACAAACTACAAATCCCAGGATTTCATAGCATTGAACCTTGGCAGTTAAATCAGTGTCAAACTGCATTATTTCTGCAGTGCAGAGGCAGCCTATGGCATCTGAAGGGCACCAGTTTGGGAAAAGCTCCAGCAGAGAATAGAGAACAGGGTTTCATTTCACCATCTTTTCTTCCTTGAGGAGATCTTTTTACAGGGCTAGTTTCCTTTGGGAAGAGCATACACTGGATTTTCTAATGTATAGTTTAGTTCTAAAAGAACAGATTGAGCAAGTACCAAGGAAGTGTGTGTGTATCTGGAGGGAGAGGGAGAGAGAGAGAGAGAGAGAGAGAGAGAGAGAGAGAAACCCATCTGAGCTTCATCTTGTCTTGACCAGTAGCTGGTGCGAATCTCTCTCTCTCTCTCTCTCTCTGTTCCAGCTGCCATTACCCTGGCCTCCATGTGAGAGAGGAGCAAGCAGGCACAATTCCATTGCTGGTTGAGAGGCCCTCCCTCCATGTTCTAACTGCCATTGCTCTGGCCTCTGAGGGAAAGAAGAGCCGTCAGCATCTCCTGGACTGAATCCCTCCTTTGCGTTTTAGGGGAGAAGAAGCACCTTTAAAAAGGTGCTGGTTTTCCCAGCTTCTTTTTTAAAAACTGCGGAACAGCCCAGCTCCATCTAAAGATTGTGGTGCAGCTACTAAGTATTAAGGAAAAGGCAACTTCATGTCACACTTTCCTGCCAATCTTGAAAGCCCCTGAGTGACAGCATGAGCCAGGGTGGTGCGGTGGTTTGGGACTCTGTAGACCAGGGTTTGAATCCCTTTCTCAGACATAGAAACGCACTGGGTGACCTTGGGCAAATCACTCTCTCTCAACCTAAGTGGAAGACAAAGGCAAGCCCCCTCTGAAAAAAATCTTACCAAGAAACCCCTGTGATTTCTAGGGTTGCCACAAGTTAGAAATGGCTAGAAAGCCCATAACAAAGCCTGAGGGCATTTCAGGGTCAAATTAAGCAACTCGGGGATACGTTTTGGCTGAAGGACTCTGTATTAATACAGGAAGGAAGGAAGGAAGGCAAATTCTGTACAGATGTTCATACTAACTGCCCTCTTTTCCAGGTAGATGGCAGTTGTAAGCATTTAGGATAGCCACTGCCTCAGAAAAAAGAGATTTTCAATGTATTCCTTTATCTTTTTTAAGGTTTAATTTTCAAAGGACAAAATAATGTTATGTCAAAGAGGGGGGAAATGAGATGAAAGCAGTGAAGAAACCCACTTCCTTTTTCTGCTGTATATGGGAGAAGTAGGGAGCCCAGCATTGGTTATGGGAAAGGAAGGTCAGCAGCTTTGCTAAATGGGGCATCCAGCTGGAGAGCATCAAACGAGTGCTAAGTAGGAGCGGGTAAGGAAAGAAAACCTCTCTCACCCAGAAAGAGAGATTTAGAAACACATACGCCAAGCCAGCACAGTTCAGAATGCAGGAAGATACCAAATTCTTGTATGTTTCTTGTTGGAGAGCTATCTAAATTTATGTCCCAGCAGGAGATACCACTATGTATTCAATAGCAAGTTTCCTTTTATTACCGCAGAAAATTGTTATTATCTCTGCATGAGAGGGAAAGCAGTTTCTCTGTTAGCACTGCTTCTTTCCTGACCATTGTCTGTCCTATAAATCAGGGTACAGTACTATTTCTTCCTACATATTATTATTACCTCATTGGCATTATTCGGCTGTCAGTTTAACAGTAGTGGCACATGACTTGAGACAAATTTGATAAAGCCCAGTTTAAATCTCATTAAGGTCTTAAGCTGCCGCACTAATGGTGGCAAATAAATTGCACTTTTCACCAGTTTAAGAGTCATCCTCTAAGAGGCAGTGAGTTTGAAACAGCCTCGCAACTGTAACAGGTATCGGAGGAATATATGGCAGTCAATGCTCATATACCTGTTGATTTGTATGTGACGCTGATTATCGATAGAATTCTGTTTCTGCCTCAGACATCTGCTTGCCCTGTTGTTTCCTTGAATGTTTTTCAGTTTTTGCAGCTTTAGAACATGGACATGATCTTTAGAGATGTGAGAATTATCCAGAGATCAGAGCAAAGTTTTGAAAATTAATTTGACAATGCAAAATGTTAGAAAATTCAGCTCTCCAGCATAAAAAACCTAACTGGAGTAGTTTAATCAGGTGAGTAATTTTTAATTAATTTGCAGCCTAGCATCAGGATGCAGCTCCTAGGCACAGTCAGGGAGCCCAACAAAAGCACACACAGAGAAGTGTAACTGGAAAAAAGGTAGCCACCACTTTATCCCTATTCACACAGTGAAAATAATCCAGGATGAAGTTGGGTTGAATTCCTGTTGTTCACACACACCCTGAATGTACCCAATTCACTTTTGGGGGAAGTGCTACCAAAAAAAAAAAATTAACCCAGGATATTCAATACCAGGTCTTCTCTTGAGTTTATTAAAAAGATTCACATTATTGGCAGTATGAATAACAATACAAACACACCCGGATTAAACTTAGCATACTTTGAACGTGTGGATTCCTTGTGGGGGACAAGGCTCCTCCTGGCTGGCTTTACTAGGAGATGCGCCTTCTCTCCCGCTGTCCCTGCACACCCATTGATATGAGTTGGCTTCTGGCATCTCCCCCCGCTCCCCAGACTGTGGAAGCAGAGCACAGGTCTGGCAATGGGTGACCCCCCCCCACCTCAGCCACCAATTCCTGCTCTGAATGTGAAGAGATGTGGACTGATGCCATTCCATGATGTGCATAACAAACCCAGAATGCATGAGTAAAGTTAATCACATTGCTCCTCTACAAAAAATGATATGTGAATGACCCCTTTATTAAAGTTGGTAGGGCTTGGCTTGGAATGGGGCAGAGATCAAGGTATCAGATAACCCCTCTGCCTACTGATAGACTCCCTCCCCAGCCATATGCTGGGAGTGCACCCGAAGGGTGAAAGCTGGAATCATGTAGGCACACAGCCACTGTGTGATTCCCTGCCACCTGGGAGTGAGGCTGATCCCTGGCCCTCAAACTAGGCCTCACATCATTTACCTGCACCCACAAAGTACATTACAAGGACTTCAAATGGAGTAAGTGGACTACAACTGGACAGTTGTAGGCCCCAAGCCTGGATCTTGCCCCATGCCACTCCACTACTAGGGGCAGCCACTAAGTGTCCAACTCTCACCCACCTATCATTATAATTCCAAAAAAAATCCTGTATGGCCAAGTATCCTGCCCCCAGACTAGTGCATTCTACTCCAAGTGATAGCGTGCTTCTATATGAAAGGAAATGTCTTGATGCACTATAAGTGCCCTGCCTCATGAGGTTATACATTCCCTTACCATCTTGTTGATCTTGCATTTAACCACATCACTCTCCATGGGATACTGGACTCCCTTTCAGCAGTGCCACTCCAACAGATCTGACGTGAACAATGAAGTTTGTGGGAATAGGCTGTGTCATGTACCCAAGTTCTTTCTTACAGTGAAGTTCAAGTTCAGGTCTTTGATGATGCTGGATTATTCTCACCCAGCTGCACAATTAAAGTGTCCTACAGGCCTGATATTTCTGCTTGTCAAAGCAAGGTTGGCAGCAAGGAATCCCATAGCATATGTCTGCAAGCTAGCCAAGTGCTTTTAAATCACTTCTCCAGGCATAAGTCCAATTGCCAGCCATTAGATGATGCATATTTCCCAGCCCAATGCATGATGCTGTGCACACAAATCCAGACAGTCTTTAAGCATGCTGCTGGAACTATAAGGAACATCCTGTTAGACTGGCAAACTAAAACCAGTCCTGGTGTATGCCCTGAAGGCACCTGACCTCCATCTGTTGACTGTGGTCCATGCTTGCTGCTGTTATGGCTGCCTGATTCTAAAGGAATGACCCACAAATTCAGCCGCTGGAAAATTCGCCCTAGCCAAGCTAACCTGCAGTACTGCAATAAATTGAAACCTGGTAAGTGGGGAACAATCCTCAAGAAAGTGACCAGGAAGCTTAGCACAAATGGCCAGGAAACCTGCCACAGTCTATACCATGCAAAGCAGACCATCCAAAGCCTTTAGATGAATAGCACTGCCCCACTGCTGTTGCTCAGTTTTTGACCACCTAGTCAGGAGGTGTTACTCACCAAATAATAAAGAGACAACTTTTTCACTAAGGGCCTTCCTGGACGTACTGTCCCATGAACCAGCCAACAGCTTTCCAGTGTGCAGTTCACCTAAAAAAAAAAAGAAAAAAGAAAAGAAGACTAGAATAAATGGTGTCTTAAACAGCTTTTCTTCAGACTGTAACCAACAGACATGGGGCAGCTGCTTAATGATCAATGCCACCAAGGACATTGCCATACAAGGCTAAAAAGCAGAATTTTAACAGGATAAAATGCCTTTGCTTGGTACTTATCAAACAAGATCTTATCTGTCCTGCTGCTGCCTTGTTAGTGTAGTGCATTTTTTCATTGACAGGCAAAACCCATCCATGAGCTCTCCATTTCACTACTATATCACAGATATTTTGGTGCAAATAGCAATAGCAAGTACATTTCTATACAACTTATCAGTGCACTTAAGTACTCCCTAAGCAGTTTACAATGTGTAAGCTAAATGCCCCCAACAAGCTGGGTACGAATTTTAGTGACCTCAGAAGGATGCCAGGCTGACTCAACCCTGAGCCCCTGGCTGGTATTGAATTCACAAGCTTGTGGTTTGTGAGTGAATGGCTGCAGTACAGGCATTTAACTACTGTGCCACCAGGGCTCAATAAGCCAGTCTTCACTTCAATTCCAGCATTACAGCAGTCACATGGCAGGACAGGGCAATATTCTACTCCTCTCTCCCCATCCCACGGGCTATTCTAAATTCATGCTTGTCTTTTTAAAAAAAATATATTTGCTGTGTTTGTGTATTTATGGGTAAATTATAAAATAAAATGTTTTTTAAAATATTTTAAAATTGTTTTTGCCATAGTTACACAAACACAGTAAAATAAAAATAATTAAATCAACAGGTACAGAGTTAGGCCATTTTGGAGTAGCAAGTGGCAGTAGGAAGAGAACCATGCCCCCTCATGGCACCTCATGGGTATAATGCCAGAATTGAAGTGAACAGTCTTATCACACCCAGAGGTGCCAAGCAGTTCAACTGTGCAAAAAAGAAGAGAGGTGTGATAACAAACATTTCCAAATCAGTATATTCCTGTTTCATTTCATAATGGAATTGTCATGAGGTATGAAGTTCGTGTGACTGTCCCTCCCTCTATAATAGTATAGCCACTACTATAAGGAGTAACTCCAGGAAAGTCAAGAAAGTCAATGTTCTGCCCAACATCATGCACGTCACCTGCCCTTGAAGGTCATCCTAAAGCTAGACTGCAGGATGCATCTGACTGTGTACCTCAAAATCTAGGTCACTGTCCACTGTACTCAGCCACAAGGAGATCCCATTATATTTACCTTAAAAACTCTCACATACAATTAAATTTGCCTCCATTCCCTTTGAGAAAGCTATGTAGTCATGCGGAGCAGTAGGTCTGGCTGTGGCCCTGGCCAAGTACAGAAGGCCCACCCAAGGGCAAATATCCTACAAGCAAAATTGAGGTAATCCAGGAGCACCTGAAGCTCCCTTTGGGTGCAATTTTGGTAGCCTGGCCATTAGCAATGCCTGAAACATTACCAGTTTGTCTGCTGGAAGGACCTGTGTCTGGTGGAATCAAATTGAAGGCCCAGGTGTATCAGTTAAGGAGGAAGTCCTTTGTCTTGTCTCTAGCTAAGAGCACACACAGTTTCAAAGTGAACAAATAAAAGGTGAGCAGGATGTTAACGTGTGTTAGTGCCAGCTGGGCTGATTAATTTTTAAAAATCACAAAGTGACCAGGGGTGAGCCCATTCTGTCCTTAACCACCCACTGCACACACCATAGGCATTGCTTTATTGATTACCAAAGCGTCACAAATTTAAACCCAAATAGACTAAAGTCCTGTGAGTTTACTGGCAGAAGTCTGAAGGGTGACTGTCATACTTGGCCATAAGTGACCCAATATACCATGATCTTAGCAGCCAAACTACATGATTGAAGAATGTATACCATACAGAATTTTTTTTGCAGGGGCTCGCTTTTTAACAGATGCATCTTTGGGATAGAACAGGTGAGACTCCCCTGGTATCTTCCTAGGCACCGCTCTCAAGGTGTAAATCCAAGGGGAGGAGCAGTGGCCTCGCTGGGGAGTGCCCCTCCTCCTCCTCCTCCTCCTCCTCCTCCTCCTCTGCTGCTCAGCATCTTCCTCAGGGAGAAATCTGGCTTAGGAGCAGCCATGAAGGGCAAACATTTTGTCTCTCCAGACCCTTCACTGTTCAGCTTCCTTCTTGAACACTCACCCCTCAAAGCTGCTCTGATGCCCGCTTTTCTCCCAAGGAAGCTGAGCGGAAGAGAAGGACCAGGAGGGGTGACTGTGCCCTTTCCATCCCCTCCTCCTGTCTCACTTGCCCAACTTTCTGGGTGAGCAGCTGGGCGAGTGAGAGAGTGAGTCAGAGGGAGGGGAGGAGAGACAGAACTGCTGGCACTATTTTCCAGCAGCTCCTACAAGGACTAGCCAGGTGGCTGGCTGGCTGGCTGGCTGGGCAGCTGGAGAAGTTGGGCACATGAGCCAGGCAGCAGAAGCCAGCTGGGATAGGCCACCACCACCACCCCAGCAGCCTGCTAGGCTAGCTACACCATTGAGGAGGAGCAGGAAAGGTGCCCACCACTTGCCTTTACATCTCTTGGCTATCTTGGTTGCATCAGGCTTCTCTTGAGCTCCCTCCATGCTGTCATCCTTTGGCCTGCGAGGGAGTGAATAGGCAGGCCCAGCAACATCAGGGCTAGAATGAAGAAAGAGAGCCCTCCCTCTCTGTGCTGTCATCTTCTGGCCTGTGAAGGAGTGAACACATAGGCCCAGCTCCATCAGGGCTAGCCTGAAGAAAGAGAGCCCTCCCTCCAGTCCATCTGCCTTGGTCCAGATCTCAAAAGGAGAGAAGAACCAACTATGATAAGCTGTTAATTTGCAGCTGATTAAAATCAATGTAGTCTTCTCACTATGGGATGCTCTTTTATGGATGTGTGTGTGTGTGTGTGCATGTGTGTACACACCTTCAAATCGTCAGTGGACATATTAGTCCACTGATTGGATAAATGCCAAACCCTCTCTGGATATGCTGACTAGACCACTCCGATAAAACTTCATTAATTATAATTAATTCCTTTCTCCAGTAACTTGGGGACAATTCAGTTATTTTATGACGGTCACTTAATGAGGCATAATGTTACTGAATTAGTGTGGTAAGTATAATTTTAGTCACTTCTTCATTTGGGATGTACTCATGATCTTAGCTATATGATTTATTTTCCTTCTGTCTACAGTGTGGATTGCTAATGGAACTGCAGGATGTGTATTTCTAAACAAACATTTCTGTATTGATTCCTCCATGCACCTTTTCACCTGCCATCTTAGCCATCTGATACACTTTCTGCTTGTCAACATGGAGCTGGAACAAAAGAACATACCAGCAAAGTGGTGTTTTTTGTGTTGCTATAAAGATCTTTTTCTTCCTCACCACAGTCACCATCATCTTCATTTTCATCATTATAAACTCCAGCTCTTTCTTCTTCTCCTGGCTTCTACAAGCAAAAGGGACAATTCTGGATGCTCTCATAATTTGCTGCCAGGGAGGTAGCCAGGATTTTGGGAAGGGGGGGGGCATTATTCGTAAGGCAAATAATGCATATGCTCGAGCCCCATTGAATATAATGGGGCTTGGATGTGGTGGCACGGCAATGTGCATGCCATGGGCATGCACGCCATTCATTGTATTCCAGTGCAGTTTCAGCATAAGCTGAAAGCGGTGGAAGAGGGGGTCCAGACCCCATGCCCCCCCCCCCGGCTACGTCAGTGCTGCTGCTCATACTTAAATCCTGTCCTTTCCCCTTCTAAGTGCACATGGACAAATTGGATTGTTGAACAGTGCTATTCTATACTGTTCCTTCTGAGTGCAAAAGAAGTGCAAAGAGTTTGTTTTGACAATTCTTTGCTGACACGTCTTTCCTGTGCAATCACATATATTTGATTAAATTGCAGAGGACTGCAAAAAAATCTCTTCCAGGATTATTTTAAATCATGTGTATTTTACTCAGCTACTAGCAGTCTGAGCAACTAGTTCTTTTGAGACAGAATATGACTGTAGTTTAAAAGCAACATTTTAAGTGGAATTTTTCAAGTTCTAAAAATAGTTCTGCATATTATTCTTTAGTATCATTGTTGGGATTAGGTGGGATGATATCATTCTCTTATTAATCCTATGTTTGGTTTGTTGTCGAATTTTTACACACATGCAAACAAAATACATATACTGTATGTATGTATGTATGTATTTTAGGGTATTTAGGTTTGTTTTGTGTCATCTTTTGTGAGAAGGCTGTTGTTGCATTCAGATTTTATAAAGGAACTAAAAGTAACTTTCAGCCAGCATGGTGTAGTGGTTTGACTGTTGGACTAAGATCCTGGAGACCAGTTATCAAATCACCACACAGCCATGGAAACCTACTAGGTGACTTTGGGCAAGTCACACTCTCTCAGCCTTAATGGAAGGCAAATGTTAACCTCCTCTGAGTAAATCTTGTCAAGAAAATCCTATGATAGGGTCACTATATGTCAGGGTCATCTTGAAGTAACATAATAACAACAAAAATTAACTTCTCTGTTTTCTTTTGAGCAATGACAAAGAGCAACTTTTGAAATATTGTAACTTGAATGGAAACTAGCTAGGTGCATCTGTGTGTTGAAGCTGTAACTAAATACTTGCTGTTTGTAAAGTAACTTTTAAAATTCTGCTGCTGGTTATTGTTCTGCATTCTTTACCAAATTTTGTTAGCAGTTTTTAATCTGAAATGGTATGTACTGTATTATTATTTTCATTGAGATACATAGCCATGTAATATCAGTATGCAAAGGGATCTTGTAACATCTTTGAGACTAGCTGTGCAAAATAAGTAGCATATCAGATGTATCCTCAGAAAGGTTATGCTACAACTTATTTTCCACATTTAGGACCTGAAGACAGGCCAAAATAAAGCTGCTTCAGGTCTCTTTGGAGGTATGCTGTTTAAATGTTGCATATGTCCTAAGAGGCCGGTAAGCCATGCCAAAGCCATCCTCCAGTCCTAAGATGTGTGTGTCATTTAAACAGCATACCTCCAAAGTGACCTGAAGCAGCTTTATTTTGGCCTGTCTGTTTGGGCTCTTAGTCTCAAAGATGTTACAAGATCCCTTTGCATATTATTATTTTTGTTGGTTTTTAAAATTGTGTGTGTGTAAAATTATTATTAGGACTGGCCACTGACAAAAAGAAAGCTCTACTTAACTGAATATGTACGCTGGGGGGAAATGGAAGGTAACCATGTTGCAGGGCTGGCCCAAGACATTTTGCTACCTGCATCCGAAGTTAAGATTCCCACCTACTCCTGCACACACAAATGCATACAGAAGGCGGCTTGACTGGAAGATGAATTTTACTTGAACACTGCAAATGGGATTAAGTTCTTCACCTTATCTGGGGGCAATAGGCCAGTTATTGAGGGTGAGGTGGGATGTAAGACAGATAAAGTGACCCACAGAGATCAGACCCTCAACAAAAGGAAATGTCTCAGGCTGCTTCTCTGACCTTTTTCCCAGGCTATCTGTGGTGCTTACCCACCTCTCTCTCTGTAATGCTACCTGCATCAGTAGATTACAATTTTCTATTTCCTCCATCTGATATTTCAACTTAATTTTCAAGAGTAAGACCAGAAAGCTACTGAATATCTCTTGCATTGCTCATTGGCCTCCAGGCAACCAGGACTTGGAATAAATTGCTCTGTTGCTCCAGGAGTCTATCCATCTACTAATTTATAACATTTTTGCCTTAACTAAAAGGAGAAATGAGAAGGAGATTTAAGTTGGGCTAAAAGAAAAGTCATCGGAGAACAGCATGTTTCTCCCCATTCAGCCTTCTGAAGGAATTTTATCAGCATGTGGCTATGCCACAGGATCTATTATTTCAGTGCTCCAAAGGTGGTCAATAAAATATATTAGAAAGTATCAATCTATACTATGTCATCATAGCTGTAATATGGACAAAGCACCATCATTCTACATGTTTTGCAGCTGCTCTAACCTGATTTTCATGACTACTATTCTGAAATTATATTGAAGATTATTAAGTTTTATGTTCCCAGACTTTATAGGTTGTGTCTACCGGGAAGGAATTCAAGCCAATTATACAATGGCAAAGATCTGATTAGGTTGTATAGAGGGGTACAATATATCATTCTAAGCTGAAAAGGGCAGAAAAGCCACAAAGCAACCTGTACATTTTATGGTGAAGAAAGAAAACATTGCTCCTGCTTCAGAGCACAGGTAACTTGCATAGGTAGCGAGGCGGAAGCTAGATGAGGATGTAGGAGATACCTCCTATTCCCTCTCATGACTACCAGTGTACAGTATGCATGTATTTGTGCCCCAGATTTTGGAAATTTATTTGGACTACAAGTCTCAGAATTCCCCAGTCAGCATGGCTATAGTTCTGGGAGATTTAGTCCAGATAAGTAACTTTTCCATGCTATACTGTGTCTGTAGGTGAAGCTGGAAAAGTGGGATTTTATCGAGTCCTCTAGGATCCATTTGTATTGAGTCACTGTCACCACAACACAAGATAAATTCAATATTTTATAGAATTCTGTATTTTGTATCACCCTTACCCTGCCTGTTGGCCTCCAGCTGCGTTGGACTAGTTCCCTACACAGCAGAGGAGAGCAGGTGTATTCCAGTACAGCTTGTAATAAAACCTGTTAAACACCAATAACTGTAGCATAGAGTTCCGCAGATTATCCCTGCCTCCATTACACCTTTTTTTCATTCCTCCCCCTTTCACACTAGCACTATGATTCCATTTTAACAGCCATGGCTGCATCCTATAGATTCCTGGCTTTTGTAGTTTGGTGAAGCACTAGAGCTCTCTGGCTGAGAATTCTAAATACCCCTCCCTGTGTGGCAAATCCCAGAATTCCATAGTAAGTTGCCATAGCAGTTAAATAGGTATCAGAATGCTATAATTGTATACAGTGGTCCCCCGGGTTACGAAGGTAATCCGTTCCGGATTACCTTTTGTAACCCGGAAGCTTTCGTTTCCTGGGGGACCGCTATTTTCAATGGACCGCGTGGCCGATTTAAAGGGGCTGCACGGGTTTTTTTTTTCGTATCCCGGGGGATCTTTCGGATCCCGGGGGATATTGTAGCGGTCCGGCGGCTTTCGGATCCCGGGGTTTTCGTAACCCGGGGGATTTGTAAGCCGGGGGACCACTGTAGTGTGATAAAGTTTAAATTGTAAGTTCCTTAGGACAGGGACTGTACCCTTAAATTCTTTACAGTGAGAAACTAAAATTCCTGTCAGCCCCAGGTTCAAAGTCAATTTTGATGGTTTCTTTGTGGCTGCATTCCAATGGAACGGGGACGGGGGGTCACAACAGCAACCTGCATATTCACGGGTTTGCATTTAGTCCTCTCTGAAATGTTTTCCTCTCTCCATCCCTTCATTGTGTCTGTACCCTTCCTTGTGTCCATTTCAGAAACTGATTTTCACTCATTTCCACAGAGACTTTTTATTATTATTCAACAGTTATAGTCAAAATGCTAAAGTGTTTTAGCAATATTATATTAATTAAGCATTACGGTCCTTTTGTTTATTGCTTACATTCCTCTTTCCCTTTCTTGATCTCTGTTGAATTTG
Source organism: Urosaurus nigricauda (assembly GCA_034509955.1). Classification (NCBI taxonomy): domain Eukaryota; kingdom Metazoa; phylum Chordata; class Lepidosauria; order Squamata; family Phrynosomatidae; genus Urosaurus; species Urosaurus nigricauda. The sequence continues at coordinate 108,972,303 of JAOEGL010000003.1, read as the reverse complement.
CCTCCTGGAAACCATAGCTGTGTTTACCTGGCAGCAGTTTTTGCTGGGTCTGAGACAGTAGAAACACACAAGGCATGTAAATTATACATTTTGTTTCAGAAGATACTATATTTACTTAAACTGACCTGGGGAGTGGGACTAAAAAGAATTTGGTAATGCTGGGATCTCACTGGTAATACTTCAAAATAACAGAAATATCATATGGATCACCAAGGTTTGTACAGGCATAAAACCTATAATCTCCTGAAACTTTTTCCCCATTTGGAGGGCCCAATAACTAAGCTTTAGGAGAGGTATTTAATTTTTTTAAAATGGGAAAAAGCGTACAAAGGCTGGGAAAGCACTAAAGAATGGTATGGGGTGAAGGAGGAATGAAGCCCCAGATGTTCAGACACTGAGACACCAGCAAGGCTGAATTAAGCAAAAAGGAGAGAAGTTCCCCACTATACAACACTTGCTCTCATATGATAGTATGATCTTAAATTCAGATTTAAGATCTGAACTGCATGCATCTAGGCTAAAGGCTAAAATTTAGGCATGCATATGGGCTAAAACTAGAAAACAAATAATTTTTAAAATCTTAGATTTTAAGATTAAAGGCTTACATAGATTAAAATTTTATTCCCAGGCTATCTCTGGATGGGCCAAATAAGATGGCCTCCTCCATCCACTTGGCAGGGAGTCCAGTTGACACATGTTGAAACCCTGGTTCTGGTATGAATGGACTGAATGACATCTGGTCTGTTCAGCACCAAACACCCCCCTTAAAATGGAGTTAAAAGACATTACTATTTGCTCCAGATCTTTCCAGAGGATGTGAAGCCCTCCATTCCAGCCCCAGTTCACCCATGTGTCTCATTTACCCCTATGGTAAGTCACTTGCTCTGAGGTCAGAATGAGACGGCCAGCCATGTAACCTTATGACCTCAGAGTGAAGCAACCCATCATGGTGGTGCCCAGCAGCACAGCAGGATGCATTGCGAACAGCCCCTTGGCATCAGAACTATTTCCCCAGGAAGCAGGGGAGGATCAGGGCAAGTCTGAGTCCAAAATACTCTGGGCTGCTCTCGGTATAATCTGACCTGTGTGGACACCACCCCTGTGGCATTAAAGAGCATAAAAATCCTAATTGGTTTTATGTCACAGCTAATTAACACATAGAGCTAATTGTAAGAAGATTGCACTGTAAAAACCTGCGCTCACTTAAACAATTCTATGGACGTCAGTATTCCATTTACCCTTCACTGAGTGTATTAAGATGAGTACCATGTCATCAGCAAAATAAAGGAACCATCCTATTATTCCAAGGTGCACATCTCAATCATAACTGTGCCTGTAGAACTGCATACAGTGCAAGTATACAAAGCATTTAAATGCCTCAAGCCAGCAATGGGGGCGGCGGGGGGGGGGGGGGGAATCATTTAAAAAGAAAAACCTGTTCATTGTGATTGAATTCCCTTTCACTATCTCTTCAGCAATTAGGATAGAAACCATGAAGATAATGAAAAATTATACAAAAAAGAATAATCATTCTGGTTTAAACTGTGTTATCCACTGTTTCAGGGGAGAAAATCCTGTAGTATCTTGGAAGAGTATTTTAGTTCATTGTCAAGCAAAACACACACACACACACACACACGGAAACATAGTTGGATGCTACATTATTGCAAAGTGTATTCTGCTCATAAAGAGAAAAAAAATAGACTGGTGTCTCTTTGTCCCTTCTCTGTTGCTTTATCAGGTGAGAAATGGGATCGATAATAAATCTTTAGAGGTCCCTGGTGCACCAGGCTTGTACATTACAGGTAACATGACACATTGTTCAAATATCAGTCAAAAGTGTTTCAGTTCACCAAGTCAGATGATCTCCTAAGAGACAGGATTATAAGCAAAAAGGCAAAGATAAATGGTGGTAGATCTGATAAATGTTCTACATGTCTAAATATATTGCCATTTGAAATTTATCCTTTGCCCAGAAAATAACATCTTTTATCAGGCAGAGATGGAAACAGCCAGGGCTAGAAAATAGGTTTTTAAAAAATTTTCTGCTGCTTCTTCTGTTGAGAACTACAAGTGCTCAACAGCATAGACCATCACTGGGAATTTTTGTGTGCCAAATGTTTAGGCGTGCAACTACTACTAATCCCACATAATATTAATGATGAGGTACTGTGGGAGTTTTAGTCCCAAACATCTGGAGGACCAACCTGAGTTTCTACAGCCTGCTGGGAGAGAGGGAGAACAGGGAGAAAAAACAATTGTATTAGCCATCTCAGCTTTTATTTATTTATTTATTTGCCCTCTTTCTCCCAAAAGAGACCTAAGGTGGCCTCTAAGCCACCCATGGGCTGTTTGTTGGCTTTTGCTGGCCAGATATGGCCAAGCTAGATATCAGGAGTAGGAAATAGGGGCCCTCCAAATTGACTGCAATTCTCAGCAGACCCAGCCAGTATAGCCAGTATTGATGAATGCTGGGAGTTCCATTCAAACATATAGAGCAGTGATAGCAAATCTTATAGGGACCAAGTATCCCAACTAAAAGGTGTTCCGGCACTGGGTGTTACCAGGTGCTGGAGGCAGGACTTCCACCCTCCAGGCGTAGGACTTCAGGGGCAGGACTTCTTCCCCCCACTCTCCTTGGGCCTTCAACTGCCTCTTCAGAGGGGGGGGGGGGGTTAGTGGTGAAGAAGAGGTACAGGTGCATGCATGTTCCTCATCTCCCTCCACCCTCCATGTGCCCTGAAAAATGGCTTCACATGCCATAGGTTCACCACCACGGTTCTAAAGGATCACATGGAGGGACTTTTTTCCTAGGCTTGTTTGACTGTTTTCCATAGTTCTGCATTTCTATCATTTCTACCTATTCCCCAACCTTTCCCTATCTTTTCCGCCCTGCATACTCTGTGACTGCAATTTGTTCTGAGCTGAGCTCTGTTTCTGTTTTGTTCTCTTCTCCTGGGATTCATATTTTTGACATTTGGAGCACCTGTCTGCCTGTGCCCATTAGCTGATGAACTTACTGTTATAGTTAACAGTTGTTTTTGGCAGTACAATACACACAATTAATGCCTTTCTTTGACAAGCTTGAAAAGAAATGGTCCCTTTGAATGCTGGGTTGGTTAGCATGTTTTTGATAGCCAAGAGCTGTGGGGAAAAACAAGATCGGTGCCTATGAAATATGTTGTACATCAAAAGGAAAAGGGTAGTGAAGGAAAGAGTTCTTGGTTTGAATGGATCAAAGTATAATTGGGGAAATATTGGTTAAGAATACAATATAAGAACCTTAAAAACTATGCTGGCTCAAACCAGAGTCTTATCAAGTGAACCAACATTATGTTTCCCACAGTAACTAAACAAGCAGAAAGTAAGAACAACAGCTCTGTCCCACCACTGTTCTTTAGTATTCAGATAGAGGAAGCCTTCTATAGGCAGAATATAGCCTTCATGACTAGTAGCCACTGAGAGCCTTATTCTCCATTATCAATTTGTATTGTTTCGGCCACCTAAGTTAGATGGTCTGATGCTAAAGGATGCCCATTAGAGGCCAATATCAGGAAGTAATATTGATATTCCATAAAGTGAGGCTCTTCATTGATTTTTAGAAGTTCACAAGTGCATCTCTCACTTAGCCTGCACACAAATGAGAAAGTGCACCAGCACTTCTTATAAAATTCACCTGTCAAAGATAGAGCTTGGAAGAGAGGAGTTTATTTTTGGATCAAATTCACCAGTTGGCCAAGGACCATGTTGTCTGAGGGATTCTGGAAGCTGCTGTCCAAAAAGAGTAACTTTCCCAAACTCTTGTGAAAGCATATTAACTAATAAGATTTTTTTTTTTTCATGCTCAGGATAGGTGTCTGTGAAATCTGTCCCCAATTGCAAAGCTGTTTCTTCCATTCACAGTGATTTTACACCTGATGTGCTCAATTTGTGGCCTGTTATTATGCAGAATAGCAACCATTATGGTAATCTACCAGTGGTTCATGGAACTCCCTTAGAAAAGAAGTGTAGAAATGGGGGCAAATAATGCCATAAGGCCTTTGACAAGGTTCCCCATGACATTGTTGCAAACAAGCTTGTAAAATGTTGGCTAGACAAGTTAACACATGGATTTCTAATTGGTTGACCCGGCGGAACCCAAAGGGTGCTCAACAATGGCTACTTTTCAACCTGGAAAGAAGTGACCATTGGGGTCCCACAGGGCTCTGTCCTGGGCCCAGTGCTATTCAACATCTTTATTAATGATTTGGATGACAGAATTGGGGGCATACTTATCAAATTTGCGGATGACACTAAACTAGGAGGAGTAGCCAATACCCCAGAGGACAGGATCAAAATTCAAAATGACCTGAATAGACTAGAAAGCTGGGCCAATGCTAACAAAATGAAATTCAACGCAGAGAAATGTAAGCTTCTGCACTTAGGACAGAAAAATGAAATGCACAGATATAAAATGGGGGACACCTGGCTGAATGAAACTATGTGTGAAAAGGATCTAGGAGTCCAAGTAGACCACAAGTTGAACATGAGTCAACAGTGCGATGCGGCAGCTAAATAGGCCAATGCAAGTTTAGGCTGCATCAATAGAACTATAGTGTCTAGGTCCAGGGAAGTAATAGTGCCACTCTACTCTGCCTTAGTCAGGCCCCACCTGGAATACTGTGTCCAGTTCTGGGCACCACAATTCAAAAAAGATGCAGAGAAACTGGAGCGTGTCCAAAGGAGGGCAACTAAGATGGTGAAGGAAACCATGCCCTATGAGGACCGCCTTAGGAAACTGGGGATGTTTAGCCTGGAGAAGAGAAGGTTAAGAGGTGATATGATAGCTTTGTTTAAATATTTGAAGGGATGCCATATTGAGGAGGGAGCAAGATTGTTTTCTGCTGCTCCAGAGACTAGGACGTGGAACAATGGATACAAATTGCAGGAAAAGAGATTTCACCGCAATATTAGGAGGAACTTCCTGACAGTAAGGGCTGTTTGACACTGGAACACACTCCTTCGGAGGATGGTGGAGTCTCCTTCTTTGGAGGTCTTTAAGCAGTGGCTGGATGGCCATCTGTCAGGGATGCTTTGATTTGGAGTTCCTGCATGGCAGGGGGTTTGACTGGATGGCCCTTGTGGTCTCTTCCAACTCTAGGATTCTATGATTCCAAGATTTATTGTTGTTAACTGCCTTTGAGTTGATTCCAACTCATGGAGGCTCTGTGGATGAGACCTCTCCAAGACTCCCTGTCCTCCATTGCTCTGCTCATATCCTGCAAATGCATACTCATGACCAGCTTCAGAAAGCCCATCCATCTAGCATGTGGTCTTCCTCTCTGTACCCCTCCACCTTTTCTAACATTATCATCTTTCTGAGTCATGCCTTCTCATGATTCTACATTTCCCTTAGCTTCGTGCAGAGTCACAGGCATAAAAACAGATTGTAATGAATGGGCTTTAATGGAGCCCATATAACTACAGGGAAAGTCAAGTGCCTATTTTTGTTTTCCCAAAAATATTCTGTGGGGCAGGCACTATTTAACATAAAACAAGCAATTGATCATCAGGGCAGGGGACATATAAAGATGTAGCATTAATTCCTAGAGCATAATTTATTCTGGTACATGCCACATCATAGAAAATAATTGCTTGAACATTTTTTTTCTGTGATGCAGCGGTGTTTTCTCTTGTTCTGAACTGCCATCCTTCTCTTTTCATCATTTCTCATTGCCTGCAGAAACGTTAATGTCCCAGCCTGGTTGTCCCTGTGCGGTGCTTTGCTGACTTTCTTTCCTCAAAGGTGGCGCCAAGCTGCCTCCTGGTGGAGCTGTCTTTTGCTGAAACTCAGCTTGGCAGCAGAAAGGCACCCTGAGCCAAGTGCCTGGAGCTGAGCAGGTGGAAGGGCACGTTGTGCTGCCAACACTCTGGAGACATTCCCAGTGCCACCCAGGATAGAGGTGTCAGTTCTGGAGACTATTTCAGCTGTGCCTACGGGTGTAGCCACATTGGAGAAATAAAGCAGTTTGACATCACTTCAATTGTCATGACTCTATCCTGAAGAATCCTGGGATTAATAGCATGGTGAGGCACCAGAGCTCTCTGACAGACCAGGCTGAATCCCTCACCAAACTACACATCCCAGAATTCCACAGGAGAGAGTCATGACAGTTAAAATGGTGTCAAACGCCTTTTCTTCTCCAGTGTGGAAACCCGGCAAATCAGTCTTGGAGATCATCTGATTCTCCCTCCCTTCCATAGCCCACAAAATTCTCTTACTGAACCAATTTCCTTCCAGCAGGGGTTCTTCATTCAGAACTGTGACACTAGCAAGACACAAGTGATAACGTACACCTATATCAATAGCAACCACAAAATGCAGGAATGTTATGAGCTGGCACGGTGCTTGGAAAATGTGATTTTCATACTAAAAATCCCAGAATCCCCCAGAGAACAGGACCAGTTGTGATGGTAGCTGGGGGAGTCCAAACTGAAGACCAAAAAGGGAGTAGCTTTTCAAACTCTGAGCTAAAAAACCTTCTGAAGCTGATGCAGCCCAATGGCTAAGGAATTAGGACTCTAGCTCTACATAACTTTACCTGGGAGTAGGTCCCACTGAGCATGGAAGGTCTCCCTTCTTAGTAAATGTGCACCAGACTTCCCTGGAAGACAATATTTCTATCCAAACTTATATGAGAAAAAGCCCCAATCATTTTGTCCCCCCATTTTGGTGAGACTTTCTGAGTAATAGACAAGGGACAGTGCAGTTAGGAGAACAAGGATTACGATTGCCAAGTCCCTCTGTTGACATGGGACAGTCAGCCCTCGATATCCACAATTCAAGCATCCACGGTCTGAAAATAATTTTTAAAAATATAAATTTCCAAAAGAAAGCCTTAATTTTGCTATTTTATACAAGATACACCATTTTACTATGCTATTGTATTTAATGGGACTTGAGCATCCATGGATTTTGGTATCTACAGGAGGTTCTGGAACCAAATGCAATGGCCCACTGTATTTTCTCCCTAGGTTCAGTCTGTCATACTTTTAATTTAGTGTTTGGAGTGACATAAGGAGAAACGTAAGCACAGAATCATAAAATTATAGAGTTCAAAAGGACATGAAAGTTAATCTACACCCATCCCTCCCTGTATAGAAGTCTACAAGTAAGGTACCTCCAAAAGTGGAACTCTAATCTGTGTTTGAAAACCTTCAATGAAGAAAAACCAACCACCTCCTGAAGAGACTGTTCTGCTATTGTCGCAAAGTTTTTTCCTACTATTTAGCTGAAATCTTATTTCTAGAAGTTTGAATGCATTATTTTGGGTCCTGTCTTCTAGGTGATCAGAAAACAAGTTTGCTCCATCTTCTACATATAAGCCTTCAGATATTTAAAATAATTATCACACCCCTGTTCAGTCTTCTCTTCACCAGGTTAAATGTATCTAACCTTTTTCCTTGGTAAAAGGGAATAATAATAATAATAATAATAATTATTATTATTATTATTCCACAACTATTGCTTGTCCTTGACCTGGACATTATAGCTCTACTGACGCAAACCTAAAATTGTATTGGCTTTTAGGACTTTCCAAGATCTTTATATAGGGAAAAAGGATAACCTGCTATGGACCATTTATTTGTTGTTGGGCTCTGATGGCTCTCCCCTCTATTATTTTTGGAGAGGTTGTTCTTTTGGTCCCACAACACCTACAGGGATATCTAGTGAACCCTAGTGATGTCATTGATTGGTGGTTCATGATCTCTATATAGTGCCTAATCTGTCGAATACATAGAGATTATGAACCAGCCATGAATGCACAATTGTGGATTATAGCCACTATTTTTACTTCTTTAATGGTGAAAGTCACTGGGCCAGAAGCTGCTTGCCATTGGCCTAGCCAATTTCACAACACCATTCAGTAACATGTATGGTGTAGGTACTGTATGTATTTGCATACTGTATAGTATACTCTGGTGAGACTTCACCTGGAATACTGTATCCAGTTCTGAGACACCGATCAATTACCCCACTGGATATTCACCCCCCCCCATGAAGTGTCACTTCCTGGAGTCCGCATCCCTCATGCCTCCTAGTAATGCCTCTGTCTTCAACCTGGACTTACCCACCAGCAGTAGCTGTGAGCAACAGGGGGCAGATCTTCTGTCATCTGGGATGCAGCAGATTGATGTTTCTACCCTCCTGCTGTGAGTGATCTCTGGTGCAAGGAAGAATTATGTAGGGGAGCCTGCTTCTGATTATCACACTGGAAATCACTCACAGAAAGGGAGTGCATCCCAACTGATAGGGGAAGACTCTTGTCACTCACAGCAGACGCTGCCCAGTAAATCTCGACCGGGGGGGGGGGGAGGATCAAGCTGGGAGAGACTATTTAGTTACATAATTAAGGTAGTTATGTAGCTAAACAGCTGATTCAGAATCATGATCATTGTTTGGATATATTGGGGAGTGGGAGTTGTTCATAGATAGTTGGAACCTCACTTAAATCTAGCCACTGCAGAAAAATATGTTGGTGGGGAATGGAAGGAAAACAGAGAAAATGAATGAAAAAGTGAATTGAAGAGGTTGTAAGATGAGATCCCATGCGTTGGAACAGCTTTCCCCTATCCTAACAGTTCCCAGACATGCTAGACTCTCACCGTTTCCAGCCAACAATCCCATTAGGGGCTTTGTAGTCCAGGTGGAGAAAGATTCCAGGGTGGAGGAAAACAACTTTAAAAGAACAAAAAGAGACCTCTTTGCTCTCCCCAGAGATCAACAGTGCCTCAGTCCCATAGCCTTAGCCATGGAGTCCAGTCAATGCTTCAGTCAATGAGTTAATTAATAATTACTTACTGATATGAACAGCCTCCACACAATTACCTGTAAACTACTGCAGTTAGTAGTGTTGATTATATAAGAAAATAATCTGTGATATTATGTTGACTACTAATCCCAAGCAGAAACTCGGCAAGAAGAGAAACTAAAGTGCCTGTTGAAGAAAGTGACATTAAAACTGAAGCAACATAAACACTTTTCATATTATCAATTAGAGTAACAGGCACATGTGTACTCTCCCCGTAGCCTTTTCTGCCTTTGGTAGACCTCTAGGTGGCAGAGGAGAGTTTCCACTGAAGGGAAGTCCCTTTTGCATGATCTACTTTTTTGATGCTTCAAACTGGAAGAAGAGCAACTCACGAAAAAGTTGCAGGAGTAGCAGAGTAGTTTTCTGAGAGGACAAAGTATGTGTAAGAGTAGCAAGTGGAGGGTATCTTCTGACCCCTTTTAAAGAAGCGAGGGGCTGGAAAAATTCCTGATATATTGTCTAACTGCATGACTTGCAGCACCTGACGCTGTGTGATGCCCCTTGGCAACTGTGAAAACCACTTGAGTGTCCCGAGACTGGATATTGCCGGCATTTTACTGACATACTGATTCCTCGGCTGGATTTCAGTTTTGTTATCTAATTCTGTGAAAGGTAAGACTGGGTTTCTTTTTCTATAAAGGATTTTTTTTCCGTAAGGAATTTTTGGTTGGAAAAGTGAGATAATGTTCGGGGCAACAACTGTGGTTAAACAGACAGAAAATGTTGCAAAAAAGTATGTCGCTTTTAATAAGCTGGTGGGAAAGCACCACTTTTGAAGAGATGTTGCTGGTGAAAGATCAGTTTTCTACTTTTCCCCCTTTGTATTCTACTTTTTTCTCCAGTATCTGCTTAAAAAAACTTTGTGTGTAATTCTCAGATGAGGGTTTGATTAAAGTATGTTTTTGAAGTGGACACTTAAAAGATGATTGCATGTCACAAGAAGTTTGTTTTTTGCTGGATGGCTATTTGCAATAGTATGCAAATATGTTTAGAGGTTGAACTCTTTGTGAGGGAAGATTGCAGTTTTTATTATTTGTACACAAGATACCAATATAATACTTTATATGTTGAATAGAACAAAGAATATTAATGCAAGGCACCTTAGCGCCTCAGGTTGATTGAATGTGGGGAATTACGTACCTGTAAATACAAGTTTAAGAACATGCATGGTTTTGTTTCTAAGGGAAAGCTTCCTCAGTATTGCTTCATAAGAACTACAGGGAACCAAAGTACTGTAGATATGAGAAAATGACCCCATTCTCCTAGATCTTTATTTATATTGTTTAGTGTAGCTGGTGAACAATATGGAAAGGCACATGAGGAACATTTTTGAGTTTATAATGATGTTTTCTTTTAGAGCTGTGCAAATTGGGGACATTTCACTAAGCAGTGGGATGATAAAGGCTGAGACCTTCAACTGACTTGAATCATCAATAACCTATTGAGGCCCCAATGGATTTGCGTTGCCAAAACACATATGGAAAATGCAGACGTGCCAACCCAGCCAAGAAGATTTTGGCCAGCAGTGGTCACTGCATTACTGTAAATGGATAGGGTGAAGTCCAGTGCCAAATTTATTTATTAAAAAGTTTATACGAGGAGATCCTGACTATAAGAATCATGGTCAAATTTTGATAGTGGAGAATATGTATTAGTATGGTACATCATGGTTTGGCATGCTTAAATCCCACTTTGAATAACAGTAACAATATGCTTGTCCTTCATTCAATGGCTCTCAGTGTGTTTGGTAGCAGTATGGATGGGCATACAGTAGAACCCTTGAGATGGAAGAACCAAATCATCAGCCAATCTGTCTGTTAGCTTGGTCACTGTTGTGGCCACCAGCCATGCTGGATGGGGGATTAAGGGAATTTCAATCCAAACATTACTTTTCCCAAGCTCTGGGCAGGGTGAAGAGTGTCTTTTTATGACCTGTGTGCCACTCTCAAGCTATGCAATCATTACCACAAGCAAAGAGCATCTGTGCCACCTGAAGGTTCATGCAGAACAGAACTTGAAAAAGTTCTTTGTGAGTGTATGGGGGGGCTACATCACACAGAAAACCCCAGCCTCTATGGTCCCTTGTAGCTGTGTTAGCCAAATAGAGGTGCAAACAAACCAGCTGCAAATATGTCAATAAAATAATGCAGGCATCAGTCAGTTGTGTTTCCCAGACTAACATAGGGGGAAAAAGTCTCTCCTGTCCCTAGTTCAGTCAGAACCCAATAAAAGAAGAGGACTGTGGTCATCTTAATGAAAGCATTATGAGGCTTTTTTTTTTCTTCTTACCAGCCATCATCTCACCTTTGCTTAGGTCAGTTTCCTATGCTTTTTCAGGTAAACACATGCGGAAGTCATCATTTCTGGGCTTTGTAGCTCAGATCATAATTTCAGGATTTAAATTCTGTGTGTTTTTATACTCGTTTAATTTTTAGTATAAGTGTTGTTGTTATAGTAGTTGTTGTTCTTGTCCTGTGCCTTTGATTTAAGTGACTCCAACTTTATGGTGATTTTTCTTGGCAAGGTTTATCCAGAGAAGCTTTGCTATTGCTGAGAGAGTTAATCCAGTGATCAAACTACTATACCACACTGGCCTTGATATATGAAAGGATAAATAACTATGCCCTTTTCATTGTAATTTCAATAATTTTGAATGACTGAAAAATTATTGAAAGCACCAGCTAAGCAGTACTATAGTTAAGCGTACTTACTAGAATCATAGAATCATATAGAGTTGGAAGAGACCACAAGGGCCATCCAGTCCAGCCCCCCTACCATGCAGGAACTCCCAATCAAAGCATCCCTGACAGATGGCCATCCAGCCTCTGCTTAAAGACCTCTAAGGAAGGAGACTCCACTACACTCTGAGGGAGTGTGTTCCACTGTCAAACAGCCCTTACTGCTGAAATTACTGTTATCCATATCCAGAGTACTACTGCTTTTTGGACTAAACCTCCCAGAACGCACAGCAAGCATGACCAAAGAAAGTTATAGGCCAAACATAACATTTTCAAGCTTTGCCATTGTTATCTTACATTCTGTACAAAAGCATATCTTGATGCCAATTTATCTTCAGCTTTCTTTCTTTCGTTTTCCTTCCTTCCTCCCTTCCCTTCCCTTCCCTTCCCTTCCGTCCATCCATCCATCCTTCCCTAAACTGGAGAATGCACACTTCCTAAATCCTCCTAAATTTTCCTAAAATATGCATTCATGTTCATTCTTATTTCTCCTTCTGCCTTAATTAAGCATTTGAAGAAGTGATCCCAATGCTGTAAGTCATGTCATGTTGAATGTTATAGGCATTATTTGCTTTTGAGTTCTTGAGGTTTTGATTCTGAGATATATTCTGTACATTAAAACCAAACAATTTATACACTAAAAGGCTCATTGTATAATACTCATTGAAGATTTGTCACAAGTTTTGGCATAGCAAAAATCCCACTCCCCAACTGACTCCTCGGATGGACAGGACTGGCCATGAACTAAATTATGAGTATAGGACTGCTGTAGAGTCAGTAGAACTGTAAAGGAGCCAAACATCATAAACATTAAGAAGTTAATTGACTCAGGTGGGCAGAAGGAAGTCAGTTGAATGACTAAGATCAAAAGTATTTAATTTAATCTTCCTTGGCTGAGAAATTCTCAAATGTTTCATTTAAAAAGCCACCAAGGAGAAAATAATGATTAAATGTTCATGTTTCTAATTATTCCCCCAGGACATTTTCCCCATGTCTAAGTATACATGCAGAAAAAGAAAAGTTAAACCCAACCCCTAAGCAAAGGGAAGAAAATGTACCCCTGGCAGTAGTTATTTTGGGTGTCAAGTCTAATCTTGGTGGAACTGACAGAAATCTGGACTTCACTTTCGTGCAAACCAATTTAAGGAGAATAACAGTCTGTGTTTGAAGCAATAATTTACTGGGGTGGTATGGGACCACAGCAAAATAGATACAAGTACAGTCATCCATATCCATATCATATTGCATGCTAATCCATACACAGAAGTACAAATGACATATGATGCAGGTCTTTAGGCAAGATCCAGCTCTGCTGTTCTTTTGCTAATACAGCTACTTCCATCCTTTTCCACCCTTGCAACCTGCTACACCATCAAAAAAATCTGAGGGGAGGAGCTAGAAAACCCTTTGGAATAGATTTTGGGCAACCTGGAACACTGCTGAAAGTAAGGGTTAAAAATGCCATTATGATAGCACATGCATAATAGTGCAGTGTATCCAAAAGTACCATAATCAGTCAGCCTCATCCCCAGGTAGGTGTGCACAGAAATGTAGTTGTAGATTGCAAGTGCATTAAGACAAATCCGTTTCACATCCTACATATGAAATGTGAAAATAAAAGGGGGAGCAATGTGCAGCAAAAGAGATGATACTATCTTTTCACATACAGTTTGTGAAATTAACAGCTGAAACCCTGAATTTAAGACTGTTCAATTTTACAAAAAGACAGAAGCATTGGACAGTGTTTGGAGAAGAGCTTTGAAGTTTCAAAGTCTGTAATACAAGCCTGGAAGCAAGCAAGCAAACATGATCAAGCTGTTTAGCATTTCAAAAATAAATTTGAAGAGGTGATTTGTCTCCAGGCTACAAATACTTTATTGGAGAGAAAATATTTCATAATGAAATGCTTTCTAATCTAGAAGATGTAGATACAATATTTTAAACAATTTTAATGCAAAAGATGATTTAAACATTTTTAAAAATTACCATAGAAATGCAATTTAGCTTTAGCTCTATTAGGGTTCCAAGGTCTCAGGGGCTGACCACATTTCCTCATTCTTTAGAGTGAGGGGAAGAAATTGTTTATCACACTGGGGCTAATTTTGACATTAAAGAGAGATTAAAGTGCATTTAAAGCATCCTGCAAATGAAGCAGAAATGGATAATAATTGTGCAAATGATTATCACATGCAATTGCGCAAACAGAGTGATAATGGAAATGCATTGTTGCTGAAATCCTGAAAGTAAAAAGATGTGCATTAATGCTTCTTTTTGACCACTTTAAAGGTGGTTTTGTGTGAAGTTGTGCGAAATCATTTTGTGTAATTATGCGATTTTTCTGGGATATTCACAGGATAAACTCCCAATCTTGTTTGTGTGATAAACTCATTAGAATGAAAGTGCTGCCTCGAGAAGTGTGTGTGTTCTATGAATGTTATACTTGATGTTTTGCTCTGAATGGCATACTCTGTCTCTGTGCAACAAGGCTAATGACAACAGAAAGGGCTTCCTCTTGTAAGACCCACCCTATAATATCACTGGGGTCTGCATCCCATGACCTCACATGGAGTCTTTCTTAGGTTGCACGTTTAGGCCTGAAATCTCAGGGAGGGGGACATTCCTAACCAGGCAACCCTAGCATAGCCTCCAGCATTTAGTAGATGAAAACTGGGACGCATGAGGAGATCTTGACCATGAGAATCATGGCACAGTCATTAGAGTGTGGTCAAGATGGCAAAGGTTGCTAATGAGGAAGATCAGACATGCTAGGAGAGGTTAAAGCAGTTTGCTTTTTCTTGAGCCCACTGGGAAGGGCAAAATTCTTCCTCTCTTCTCTTATGGCCCCTGTTGAGTAATTACTTTTGCCATTTGTTAACAACTTTGGTTGTTTGCACTTTTTCAGCTCTTTTAAAAAATGTCCCAGTTTCTCTCTTGTCCCAGTTTGCAGCACCTGAAGTAAGTTGAGAACCAAGGGGAAAGTGGGAGGAGAAGAGAGAAACTGGGACATTTTTAAAAAGAGCTGAAAAAGTGGGACAAGAGAGAATTAATCAAGGCTGTCCTTGCCAAATTGAGACAGTTGGAGTGTATGGTCTTAACTGCCTTACAGTATAAGCTGTTATTTTAGTTCTTGCTTTGACCAGCCACAATGATGCTAAGTTTTGGATTCTTTGCCTATTCCTGCTTCCTGATTACATGAGAGAAGTCAGGCAAAATTAAGGGCTTAGCCTGTGCCAGATACCTCTTTGAATTAGATAAGAAAAATGAAATGGAAAATGATGCCGTTCATATTTTTACAATGGCCTGTGACTCAAAAAAAGGTTAAGATCCACTGGTATAAACTCATGAGGTTCAGGAATAGTTGGTGGGGGGAGGACACCAAATTAGCCGTGTAACACAACAACATCGCTGATGTAGAAATAAAAGCAATCCACTGATTTCAGTCCTTCATGGATTGTGGGTGAGTTTGTGGGAAAATAAGAATCACCCTTCTTAAAAAGAAGCACCTGAGTCATCACAACATAATACAGTCATAGGAGACACACACACACCCAATATACAGGTGTGAAGCTAACAAAATGTGTTTATTTCTGCAGCCTGGGGCAGGCAGAATGAGGCTGAATGCCTTCATAGCACTTTTCCAGATGCAGTGCTCAAACATTTACACCAAAACAATGCTATTGATATTTGTGGGTCAGCTCCTGAACAGATCCACCAACCCACACAAGGCAGCCCAGCAGGGTCCTGATAAAACCTCTGTTTTGGTGCTTCCCTGGAACTCCATGAACTGGTGGTGATGGTGGCCTGCCAGGTGTGTTGATGTGATCTGAGAGATAACTTTCAACAGTAATTACTCTTTGGCAGTTGGCAGCTTATGAGATTTGACAAGAGAACATTGCCAATAAGAGATGCCAACATGTTCAGAGTCTAATTTGGAGTTTAAAATTTAACATTCAATGTGCCATTCTGAGTACTGCTTTGACTTTTTTAATTTAAAAAGATGGGTAAAATTGGTGGTGTAATCGATCAATCATAGGACTACAGCTCTGGAGATGAGGGTTCAAATACCTGATCAGCCATGGAAACCCACTAGGTGACCTTGGGCAAGTCACACTCTCTCAGCCTCAGGGGATGGCAAAAACAAGCTCTCTCAGAATGAATCTTGCCAAGAAAATCCCTTGATAGGTTTGCCTTAGAGTGACCATAAGTTGGAAACCACTTGAAGACACACAACAAAAGTTGGCAAATGTGTCAAAGCAAACTTTTTGTTTTGTTTTGGTATATTTGTGGACCTATGTATACTTGCCATAGAATCCTGTGTACTATACTTTCCAGTAATAAATATCATGCAGTTGTTATGTTGTGTTATCTCTGGAAGCAGGAGAAGATGGCAGGTGGCATTGTTTTTAGTTGGTGTTAGTTTTCAATTGGATTGGGTTGTTTTGCACATGGAAGGACTTCTACCATTCACACAAGAGACTGCAATCCAGTGGAAGCTTCCAATGGAGAAAGTAGGAGAAGGATGCAATGTTTTCCAGTTCTCCCTTCCTAATACAGCCCCAGCTGCCATAAACAACCACCACCCACTCTTGTTCTCTATTCAACTAATCTTCTGTAGGGGATTTTCTGGGCAGAGGAGGATGCAAGGGAAAGGAAGGATTAGCCGAAAAATGCTCCTCATGGAAACTCTGGATCCAAGCCAATTTAAAAGATCAGATTGTTGGATTTACGTTTGTGTGAAGTTACCTGAGGATGGAAGACTGAGCTAAAGTGTTGCTACCTGGATCAACACTGAAAGAGATCAGTGTAGCAGACATGAAGGTTAAGCTTTTCTTCAGTGGTGGCCTCACATCTTTGGGATTCCTTTTCTCTTGTGTTTTGTTCAGCTCCTTTCTTGGAGCCCTGGTGGCGCAGTGGTTAAATGCCTGTATTGCAGCCACTCACTCAAAACCATAAGGTTGCGAGTTCAAGACCAGCAAAAGGGCTCAAGCTCGACTCAGGCTTGCATCCTTCCGAGGTCGCTAAAATGAGTACCCAGATTATTGGGGGCAAGTAGCTTATTGTTGTAAACTGCTTAGACACTCCTTAGGCAGTATGAAGTGGTATATAAATGAAGCTGTTTGTTTATTTGTTTGTTGTTTTAAGAGGGATCCTGAAGACGTTTTCATTCCATCCTGCTACATCTTATTTTTGGCTCACTACATTTTGATCTGATTTTCCTTTATAGATTGTTTTGTTAGTTATTGTTTTAACATTGTAATCCTAGATTCTGATTTCATAAAATTGATCACCTGAGAGTTTGGATCTTGAAACACAGGATCAAAACAACCTAGGGTGGAATCCTATGCAAATGTAGCTCAGAGTATTATTTATTAATTATTTAAAGTATTTCTGTATCACCTCCCAACACACAAGGGCTCCCAAGTTGATGAACAAATAAAATCCAATTAAAACAATATAAACATAAAAGCATTTTTATAACACATTGAAGTACTCTTTAAAGGTTCCCAGGAGCAATCTAAAAACAATCTTAGGCCTGGTACAAATGGACAGGAAGTGCCATCCTGGTGCCAATTCTAGGATTTGGGAACACACAGCAACCGCACATTCCCGAACCCTAGTACGTGCCGGCACCGACATCATGGCGGCCTCCTGTCCACACGGGCCCTGCCATGATGATGCAAGCAAAGCGTAGCATCTGCATGGCGCTGTACTGCACTCACATCATTGATGCATGACAGTGCACCAATGGTGCACTTGTGGCATCAGCTGCACGCACCTAAAAGAACCCGGTTTTTCTGGGTTGTTTTTGGTGCAGAGGGATGCTGCATGGTTTGGCTGCTGCGGCATTCCTAGGGAGCAAAAACAGGCGGCTCCAGCTCACCCTTTCAGGGCAGTCTGTCAAGCCCCTTAGAATCCAATTTTAAAACAGTTAAAACAGTAATTTCCGACATTGCCTGCTGGAAGCTAAAAAAAAGAGATGGACCCAGCATAACTTCCTCAGGTAGGGGTTCCATAATCTAGCCCCTGCTACAGAGAAAGACCTGTTACATTTACCCTAACACACAACAAGGCCTCCTCCTAAAATCTCAGATTATCTGTAGAATAATAGCAATATGTGGTAACATAATAAATTAACTCTTGTGTTGAAATCTAAATTTCACACTATTAATGAGTGTGATTTCACACCTACCTTCTGAAAAAGATTGCTGGAAACATTATTCAAAACCTCTATGATTGTTCATTAAACTATTTTAACAGTGGGTTAAAACAGCCGAGGGAGTTGTTAAACATCCATAAAGCTCCAACTACTAGAATTAGTGTTAAACCCAACAGTGGAGCTTATCACATGGGTAAAAAATGTAACTTAACTTGCCCAGTTTGAATCCATTCCCGGGATGCATCCAGGTATTATTGCTCTCATTCTGCTGCTGATGCTACTTCCTGGCTGCATCCTGCCTAAAACCCGGCTAGAAGCCGCGCTCAGCTGGCTGATTTGCAGTCAGGAGCTTCACAACTTTGCAAATCCCAGAAGAGGATTCAAATCAGACAAGGTAAATCACATTTTTAGCCATGTGATAAGCTAACCCATCTGAGTTCTATTTTAACGTAGGTGTTAAGCATACATACCCACCAGGTTTGGCTTCCAATTTACACTATGTTCTCCATGCCATAAATGAAATCATAATCATTTCCTTCAGCTATATGGAAGCAGTAATTAAAAATATACATTATTAAAGAACAGGATCTATTTTTCAATCTGAACCACAAATACAGATTTTGCCAAGAGAGAGAAAACTATTTTCAAAGTATGTAGAAAGAGCTTTCACCATCAACCTCTATCATGGTCATTGTTGGATTACAGTCTAGAGTATGAACCTCACACAATATACCCTTTTAGTTTTCAGCTAAAACTGTCAAAACTAGTCCAGGATTGTACTGTTGATAATTCAAATAAAAAAATAAATATAGGTGGTGATGTGGGGTTTAGACCTGTTGCATGGTTACAGATTTATAGAATTACTTTTTTTAACCATTCAGTTGTGTAATTACTTATGAGTATGAAAATTCCTGCTCCTATTTATCCTGGCCTGCTATCTTTTAACTCTCTAGAAAGAGTTAATAATACTATAAAATATAAGGAGTGGTATAACTATACAGAAAAATTATACTGTATATGGGGCTGCAGCTCCATTGAGTTTAGGAGAATTTATCTCTGAGTAGACATAGTTTGCATGCTGCAACTGTACTAAATTGCAGTAATCCTTGACCTTAAAGTAAATAGCAGAATTGCACAAGATTGTAAGAGTACTCAGCTCATACTATTGCTAAGCAAAATGTCAAAAATAATGTGTTGTGTATTTTTAGTGGAATCAGGATTCCAAGATTTGGGACCTGGATACAAACAATGGCATCTGGGGTATACCAAACAATTTGTAGCTGCACTTTGTTGAGTCTATTGGAAGCGACATGATTTTAAAAACATATAGAACAAATGCTAACCCCATTTTGGCAAACATTCTATATATCTAATATTTTCAACATGACCAGTGTCCTGACAGCTCCCCAGGGCTCCATATATTTGCATGATTTCTGGTTCTGATTTATGATTTTTTCTTGGAATAATCTTGTTGATCTACATAATTTTAGTGGGTGTTTTTCCCCTCTATCCCTAGATGATTTGACTTTATATGTTTTCCAAGCTACATTTCAGTGCATTGCATTTATTAAGTTCTGTTATAAGCAGAAGTGTTTTAGATGAGTTCCAGCTACTCGCTAATGTAAATTTGTACAACTCAGTATCAACAATACATTGTTAATGATATTAGTTTAGCTTTGCCTCTGACTACTGTGCTCACAGTATTTTTCATTGTAATCAGTATGACATATTCCTTCTCAGACAGAACTCAGCCTGGTGGGGAGCTTATTTCTTTACTTATATTTATTAATATATTTATATATTTGTTTGCCATATTTGTTTGATGCCTCATAAAATAGCTTTCCCTCTAGGCCAGTCTCCTCCAAACTGGTTAAGTGTCAGATGTTTTGGACTTCAGTTTCTCCGCAAGTATGGCCAGTAAAAACAAATACTTGCAATTATAGTCCAAATACTAGGAGTTGTAGCCAGTATGTTATAAGGGTTAAATGTTGGATTGTGACACTGGAGATCGGGGTTTGAATCTCCACTTGACCAAGGGAACCCACTGGGTGATCTTGGGCAAGTCATAGTCTTTCAGCATCAGAGAATTCCAATGGCAAATGCCCTCTGAAGAAACCTGGGCCCCATTCATGCTAGCCCATTTGCCCTGGTTAGATCTGGATCAGATCATGCATGCCGTTACCGAATCTCTCTGGAAAGAAGTTCATACTACCCTTTGCCCCAATTGATGCTTCCTGGTGCATTTTACCTCGCTGAAGTTCATACATGCAAAAGTAACTATTCAAGATGGGGCCTCCTAATTGTCAATCAAATAATGTCATGGTGACGTCTGATGCAGCCATTGGCTGTGCGAGTGCTCCATCTGGCGCTTCGCTTTTTTTAATATACTTTTTAAAATTTGACAGATTATGCGCATGGAGCATAGGGCTGGGAACGGTGCAGATTGTGGGGATCCTTCTCCCCCCCCCTCCTCCTCCTCCTCCTCCTCCATTTTTCTCAGCACCAGAAGTGCTTCATAGGGCACTTCTGAATTTTTTAAATAATTTTTACAATTTGACAATTTATGCACATTCTACATGGGGTTCTTTAAACGGGAGGGGGAACCCCCAATCCATATATGGATAGTTGGCTTCCATATATGGATTGGGGCTCCCTCTCCCTTCATTTAAAGAGCCCCATTTATATTGAACATTTAAACGAAGGGAGAGGGAACCCCAATCCATATATGGAAGCTAACTATCCCCCTTCCATTTAAAGAGCCCCATGTAGAATGCACATAAGCTGTCAATTTGTAAAAATAATTTTTAAAAAATTCAGAAGTGCCCGATGAAGCACTCCTGCTGCAAAAACTATTAGACAGCACCAGATTAAAGCCAGTAGTTGCAGGGAGAAGAGGCATGTTTCATCCCCTGGCCTTTACCCCTCCCCTGAACTTGACCTGATCATGATTGGAGCCAAGTTCACATTTGATTGAAACGGTAAATACCCCGGGTTTAGGGGGATTTGCGCTGCATCGGGTGTGCAAGATCCGGATTCCCTAGTGAAAAACAGGTGCCAGTATGAACTTCTCGATTTTAATCTGGGTTACAAAACGGTTTATATGGTAGTCTGAATGGCCTCTTGCAAAGAAAATTTCATGATAGCTTCACCTGAGGATCACCATAAGTTGGAAATGGCTTGAAGGTACACAATAACATAGTCCAAAAACATCTGGAAGTACTAGTCTAATAATTTTATGATAATAGTAATATTAACATCACTAGTAGTAAAATCATCATCATCATGGTCATCATAACCATCTTGGCTTTCTCATCATCGCTAAAGAACAGTTGTGGTTCCAGTGGTGAGAAGTGCAAATGAATTGGGAAAATATCCGAATGCAATTGCCATAGATGGGATCACAGCATCACAATTACAAATAACAATACTACTTGAAACATGCTGTATTATACAACAATGCCCCACTGATTCCTGAATGGACTCCAAATAGTCCTGAGCTCCAGTGGATGACATCTGGTAGACTATGAAATGGATTATGGCCCAAATACTGTATCACTACATACTTAATTAAGAACATAACAACTTCTACTGGGCAACACCTCCAAACTTGATGAAAACATCATTCAGTTGTGCTCTGATTATGGACAGAATGGACCTCCTTCTCTTCATGCTACTGCTAACCAATTAAGTACAGTGGATCCTTGATATCTACTGGAGTTTGGTCCCAGGACCTTCAGTGGATACCAAAATCTGTGGATGGATGGATGGATGGATGGATAGATAGATAGATAGATAGATAGTATTTTAAAGCCATGGATGCTTGAATTCATAGATACAGAGGACTGACTGTGCGTTGGGGGATGAATTATGATTGTAGCAGTAGTGTCAAAATGATGACTAAGTAAAAATCATGAATATGAAACAGTTACCTTAACCATAACTGTTTCATATTCATGATCACTACTTAGTCACAATTTTGACACTATTGCCATGAATGTATCGCTCTTGCCTACTTTCCAGTCAATAATAATAATAATAATAATAATATAAAATTGTGCTAAAACAGTGAAATTGATTTCATAAACATGAGGATACCTGCTTCTGAACTGCTACTCTCTAACTTCTTTAAGTGAGGTCCATAGAGAAGGGTCCTGCTGTTGAGAGCTACTTACAATGTAGCTCCAGCTGGCCATAACGGCAAAATGCTGGCTGAACCATCACTAGAATAACTTAGGAACACTTTTTTTCCTGGCCTAACCTGTGGCTTTCTGACAAGGCTGGAGGAAGTTTAGATCTGGCATAACTTTGTCTCCTCTCTTACCCTTCCCTTCTCTAGCCACCTTTTTTTTTTTTTTTTTTGTTCTTTCATCAACAAAATTTAACAGCAGAATGGTTCCATACCTGTCAACATTTTACAGAATTAAACAGGGATACATGTGGCTAAGCAACATCAAGATGTGGTTAAGGTGGAAATAGTTATTAATAAGGACAGATAAGCTAGAAAAGATTGTAGCAGTTTGCTTTTGCCTAAGCCTGCTGGGAAGGGCAAGGCTCCACTTCCCTCCCCCCCCCGAATACTTTTTTCTTTAAACTACTTTTTATAATACCTGCAGTAAGATGAGAGCCAAAGGACAAAGTGGGAGGAAGGGAGATGTGTAAGCTGCCAGTGTTAGGGAAAAGGCAGGGAAGTCATTGTTATTATCACCACCATCATTATCATCATCATCATCTGAAAAAGTAGGACAAGAAGGGATTAATCAGGACTGTCCCTACCAAATCAGGACAGTTGAAGGGTATGCAATTCTGCAGACAGCTCACTCTGTTGGCAGATCCCTGAGGTCAGCTGTCAGAAGAGGGCTCAGCAGAAGGGCACTTTTGTTCATACAAGTGGCTGGTGCATAATCCTAACTCTTTCTTGGTTGTGCATTTTTAGGATTAATGACCAAGGTCACTTTTACTAATTAGCAACCAGAACATTCATGAGAATTCAAAAGCAACTCAGCAGCTCAGTCAGTGGCAGGGAAGAAGCTATTGCTCATCAAGGGAAACCAGGGAACTCAAGAGCTTGAGAAGTTTCCATATACCACAGCAGGCATTTGTCTCAGGCTTTGTATTTCATTTGCAGAATTCATGAGAGAGGCAGGCTAAAAACTAATCCACCCCACTACGGCCTCAGTTTGATGGATACTGTACACATTATTTCACATGTGTTTAATGTAATGTTTTCCTTGTACACATTATTCCGCTTGCATGGCAGATGCCACCTGTATAATATCTGTCTCATCCTCCTCATCAAGGAGCTCTCTTAAAGCCTAACAGGCTTGCATTGCCAAAGCTTTGCCTTGTATGTTTCTCCATTCTCAGAATTAGCTAAGTTGGCTGCCACCAGTAAACATAGCTATTTCCAGGATACAGATTCAACAGAGGTCATGCGAGAGAAACAAATGTGTTCACTCTAAAACATTCCTAATGCTTAATTTGTGTAATACTGCTAAAACACTTTAGTGCTTTGACTACAACTCCTGTTTAATAATAATAATAATAATAATTGCAGTGAAATGAGTGACAATCATTTCTGACAATGTTGCATGAGACTGAATGTGACACCTGATCACAGGGAGGGAGGGAAACCTGGAATATTTAAAGCTATATGCAATATAGCTTTCTTTGCTATCATACCATATACTGTGAAGGAGGGAGGGAAAGTGTGGCAAAGCCACTATTTTTTTTATATGGTTTGTGTTTTAATTGATTCCTATTTCTGTGACTGTTTTGTGCCTTAACATAAGAGACAATGCAAAAACAACAGTAAAGCAATCCAGCAAATAATTATAACAAACCTGGCATAGCAGTGGTCTGTAGAAACAACTATCAGCAAGATATATGCAATACAATCCAGTATTCATGCAAGTAGTATAATGGAAAATGTAAACTAAAAGTGTATACAAAGGAACATACGTATAATTAAGGCACGATAAAACATGTAGAAAACATAATTTGTTTTTACAAACCTACATAAAAGGCAATATGCAAAATGTGGTAGTATCTAACTTTTAACCAATATACAATACCCTATACACTCTTAGGTCTTGCTGGAGAAAAGAAGACATCCTCACAACAGAATGCAATAAAATGTGCTCCTTGTGAGTAGAATACGTACCTTGCAATTAGCTAGAAGGCAATAAAACATCCCAAATTGTATCTTTGCCTGTAAAGATATAATTTGGGATGTTTTATTGCCTTCTGGCTAATTGCAAGGTACATATTCTACTCACAAGGAGCACATTTTATTACATTAAAATGACATGGACAATCCTGACATTGGTATTCAGTGATATTTATTTTTACACTTGAAAGGTAGTGCTGTGGAGGATGCTGCATTATTAGCATTGAGCAAATGGAACCTGTAACAAAATTTGAAGTTTAGAGGACACTTGTATAAAGCTCTAGCCAATCAACCAAACTCTTCATTTGGATATGAGCCCTACCCTTCTTGGGCTGCATCTGCAATGCAGAAGTAATCTGGTTTGGCACCACTTTAACTGCCATGGCTCAATGCTGCACTCTGGTGCTGCAACAAACTACACTTCCTAGAATGCCATAGCATTGAGCCATGGCGATTAAAGTGGTGTGAAACCAGATGATTTCTGCAGTGTGGATGCTGCCTTGCTTTTCTATCCCTTCCTCCAGCAGTCAGTAATTATTCTGTCACCCTTGCATGGTCCCCATTGAACTTCTTGTCTGTGAAGGACTTTATGTTTTTCCCTCCCTCATAAAGTTTTTCACTAATGCAAAAGTTGGGATTCCCCAAAACCAGCTCATGCTTCTGTCTTCTATATAAATGGTGCAGTTTTGATTCCATAAATATAGGCCCTTGCAGGACTGAGGTCACCCTTAATACATATAATTATTATTGGGACTTCTCAAAACAAGCATTAATTTTTTTTATGGACCAACTTTGTCATTTATTTTTCCACTGTTTTCCACAGTTACGTGGTACCATGTTGATGTTTTGCTCTTTAATCAATATTTTTCTTGGCTAATCTAATTAGTTTTTTTAAAAAAAAAACCAGCTGTTGTGATGAAAAGCCATATACATTTGCACTGACTGGCTCATAAATGTGTTCGTTCATCAGTGTTTGATTTTTATCTTACTGATTCTGGAACAAAATTTTAATATTGGAAAGCTCAAGGCTCAGAAACAAGCCAAGGATGAGGTAAGAAACCATTGAGAAGCACAAGGACCAAATGTTTAGTGCTGGATGGATGAGACTCTTACAGTCAGAAATATATGTGTGTACATGTGTGTCTGAGGGCACAAGCCGCCACTGGTCCCAAATCTGAATTAATATTTTGGCACAGGAGAATGAAGGGTATTACTGTATTAACCTTTTCCAACATTGCTAGTTTTCCAAATGCAACTCTGGAATACCAAAACTGGTAATAGTTGTGCAGACCAACACATACAAGTCCATGTGGTCTCTGTGTTTTGGCCTTTGTCATTAAAAACATCAGAAAATTACTGTTATGTGGGGGATAAAAGCATTTTAAAGAAGTCAGACAATGTGCCATAGCTGTGGCTGAAGTTAGGGACTGTATGATGAGTTTAGAAACGTTACCTTTAAAAAAAAAATCTCCCAGGATTGTCCAGCCAAGGCCAGCCCAACATGGCCAGGGGACTCCATGCTGTTCCCTTACTCCAGTAGGATTTGCTTCAGAGTACATGGGTGCATCTACACTGTAACAATAATGCAGTTTGACACCACTTTAACTGTCATGGCTCCATCCTACAGAATCCTGGGATTTGTAATTTTGTGAGGCACCAGCATTTTTTGGCAGAGAAGGCTAAAAACATTGTAGAACTTCAAATCCTAGGATCCCATAGGATGGAGCTATAGCACTCAAAGTGGAGTCAAACTGCATTATTTCTGCATTGCAGGTGCATCCTATGTCAAGGATTATACCATAAACTGCGTTACAGATTAGTTTATGTATATAGAGCTGTGTATTTTAAAAGGCACGATGTGTGGGCTTCTGGATTGAGGGAGTACAAGAAGAAACTGTCTTAATAGCCTCCTCAATAAAGGGTGGCAGGATGGCTTAGTAACAGATTTAGGCAATTGCAGTATAAATCTCTCCATCTCTAGGTTTTCTATGAAGTGTTTAGAATCTTATCAATTGCTTTGGCCTTTTGTTTCCATCAGTATTTGCAGGTTGTCTGTTGAAATTCCTATTAATCTTTTTGTTCTGTAGTGACAGATCATCATATGATGAGATATTATCTTGCTTATTTTTCCATGTAAGTGTCCAAATAACTGAAAAAGGAGAATTCTTAGCAAAGTATCTTTTGTCTAGCTGGCTGGAAGAAACTTCTCTTACTTAAGCCTTTCATATTGTTTATCAATGCCTTCTTTTAATGGGAAATAGGCAGCATTTCTTTGAGTGGTGTTGATTATATGAAACACAAACAAGATAACCAGTTTCAAAAGTGCTGTAGAATCACCTCTATTGATAAAAACCCAGAGGCTCTGTAAAACAACAAATCCCAAGATTCCATAGGATGGCACTTACAGCACTTAAAATGGGGTCAAACTGCATAATTTCAACAGTGTAGATGTACCCAAAGAGTAAAAAAGACAAAGTACAATATTAGATCTTGCTTGTGTGTGTGAATGTACTTGTTTATAGGATTTTCTTAGGCAAGGAATCCTCCAAGGTGGTTTTGTCCATTTCTCCAGTACCTGGTATTCATTGGTGGTTTCCCATCCAAATAATAACCAGAACTGGCCATACTTAGCTTCCAAGATCAGACAGGATCTGGAGCCTTTAGCATATTTATATATTGCTTGATTCTGCAGCTTGGTGGGAAAATGGTGTTACAGAATAGTAACCAAATGCATTTTAGGAGTTTATCAGATGTCGGAAATTGGAATTATAATCCAATGGCAATCCAAACGCAATCATGGGGTTTCACGTTATTACGAATTAAAGCATCTCACACAATTTTAGGCAAAAGGGAAGTCATTCCGAACGCAATCATGGGTTTTACTTTATTGTGAATTAAAGCATCTCATGCAATTTCAGGCAATGAGGGGTCATTTTCGTGATATGGGAAGTCAATCTGAATGTTTTCCGAACACAATGGGAATTCACATGAATTCGCCAAACTAGCGAATTCATGTGAATTTGAATTGGCTCCATTCGAAATAGAGAAAAATTCCTCCCCGTCTGATAAACTCCTTTGGGATTAGGCTCAAGTCTACGAAATCTTATGCTATGAACCTCTGTCTTTCAGTTAGTCTCAAAGCTGTTGCAAGCTCTCTTTGCTTACAGAACAGTTAAGAGCTGGATTGTATGGACATGGCATGGAAGATCCTAAAAGACTCCAAGTGACCTTCCATTTTTAAAAGCTGACAAAGAATCAGAGCTTGGGAAAGTTGGAAAGAATGCTACAAGTGAACAAAAAGGATGTAAACTGACAACTTCCGAAAGTGCTTGTGTGAATCAGCTGTCATCTAGTTTTTATAGTCTGAAGACAAAACACATGGGAGCCCATTGATATGTTATGTGACATGAACTTGAAGTAAGGAATTTTAAACTACAAATAACATTTTGCTGAGGATTGCACTACACTGTTATAGCTATGGCTGCCTCCTGTGGAATCCTGGGATTTGCAGTTTAGGAAGGGCATTTATCATTCTCAGCCAGGGAGTGTTTAAGCCTCACTTAACTACAAACCCCTGAATGCCACAGGAGGCAGCCATAGGAGTAAAAGTGGAATAATAGCACTATAACAAGATAATGCAGTATTTTGTAAGATGGTTGATCCATTACTGGAAATCTTTATGTCTTTTTATTGGTTAAAAGCTGCTATAGCCTCCTGATCCATTTTGGATCGGAGCTGTAGGGAAAAAAAAGGTTTTACTGATTCCTGCTCTGTCATTTCACGAGCTTAAATCCTTCATCCTCAGTCTGTATTAGCCATGGATGTCATGGTTAAATTGCTCTGAGGGAAGGCATAAATTAAAGGTGGGGAACCATAATCCTCTTTGCTGTTGGTTTTGTTTGGTTTTGCCTTCAAGCTGTTGCCAACCTATGGCAACACTAAAGTGACCGTGTCATGGCATTTTCTTGGCAGAATTTGTTCAGAAGGAGTTTGTGAGTGCCTTCCTTTGAGGCTGAGAGAGCGTGACTTGGTCAAGGTCACCCAGTGGGTGTCCATAACTGAGTGGGAATTTGAACCCTGGTTTCCCAAACCATTCAAACCACATTGCTTCTCAGATGTTAATTATTATATCTAATCAGCATAGCCAAGGGCAATGAATCATGGGAATTTTAGTCAACAACATTTGGAGGGTCACAGTTGACTGTAAATAGGTATTATCTAAAGGAAAAGGCACAGGTAGGATTAGTCTTACCTCCTTCAGTGTCATATTCTCAGACCTTTGCTACAGCTACCATTTTTTTTAACCAAAGAAGATCTCCATTGATTGATTTTCAACATAACTAAATCAAGTAATCTAGTATGTCTACTGGCTTCTTCAAACATTTTGCATTGCTGCAAGGGAAAAGTAGAGAGCCAGCATGGCGTAATGGTTTGAATGTTGGACTGTGACTCCAACCAAGGTTCAATTTCCAGCTTGGCCATGAAACCCACTGGGTGACCTTGCCCAAGTCACATGTTCTCAGCCTCAGGGGGATGCAATGGGAAACTTCCCCCTGAGTAAATCTTGTTAGAAAACCCCATGATAGCCCTGGGGTCGCCATAAGTCAGAAACAACTTGAAGGCACACAACAACAACGAAGGCAAAAGTGGCAGCAGAAAGCACACGCTATAGGCATTTATACCTAGTGAAATAAAACATTATTCAGAAACTATGGTGGGTCATTATGAATGTACATCACAAGTGTTTGTTGCTTCAATGGGAGGAGAAACAACAAAACTGGTTTAAGATTGTTGATGTCATATTGAAAGTACAAGCAATATTATTAATTGAATAAGTGACCGAGATGAAGAAGAAAATCATGATCCTAACCTAATTCCTAATGGTGTATTTAACTGGCAATTAAATCTAAGTGCCAGTTTGTTTCAGTATATTTTTTACAGAGCTGACCATATATGCACATACCTTTGGTGTTTATTATTGAAAATCCATATACATGAGTACTGGACAGAAGTAAGGAGGCAGCCCCCCATCCCTGTCTTTTTCCCCTACAGGGTTAATAGAAGCTTTAGGGAGGTGATTGAGAGCAGAGGGACATAACATTTCCATAATTTCCCAAACCACTATTTGAGATGGCTAATAACTAAATTTTAGGGACAGAAAAAAAAACCCCTCCCTCGCAGAAGCCTACAATCATTAATCATAGATCTTACCCTCTGCCCCTACCTTGTCATTTTGTGTAATGTCGCACAAAGCAGAATGAACATTTTTCAAAAAATAGGGTGTCTTATACAAAGGACCCTTTCCCCTGAATGTGATGGCATGAGGCTGTCTCCTTGTGTATCATCTTGTGCCAATAGGATATGGAATGAGGAAATCACATGAGGAAAGATGGTTCCCATCAGAAGTTCCCAAATAAATATCATCTCCCCCAGGAGGGAAATAAAAATGTGAGAATGTCCATATACAATTCTGCACCCCATGTGATTTCTTGATTTCATTCGCTACTGGGGTGGTGTATGATGCAACCAGGTGGGGAATACGAAAACTGGCATCAACTTGTCACTCTAATTGATTATTAGCAAGTAAAGACAGGCTACATTTAGCCAACTAATTAGACAGTTGGCAGCATCACAACTGATAATGTGTGATTTAGGCTTCAAGAGATTAGAGCACTGTTATGCCGCAGAAGGAGAAGGCACTGTGATGCTCCTCCATCTGATCTTGTTGTGGGGATTGTGTTGCATTGTTCTTTCCATAACAACAATATCCTCACTATCTGTACCTATGTATATTTCATCTCTGCAGTGATGGTTTTAACTGTTTATTTATTGTTTATTGTAATCATAATTCTCCTTTCTCCCAAGTTGGGATTCAAGGAGGCTTTCAATAATTTTAAAAAGGTTAATGCAAAACATTAGTTTCCAAAAGTTAACAAAAGAATTTAACAAAAGTTAACAAAAACCTTATTTTAAAAACATCATTAACCCCCCCCCCTTAAAAATACTAAAACATGTATTTCCTGTAAATTTCCTGTAAAAGGTTAAAATACAGCACATTGCATTACACAAAGTATGGTCAATACACATGTCTTTGGAAGAGTGAAACTATGCATATTTATTCAGAAGGCTTGGGGGTGGGGACAAGCATAAATCCTACTAGGTACATGGAACCAAAACTTAGAAATTTTACTTTTTTGAACGTCAGCTCTCATCAGCCAACATGGCCATGACCATAGACATTGTAATCCAAAAAAGTAATTTTTCCAAGCTCTAGATGGAGCTTATTCCTAGACAAGTATGCATCAGATTGCAGCTTTAGTAGCGTCAATGTTTTTGTATCCAGGGTCAACCCATAATCATGTAGCTCTGTTCAGTGAACCCAAGGGGCAATTCAACAACATAAAGGATTAAAATTTTCACTTACTGTTTTTCTCACCCTTTATTTTTATTTAAGCATTATTATTTTTCTTTAAAATTATCTATTTTCCATCCTCTACTTAAACTATCTTCCCTACAAGGGATGTTACACATCTTTGTGAAGCTGAGCCAAAGGAACTTTACTTCTTCAGTGTTGGTGTCATTTTGGTAGAATCTCAAATGGAAATAGGCTATTATTATTTTGCTCTTGCTCTTGCTGCTGTTCAATAATATAGACCTGACTGAAACGCATAGCTATATTTTGCCCTTCAGGTGATGTTAGCGGAAGCTTTGAGGTGAGGTTTGGGGTAAAAAAAGTTCATTTCTGAAACAAGATTAAAGTTAAGCGATTAAAGGATGAGGCTCATATTTAATTTTCTCCCTAAAATGTAATTTTTCATAAAATGACAACCTCTTTTCAAGTTTTATAGGTGTTTCACATTTGGCAGAAAGAACAGGAAACCATCTGTAGCAAACCAAAATTATTGTGGGCTTATTCACTGATAGATATGGGGGATGGGAGATTAAAAGCAATGAAACTTTAAATGAAAGCTTTGAAGGTGTGCAGTGTAGGATGTTTGTTCCTGCCTGGGGGCTTGATCTTTACAAACAATAATAATGGAACATTGATTTTTTTTTTTTTTTAAAAAAAGATAAGTTACTATTGAAAGGGGGAAATTGACTCATTTGAGATGTGATGCTGGAGAAGACTTCAGTGGATACTGTGCACTGCGAGAAAGACAAATAAATGGATCCTAGAGCAATTCAGGCCTGAACCCTCTCTAGAAGCAAAGGTGACTAAACTGAAGCTGGTGTACTTTAGCCACATCATGAGAAGACCTGACTTATTAGAAAATACAATGATGCTTGGCAAAGTGGAAGTCAGTAGGAAAAGAGAAACACTACGTTCCAGATGGAGAGATTCAGTCAAAGTCGCAGCCCTGGGTCTGCAGGATCTGTGTAGGGCTGTTGCTGGTAGGGTGACTTTGAGGTCTCCCATTCATAGTCTCCATAGTCAAAGTCAACTGGGAGAGAGTTAACAACAGATTGTCGCACAAGATCAGACAAAGGGATAAAGAACAAAGTAACCTTTTGCAGCCAGTTCTGAGCATGTTTATGAGGGTACAGCAAGGAAGCTGAGGACAGGATGGAGATGTCCCTTTGCTCAGAGAGAGGAGTTCTGCTAGCCTGGCAGCATGTCTTATGAGATTATCACACTAGGGTCAATTCCAGAACCATCCCACAATTATCCCATTACCATACCACAATTATCCAATTTCCAATAATGGGTTATTCATTGCCAATAATGGGATAATTGTGGGATGGTTCTGGAATCCCTCAGAAGATCCTGAAAAAGCTAAAAACAACATCCTTTGTTTGCAGGGTTGCCCAGTCCAAGTGTGGTTTAAACACTCATGAAAGAGGAAAGGAAGGGTCTACCTCAAGGCTACCCATCTACATTGAGTATGTGGGCTGGAGAATGCCCCAGTCTTGCCTATGGTGGTGAGATATATCTATTGCTAGATTTGCATTTATAATATAGCAAACAAAAAACAAACAATAAACAGCTTCATTTTTATACCGCTTCATAACCTTAAGGAGTGTCTAAGCCCCAACAATCTGGGTACTCATTTTAGCGACCTCAGAAGGATGCAAGCCTCAGTCGACCTTCAGCCCTTTGCTGGTCTTGAACTCGCCACCTTATGGCTTTGAGTGAGTGGCTGCAGTACAGGCATTTAACCACTGCGCCACCAGGGCTGACTGTTCTTATGTACCTTCAAGTTGACTTGGAATTACCGAGACCCTATCCTAAGGCTTTTTTGGCAAAATTTATTCAGAGAAGGTTTGCCATTGCCTTCCTATAAAGCTGGGGGAGTATGACTTATGATTATGATTAGACTTATTTGTATCCCACTTTCTCCTCAAAAGTAGGACTCAAAGACTTAAAAACATAAAATGTGAGCATTAAAACAGAATTTAAAAAATGTACAGCATTAAAACAATAAATTCTTAACTTAAAAGAATAAAATGTCATTAAGAATATGAAATGCTTTTGAGCAACTGTACCCCACGTATGAGCCAGAGAGGGAAGCATGGCAGGACAGTGTGAAGTTCAAGACTGAGAACTTCAGAAACAAGCACAGCAGGAGATGGCCTTGGGGTGCTGGTGGCAGCTGTGGGGGTAAAAGTCTGAGTAGTAGACTTTAGGAGCAGTTTGAATCTTTTGCAATGATCTTGTCCATGAGAAGCTCAGGAACTGATCCAACAATGGTCATCAAAGCAGGAAGGACAATGAAAAGGAAAGGATAGACCTCTGTAGCAATTGTTGAAAAAAATAGCTCTAGACCCCTTCCACATTCCACAATTATAGCACTATAATTCCACTATAACTGCCGTGGTTTAATCCAATGGAATTCCAATGGTTTGCAGTTCAAGGAGGAGTACTTGGAATTTTCTGCCAGAGAATTCTAACGCCTCATCAAACTCCAAACCCTAGGATTCCATGGGATGTAGTCATGGCAGTTAAAGTGTCATGTATCATAACTGCGTAGTGCGAAAACACTTCTAGTCCAACACTCAGACTAGTACATCACATTGGTTCTCATATGATATAATCGGACTAATTGAGCATTAACGTGACATTAGCCCATGGAGAAAGTCGCAAAATCTTGCCGCTTTTTACTTTCTAAACCCTATTTATCCATGGGATTTAGGTGCTTTGCCGCCTGTGTGATAAGGTCCATAGAAGACAAAGGGATATTTTTATCTCCATTTTGGAGCTGGAACCAGTGGTCACTGGATTTATTCTGTGTTTCAGCCCAGATTTTAAAGAAAATATCCAAGGTTAGCTCCTTTAAGTTCATACACGCCCCAAAGCATTTCCCTGACAAAGGTCTTACCAACCTTCACTGTCTAGAGATGAGGCAATGGGATGGAACCAAGTAGATCCATAGGAAACAATGGTTAGTCATTACTAACACATGCCATTAATTTCAATGGGTTGTGCTAAGCATGATAAGTCTTTATTCAACTTTCCTAAAATGACTTTGCCAATTCTTAATAGAGATAAGAAAAAACTCAATTTTTAGCCACTGTTCTACATTAACAGGTGATGTTTTTAGACTGTGTTAAATAGGTTGTAAACCCTTTCAGAAATTTGGAAAATTAGGATCCTTGCACACTAGTTTAGATGCTAACCTTGGAACGGAACTAAGAATTACAGTGATAAGTGGAAAGATCCCTAAAGTAGGTATCATTGCAGTTATTTTTTTAAAAAAAAAAACTACACACACCTCTACTTTTGCATTTAATAAAAACATGGAAACAGGTACTTTTACTTTACACTGGAATGCTACAGGCTTCTGGTCTGTGGTATGAAGCACATTCTTCCAACAGTCTCATTGCCAGTGGAGGTACCTTTATCTGGTGAATGCTATATGATACAAGGAGATCTATTGCTGGTTTTGATCACTGCAGTTCCTAATTCTTTTGTTTTTTATTCACCCCGGGATTATAAACAAAGCTGTTATCTAGTTAAGCAAGGATTGGGCCACACATTTTCTGAGTGCAGCACCTCAGCATAGAATATTATCTTTCAGATAATTGCTTTCCACATCTAGATAAGAAGTATTGTAATTACTTTTAATTGCTTGCAAATGGCAGTATATGATATGTGTGTCTTTCTTCTAATTTGCGGGAATAAAGGGTTTTTCCAGGGTAGTCAAGACAAGCATGCCCTAACCAGAGCTTGGGAAAACTGGTCTCTGGACTATAAATCTCAGAATCCTGAAGCCAGTATGGCTGGTTGCCTTGCTGGCTGGGGGATTCTGTGTTTTGTTATCAAAAATGTTTTGCAAATTGTAACAGAAAACTGCCGTATATAAGATAGATCACTGCTCTGTTCACTCCACTATTGACCCCAAGATGGACAAGTAAGTGCTCTCTAGGATTTCAGGCAGGGGGGCTTATTCAGCCCTAGCTGTTGATGCAAAGGAATAAAGCTGGGGCTTTCTGTTCGCAAATGATCTACTCAGTGAGCTCTTCCTGCTCCCAAGGAGAACAATCTGGAGAAAAGATGCTTTGGTCCGGCATACTGACTCCACATTTATTGTGTTGGAATCTATTGATTTGGATCCAGAAGAACCTTGCATTTTTAAAAATTTAATTTCAAATAATGAAGGGCTTCTCTTTAATAATGGCTTCTCTTTAATAGATGTTCACCGCAATATGTTAACGATGGTCCTTTAAATATGCACAAGCATTTTGTAAAGGCTATATACATTGTGAATAGCTGTATTCATAGACTGATACTGGCTTGCTTGGTGTAATGTAATTATACAGTACCTGGTAATGATGCTGCCCAGCTCCCATTTTAATCAATCATCCCAAGAGGACAATTGTTATACAATCGCTATACTTGCATGTTTTTTTTTAAAAAAAAAATCCAAAAAACAACACTTGTCCCTTTGAAGAATTCTTGATGCAGATTCTACATAGGTTCAGGCACTTCCTGATATAAATCGTCTCAATATCAATTAAAACTCTCTGAAGCCATTATTTATTTATTTCATCCTCCACCACACCTTTGACAAGTTTGTGAATGTTTTTTAAAGACATTAAATCAACCAAAGAGAAAAGGGGGAGGGGGATAAAAGGAAAAGGAAAGTGAGCATGACTTTCGGAATTATGGGGAATAAAGGTGAAAGTGCAACAACTAACCCTCTATCTTAAAAAAAAAAGAATAAAAATGAAACTGATTTTGAGCATATTGCCCAGTTTTTGAAAAAAATATATTATTTGACTCCTTGAAGTATTGTCAGATTTTCTGTTAAACTACATCATTAACTCATTTTTCCTTCAGTTCCTGTTCGTAAATATTGTTGTTTTCAAAGCAGTTTTTTGTGTGATTTTTTTTAATTTGTGGACTTGAACAGAATTTTATATAAATTTCAACATATTTTTTTTAAAAAAAACCAGATGAATCTTGTATCAGTGGAAAGGCAAACCCATGGGTAAGGTAGCTCTGTTGCAATCGTCTAATTTTACCTTGCTGCAGTCACAGTTCCTAAACCTATTTCATGATTATATGGGCTCTGATTTGTGCTTTTCTCCATTGAACTTAATAGTTTTCAAACAAGAATGCCATAAGCAAAGGCCTCTGTGCCCATTACCTGTCTCTTGGCACTCAGTGTATTAATTTTTAAAAAATGCAAAATTGATGAGAATATGTAACCAGAATGTTAAGTAAAATTAAGTTAAGTACAAGCCTCAGGGCCTTTCAGTGTGTTCCAAAGTTGCACTGAGTGAGTTGTCTAACCGTGGGTTAGACTTTGAGGCTTTTGAACTGGGCAGATTTCCTTTCAAAGCATAAATTAAAAAAATGATTTATCTGTTCTCATCTTGCACACCGTTCCAAAATAGAATGCTGCTCCACCTTTTCAGTATCAAATACTAAACTCAAATAGGGTCTTAAAACACCTACTTAACTTTAGAGTTATTCACCCATTGTGATGGAACAGCCTAAAGATGAAAGAGAAACAATGGTAAGACTTATATTACTTTATAGCTCTGTAGTAAAATGGATATTTTGCCAGAGATGTCGTCTTTTTAGGCTGCAGTCCTACATCCACTTACCCAGAAGTAAGCCTCATTGTCTTACATCTTATTAGACACGGATAGGATTTCATTGCCAATCTTTTTAAGTATGGCAGCCAAAGATAACTAATCTGACAACAGAGAATAAGTCATAGTTCAAAAAGAAAGCACATTTTGAAAACTGGTATTTCTTTGGGGCACAATGACCTGGAAGAAATGGATTATTCAAATCCTATGGTGGTTTGTGAGTATTATTGCATGAGGTCATTTTGGCAGATTCACATCTTGCAATATATTATGATTTAACCAGTTCCTTCAATAAGTATGTAACTTGACTTGAAATGAAGGGTTTATGTAGAAACTGACTGAAGCATGCTGGTGTGCAATGCAGTCTTTAGACTTTGCTACCCTTTAAAAAAGGCTTTTGAATTGATCATTCTTCCTGCCAACTCTGTAAGATATAAAGTGGCCAAAGGAATAAGCTTCATTTAAAAAAAAATCCTAGAGGACAAAGGTGTCAATGAAAGTTACATTCTTCTTAAGATGCTTAATACTCTAGCCTTTAAGTGCAAGCCATCAGTCTTCTGCAACCTCCATTCATTTGGAAATGATTTATTGGGGGAAGGATTCTATATGGTTTGTGCATTAAGACTTTTTTTCAATGTAATATAGCAAACAAGGAGAATGAAGAGGTAATATTGGCAAGCACTGATCAAATGTCTCATTTCTTTAACTCCAGCTTTACAAATGGAAAAAAAGAGTTTCTTAAATGTGTATCATCATTTTGAAAAGTGTTGGGGGGTGGGGAGAAGCAGAAAGATTGTGCTAACTCAGTGTTTCCCAAAGTCTTTGAAACTGAACCCCCATCTAAATGTACATTTCCCCTTCCTTGAACTCATCATCAATAATCTGTCTACAGCTGAAATTCAGAGAAAGTGATTGAGTGAGAGAGATATTCGTGTTCAGTTATATGCATGCAAGTTGTGGTTGCATGCAAGATTCATGAGCTGAGATACAGTTAATCCTGTCTCCAGCCTTAGTAGAAGAAGTGTGAAGGGTATCTCTGACTCCCTCTTAAAAACCATATATAAGGAAGCATCTTCATAAGAACTTCCTGAGCTCTTTTTCACAACAGTGCTCAAGGAGGTCAAAAAGTGGGATTTCAAGCGTCTCAAGGAACCCTTACTAATAAAAATAAAAAAACTCTAGTATTTATGTGAATGATGGGTTGTGAATATAGAAACAAGATGCATTTTTAAAAGCATCTTCTTTTAGGCGTGGCTATCAAAGCTGATTCATTTATCTTAACTTTTGGGTAAATGTATCCGCTCTTAGCTGCAGAAAGAGAAAGGTTAAATATAGCTACAAAACATATCCTAAACCTTTTATATTTAGCATTTCAAGGTTTTGAGTTTTTAGAAATGAATCACTAATGTAACATTTTCTTATTTTTGCCGACAGCCTAAACACACTTACTGAAAGTAAAATCCATTGCCTATCTGATGGCAAATAAATGTGTTCCTGGATTGAGGCAGGAATTTGCCAATGTACCATAACCCTAAAATGCCATATATTGTTAATTATTTGTAAGATGCAAATGTTTGCTGGCATATCTAGTGAAAGTGAGCAAATATTCTGTGTTGATGCTTGCAGAAGTGTGTGTTTGTTCTGGAGGGCATAATTCGCTATTTCAAAATGGCCAGATTCACTGAAGTCATTGCCAAATGCTTACAGACTTCCGTGGATTAAGGTTACCTCCTTAAACACACAGGAGCCTTCATCCCAGTGGCTTCCAGAAAGATGTGTATTCTCCTAATGCCTAAGGTCAAATTATTCAAGCGTTACCTCATAATAGCGGAAGACTTGCATCCTGAAGGAGGAAGATTCATAATGAAGCACAGCAATGGATTATATATATCATATAGCAGAACCATTCCCTCAAATGACTCTCTTTGAAGGATACCAAAATGGCCTATGTCAACAAGTATCAGCCCTAGGAAGAGGATCACCATAGGCAATAAAAAGATGTTGACATATGAGAAAAATATATGTCAAGTAAATCACATCAGCTGTATATTCTAAACCAGGGATGGGAAATCATTGGCCCTCCAGATGTTTTAGATGGCATCTCCCACTATGCCTTGCCATTGGCAACTCCTGCTATTATGAGCTAGATTCCCATACAGATAGAGAACCAAAGGTTTCCACTCCTGTTGGAGATGCTGTATTGAACCTTCGGTCTCAGGTGGATAACAAATGGCAGATTATGCCAGTTATAGCATTCTCCAAGATGATAGACTTTTCAATTTTCTATTGACAATTTTGTTTTTTCTATTTGCCAATAATGTTATCTGTACCTTTTTGCTCTGTATTAGAGGAAAGGTGGAATATAATGGCAAATAATCAATAAAACAAATAAATATTTGGGTGTAGAAACACCCAAAACAAAAATATATGCACCTCATCATTAGCCCAGTACTTTTTTCCTTTTAGCCAGGGCTGCCACTACAGGAGTGCAGGCTGGACCAGGTGACGTGCTAAAGAGAGGGAGGTGATGCTACTGCTCCCCAAACCTCTGCCTTTGGGCAGAAATAGGCTAAAGTGTTTGCCTGCATACATTGAAAACACTGAAGAGATGGTGTGAGTGGGGCAAGAGTCAGTGGAAGGAGAAAGGAGAGGCCCCAATTTTTTTTTTAAAAAAATAAATTTTAAAATTTTAAATTAAAAAAATTAATTTTTTATTTTTTAAAAAATAAACATCACATCTTACAAAATTTTCACTTTAACCACACAAAACTATGTACATGTAAATGCATTTAGGCTGTGCATATGATAATTTAAAGGTATAACTTTAATTTTGCTATTATGTTGTTGTTGTGTGGTTTCAAGCCATTTCCAACTTATGGAAACCTTAATGTGAAGCTATCATGGTTGTTGCTGTTTTTTAATTATTTGTTCAGAGGAAATTTGCCATTGACTTCTCCTGAGACTGAAAGCACGTGACTTGCCCAAGGTCACCCAGTGGGTTTCATAGATGAACTGGGAATCGAACCCTGGTCTCCAGAGTCATAGTCCAACACTCAAATCAGTGCACCACACCTGCTTTCACATTCAGTGATATATGGGAATTTCAATTTATGAGCAACAGTAGTAAGAAAAACATTACTAAGGATTCTATATGGTGTGACGTGGGAGGAAATCAAGGAGGTGCATGTGACACCATGAGCTACTGCACTGGGGGAGATCAACCATAGTGATAGCACTGCTTGTAGTTTCTGTGTATTTTAAAAGTTATGATTTCAAACTTTATATTCAATAAGAACTTTTGAGAAAAGAAGCTTGTGTATATGTTATACTGGGAGAACTGGACTCAAGCTATAATTGCAAAATGTACCATGAAACTTGCATAGGTAGTGCTTGCAAAAGCAGAACATAACTGATGTGGTTCATATAGAAGGGATTTGCTTCTTCTAGGAAGGAATCACTTGATAATTTTCTCCCAAGAAGAAGGTACAAAAAAAGGAACACAATATGTCTTCATTAACAGACCACTAGGCCTCAGTACCCTTAAAGTACTAGATCCTGTCTGATCTTGGAAGATGAACATGGTCAACCCTTGTTAGTACCTGGATGGGAGACAGCCAACAAATACCAAGTGCTGTATCCCAATTTTCTGAGAAAGGAACTGGCAAAGTGAGTCTGAATTATTCATTGCCTAAGAAAACCCTATAAAATGTATGTGGTTGCCATTTGTTGACAGGAGACTTGAAGGTATATACACACAACAGCTCACTAAGACCTTGTGGAACAAGGTGGAAAGTTCATTTTCAGTATATATGCACAACAGCTCACTAAGACCTTGTGGAACAAGGTGGAAAGTAATGGAGAAGCGTGAGAGCAGATCCATGGGAGTGACCCCAGAAGGACACAGGTCCTTATAGGAATGTATGTTTTTGTAGTAAACCTTACTGGCAACCACAGTGACAGAGTACAAATGACTTATGTTCAATTGCTGGCCTCTTCAGATATGGCTGGCAAAGATTCCTGCCTGAAACTACGGTATGTAACTAAAGTAGTAGATGGTGCTTCCTTTGCCACTTTGACATCTGTGTAGATACGGAATTACCTTCTGGTCTAGAATGTGTGCAGCTTGCCTGGCAGAGATGTGGATTTACCAGCAATGCACATTAAAAAGCAAAGCCAAGAACAAGGTTTTTCCCTCTGTACAAAGTCAGATTATATGAGCCATAAACATCTCTCTAATTTTGTGATGGTATCATTTCTATGAATATTTACTTTATTTTGGAGCTCTGTAATGGTCTGATTGTTGTAAATGGTATTCCTGCAGTTGCCTCACTTGTTCCAATATTTTGATTTAAAGTAGGAATGAAAATGAGAAGACACTCATTTATTTGGATTACTATACATAACACAGGCAAATTTTAAAACACCACTATCAAAAATTGCATTGCATTGTGTTCCCTGGCACCAAGGGCAAGCAACATACTGAACAGGTTGTTAACAACACAGAGAACACCCTATCCTTAGGACACCAACATTTTTAACTGATGTGATTAGCTAAGCAGAACAATAGCCTGATTGTCAAAATCTTCATTAAGTTTAG
This sequence comes from Urosaurus nigricauda, assembly GCA_034509955.1. Classification (NCBI taxonomy): domain Eukaryota; kingdom Metazoa; phylum Chordata; class Lepidosauria; order Squamata; family Phrynosomatidae; genus Urosaurus; species Urosaurus nigricauda. Next base: position 108,931,754 of record JAOEGL010000003.1, on the reverse strand, counting down.
GTCATGATATGCACTTTAATATTTATGGATTCAATTAAATGTCACTTGTAGCATGAGTGGACTAGTACCATGCACTGCTATATCTGCTTGGCATCAAGGAATACATGTATAGAAATGATTATCTTTTTAAAAAAAATAAAAAGGAAAAGGAAGACAAGTGCAAGAAACCAAGTACATGATTGCTGTTGCTCCTATCACAATCCTTGTCAGAATAGAAAGGAAATACAGACAGACATCTAGCACATGGGGTGGACCTCCAGAATTTTCACTGAGTGTCACAGGTACACTAGTTGATCTGTTGAACATAAGCTGTGGGTGCAAAGCACAGCCTTGAACTTTGCCAACCAGCATGGTCAGTGACAATTGTGGGTTGGGGATTCTGGGGGTTTTAGTCTGAAAAAATTAATTTCCCCAAGCCCTGATGCAAGGAGCTTCAAGGTGCTTTGACGTGTTGGCTTTACATTTATACCATGGGTGATGTTATAGCAAGTGGGTGCTCACAACTCAGATGTTGAATGCAGTCATCTCTATGGAGAATTTTACTTCCAAATTGTAACATTTCAAGGTTCTGCTTGGCACCAGAACAGCAAACCAACCATTGTTCTCATGATCCCCTTCCAAATTAAATGCACCAGCAAGATTAATTTAGACAGAGATCAGCAAGCCTCGCAATTCTTCACTGCATCGTAAGAGCCCCTTCAGTAGACTACATCCTGTTTTATTGCCTGATTCAGCACTGTTTTAGCCAAGGTAGACAACATGTGGAAGCCCCTTTGGAAAAGAAATGTATTACACGGTGGCTAAAATGGCAGACACACAGCAGCCAAGGCAGACCAAGATCTTTATCACACAACACTATAGCACTGTATTCCACTTTAACTGCCATGGCAACTAGCCTGTGGCATTCTTAGGATTGTAGTTTAGTGAGACTCAAGAGCTGTCTGGCTGAGAATTCTTAATACCTTTCCTACACTGCAAATCCCAGGATTCCACAGGAGACAGCCATAACAGTTTAAAATTGAATATAACACTATAACAGTGTGGTGTGATAGGGTGCCAAGAGGTATCAAAATGAGTCTGTCAGCAGCATGGTAATAAGGTCCAACTCTGTGCTGACAGGATCCGGTACTGTTCCATTAAGCGAAGGCCTTAGGGACTGTGATAGAGAATGTCAAAGTGATGAAAGAGGATCCTTTAATACTGCACTGATCTCTCTCATGTTTAGCTGATACCTCTGGGTGTGGGTGGGCCCTTTTGGAGACTGCATACAAGTACCGATAGCTGTGTCTCTGATGTGTGTACAAAATATATGGTAACTTGCCTGCCAAATCCAAAGTTTGGGGATGTGAGCTATTAATGCCTTGATAATGTATTCCAGTATAATGGCAGGAAATTGTTTCATTGCATGTAACAATCGGTGATTTTGGAAATGGTAACTAGGAGGGCCAGGATGCCAAATTTCAAGGGTCAGATAGGAGCGGTAAACAAGACAGCCACTGGATTTGATTTAGCCAAAGATTTTAAAAAATATATTCTTACAACAAAGTTGCATTGGTGTCAGTTCCACCCATTTAATACAGTGGACCCTTGGTATCTGTGAGGGTTTGGTTCCAAGATCCACCATGGATATGAAAATCCATGGATGCTCAAATCCCATTAAATGCAATGGCACTGTAAAATGGTATCTCTTATATAAAATGGCAAAACTGAGGTTTGCTGTTTGGAATTTATATTTTCAAAAAATATTTTCAAACCATGGATGGCTGAATCATGGATAAATAATCTGTGGATATGTAGGGCCAACTGCAAATCAAACTGTCTTTTTGCTTTGCTTGTTCTACCAGTTTACACATGCAGTTTCAGTCAGATAGTTCACCACCTTGAAGCATTCAGGATGCAGGAACAGGGGAGGCAGGGAGAAGCATGTTTCAGGTTATTGATTCCACAGAGTGGCATCTTTATAGACTTGCTGGAAGGGAAGATTCTGATGGCATTGCATTTTATACACATTGCCATGCCCCATTTTCTCTTGTTTTAAAATCCCACATGGTTTATGTTGTACTTGCAGCTGTTTTCTAGATGAATGGTACTGTTTCACTGACGATTCATGGCTGGGATGATGATCCCATCTGTGGCTGGATGAGAAAGCAAAGCAATGAGAGACATAGAGGGGCATGACCATTGTTTTCAGGAATTGACTGGATGCACTGCACAGGCATACAATCTCTTTCCCTTCCCTGAGGAAAGAGAGGGGTGGCATCATCCATGGAGAAGCTGCTCTCTAAAGTATTATCCAATATAACCAAATTGTGCAAGATGATACTATTACCAACTCAAATTTGAGCTTTTAAACTGCTACCTCAGGATTGTGCAAGATGATACTATTATCAACTCTAATTTGTGCTTTAAACTACTACCTCAGCACAACACTAAAATGTTGCTCCGGGGTGAGGTGCGGTGTTCAGAGAAGCACACAGGTCGGGCCCCTGTAATGAGGTGTTTTGCTGTGAGGGCTACAGGCGCCAGAGTGAGCAACTGAGAGGGAAAGAGGGAGTCTTCCATTTTTTATTTCACCTTGGAAACGAATGGATTGGAGACTCATATCTAAGCATCAGATTCCCATGTCGTTTTGGCAAAGACTGTGAGTTCATGTGTCACCCTTCCCCTCCAGGACGATTTGCTAGAAACGGCATTTCTATTTTTCTCTCTGCTCCCCCATGGAAGTGGATAGGCAACCTTGGATTATCATACTTTTAAACAATAATGCCATTGTTTTCCCTCTTTGTTTACTGAAACGGAAGTGTCCAGGCCAGAATTATTTCCTTAAAAACTGCTAAGTTCTACCAAATCTTTGTGAGATGAAAGGTGAGCTGCTGTGTAAGTAATCTGATCTTTTTTCCTGCTTGTTCAGCTCTGACTTGTACAGTCAGGATACCAAGTGACAATATACACTGTGACCCAGAACAACTTTCAAAGAAATTGTATTGGTACAACTTTCTTCTGAAAGGCTTTTCATATAACATTGAGGGATGTAACTGGAAGCTAAGTAGATTATTTGGACATGATATTTAGATTTTATTTTTATTTTTTTAGATTAAAAAAATGCCCCCAAAATCGGAAGTTATTATTTTTACCTCAATTTTTACCTCCTCTCTGTGTCTCATATTTTATCTTTTTATATAAAGTCTATAACCCAGTTGATGAATTTGGGGCCATCATTTTTGGTTGGAGTATTTCAACTGCTTTGTGAGATACCTGACAAACTATTCATGTATTTCAGTGAGATCTAGTAACCCCCCCCCTCCTCTTTTTCATGCACACACATCTAAGAGGAGAACTTAGGGGATGTATCCATGGAAAGAGTGTGAAAGAGAGGAGAGTGACTAATCTGAAGACATCTTGAGATCATCTGGTGATCTGTTCTGGAGATAGGATGTAGAGTATGGATTAATTGTTTTATAAGAGTGCCACCTTCCTCCACCTATTCAGTGCTTGTGTATTTGTAAATAAAACAAATAATATTTAATTCCATTAAGCGTGCATCTACACTGTAGAAATAATGCAGTTTGACAGTACTTTAGATGCTGTAGCTCCATCCTGTGGAATCGTGGGATTTATATTTTTATTTAGCCATCCTTGACAAAGAGTCCTAGTGCTTCACAAAATTACAAATCCCAGGATTCTGTAGAATGAAGCCATGGAAGTTAAAGTGGTGTCAAACTGCATTATTTCTACAGAGTAGTTGGACCATAACCTTCAGTGCCCTCTCATCCAAAGGAAACCAAAATCAGTTGGATTTGCTTCTGGAAGTTTTTGGCTCTTAGGGAAGTTTCTCAAACAGGAAACATTCAGAATTTAAGATTCCTTTTCTTTATGTAATAAGTGTCTGTTCAATTGCTATTTGTACAGCATGGTATCACTCTTCAATGGAAACTAATTTAGAGATAATCTCCCCACTTTCTCTGTGCCGTTTGCTAAAGAAAGCCATAAGATTACCAAGTACTAGACACATGGCCTTTGTTTGGAGGCCCCAAATCCTACTTATTTAGTCTGCATTCAGTTAAATGTTGTCTGCTTGTTAATATCTGCTGCTGCTCTGTTCTTTGATTTCAGTACTGGGTACTGTGTGTTGTTTTCATGGTTTGAGTGTTTTGCACTCCGAAAGGCAGGCAAGAGAATGATTAAATGCAATATTTCTTATCGTCCAATACATTTTTATACCATGCAATGGACAAATGCAAATCAGGGTGATTTATAAGTGAAACAACAGCACCAGCAACTTGCTATACGACTCCTAATAGCTACTATACTATTGACCAAAATTTTAATTAAGAATTGCTTTCAAAAATTGCTGTTCAACAGTAGTATCAAAAAGGGCTAACATGGCTAACTCTTTGAAAAGCAACAACTTGTGTTCTATTCTTCCTCCTTCCTTGTTTTCTCCTGTCCATAGCTTTTGTGTGGTGTGCCACAGCATATCTTTGGCTATATTAATTTCAGAACAATAGGGATGTGAGAAAACACCTGTAATGAATGCTGCATCTCTGTCATGCCACTGCTCCGAGTCAATTTCCCCTCATTGTTTTCCAAGATCTTCTCATTTGTCCTTGTTCTTTGACTTGACTGGATAGGAGCCCAGTCTGATACTTATCTCATTACTGCATTATGTGTAATTCATTTTCCAATGTTTTGTAGACAACACAATGTGTTTCTGCAAGTTTGCTTCTCTTTTGAAGACAGAATCTGCAAGACGTACTGTAGTTGCTATGCCCACAGGCAGCAAAGAGGTGGCATTTGTGAAACTCTAGGCTCTATAATCCTGTTTGTTCAGCCTGTATGATGACATGCAATATAGTTACTATGGGTCTATAAAAAGTAAATATACTTCCTAAGCAGAGCTTTCAGAAGTTACTTTTTTGGATCCGTGGCCATGTTGGCTTGAAGATTCTAGAAGTTATAGTCCAAATAATAACTCTAATCTGAAGTTTCCTATGAAGTCCTAAGAAGGTAGGGAATTTTTAGAAGAACAGCTTGGAGAGCTCACTTTAAGCTGAGGGATTCTGGAAGATGTAATTCAAAAAAATAACTTTCCCAAACTCTCCTTAGGAGCACATCAAACTCTGCCTTAGATCTGCATCATTCTGGATGTAAAGCAGTTCACCCATCCCCAAAGCTTATCATAATGTGAAATTCTCTGAGTTTCACGAAAAATTCATTTCCTGAAGTGCTTTTCACTTGCTATCATCTTCATAGTCTACTACCAAGGGATGGACTAAGATATGTGGCTGTCAGAGACAGCAATAAATTGTGCTAACCCCTCATCCTAGTCAAGGTGCACAATATTCAAAACTATTCAAATTATTTTGGCAAATGACCCAGAAAATCCCACAAGTATCTCTTCTTACACAGGATAGAGAAAATACAATGAGAGGTTGCCTTACTGACAATAGGCTGCTTTTTCATGACACTCAAAATATTCTGATTCAGGTGAGTGCCCCCCTCTGCTTTCCACCAAAGGGGCTTATCAAATGTAAACACTGGTTTTAAAACCTTGCCGTTTCCCTAATGAGTGATGAATTCTAACACTGACAAAATCCAGTGTTCACAGCTTGAGGAAACATCTTTCATCAGAAGAAAGTCTAGCTTTTCCAGATTGGTTTGCCGTGGAATCATTGGTTATTTTTTTAAGTATTTATTTCTGACAACTGTTTTCCAATTATGCCATTAAGGTCATTTCACTTTGAGTGGCCTTTTCACAACATGGCGACTGTATGTATGTATGTGTATATGAGTGTGTGTGTGTATATAAACTTTTAAGAGCAAATAAACAGAACTTTTTACAAGTTTGCTCTGGATCCTAGTAGGATGCAGCTAATCCCTAAAAAGGTGTGTGTGTGTGTCTCAGTGACTTAATAGTTCAACTAATAAGCAAAATGTGTTGGCTTCATCCTTCCACACTGCTTAACATAAAAGTGATCTTGTCACCAAGGTAACAGTCCTATGGAATTCTGGGATTTTCAGTTTAGAGAAGGACTTTTAGAATTCCCAGCCAAAGAGCTTTAGTGCCTATGACCAAACTACAAGCCTCAGGACTCTATAGGATAGGACCATGGCAATTAAAGTGAAATGATAGTGCTATAATTCTGTAGTGTGATAAGGCCCCCAGAGCTAGAAAGAAGTGCCTCACAGTCAATGATGCAATGAATCTCCTATGAGATTTTCCCCCAAATTGTAAAGGAACTTACCAAGGTGCTGAAGTTGCTTTGCAGATGGACTCTGGCAACTTATATAAAGGTTTGTTAAACTCGGGAATAAAACCCAAAGTAGATTTGCCACATCCCTAACAAGGAAGACACCAGTCATAGCAGTTTACAGTTGGATCCATCCTGTGGGATGCCAACTGGCTATTTTTTAATTGAATAGAAATGTCTAGAAAGCTTTCCTTTTATGACAAGCCATTGATCTGAATGGTCAATACAAAAGTGAGAAGACAGCACTACAAGATAAGATGGGTCTCAGACTGGATAAAATATGGATGCAGAATATTTCAGTCTCTGAAACAGGTAAACAAAACTGATTGACATCCTAAGTGTAAAAAGCTCTGTTACCTTGCCATTTGCCTAAACTGCTAATGTATTTTCCCATACATAAACTCTTCCCCGACTGCATGTACTTAACAGGCAAACTCTTTTTTTTTCCTCACTAAAAAGGTATTTTAAAACTATAAATAAACTCCCCTACTTTATTCTGCCCATTTTTCTCTCACACATGGCACTCTTTCTAATGAAAGGAAATACTTGAAAATATTCCTCTAGAAATGGCTTAAAATAAAACCTGGATTCTAGATCTCTTGGAACCATAATATAAGATACAAATATCCTAGAGAATCTGGATTACCAAAGTACATTTCAAATAATATGTTAGTGAATTCAAAATTAGCAAATAACCCTTCTTAATGTGCAGAACTGAAATTGCATTTTGAATTGTTGATAGCATTGGAACCACAACACATTCATATTAATGGAAATGTTTGCAGTTCCTCAACCCAATATTCCATTACTGGGTTAAGATATAGTTAATAATTTCAATCGACTGTGGTGATATGAGATCCATTTTTACTGTCCTGTTATGCTGTCCTGTTATTACCTGTAGGGTTGGTAAGAGTAACAGTCAAGCTTATGTCCATTGTGCGCATTAGGTACAGTTTAAGAAGCTAAAGGTCCATATCATTCATTTGGGTACCCCCAGAATATCACTACTGTACACCTGTCTCAGACCTACGCAGTCTGTTTACTTTGCTGCATGGGACTGTCATTAGTATTGTTGTACATAATGGCAAGTGACAAAAGATCTTAGATTTTGAACAGATTTTCTATTCTAAAACTGACTACTTTGAAATGAAAATGTATATTGTTTAAAAACTAATTCAAATGGCCTCAAAACATAAAGTTAAATCCAGTCAAAAGTTCTCTTCCTCCAGTGGAAAGCATCCTTCCACTAGAGAAAGACTTCTTCCGGGGGAAAACTCTTTCTCTCAGATGCAGTTATTTGCATCAGAGGAAGGGAACCTTTCATTAAATTAGCAGGATAGCTCAGTTATGCAGTTTCAGTTCGGTTCAGTGGGTAAGTTCTGTGGGCAAAACCTGTTAGATCTCTTTGTAGAACAGCTCTTCCTTTTTTACTTTTCTCTACCATTTTCTTTTCCTGTCTACCCATCTTTCACCCTAAACTCTTCATAATGCTTATAAATTGCATTAGGGCTTTGATTCTTCGACATATACCCACACACCCATCCTCCACTACCCCACCACAAATGCACTTTTTGCTAAAGCTTTATCCCTTCCCTGTACATTTTATCTTTGCTTATGTAGTCCTCCTGAGATGAAGTACCTCAAGCAGTCAGTCTGCGGTTGATTTGAAAATAGACGAGTCTCAACAATGAGCTTAAAGAAAGGTGTCAGGTATAAATCAAGGCTTCAAACAACCACCATGCATTCCAAACTTCAGAGACACTTCTTTGTGCAAAGTGATTTTTCTCTTTCTCTCGCTTTCCTTTACTTTTCCTTCTGCCTGGAAGAGGATGAAAGTGTTGGGGTGGGGGCATTCATTTTGTCTAATAATGAGGGTACAGCTCTCAGGCATAGTAATTTGGCAGCTGCTCTGCTTCCTGTAACAGTTAAATTTCGCACAGCCCCCCCCCCTCCTCTTTAAATCCAGGGGCTTCTCAAAGGAAATGGATTTTTTTTTTGTTGCTGTTAAAACTGCTGGTGGTTCATTTTATGCAGGAACCATACAATTAATCTTGTGTGTATTTAAAAAGACAAGGTGCCTCTATAAGCTTCCCTGACCTATAATTAATGGAGATCAAAACAGTTACAAAGATAAAACATTTAACCATCTAAGGGAGACCAGACCCTTTTTTTTGCAACAAGCGCGGGAAGAAAAGCACTCCGATTTTGTTTCACTTCTTCATATTCTTTGCTGTATTGCTTTCTTCAGTTAAAGAGATGTGCAAACAATTGTGCAAACACTGGGAAGTGCCTAGAGTGCTAGTCTTCACACAGCTTGTTTGTTGCAAAGTTGTTTTACACTGGGTTTAGTTTCACTGCTATTTCTTATTTATTCCTAGTTATATGTTCATGTCACCTTAAAGATGGCAACCCATGTTTGTTAGGGATTGGTTCAATTTGTAGTAATGTCACAGGGTCATATACAGGCTGGTGCTGCATTGTCCTGTGGTTTGAATATAGTTCATCACAAGGCCATGGTGTATGTATCTCCATCTCCATCAAACTGCAGGCCACCATCTTCTAATGGAAACAACATTCATGGCCATCGATCTCCTTGGTCCTAATCCCATTTATTTGACTAGTGGCTTCACTGGCATGCTTCTTTCAGAATGCAGACAACTTGGGAGAAGAGACAAGTAAGTCAAATAAGCCATGACCAATTTAGCTTCCAAGACACATCTTAGTGTCATGTGGGGGGAAAATAACTTGAATTTAGACTAAATTAGGGAAGCTTTAGCCCCATTCAGAGTTATGTCAGTGGGACTTTATCTCACTGAAATGTCACTAAGACAGGATCCAGGCCATAATTTTTCACACATGACACTAAGGTGTAATCTGCACAGCAGAGGAATGCAGTTTGACACTGTTTTAACTGCTATGGCTCAATGCTAGGAATTTTGGATTTGTAGTTTGTTGTGGCATGAAAGGTCTCTAAATATCTTGCAAATCTACAAATCCCAGAATTCTGCAGCACTGAGCCATGGCAGTTAAAGTTGTGTCAAACTGCACTATTTCTACAGTACAGATTAGACCTAAGAAGAGCCTCTGAAATTTTGCCGTAGATGTGGGCCACATGTTAATGTTGAATAAATGAATAGAGCCCTCAAACTTTTATCCTGACTCCCCCAGACCCCGTTCCCATGCCTGCACTAGCTGCAATCCCTTACCATACTCTGACCCACAGGCTTTGAAAACCTAGGCTTTGCATTACCAAGACCTTCACTGGGGGCAGCAGGCCTCTGGCAGTTTCAGCGCTATGGAAATGAAACACCTATTTTACAACTGTGGTTTAAAAGGTTACCATCTGCAAGTTGGTACTGAAATGAATTGGCTTAAGTGGGAACAGAGAACACCCATCATTTGAACTCCTAAACAGATTTATCTCCTTCAGGTAACTTTTCAGGCAAATGTATGCATGGATCAAAACTTCAAAGGAATGTAGAGAAGTTTCATGATTTTGCATGTTTTTATTAAAGAATGAATCCCAAATGCCTTTGCTACTTTGTAGAGCAGATTATCTTTTCTCTGCTGCTTAATGAAGTTGGCATCATCATGAGGATATCTGATGATCAGTAATAAAAAGCCAAAAAACCATTTTGTAACCTACAAACCCAAGACACTCTCCAGCCTTCAGTTTTCCATTGGAAATGTCACTCCAGACTTCTATTTTCTTTGACACCGTAACAAGACCAGTAACTTTAAAAGAAACCCCCAAATGCATGTGAAATGAATGATCCATGGTGATTGTGATAGATGATGTGTGTCAGTTCAAAGAACTGCAGGAAGAGGGTTTGGTTCTTCTATAAATCAGTGGAGCAAATATAGGGCCAGCTGTTGTTCAAACTCAAAACACATAAAAGATTTTTGAAATGCAATGGATCCAGAATATGTTATTCTTCTTCTGTTTCACAAAGGCAGGAAAGGGAGGAAAAAGTTCCCTTGATCCTTTAGACTTTGAACTCAGGGTAGTGTTCACAAAACAACTGGCTCCCAAGTCATCGTGATGCATTTTCACAGACATCCCTGGTCTGATTAATGAGTTAAACAGCTTTATGGTTTGATCATATAAAGAGGCTTCATTGAGTCACCTTCCAAAACTTGGCTGCTTTTGTGACACTGCTAAAGTAACTTCCTGTTCTTGTTATTGTATGCCTTCCAGTAATTTCCAATATATGGCACTCTAAGGCTGTTCACCTATCGCTAGGGTTTCTTGGTAAGATTTGTTCACAGGAGGTTTGCTATTGCCTTCCTTTGAATCTGAAAGAGTGTGACTTGTCCAAAGTTTCCATGGCGGAAGAGGGATTTGAACCCTGGTCTCCAGAGACATATTCCAATGCTCAAACCACTATACCATATTGCCTCAACTTCCTATTACACAATTGCAAATGTGACAAAAGGCAACACACTATTTTCCTTTTGCCAAGCAAAGCTCCTAATGAGATGATGGTGACGGAAAATGAAAATATAAGTTGTGGTTTCAGAAATAGGTTCAGTTCCTCAGTTGAGAAGCATCAGCCACCACTCCATTTTGGAAAATGATACTGGAGAAAGTACTACTTGAGTCTACTTTCCTGAGAGCTTCTCCAGACCTGGAGCCCATCTTGACATTAATGCTGTGCTAGACTCATTTTAGATTAAATATAGGTTCTTAACCTGTGATCCTACCCTAGAGTGTCCACTGATGGGTTTTAGAGAGTCTGTAAGCTGGAACATTTTCCCCCTTTGATTTCCTTCCTGTTATCTTGAGTGTTTAAGTACATTTTTCTGGATATGTTTCATCAGATTCTCAAAGGCTGCATCTACATTGCAAAATCAATGCAGTTTGACACCATTTTTACTGCCATGGCTTCAGTGCTATGAAATTCTGGGATTTATAGATTTGTGAGATATTTAGCCTTCTCTGCCAGTGAATTCTGGAACCATAGCAAACTACAAATCCCAGCCATGACAGTTAAAGCTGTGTCAAACTAGCAGCCCATGGCTCCAAAAAAGTTTTAAAAAAAACCAACCCTGCACTAAATTAATGAGTCTTCCCCAACCAAGAAACAGGCAGAGAAAGCCACATCTTGCCCACACGCTGTAATTCACTATATAATAAGTGCAAGGAATGAATAACTATATCGCCTGAAGCCTAATTAAAACAGACAAAAGCAGATGTCAGCGGCTTCCCAGTAGATGCAATATATGGAAGAACTGAAATCACCTTATCTATTGGCACCTAAAAGAGGTGAGCTCATAATATTTATGAAGCAATATTTATTTTTTAAAAAGAAAAAGAAATAAGGAACATATCAATCCTTGCCATTCCATTCAGTTTTATGTGTTTTCATTACCTTGATGTTGTTTTAGAATGATGGCTTTCTATAAAATATAAAATCAGCAGGCAGCATGCATCTTCCTTAGTAATATACTTTTCAAAAACTATACGTGACTTGCCTCAGCTCTTTTTTTTCCTGGAAAGCATTTACAGCTGGGACATTTGGAAATGTTAGGCTCACTTTTAGCAAACAAAGACATGGCGCAATTGAAGTTGGCTTACAAGACAATGCCAGTTTCAGATTTTAATACTATGAAATATTCATGCATTCTTAAGCTGATGTTTCATGTGTACATTATATGAAGAAACAATTATATTTAACATTTTTCTTCTTAATAGATTAGGATGTGCATATTTGTGCTTTACCACATGAAACATCTGGCACAGACAACTTGAGGCATGTCATATGTAAGGCATGCCAGAAAAGGTGCATGTTGCAGTTCCATCAAGTTCTTGGGATCAACATACGAAATTATTTCTGGAGGATAGATGTTGCCACATCTGTTTTCTGGGCCAAAACTGACACCTTCTAAATGTCAAGGTATAAATTCTGAAAGTTTGCGATGCAAAGCAAGTGATAAAAGCTCCTGTTCTGTGTTTCCTGAGCTTTCCTGAAAACATCTGATTTCATTTAGGATGTGCTAATATGAAATGTGTAGTTAGTAAATCGTAGAAGGCCCAAGCATTTAAAATCCTTCAGAACAGGGGGAAAGTAAAGCATCTAAACAGGCAGAATAAATGAAGGAAGTGATGGGGAATGGAGTGGAGTCAATGCAGTCTTGGCTGCTCCTCATATTCCACCCCTCCTCATATACCGCTGCATGGAAGAAGATATGATATCTGCAGCGGAGTGGAAACCCCAGATATGTGGTGTTCCTCACTAATTCACCTTAACCCCCTTGATTTTGTCTGATTTCTGAAGCTAAGCATGGCCAAGTAATATCTGGATGGGAGACTACCAGGGATCTCGGGGGGGGGGCAGTTTAGGAAAAAATCCTGCCTGAAACCCTGCAGAATTGCTGCCAACCAGAGTTGCTAATCATAGGATAGGTGGACTATGGTCATAACAAGGCAGTTTCTTCTGATAAATTCCAGGCTTCATTTATATATGGCTGCACCATAGATTGCACAAATGGCACTGAAAATACTATAAATTGAAATGATGGGAAAACACAATGTTTTTGAGCATGTACACTTTATGTCACCCAAAGCTCCCTGAATCAGCTGAGCTTCGTTGATATAGAATTCAAAGCTATAGCCATGTTAGTTTGTAGAATCAGTACATAGAGAGATCTTGTAGCACTTTTGAGACTAGCTGAAGGAAAGAAATTGGCAGCGTGAGCTTTCGTAGACTGAGGAAGTAGACTAAAGTCTATGAAAGCTCATGCTGCCAATTTATTTCTTTCAGTTAGTCTCAAAGGTGCTACAGGATCTCTCTACGTACTTCATTGGTGTACTTACATTGATTATTCAGGATCTGGCCCATCATATGCAGATCAACTCCCCTACGTAAGGAAGTCAACTTACTTGTAAAAAGGAACTGTTAGTACTTTCTACATTTAATTGCTCCCCAGTTTCACTGCTTACAAATTCTGTTGTGAAATCTATTGTTAGAATTCACTAAGGCAGCTACAAACCCAGACTTTCCTAGTTTAGGGGATACAAAGGAACTGTGAAAGTTCCCTGTCAATCAGGAAGTAGCTGTCTGATGTTCACATCCATTCCTTGTGGGTGCAGACTCCAGTGCAAGGGAAGATTGCAACAGGGACCTCACCTCTACTTTCCGCACCAGAAATTACTTATGAGAGAGGGTGGGAATGTCAGACATTTGCTTTACAATTGCAGTGACTGCTACCCAGTAAGTGAGGATTAGAGGGGTCAGACCCAGACAGTGGTTACATGGCTATGTAGGCGATAGAGAATTCCAGTCCATGTTTGTGTATGTACACACTAACACACATGTGATGCCAGTAAACTCAAGATAATATTTCATACATATGACAAAGTGGACTGTAGCCCATGAAAGTCTGTGGCATGCTAAATGTGTGAGTCTTTAAAGAGCCATATGATTCTTTGTTGTTTTAGCCTAAAATCTCTGGAAGTGGCATACCATTGGAAGCAAACCAGTTAAATGATGGATGAAGCCTGTGCCTTGGTTTGCAAGGCCAGTAGCATTCCTGAGAGGCTTTCTGGAAAGTTATTAGCATTACAGAGAAAGCTTGTGTGTCCCTTGCAGTACTTTGGTAAAGAATGAAAAGGAGGGTGAGCAAAGGGTTAGTCTTCAGCAGGGCTCACCAGCCACAGTCCTTGCCATGTCTCAGGGAAGAGGAGTAATTTGGCCAAACCTAACATTTGTGGCTGAATGTGGAGACATTGCTTATTTAAAACTTTTCATCATGACTGTTTCAACTTCAGAAGAATAACAGTGTTTGCCCACCTTACTAATTTTTTTAAAAAAAATAATGTGTCATAAGAAACACAATTACTCAAAGGCCTAAATCCTACTGCTTAGTAGAGTAGAACCATTGAATAAATTCAATTTATCTGTGTGCTAAATCACTGTTCAACAGCTGATCCAGTAGATTTATTCAGACTGGGAGTAACCAACAAGATTTCAGCCCATGTGTTACTTCCAAGCCCTTTCGACCATTAGCAGCTGTACTCCCAAGTAAATGTGGGAAGGACAGCAACCCAGTCCCCTACAGAGGTTTAAGTGGGAATAACATTTTTTTTTGCCAGCCTCTACTAATCATGTTAAGGTAGAATATGAGCTGCAGAAGGGAGATGAAAAAGGAATTGTTGCAGTCTATTTCCAAAATGTTACAGCGTTAAGATAATTATAGGTCTTTCAGACTTTTAAGAGCACCTACACTTGCATGTATCATGGCTACAGTGTTGTTTTTTTCTTGGGATATTGTTCCCAAGGGCTACAATTCACAATAAATGTAAGTTGGCAAAAATTCTATAAATTTCTCATTCAGTCTCTTTGCCTAGGCCTCATCATCAATTGTACTGCCTGCAGCATGTACTGTATAATTCCTTTGTTGGCAAGGTGCACGTTAAGTGCTTTGGAGCACTATATAAGAAATAGTGCTTTGGAGCAATGTATAAGAAAATAGCCCCATGGCCATTGTAAACACGTATCCTATAGAGAGAGGGCAGATCTTAATTGTTTATTTCTTTTAAAAGAAGCAACCAATACTCAGTGGGGCTCAAGTCTGGGATCCATGAAGGTGAGACATAACTGACTGTACTTTACTTGTACACATACAGTTAGTCTTCCCTATCCATGGATGCTTCACCCATGGATTCGAGCATCCATGGCTTCAAAATATTTATTTATTTACATATACATATACATATGCATATATATATATATACATTCCAAAAAGCAAACCTTGATTTTTCTACTTTATATAAGGGACACCATTTTACTATGCCATTGTATTTAATGAAGTTGAGCATCACAGGTTTTGGTATCTACAGGGGGTCCTACAACCAAACATCAGTGAATCCTGGACCTCCTCTATAATAGGTAATGTAAAACTGTGGAGAAATGTAGTGCTCTTGTATGATCTGCCAATGTGGTTCCTCTAAGGGAAGATAGGCAGGCCCAGCATCTGTCAGGCTTGACAGGGAGTGGTTCTGGGCTTCCTGCTTGCCTGTGTTCAATCTAGAATATAGGCTACAGTTTCAGAAGATGCGACACCAATGCACCACCTCCTACTTCACTCATATCACAATTGGGAAACGGGGTGAGCAGTAAACTCTAGCAAACCTTGGGGAGAGCAGAAAAGAGATTTCTATTGGTCTGCTCTCCCTAGAGTGGGGTTTGCGGATGTCTGGGCTGTCCCCTCTTGTCTGGTCCTCAGGGTAAGGAGAAGAAATCTCAGGACAAGAGTGCTGCCTTGAATTGGGGGGGGGGGGGGGTTGCATGTGTGCATGCATTCCTCATTTCTTAGATTTGGCATTTTTTTAAAAAAAATCTGAATGGCATATTCTGTGCAACTGTAGTTGATTCTTAAGGCTATTGCCTAGTGACATTAGCAAAAGCTCACCCTCCCCATGGCATTACAGTGAGTTGTCCCATAAAGGAATTGACCTTGAAATTTCAGGGCTAGGATAGTCCTGAGCTGGCAATCATAGCCCCAGATATATTTCTCTCTTGTATGTATATGTGTCTGGCATTGTCATCAGCATGGAGCACCTGGAATGTTTGCTGCCATTGTATTATTGATAATCCAGCTTTGGTGACTAGTGACAGAGATCAAATTAAGTTTCCATCTATCTCTGTCTATAAAAGCACAATCCTTTTATTTCACTGAATATCTGATATTATTTTCTCATAATGCTGGTCATATGAACATCAGGAAAAGGGAGTTCGCTGTGGAGCAGGTCTTCTCAGCAGTTATTCCTTTCAGATATCCAGAATGTCCCAATGGCATGCTTCCTGGAGGAGCAGTGTGTACCGTATTTATTTGCAGGCTGAAGGTCACCCAGAGTCCTTTCATACTACACAGTGATATCACTATGAACCCATTTTAACTGCCATGGTTTCATCCTGTGGAATCCTGGGGTTCATAGTTTGGGGACCAAAAAACCAGCTCTCTGACTGAAAGTTTCAAATGCCTTTACCTAAATTATGGTCCCTAAGATTTCATGGGATGTTTTCATGGCAGGTAAGGTGGAATCACAGTACTATAACTGTGTAGTGTGAATGGGCCCCCAGGGACTTTCATGATTCAGTGGGAACCTCAGCCTGGATCTGTAACCACTGCACCACACTGGGAAGTCAGGAGAGATGGACAACATCCCTCCTTTCTATGTGCATTGCAACACTCTTTGTGTATAGTGTGATTCTTCAACATGTGGAGAAATGATATATCACCATCTCTCTCCAGTTTTCACATCTGTCATGGATCACACAGCTTTGGGGTTTGAGATTTTCAAAGACTGACCTCTGCTTCCAAGTGGATTGGTATGAAAAATACTGGCAATTTGCATTTAATGACATGGCAGGGACACATTAAATGCATTTTTCTTGACAAGGTTAAAAGTCACTATTGTTGGACTCTTTCTCATTGAGAGGCTGCGTGCAATGCACTTATCTTGAAAATTGTTATAATGGGAATATTTTATAGTTGTTGACTAAAGACATACAATTCTTATTATTATTATTAAATGAATCACATATTTTCAAAAACTTATGATTTTTACATATGAGAGCATTTGCTTGAGGCTGCAGTTAATGAACAGTGGTGCTGGCATTTTGCTCTGTCTTAAACGTTTCAAAATATGTTTCAATTTATTTTGCTGAGTTTCAGCAATCTCTAGTTTAACATGTCCTTTAGTCAATGTTTGCACGTTCTTAGGACGAAACAAAACTTATCAAAAAAGAGATAATTGTAATTAATAATTAAAAATGAATTAAAAGTTTTGCTCACATATGTAGTTTACCCAAGCGTGGGTAGAAAGGGACCCCCAGCCAGGAATCACTGCAAGTGGATCTATCCTGCAGTTAGAGAGCAGAATCTGGCTCTTTTGTTATAGGCACTGTCTGAGAATATCATACCCACATACTATTTCAGTTTGGCCAGGACAGTCCCAGGTAATTCTCTGATGTCCCACTTTTTCAGCTACTCTTAAAATGTCCCACTTTCTCACTCCTCCTCCCACTTTCTCCTTTGTCCTCAGCTTACTTCAGTTGTTACACACTGAGTTCAAATTGCAAAAGTAGTTTGTCCTCAGTTAATTCATGGGAAGAAAAGCAGAGGGAATGGGAGAATCTTCCCCTTCCCAGTAGGCGTAGGCAAAAGCAGATTGCTGTAGTCTCTCCTGGCTTGTCTCTTCTTCTTTATCCATAACTTTGGCTTTCTTGGCCACACTCTGAAACTGCATGGACACTTGTCTCCCAGTTTGCATCTGTGAAATGTTGGCTGACAGCTTAGAGGAAAATGCATGTCAAAGAACCAGAAACAATGTCTCAAGTATGGAGTTTATCACACTAGGGGCCAATTTCAAAGTTAAAAAGTTAAAATGACATTAAAGTGGTGTTAAAGCAAACTTGAGCCTTCATGAATTTAAAGCTAATTTAAAGTGAATTTAAAGTGGAAATAACGTTATTAACTTTCTTTAGAGATCTGAACTTGAAAAGATATCAATGAATCCTCCTTTAAATCTAGTTTAACTGCTGGTTTTTTGCAATGCCGTGTGAAATAGCATCACTTAATTCTCCTTTAAATCTAGTTTAACTGTGGGTTTTTCACGACGTCGTGTGAAACAGTGTTGCGTAATTTCACGATTTCTCCAGGATATCTTTGGATTAACCCTTTGATCTTGTGTGATAAAGCTCTATGAAGAGTTTGGGAAATGTTGCTCTACATGCTTACCCATGAGTCATGGGCCAATAGCTATTGGCGATAGCTTGTGTTCATTAACTGGACAATTTGGGGCAGGTTTTCCTATATGTTCTGATGCAGGTTGTACATGCCTTATGACATCTCAGCTAGGGATTTCTCATTCCTAGCTTGGTAACTTGAGTCCCAGTCCTGAGAAAAGAGTGGGATACAAATAAATATATCTACTACTACTACTACTACTACTACTACTACTTATAGTTGTATGCTTGGATGGCATTAACTGGAAAGTGCTTCATTTAAGGTAGAGCATAGAAAAGTTAGACTCTCCCAGCATATGAAGAAATATTTTTTTTCAAATTGTGGTTGCAGGATATTTTATGCTTTATTGATTCTCACATTAAAGTTACAAAGGGATGACATGCATATGTAAACTAATCCAAAGCTTACCACCAAGAAAGCATTCTGCTTATACAGGAAGTGTATAATTACATACTTTGAGAACAATATTTTTTTTTTGGTATGGTTCTTAAATTGTCCTGTAGTTCAACTGCACAGAGATTTAGGATGCATGTGCATGACATATAAAACTGGATAGACTTCTGAAACTGGCAATGCTATTTATTTATTTCAAAGAGTTTATATCTTATCTGTCTTGCAGTGTGTTTGTAGCAGGGCATCACAGAACACTTTAAAAAAAAACCCAAATAGAGATCGAACAATCAGCAGCAAAAAGCAAAACAAGCAGCGTTAAAAGCAGACATGGGAAACCCATGGGAACACCATGAGTAGAAATGTTTCTCTCCTATTCTGGAAGTATATCTGAGGACAGAAGGGGCTTGGCTTCTAGCAGATCCTGGCATATCTCTGAATGCCACTCTTTTGCTTTTACTTCCAATGCAACAGTGCCATAGAGGACCTCTGCAAGTAGAGTTTCATCTATGCCCATAGAGAGGGAGGTCAACAGTGTCTTATGGGCCCTGTGCCACCTTCCAGGGGTCACAAGATTGCACATTAAGTTAATATCAAATGTTACATAATCAAACACACAGCATTCCATAGTAGATGGTTCTACCTTGAACCCATGTGTAATTGAAAATGTGTTGTATTTGCATTATTATTATGCAAACTGTTGTGTAAGGGTCATTGCCTTAAAACTGTCGCTGTGTACCTTCAAGTTGTTTCCAACACATCTTGATTCTCAAGTGAACCTATCATTGATATTTCTGGCAAGATTTGTTCAAAGGGGGCTTGCCTTTCCAAGGCCAAACGGGGGGTTTGAACCATAACACAAAAGGGAAGAGAAGAATGGTAATTTTGATATAAAGAAGTAATTAAGGATGTCGATATATCCTCATTCACATACCAGACTGAATACAAAAGATACCAACCCGCAATATACTAATTACAAAAAGGTTTGCTGTAATATGAAAGGCCAAGCGTACACTGCAAACAACATAAATATTTCCCTTGATTATTCTTCTAAATGTTACATACATTTACAGATATATTTCTTACTTCATTACACATTTTGGCAACCTCTCTAACAAAATTCCTAAAATGTTATTCTGAAAGAACATTGAATCAATTAATACCCTTCTGTCTCTTCACAGAATGAGACGGCCTAGTGGCTTTTTTAAAAAAAAGGTTTTGACAACACATTTATATCTTGAATTTCAATAGCAGTAATCCTTACTTTTGAAATTAAAACATTAATAAAAGGATTAACTTTGAATCCCAATAATTCCCACATGTTTCCTAGCTTCTATTCTTCTGTAAACAGTATCTGAACAGTTTGCCAACTTAAGGCACTGGCAAAATTATGTCTCCAGTCTTCACACAGATGTTCTGAAATACAAAACCCTCAAATATTTTTCTTGTCTACAGGATTCTTGGGGAGAAAACATTGATAACATTTTTCTTCTGAACCAGTAGAACAGGATATCATGTTTGACAGGAAAGACCCAAATTTATGTCTTGTTTGGTTCATGCTTGGACTCGAATTTTCAGTAAGACTTCTTCAAGGGAGGACATCACATGCTTATTTATAACTCTTGAACATCTCAGTCACTTCCATGATCAAACACCATCTGCAACTAAACTGTTCAGTGTCCATGCATGTAAAAAGTGAAGCTTCCTTAATCCTGAGGCTGGGAGACGTCACCCACACAATTAATTTAGAAACTAGTATTCCAGATCTTTACTCTATAGGCATTTGAATCTACTTACACAAGGAAGCATCTGGATATTGAACAGGGAAATTGTCAATCCCACTACCACATCCATTTGACTGAAAATTTCAGTTACTTAGGACTTTATCACACAGTTTAAAAATCCAAATTACTGCTCTCAAATTCAGTTCAAATTCAGGATACATCTGGATTTTATCATACACATTTTTGCTGCCGACGCCACAGGGTGGGTGCATCCTGGGTAACATCTGGCTAGAATCCGAGTTAAGCTGGCTGATTTGCAAAGCCTTTGAAAAGAGGCCGGCTGAACTTGGATTCTAGCTGGATGTTACCTGGGATGTAGCTATTCGGTGGCAGTGGAGGCAAAAACGCATGCAATAAAATCCAGATGTATCCCGAATTCTAATTGAATTTGGCAGCAGTATTTCCAATATTTAAACTATGTCATAATCTCCCAAGATAAATCGTTTTGTGCTGTCATACAGTTTTTCCAGGCTCTCACTATTCTAATTTCTAAGTCTAAATTCTAAGAACAGTGGTTTGACCTTGGTATAAGGGCAATTTGCTGTATTCCCTGTGAGTTCTTTTTACCAACCTAAAGCAAGCTATCTGTTTAAAAATGCATCCAGAGGTAGCCATGTTGGCCATATGGTTAATTTGAAATTTTCTCCCTCATGTTCAGAAATACTTGAGGAAAGAAAAATTACAACAACATTTGAATCTGTATACAGAAAATCAAATAATTTCCATCCTGATTCCCTGATGGTGTTGGTTGCCATAAAACATCACACACACACATACAGAAAGACCTAAAAACAGAGTTCTGCAAAGTGTAGATTTCCACATTTTACATTAGCTTATCTGTATTACCCATTCAAGTTAAATTTCACTATAACTATATAGATTACAACATAAGACAGATCTTGTTTGCAGTTGATTATAAAGATTCAATTTGTCATATAATCAGTGCCATCTTCCATAGCTTCAGTAACCAATAGCCTATGAAAAGTATAAATATCTTGTACACCAAACAGGTTTGAATCATTGCCATAATTCTTTATGGGCAGAAGTTCACTAAAGCACAATGTAACAGACTTTTTTTCTCTGAAAAGGTTCCACTAAATCTAAAATGACTGCCCTCCAACCTTGATTTGAAACATGAAATAAATTAGTAAATCCAAAGAAATGAAACATGTGACCTACTAAATTCAAATATGATGTGTTATCCACAATTTTAAGTGCACTACATTTTCTGTACAAATCATCTTTTCTCCCACTAGGTCTCTAAGATCTGAGGCTGGAAGTGTGTGCGAGTGATGTACCTTCAAACTGACTCCATCTTATGGCAAACATAGCCTAGTGTTTTCTTGGCAAAATTTATTCAAATGAGGTTTGCCATTGCCTTCCTCTAAGGCTGAGAGAGTTTGATTTGCCCAAGGCCAGCCAGTGGGTCTCCTTCCTGGTGATGACTTGAATCCTGGGGCACATCTACACTGACATGAAAATCCCACTTACCTTTCAGTTTCCCTAATCTGCAACAACCACACGCTTATCTACACACATTGAGTCAAGAGATTATATGACAAACACACCCCAGTCTAATAAATCACAGTATGCATGGCCACATGCCCATGGCCACTCCGGGCTTTTCCCCCTCTACCCCCCCCCCCCATGTATGCAAATGTGTGTATTTCTGAACTCCTCTCACCAGCCTCACAATGACATTCCAGTGGAGCACAGTCCACACATAAAACACAAAGATGCAGATCTCCAGATTTTCCTATCAAAACTAGGATGAATACCCACTTTTTTCCTTCTGGGTTAAAACCCTGGGGTGATTAAAAGGCCAAGATTCAACCACAATCATCCCACACAACATTTGGGCAGCTCACTGTGAAAACTAGGTGAGACCCATGTTATAAACGCGCCCCTAGTCCAATATTAAAACACTTGGTGGCAATTCTTTTTTGAACCATGATTCCCAGAATCCTTTTTTTTAAAGCTACAATGCCCAGCAGTTTCTTTTTCAAACCTACTCTCTTCCAGCCAGTGGCCATGTTGCCGGGGAAGTGATGTATGCCCTAGGAGTAATGTTTCCAAGCTCTCATCATGATGAAGGAACAAGAAAACCAGGACAGCTGATTCCTGCCCACCATCTCTGCAGCTCTGGCCCTTTTTCTTCTTCTCATTCATGTTCAGTTATGAGAGGCACACCCACTTTGCTGATGGGTCCTTTCCTTACCATTTACATTACAGTTAATTCATTCAACAGCTATAACATGTAAAGCCGTTTTAATATTTAGCAAAAAAGGTACATTGGATTTATACTCCCCCCCCCGCCCCACAAACCTTAGGCATAGTGTTGTACATTATATGTTTCCCTCTTTTCATCTGGTTCTACAAAAAAATTGACTGACATACATCTTTACTTTGCAGACACACACAAAAACACCCTTCGCCACATTGGAATGCCTTCAAGCAACAACCACCCATGTTGGCAGCCTATTAAATTGCTATAGCAGTCTTGACAACCCTCCAGATGAACATCAAACCTTCCCACAGTTCCTCCAGGGCTTGGGGAGGCAGGGGTGTGTGAAAAAAAGATCCCAGCAAACATAATATTAAGAAGTAGAAAAGGAAAAAAAAAAACCCTTCATTACTCCCTGCAGCTTTGTAGCTAATTTAGAATCTATTGATCCTGGTGCCAATACATCAGCTCTACTTAGGGGGGATGTTTTCGCTATCAAATTAACATCTACTGCTTGAGCAGCAGAATGGGTTATCGCAACAGTGCCTACAAACATTGTTTTGCACAGTTGTGCTTCTTCTGTGCTGTGTAGGAGGCTGCATTTTGTGGAGCTGAGATTTTTCTTCATGGTGGAAAGGAGAGGGAGGCAAAATGAAAAGAGCCTATGTTAATCCATATGCTAGTTTACTACTCTCTGCTGGAAAGGAAACACATTCAGGGGTAGCTGTGTCGGCCATGCAGCAAAATACGAGGGGGTATCCAAAAGTTTTAATGATCACCTTTTTTAAAAAAATTAACAGAAAGTTTGTTTTGTTTTGTAATTGTTAACTTATCTCTATGTAGTCACTATCTAGATTTATATATTTTTCCCAGCGTATCTTGACCCTCCAAATACCTGATATTGTAGAAGTCTGCAGATTGCACCTTATGAGGGGGTATTGTAAAGTAATAATTATCATCTGGAAGTTATTCTGGCACATTGATGAAATTTTGTCAGAGTCATTATTGGCCCCTAAGTGCACATTGCTGAGAAAATCAACTCATTGCATCCTTTATTTTTGTGACTGGCTCTGCCAGAAGCGACTAGAGTGTAAAATCCTTGTTAGGTGCAATCTGCAGGCTTCTACAATATCAGGTATTCGGAGGGTCAAGATACGCTGGGAAAAATGTATAAATCTAGATAGTGACTAACCTGCACTACAAAAATAATGAAGTTTGATACTGCTTTAACTGCCATAGCTCAATGCTATGTAATTCTGGAATTTGTGAGGTACTGTATTTGGTATTCTATGTCAAAGATCTCTGATGCCACAACAAACTACAAATCCCAGAAGTCCATAACATTGAGTCATGGGAATTAAAACAGTATCAAACTGCATTATTTCTGCAGATGCAGCCTCTGCATCTTGGAGGAATTATATTCTGGGTATCTGGGAAGAATTAATTAGCCCAAGGATAGTGCTTAGGGGGCAATACCCATAATTCTGGCATTTGAGAGCCCAGGATATATATATATATATATATATATATATATATATATATATAAAAATACACATGAGCATCCAGGTGTGCTTGTTCTCTTCATTCCTCATTTAGTGCATCTGATTGATTTTTCTCCTCCTGGCCCATCTTTGCAGTGTTTGCCAGCACTGATTTACAATCCATTCAGCAGCCAGTTTGCCTTAACGGAGAGGGTATTGCCTGACTTATGCAATTAGAACTGGGCACGTGACCCTCCTCAGCAGCACAGCCAACTGCTTGCAAAGCTCATGGTAGATACAAATTCTGCCTCCAGCCTGTGTGGCTTCAGATTCCTAGAGATCCTGCTCAGGCCTGTGAGTTGGCACTGGAAGGGGATCAAACACTATAGTCCTTCCTAAGGCTGTTCCTTCTTTTGCCTTTATGCTTGCATACCTAGACACTCTATGGTACTCCTGCCAGGCATACACATAGTACATCATCTGCTATGAAAACCTTTCTAAGGGATTATTCACACTGTGTTCATATGCATCCCAATTGCGCCTGGTTAAATGGCGGGGGGGGGGGCTGCCAAAAAACCTGCTTAATCCAGGATAATCAATATTGGGTGTCCCCCCCCCCCGAGTTTTTTAAAAGATCTGCACCATTGGTAGTGTGAATAACTGGTGTGAATAGACCTAAATAGACCTGAGTTAAAACATTGCATACCCAAAAAGGGGTTCTGAATGCATTCACATTGTCGACTCCATCTTTATTCAAATGCTTGCATGTGTGAAAAAACGAACTTGCAGAGATGCACATCAGTGTGGATTGATGCAGTTCCATAGTGTGAATAACAAACCTGGCATGTCTGAATGAGATAATTTGTATCATCACACTAAAAAAAAGACATCTGAATGATCCCTATAATGACATGACCAGGGTTTACATACAGTGGTCCCCCGGGATACGAACCCCCCCGGGGAATGAAATCCCCAGGACCCGAAACCGCCGGGGCCGCAAAAAAGCCCCCGGGATCCGAAGGAAACCCCGGGTTACAAAAAGGAAAAACCGCGCGGCCCCTTAAAATTTGCCGCGTGGTCCGTCCACTAAAGCGGTCCCCCGGGAAACGAAAATTTCCGGGTTACGAAAAGTAATCCGGAACGGATTACTTTCGTAACCGGGGGACCACTGTATAAGTTAGACAGTTCTGGCTTGTTGTTGTGAGCAAACTTGGTCCTGCAAAGGAACCATGGTTTGTTAGCCAGTTACCAACCACACTTAGAAACAATTTTTTTTAAATTATGAATTCTGGTTTAAAGCATGGTCTTAACCCAGAACCATGGCTTGTCACAGAAAACCCTGACTTGCTTGTTCAGCTTCACCCTGAAACAGGAACTGAAAAGAGGGACTGGAGAAAAACAGGGGAATGGGTGAGGGAACAGTGGTCAGTTTGGTTATCTATTGGACAATTTGTGGCCAAATCAACAAGCCATGGCTAACATAAGCCATGGTGTGGTGTGATGTGTAATAGCAGCACATGATCAGTATCCTATTGAATAATTGCACTTCTGTTCAGTGGCACATCAGTGGGAACAGAAAGGGAGAGCAGATATATTGTTGTCAGGAGGAGAGCGTCCTGTTTCTCTATATAGTACTTGTCTTCTGAAGTGTGTGTGTGTCCTCCAAGCCTAGGTACTCTGGTAGGATTTGCTGAAATTTCCATGACATCATTATGATAAAGTAGTGCACCAACAGGACCTGCAATGATGACTGTTCTGCTTTCCAAAGAGGATTGTCATGTCAAAAGTGCTAGTGGAAGTCAGCTCCATGTCACTTCACTGCTGGCAAACAGCTACTCACAGTCAGGCGACCCACAGTCACTTGACTACTAACAAAGGGAAGCTTTTTGAAGATTGCCACATGGTCCTCTGGTCACCAAAGGAGTCTTTTAACCTCCGTCAATCTATTCAACCATCTTCATGAGGGAAGGAAGCATTCCGATAGGTTTAAGTCAATGTGTTTCATGCAATTTCCTCTCCACTTCCATTTTTAAAAATAGTTTGCCATATGTGCCATAGTGAGGACAAAGTAGATAGAAGTTATTCTTTATCTCCTAGAGTTATCCAGTGAAACTGAATGGTGGGGAGTTCAAGATAGGGAGAAAAGGAAGCACTTCTGTGCAGAACATTTATGTACAGCACTGTGTAAATTTACAGCACTATATAAATAAAGGTTAATAATAATAATTTATGGAAACTACTATTTCATAATCTTCAGATGCATGGAGTGATTAGGTGCCCAGGAAGGACATTTATAAACAGACTGCATGCAAAGCAATAGAAATCATCATATCCACAATTTTTACATTTCTATGGCTACTTATAAAGGTCTTTCCTGAGTACTGGATCACTCCATGCATCTGAGGAAGTAAACTGAGTCTATGAAAGCTTGTGCTACAACTTCTTTTACTCATTAGTCTCAAAAGTGCTACAAGATCCTGTTGGATACTGATATTTCAGACTATGAAATAGACATGGCTATGTCTCTGAATTCTATGGAAATTCCTAGCATAAGATGTGGCAATGGCCTTCATCTTGAACAAAGAGGCTAGCATGGACTACAAGTGGCTCTGTGTTTTTCCAGGATCAGAGACAACATGCCTTTGAATATGAGTTGCTAAAAGAAAACTGCAGAAGGGGGTTATTTCCTTCATGCCTGGCTTCTGAGTTTCCCCAAAAGCATCTTTTGGCCACTGTGGGGACACAATGGTGGACTAGATAAGCCTTTGGTCCAAGACAACAAGGCTCCTCCTGTTTATTTTCTAAAGATTTATCTTCTTATAAACTCCTTAGCCTTTGTGGCATTTTATTTTTCAGCTCTTTTCAAGTAATAACAATTCCCAGAAAAAGCAGGGGGGAAATTACCTTCATGGAAACATCTTGGTTTCAATAACTGGCATTATGACAAGATAAATCACCATGTGTGATATTTGAAGAGGAATTATGATATGATGCAAGACCACCCAGGACTGATGCAGCTTCCTGACATAATTCAAATGCATACACCATAATTACACCAAGTGCAAAAGAAATAGGCTAATTATTCATTTGCTAAAAATGTTTTGATCTCACATTTCCTTTTGACATTCAGTGGCAAAAATCATTAAACACGTTGAAAATATCCAGAGAAAACAACAACAAAATGGTTGTCCAGAAAGACAACTAAAACCAGTAGCGATAAAAAAAAACCTCATCCAAAAACCCCAGCTATGGCTTGGCCAAGCAACAGACCATGGCTAAGAGAAACCATGGCTTACCAAGCAGCCCATGGTCTAGATCCTGTTGAATAATTACATCTGGGGAAGAGGCATAATGGTGGCAGAAGGAAGGCCATAGAGGGAAGGCAGACACAGTTGTCAAGAGGGGAGCGGCCCATTTCTCCAACGCTTTTCTTCAGGAGTGTAGCCAGCATCCAGTGGGCACCTTGACACATGGCATAATTCAGAATGTTCAGGTGTTCTCCAAAATAACTTTCTGTCAGTGTAGCCAGTGTATCAAAACAAACAAACAGCTTCATTTATATACCGCTTCATACCCTTAAGGAGTGTCTAAGCGGTTTACAATTGTAAGCTATTTGCGCCCCAACAATCCGGGTACTCATTTTAGCGACCTCGGAAGGATGCAAGCCTGAGTCGAGCTTCAGCCCTTTGCGGGTCTTGAACCCGCCACCTTATGGTTTTGATTGAGTGGCTGCAGTACAGGCATTTAACCACTGCGCCACCAGGGCTTCTGCTCATGTACTTTGTGGTGATATGAATGGAAAATAAAGACAATGTTGTGAAAGCAGCATGGAGAACAGCATAATATTCTTTATGATACAAGAAGCAAAAAAGCAGAGTCTGGTGTGAGAAGCAGAACAGTGGGCTATGAATGCTATATGGAGATGTTCTGAGGGAAAAGTATGAGAAAGGACATATGAAAATGAGTTTCTTGGTGGAAAGGAGAATGACAATAACCAACCACTAGACCAGTCTTCCCCAGAATGGTGCCCTCCAAATGTGTTGGACCTCATCATTTCCAATAAGCATGCTTTTATACTGGTAAAAGAGGTTATTAAGACCATAAATATGATTAACCAAGTTGTATGTATATGAATCTACTAACTCTGAAACACCTCTATTCCATATCACTTATTGTTTCGATTGTTTTCCTCCATCTGCTTCTTGTGAAGATCTTCTCCTGACTTTCATTGTAAATAGTTCATTAGATTAGACTGACAGATCATCTGATTCAGAATTGATGAATAATGTTTCAAATCAAGGAGTGCAACCAGGAATATGGACCCCCTGAGGGTTGTCGGCTCCAGTAATTTTCATATTACACATGTACTTTCAAATCCCTTGATACTTACCTTAAAATAAAACAATACAGAACTGTGAGAATTGGGGCAACTTCTCAAGATTGTCTTAATGCAAAATGTCTTTGAAAAAAAAATTGAAAAAAGAAAAATATGTGATGCCTTTAAGAAACAAAGCTCACGTTAAAGACAACGAAATCATAATGTCTTGGACTTGGAGTGCACCTTCTCATCCTGGAATTTAATAAAAATTCAGCTTTGAAACTCTTGGCAGTAATCTGGCCACTAGTGGATAATTTACTCCAGCTATTCGCTCACACATCCTGGCCTCGTCTGGGCAAATTTAACATTTCCCATAGACAATTTGCCCACAGCTCCTCATAAGAAAAAGAACCTTGATTCCCCATACATTCTAGGATGAAAGGAGTGTGGAATTAGCCTTTTCTTGTTACTGAAGGGTGATGGTCTCTACCAGCAGTTCTCAATGCATTACATCCCTAAAAATGAGTCCTGTGGTAGCCAGGAATAAGAGAAAACAGAATCTGCTTGGGTTTCATTAAGGTCTACAAAGCACTTAGGAATGAAATGGATGGGATTGCCAATGACAATGGAATGATGTTAGGCAGTGGAATTATCATGGCAAGGTGGGTGAAAAGTATTGTGTGAACACTGGGTGTTCATCCTTTGAAAAGAGGGCAAAGGGAGTGGGCATATTTTCATTTCCATATCACTTTTCAAATGCAGCAAAATAATAATTTTCCCATATTATACATTTGAAGAACCAGACTTGTAATTCTTGGCCTCTTATAACAAAACTCTCGCAATTAAATAACCATGTATTTAGAATGGCTTTTTGCCTCCCTGACCAGTGACTCAAACTGTTACTTTGAAACGCAGTCAAACTAGACATTAAGGGCAATGTGTATGCTCTATGATCAAGCTGTTCCCCTTCCTGTAACAGGATTTCATCAGATATATGCCTCAGCCATCAGACTTGTAAATTAGGCCTGTGTATATCCTTCCATGATCCAGTCACAAAACAAAAACACACTAAATGCAGGGATGTAGAGAGCTTTCGTACACTTCAGTCTACTTCCTCAGATGCATTTAGGCATGGAGGGGAAGAAAAGCATGTGCTATGATAAATAGGTATCTTTCACTACCTTGAGAACACCTCTTCTAAAAATGTGGTAAATATTTTCTCTGATTTGACCATACAGGGAAAAAAGCCATTCCTACATGGCTTGAAAATAAACAGTACATGATTTGTAGGTACATGTCATAATACACTTGCTGAAGCTAC
The DNA here is from genome assembly GCA_034509955.1 of Urosaurus nigricauda. NCBI lineage: Eukaryota > Metazoa > Chordata > Lepidosauria > Squamata > Phrynosomatidae > Urosaurus > Urosaurus nigricauda. Next base: position 108,902,231 of record JAOEGL010000003.1, on the reverse strand, counting down.
CTAGTCCTTGGTTTTGATTCGCATATGGATGAGTGGAGCTCTTTGTGCCTTGTCTTGAGTTCCATGGGGGAAATGTACAATGTAAATGTCCTGAATCAATTCCATACCCTACACACATGTTTTCAATTGGCAACTCTACCCCTTTGGGATTCATACTTCCCATTCTTGGTATTTTAGAATTGCAGGGCTAATTTCCAAGTTGGACGAAAGTAACATGTAGAACATTTTATGAGGACATAGATGAATTTTGTATAAGTACACAAAAGGTGGGGGGGGGGCTTGCATATTAAAATCACACAAGAGAATGTCTGCATGGAATAGCCTTGCTCTTTTTGTAGGAAGAATGTGATAGAGTCTCCTTCCTTAGAGGTCTTTAAACAGAGGCTGGATAGCCATCTGTCATGGATGCTTTGATTGGGAGTTCCTGAATGGCAGGAGGTTGGACTGGATGATCCTTGTGGTCTCTTCCAACTCTTTGATTCTATTATTCTATGTTTTTACACTGAGTGCACAGCTTTTTATTGGTATCTCATAGTTTCATCCAGTGGTATTCACAGAGGAACTATAACTAAACCAAAAGGGGAATGACTGTTTCAAGAGGTCCATAGAATAAGATTAATTAGATACAATTTACAATTTGTAAATATATTTTTGCATTCATTTAGTGAGAAAACACAGGGCTTCTGTGCTCTGCAGCAAAGGTGTGGCAAACTGATGGAGGAAACACACCTTCTCTGGAGGCTTAAAAACTGCAGTCTGGGATCTGTACTAATGTACTTAGTCTAAGTGTAACAGAAGTGGTGGCTATGTTTTAATCTCTATACTGTCGAACACAATGCTTGTCTGGTTTTAACCTACTGAATAACCTCAGTTCCCACATAAGAAGAAAACTGAATCATTGTGCAATAGAGATTTTGTAATGATAAATCAGACTTTGCCAAAGTTACATTTTTGATCATGCTAGCTGGGGGAATTTAGTAAAAAAAAATTAACATTTCAACGCCCCAAACAATAAGGGAGATTCTGAATGATTAAATAATTAAATTAGTTTGCCTAAAAGTCTTTCCTGTGACACAGTAATTGCACTTTGATATCCCACTAACTGCCATGGCCCCATCCTACGAGAGCTCATGATTTGCAGTTTTGTAAGGTATTTGGAATTCCCTGTCAGAGAGCTAAAATGCCTCCCCAAACTACAAATCTCAGGATTCCATAGGATGCAGCCATGTCAGTTGTGGTGTTAAAGTGCTGTCATTGAGGCAGTACATACTGGCACTTTGTGCCAGCCTAACTGTGGAGTAGGACTGAAGAAAGGCTGAGTGTTTACATGCTCCAAGCCCTTCTTCTTCCACCGGGGAGCCAGCTTGGCACTCGCCTGTTTACACGGGGTGTGCCACAATGATGTCCCTCGTGTGCAGCGCCCAAAAAGTGCTGTACACAAGGGGCATCATAAAGCCATGCCACAGCAGTTATGGCATAAAAAGAAGACCCTTTTGAGGGCTTCTTTTTGCTCCATGCACAGACTGCAGTGTGTGGTTGCCATTGCCTGCTTCTGGGGCAGAAAGGGGCAGCATCTCACTGCCCCTTCCCACCAATCTGTAGAACCCTCTAGTGTAGTGCAAAAAAGACCTTAGTGACAGCTGAACAACAGAAGGAGTAGTACTGTACAGTAGAGGGGACAGAAAATGAGAGGCAGACATGAGCTTTAGGTGGACTAGGGTAGGAATAAAGATACATAAAAATCAACAGAATGAAATGGAGGCAGAGTAACAGAATACGGGTGAAATATAAGAGCAAGGAAAGTTTTCCCTCACTGCTTGCTGTGAAGTAGGAAACAGTTAATTCTTTCATATGTTTCACTAATTGGGAGATGCAATAGTAATAGCATTTAAATTTCTGTACCACTTAATAGTGATCTCAGCACTCTCTAAGTGGTTTACAATCTGGAAGCCAATTACCCCCCAACAAGCTTGGTACTCATTTTACTGACCTACAAAAAGGTGGAAGGCTGAGCCAAGCTTGGAGCCCTGGGATCCAACTCATAATGTTGTAGCTGCAGCATCTGCATTTAACCAGTGTGCAACCAGGGCTACCTAGTGTAAGGTAGGAGCAGTACATCTTCCAGCAGTTCTCCTGTGACTCCAGTATGTCTACTGTGACTCATATTCCACAGATGATGGCCCTGTGGCTGATGGAGTAGGAGTCCAAAATCCAACAGGATCTGGAGAATCATAGGTTCCTCAGGCCTCCCCTAGGCTGAGCCATAATGACAAAGTGACCCTCATCCAGAGGAGAGTAGGCAGAACAAGAGAACACAACTTAATCATAACTACCTGCTTGCTTTTAATCAGGCAAGTGTGACATTTACCTCTTCTCTGGAACAGAACCAAATGAGTCTACCATGGCCATGCAAAGACAATCTGAAGAATATTTATGTGCCAGCTCCCCACACCTGTGCTCTAGCTAGGGAAGAGATAAATACGCCACTGTTAGGAGTGTACTCTTGGAACATATCCAATGCAATGATGCAGAGGTAGCTGGAATGCACAGCCAGTTTAAAGACACTTTGCACAGTCAAGCAGGGGACCCTGTTCCTTCTACAAAGATACTCTTGATTTGATCCCCAAAAAAGTGATCAGAGAGCGATTATCTGAGACGCAATCCAAAGAAAGTGATGCCCTTTGAACTGCATTGATTTCCACAAGAAAGTCTGAGGCTTGCTTCCCTGTCTCCTCTAAAAAAATCAATAGGGCTTCAAAAGGTGCCCAAGATTGGTTGGATTGCATTCGAAGGAATTAGAGAGAAAATGAGAGAGAGAGAGAATGAGAGCAGCTTCTTTCCCTTTCCACTCCCCATCCATACAGTAACTTGTCTGTGCTAGTCCATTTGCTGGAAGGAACATACGAAGCAAGCTCATTGCTAGTTAGGCAGCATTGCCTAAACTATGTCAGATTTAAAAGTGAGAAAGTGTGTGTGTGTAAACCAGAGAGAGAGAAAGGCAAGGAGAGTGAGTGATTCCAATTGACTGAAGACTGTATTAACACATATCCAAGTGCTGTAAGCTCTTATTGTGACAAGGAGTTTCAAAATGAATCTCTGGAAAGGTAGTTAATGTTTTCTACTAAGACCACACTGTTAAGAGCCACACCTCAAACATCAGAAGATATTTAATTTGTTCAGTCCCTGCAGCATGTACCATGTTGTAGAAGCAGCGCCATTAACATTGGCTTGTTTTGTTTTTCTTTTAATCATGCTACAGGGAAGAATTTTTTTAAAAAGCTCTTCCTCTCTCCTTCTACCCACAAACACATTCTCAAAAAAAAGAAAAGAGAAAAGAAGTTAATGAATGTAGTTTTCTGTCATGTCTTGGATGAAAGTAAGATTTTAGACTCTCTTTTTTTTCCAACTTGGAAGAATAAAAGATTTCCTCAAGTATTTTATAAAATTTTATATACATGTCTTAAACATGGGGAATATGTTTCAATATAGGACTACATTAGAATACATCTGTAGTTCTGACATGTTACCATAAAATTCAGAAACAAAGAGCAAAGCATAATTCTAAAAATGAAATAAACTTTTTTAGTTTATTTTATTACTTTGCTGTCTGGCAATCTTTACCTTAAAACTATGGGTGAATTGTGGGGAAGACCCATTAAACTATCAAATGAGTCTATCCACACAGTACATTTAGAGCAGTTTGACACCAGTTTAATTGTCATGGCATCTTATAGCATCCTGGGATTTGACGTTTGTGGGGGTACTTAAAATTCTCTACACTATAGCTCTCTTGCAGAGAACTCTAAGAATATCAGCAAGCTATAAAACCCAACATTCATGCAATGGCAATTAAGGTGGTGTCAAACTGTTATAATTGTTCAGTGTGGATTCACTCTTGATTTATGTTTCAACTGGGGAAAGCAAAAATATCTTTCTGTATATCCCAGTTTTTATTTTTCTTCTTAGAAACAAAGTAATTATTATGTTTTACATACTTCTACAGTCAACCTAGGCTGCCTACTGGGAAACTTGGACCACTATTACTGTTGGAAATGTAAGTGTTTGTGTGTCAGGTTAGCACCTTTTCACTCTGGATGTGCTTCTATGCCATGAGCAGCCCTTTAATGTAGCTTTTCCTGGCAGTACTAGTATATTATATTGCACATATGAAATTTTCCCCTGCCACGCATTCCAGTACTGTAGGAAATCCTGTATTTAATGTGCACACTTCCAAAAAAGTAACTTCTAAGGCTTGAGTGAGTGATGAAAATTGAGAAGAATTAAGTGGCCAAGTTACAAAGCAAAACAAAACAAAAAGCCCAAAATCACACTACCCAGTTGAGTAGAATGTGCAGTGTTGCCCCCATATACAAATTTAATCTCGATTTCTTTCTTTTGGTCACTCATTTTTTAAAATGAAAAACCCAGACTTCATCATTACCAACATGGTCTTTCATTCCCATTTCTCTTCTTAATTCAACTGATTTTTTTCCTCCATTTAAAATGCCAGTCAATCTAGCATGGAAATGACTATTGAGATTTTTTAAGGCAACTTAAAAATAAAATCTCTTCTGAAAAGAAGGCATGGTGAAAAGTTCAGCGTTGGCATTAACTGAAGAATTCTTCTTAGTTCCCTTGTAACTAGGTTGCTAGGTCCAGTTTCCTTTAGGCGTGGGAATAGGCTCTAGCCTTAATTAATGACTGATTTCCTATACCTTTTGTTTATATTGAGAAAGTTCACGTTTCCAATTAAAGGAAGACAAGAAAAATAATCAGAGGATAAGTAGAAAACAATAAGAATTTGACTGGAACAAGAACTTACTAAATACAAGATACTTTTATTAATGCCAGAACTATACTAACCAGGAAGCAATTAGAGTCAGAAGCTACAGAAAGAAATCTTCTAATTAAAGTTGCAGGGGTTCTTGGCTGAATGCACCTTAATTCTACATATAAATTTATAAAAGGATTTTGATCAATGACAGAGTAGCCATTGCTATATAATTATTTTTTTAAATCTATTTAACAGATTCTGAAGACACTTTGAGCAAAGCTATCAAAATGGCATACAACTAAGACAGTTAAAAAAAAAATCTACCAGTACTTCTCAGAAAGAGCAATAATGCTTGGACAAACAATTAACAGCGTGAAAACAAAATATAAAATTTCAGCAAACTAGGCAGAGTAGACCATGAAACGTCATGTTCCAATTCTGTTAATAGTTAAAAGATACAGCAGTGCTAGTCTAGAAAATCAATATTCAAAGGGATCTGGTAGCAGCTTTGAGAATCTGAAGAAGCAGACTCAAGCTCATGCTACCAATTTCTTTCTTGTTAGCCTAAAAGGTGCTACAAGATCCCTTTACATTCTGCTTACATTAACGCTTCAAAGTGTGAAACAACCAGAGGGATACAAGGTATGTTGAATGCGGGAAGGGGAAACCTGGTAAAATAAGATGCTGTATTCTCAGTGCTTTGGGCACTGCTTTATTACATTAATACTTTACTGTAATTATAACTTAAATAATATGTTGACGCTTTACTGTCTTTATAGCTGAGCAATAAAGTACTGTACTTTACTGTTCTCTTTAATGATAAATTTTAAAAAAGATATGGGGAGGGCACACTATTTCTTTCCAATCATTCCTTCTTCACCACCACTTTGTAATGTCTGGAAAGGGACTTTTTTAAAGGGCTGTGGACTCTTTCAAATGGGAAGAATTTCTCCCAATTCTGAATGGAGCCAATGCGGATTCATGTAAATTCACTTGTTTAGCGAATTTACCTAAACCCCTGCTCCATTCGGAAGGCATTCGGAATTAATTCCCATTACCCGAAAATAACCCCCCCTTGCCCGAAATCGCGTGAGAAGCTTAAATTCGCAATAATGTTAAACCCATGATTGCATTCGGAGTGACTTCCCTTTTGCCCGAATTTGCGTGAGAAGAATTAATTCACAATAACATGAAACCCCAGGATTGCATTTGGATTGCCCTTGGATTATACTTCCAATTTCCCATGTCTGAAAGAGTCCTGTGAGAGAAAGCAAACCAATACTAACCAAATGTAACTTAATGCTTTCTTGTATTAAATGGTTTTTACTCACTCTTGTGCATTTTCAGGAAGAATATGCCCTAATTAGTGGAGATCAACTGAAATGTGGACAACTACTCTCCTCTTTTTTCATGTTTCAGTGAAACATCGTTTCATCAGCTTGGGTGGGAGTTTATTCATTACTTTTGCCCATTCCTTTGCTCCCATTGCTTCCTTTTGCTGTTTTGGTAATGATTCATATATACAGACCAAAGTAATTAACAGCAATACCAGTTCATCCATTTTCCCCTCCTTGGTAATGTTTTTACAAATTGAAACAGGCTTGATTAATCCATGCCTCCAGAAATGAAGCTTTTAAATCAAAATGTATAGACACGATTAATCCATGCAGACCTCTCCTGCAAAAAAGGAGCTTTTTTTAAAAAAAATGAAATGAAAAGTATTTCTTCAACTGATTTATATATACATGGCTCATAGAAACTGTCAAACAGAGGTGGGCATAGTACAGCCTTCTGAATATTTTACTATACCTCCCAGCATTCCTTAATGCTGGCTGGGGTAGATGGGAGTTCCAGTCAAACAATTTTTGGAGAACTGCATGATTACATCTCTTGCGTATATCCTTATCAGAGATTTAAGTACCACGGAACTCAATAGTACTAATTTAAGAGCAGACATTCCTAGCACTGAACTATTCCAATGGCTTCTTTCTTGCAATAACCATTTATTTTTCCTTTTCAGATAAATCATCAGGATAACATGGTATGCTTGAGAGAATGCAGATGGATCCACATGTTTCCATTCCTCATGGTATGTAATTTAAATACATAAGTGTCAAACAAAGAGACCCATAGTTCCAAAAACAGAAAAATCAACAATGAACATATTTTAAAATTTTAACATAGGCCTTTAACCTAGTCCTTACTGACCCAATATGTCACCCATTTTAAGATGTTGTGATGGCCACCAACTAAATTCATGGAGGATTGCTTGCTAGTCATGATAGCTATATAATGGCTGGCATCTTTCAATGTGTAGGCAGAATGCAGTGCTCCATCCATGTACTTCTATGCATCCCTCACCTCAGAAGATAACTTCCAAGCATCCACAGCACACTGCTATAGTCAGTTACTGGCCATGGGGTGGATAGAGCGTGGGTGGGGATCATCGGTTTCTCACACATTTGTCATCAACGGGATTCCAGACATTACATCTAGTATCACTGGCCACAGTTTAGTTTTGGAGATGCGAACTCTGTCCTTCAAGAGAGTGAAATGGCTAAGGGGTGGTGGTGGTTCTGAGAAGAAATGGCTGAGAAGCTGCCCCAGCATCTTTTCCATGGAGTGGTTGCCTCCCTGTGGCTAATGGAAGGGCTGGCCTGATAGTCCCTGAAAAGAACTCATATGATATTGCTGTTGGGTAAATGATAGGAATGGGAAATGAAATTAAGCTGTATTCACCCTTTGGTGGCAGGTGTCGCTTGTGTATTCTACTAATGCTGAATATTCTAACTGTGGTGAAAATGAGTACTACAACCAGACAACTGGGATGTGCCATGAGTGTCCACAGTGTGATCCGGGAGAAGAACCTTACATGGTGAGCTTGTCACATACTTGTCATCTTGGGAAATTGAGTGCTATGGATGATTTACAGCGCTATATAAATAACGGTAATATAAAAAGGTGCACCATGCAAAACAGTGATTAGCTAATCTTCTCAGAATACTTATATACACTTCTGAAAATTCAGTTAGAAAAACCCTGATCAGTGTCTCAGTGGCCCCCAAGATACAAGTGGAAAAAGTTGTTTGCTCTACAACATAAAAGTGAGCCATTTTAGAGAAGGAGAGTGTCTATAGCTCAGTGGCAGAGCACATACTTTGCATGCAAAAGGTTTCAGGATTGGTTCCTGCCATTTTCAGTAAAAGGAATCCCATGATGGGAAAGTCCCTGGAGAGCCATAGTCAGTCAGAGTGTCTCCAGATGGAAGGCTTTTAGCACTACCAGTCACATACTTTCTTCCCTTTCCTTACTAAATGGTTTTGTTTTGTGGGAAGAAGGGGGGGAAATGCAGGAAAGAAATGGTTGGAAAATATGGGAAGGTTACAGGTGGGATATAATCTGGATCAGAGCTTAGAAAATTTACTTTTATATTACTCCCAGAATCTGGGATGACTGACTAGTCATCCCAGATTCTGACTCCCATTATAACTAGCTCCGAGAATCTGGTAGTCATAATGAGGTGTGACTAGGGGATTCTGGGAGCAGTATTTCAAAAAATGTAAATTTTATAGGCTCTCCTTCCTGCCCCAAAGCCATCTTTGGAATGCTTTGTCTTTATTGCTAAGAAGAGCTCTTTACTGGATAACATGGAGAAATTAAATCCACGCAGCTTCCTTGGTATGGCAACGAGAAGAAGAGCAACACTTGTTCACTGCCTCCTCCTCTTGTGGAGCTAGGAATTTACTACCGTCGGAGTAATAAATGACATGAGTCTTTGACTGAGACATTTCCTCTGTTCCCATTAAATTCTCACAACATCTGTACTGAATCATGTGCATGGACCCAAAACATACACATTCTTCTGAAGCACTGCATTCTAAAATACTGCTGGACAAATTGATTGCTCATGCTGAACAGGCTATCATTATTCTAAATTCCCCCACTCTCCAGAAAATGGCCACCATATGACTCTTATGAGGTAAGAAAACAGTCATCCTGTTCCAAATGGAATTTTAAAGCAAGTTGGCATAGGCCAGGGCCAGGTCAGAATAGTTTGTCTCCCCCTCCCCTCTCACAGCAATTTCCAAAAATTACATTTTATTTGGCCCATAGTCTCACTGTCCTGCTCAGCATTTACTCTTTAATGGCAATATTTCAAATTGAGCAGAGTTGGAAGTCCAACATCATCAGCTCTGCCCACTTGAGCCAAGATGGAAGCAGTGGCCCCTTTCAGCCACTCGGCCCAGCGTAAAACAGCAAAAGAGGGTCTGCTTGCCTTCTCTATGCTCCCTGAATCACATCTACTCATGCACATTGATCTTTGGCCTTGCTCATGAATTGGAGTAAATGGTGAAGGGGTCTAATGCAGTGGTTCTCGAATGATGTGTGGGACCCCAGGGGAGCTTGAGAGTGGCTCAAGGTGGGCATGAGGCCCTGATCCCTCCTCTTCCTCCTTCCAAATTTTTTATGTGTAAAATTTTCACATGAGGTGAGTTAAATATTGAGGTAAATTAAATAAAACCATTCTAATTTGAATGACCTCAAACTATGAATATATATGGATGTGAAAATGAAAATACGCACACTAAACAAACCAAATATTGTTATTCATTCTTGGGGGGAAGGCATAATGTTCACATGTAGATGTAAAGGGGAGGGTTCCCAAGGGTAAAAAGCTAAGAATACCATTGGCCTAACGAAAGAGAATTCAAAGATACAGCTATGTTAGTCTGTAGAATCAGTAGGTAGAGAGATCTTGTACCACTTTTGAGACTAACTGAAAGAAAGAAGTTGGCAGCATGAGCTTTCCTAGACTTCAGTCTACTCTACCAAAAGCGTCTGAGGAAGTAGACTGAAGTCTACGAAAGCTCATGCTGCCAACTTCTTTCTTTCAGTTAATCTCAAAGGTGCTACAAGACTTATTTTTCACAATTGAAAGAGATGTGTTCTTTTTAAGATGGCTGCTTATGCAGCCACCCAAAAAGAGGAGACACACTACTACAAGAAAAGTTACATTTTCACAAAATTTGCTCATGCTAACTTATACACATGGCTGTACATTTAAAACAAATACTTTATTTTAGATAAAAACATAATACATTTTACTCCAGTGGGAAGACTAGGACCTGGTGACGTATGTGCTTGCTCAGTAATTCTGTTGGGAACTTGCCCAGCTGAAGTGCCATTTCTGTTACCATTAAGTCTTTTTCCAACTGAGGCGTAACAACAAAGACGGAGAATAGCTGTAAAACCTGACTCCGTCAAGAGATAAAGATGTCTTGTTGGCTCCTGAGCAGCTTGAGAGCTTGGCAGGGCAGATTTATCACTTGATGGGAATGGTTTTCACTGCTCTCTCCCATTTTCACAGAGCATGCAGCCCCTTTTTATCTGCCACCATGCTATCTCCTACTCTTCTTCAAGGAGGGGTTGAAAACCACAGAGAAGGCCTAGCCTCACATACCCTTTTCATCAGGTAGTCTCTGACAAGAAGATATGCAGGGGACAGGCAACAAGGTCTGAAGTTATGTTGGTGGAACTTTTTTGGCTACCCAGTTATTGTCCAGTTCCTCTACTGAATTTATTACTCAGAAAACACTTCATACATTACAGCAAAAGACAAGTTTAGTGTAGAGTCTTCCTTCAGCTGGCTGAAAATCTACTTCACTTTGTGTTCATTGCTGAATTTTGAAAAGAACAGAAAGATCTTGGCCCATCCTGTCACTTCCTTTCGTAGCATAGTGGTTTTATTTTACATTTACAAGAAGAGAAATAACCAGAATAGCCAGGACAGGACTATCCCAGGCCCTGAGATTCCAATAACCCTTTGGGATGTCACATGAGGTAGATCTTGGTGATGTTACCTATTTTATTTTATTTTATTTTACTTCTATCCTGCCTGTCTTCAGAAGAGTTAGCTCTGGGGATGTGATCAAGCAGGATAAATTAAGTGTCAACCATAGTTACAAGGAGTATATCATTCAAATAAAAACACAAAATCTTAGGTAATGGGGGAAATATATGTATACATACTTTTTGTGGCAGCACAAACCTCCCCTATCATTCAGGCCCTGAGATCCATTGTTCCAGGTCCTGTTCTCTGGAGCAGTAGAAAATAAGCTTGCTCCCTCCTCAATATATCATCCCTTCAAATATTGTTTTCTGCAATGTTTTCTAAAGTGTATCTTTGATCTCAGAGACTTGTTTCCTCCCACAGACTTGTGGATACGGGACTAGAGATGAAGACTACGGGTGTGTCCCTTGTCCATCGGAAAAATTTTCTAAAGGTGGTTATCAGATTTGCAGGCGGCACAAGGACTGTGAAGGCTTCTTTCGAGCAACTGTTATGACACCTGGAGATCAAGAGAATGATGCAGAATGTGGGCCTTGCCTTCCTGGGTAAGGATTTAATTACAAGGTTTTGGTCTCTCCAAAACATCACTTAGTCTGGAGGATGTGCACACATTTGTCACATTTGCTCTGCTAGCCACACTTGTTTCAGCATCTGATTAAGTGCATGGTAATTAGCTCTATGTAAGTAACTGGCATGCCTTAAGAAACACATTTTAAATCAAAGAAAGTAGTAGATGCTTATTAAAGCGAATGAAATATGAAACAAGTATCAGAATTAGGAGAAGGAATACGTTGGATGGCAGATGGAAGGAGTAAAATCAAAAGACTTTGTTCAAAGAAAATTAATGTCAATACAAACTAAATCCCAAGTTATTTAAATAAGACATTTTGTTAATAAAAATCAGCAAAACAGGAAATTAATATTATCATTGATTCCCCTGAAGCAGAAGGGAGTTACTGTTCTGATTAACTGGACTATCAACATAGCCAGAATATGATCCTTAATCATTTCCCACAAAAAACTTGATTATATTACTAGATCTTTATCTAGTGCAACATTAAATAATTCACTAGGCAGCAGATCAGTGGAATTTACTTTTGCTTCCCCAATAAAGGCAGAGCATCTTTTAAAATAGGAAACTGCTTACATCCAGACAAAATCAGTTGCACTTCTGGCCCACAGAAATCAATATGAAAAGTTAATTATGTCTTAAATTAACAAAGCAACAAAGCTGCAGCCTAAAGTAGGGTGAGTGGGAAGTGGTGGATCTCTGCTACTTTCAAAATCTTCCTACTTGTGTTAGCCAGGCTGGAAAGAAGGACATATTTGTTTGCTTAGCTGCATTTCTTAGGGGCATTTTTTTCTACACCCCTCCCTCTTTTTTTTATTTTAGAGGCATTCAAAGAGGCCCAAACACCCTAAGGGAACCAGATCTTGTCTTGTCTTGGAAGCTAAGCAGGGTTAGCCCTAGCTAGTACTTGGATGGTAGTATACCAATGGTATACCAATGGTAGTATATCAATGAATACCAGGTGCTGTGGGCTATATTTCAGAGGAACTGGCAAACCACCTTTGAATATTTCTTTCTTTGAAACACCCAATGAAATTCCTGGGGTTGCCATGGATTGACAGCAACTTGAAGGCACATGCACATACGCTGAGTGCAAACTAAGGGGCTGCTCTGTGCCGCCCCTGGAAGTGCTGGATTGGGGCCACAGTGACTGCATGCCCAGCCATGTGGCTCCATGGGCATGCCAAATGCCGCTTCTCTTTGGCCCAGAAAAGGGGTGCCCTCGCTGCGTTATGCCTCCCGATACCCCGACACTCATGGGGAGAAAGGGGAAACCCCTTTCCCCTCTGGATCATTCCTGCAGCTGTGTGGTTGCCATAGGAATGATCTGCTCTAAGAAGAAGCTGTGAAATGCCATTCCTTCTGGCACCTCAGGCACAACACCACATGCTCCCTTGTGCGGGGCAGTGACGTATCATGTGCGCTAGCTGGTTGGGCACACATACCATATGGATAGCGCTGCATCAAGATGGCACCGCCCATATGTATTAGGGTTTGGGAGCTTGTGGTTACTGCTCACTCCTGAACCCTAAAATTGCTGCCGGCATTCCACAAAGCGCCAGTTTATACTGGGCCTAAGGGAACACATTTATGTTGTTTTATATAGTGATACCACATAATGTCATTTCTCTTTATTGCTTGATTTAACTATGTGCATAAGGCAGTGAAAGAAAGAGCAAGAAAAAATAGATAAAGCCATTAAATGAGTTTTTAAAAGCAGCAATTTTATCTTACTAATTAATTGTTTCTCAAACCTACTGAATGGTAGCAGATTGAAGTATGTTGTTTCTCCCTTGTGTTTTTGTTATAGTTACTACATGTTAGAAAACCGACCACGGAATATCTATGGAATGGTTTGCTACGCGTGTTCACTGGCACCTCCAAACACCAAAGAATGTAAGTGCTCCATTTAATTCAATTTAATTTTATTCTGAGAAATGGCAAAATGCTTCCCAGGGCTTCCATGAACAATCTGGTAAAAGACTATGACTGCATCTGTACTGCAGAAATGATGCAGTGCTTTAACTACCATAGCTCCACCCTATGGAATTGTGGCATTTTAGTTTGTTGTGGCACCACAGTTCCGTGACAGAGAAGGCTAAATATTTCACAAAACGTAAAGTCTGAGAATTCAATACCATGGAGCTATGGCAGTTAAAGCAGGGTCAAACTGCAGCCAAAGACAGGTTTAGGACTTAGGAATGACTTGAAACTCAGCCACTTCTGTAAAGCAAAGTGCAGTTAGCTTTTCTAGGCAAAAGGAGATGCAATGTGGTTGTGGTCTAGGGATATGAATATCTATTAGCTGTATTTTCTTTTACTTTCTCAGAGTCCCATCAGTGTTCTTATCCTGTCCAGGTTTTGCACTGGATCGTAAGACCTTTAAAATGTCTACATAGATTGTGTATTGTTTGTTATGTGCTTTTCCTAATGCAAACATTTTTCATAGTGTACATGCTTTTTACCCTTTCTCCCATAGAGTTAAGCAGGTTTGTACAGATTTTTCAAATACATCTATTTTTTTTTCTATTTGTTAATTGAAAGAAATATAACTTGATACATTTCAACAGAACAAAATGAAAGTGAGAGACTATCAGAAGTCTTTAACAAAACATGTAATAAAAATATTCCTATATTTTTGACAAATATTTGAACAGGCACCTTTACTTTTGGGGGCAGGGGCAACTTGACATTTGCCACTTTGTCTAATGACAGAAAGCTGAAAGATATATCCATGTTTTTGTTCAAAGTCTTGCAGACCATGAATGGTAAAAAAAATCTGTAAACTAAAACTTAACTTTGTCACATAGGTTTTTTTTGTCAGGATATCCTAGAGTCTAACCATTCTAGTGTGATTTTTCCTTTTGCTACTCTGAAAAGCCATAGATACAATACAGCAGACACCAGGCACACTAGAAGGGCTGTGCATGCACATTAGTGCCATAAGCTTCCAAAGGCATAGGCTTTCAACACTGCCTTCTCCAGCTTTCTAGAACCACTCAACAAAATTACTTTTAAACAAATCTCCATTGTATCCAATGTATTCTGTTTCCCACAGCTTTTACATGACAGTTTGTCAGTTCACAACATGAAAGGGCAGTGGAGGACCTGTCTTCTAGCATAACTGTTAAAATGCACAAAGCATATTTAAAGCTTTTTAAAGGAATAATCCTATTTACTTTTGGCATGAGAAACTCAAGGAAAGGACTGCAGTAAACAGCTTTCAAAGGCCGAAATTTCACAAATTTCCATGTGTAGCAACGTGTCTTTGAGTTCCTCGGCACAAATATTTATAGGAAAATAAGATATAACTAATTAATGAATGGCTGCCAAACTAGAAAAATGTTCTGGGAACTAGATTATACATTTATAACTCACCTAGGAAGAAAATCACACTTTTTGTGTGTGTGTGTGTGTGTTGTTTCTTATTATCTTCTCCCTGAAAGCTGGAAAGCCACAGAAGGTGGCTCTCCATTCTTTTTAGGTAGGTCATTTTTGAGAGTCTACTTTTGTACTTGAGAGCTAGTATGGATGCACAGTAATGACACCATACTTTGCAACCTCCAGAGGACCACTGGGAGGCCCCAGAGGATGTTTCTTGCTGTGCATCCAACTATAGAAACATAGATGTACACTGCTTCTCTGCACCTTGCTCTCTGCCAACCAGTAAATAACCATGTTGGCAGCCTGCAGCACTTGAAAAAGTGGGTTGGGTGGAGTTGAGAGGGAGATGTGTCATGGTTCCAGCTGTGTAGAATTTTACTATATTTTCCAACATTTCACAGATGTAAACTAGGACACGTTTGGCCAAGCAACATCAGAGTGTAGTCAAAAGGTAATAATGGAGAATAACAGACAAGCTAGGAGAGGCTGTGGCAGGACTCTTTCAAACGGGAGGAATTTCTCTCAACTCCGAATGGAGCCAATGCGGATTCATGTAAATTCGCTTGTTTAGCGAATTTACATGAACCCCTGCTCCGTTCGGAAGAACCCCTGCTCCGTTCGGAATTACTTCCCATTACCCGAAAATAACCCCCTCCTGCCCGAATTTGCATGTGAAGCTTTAATTCGCAATAACGTAAAACCCATGATTGCATTCGGATTGGCTTCCCTCTTGCCCGAATTTGCGTGCGAAGAGTTAATTCGCAATAACGTAAAACCCATGATTGCATTCGAATTGACCTTAAATTATGCTTCCAATTTAGCCTCGTATGAAAGAGTCCGCAGTTTGCTTTTGCCCAAACCTACTGAGAGAAGATATCTCCCTGCCATACTGGGACAGTAGGAGGGAAGTATCTCCTAGTTCAGGATCTCTGCTATTGTGTGTTATGGCATACATAAGCATCACTGAATGTTGGCTAACAGAGAAGAACCGAGCAAGTTTGCTTAATATTTTCTTATGCTGAGGTGGATAGAGCAAGACAAGTGTAGTGTAGCTTGCTTGAATTAGACAAGCTACAGCCTGCTAGATGATCAAGTAGCAAACGATATACCACATTGTTTGCCTGGATTAATTGAAATGCGATGTAATGGAGTGAGGGGAGGAGAGAGGGAGAGGAAACAGGCTGCTATTGACCTGTTGCAACATGTAACAATGGTGTGAGTTACCAGCTCTCTTAAGTCTCTTCTTCCATTGGAGTGTGAGAACCTGCACAAGATTGATGGGTTGTCAAACAGATGAGCCAAAGCCCAGACCAAAACATTTATAAGCATCCTCATGCCACTGAATAATGCAAGTAAATGACCAATGAATATTGGAAAGCATGACTCATGAGCTCATCTTGAAAAGTTGGAATTAATTTAGGGGCAATGGGAAAGGAAGTTGGAATGGGACAAAAATGTAGCAGAGGACACAAGCATATTATGACAGGGATTACAAAGTGATATCTGAAACTAGTAGTATCCAATGTAGGAAGACTGTTAAACCTTCTAACGCTGTACACTATGCACATATTACTCTCCAGGAGATCGTGATATGCGTCCCCCTTGCAAAATTGGTTTGGAAGTGCCATGGTGCTTTTGACAGAGAGATTTGATGCTCTCATTTTGTCAAAAGGCATTAATTGTTGTCAAAGCAGACTCTACCTACCCCCTGCTAACGTTTAACCAGTTTCATAGTGGTAGGTACAAAGGTTAGAGATAAAATCCCAGGACATTTGGACACTGCAACTAAACTCCATCTCTTGACATGACAAATCAGGTGAATGCGACGATCAGGAGTGCCTGTTATCAGCTTCTACTGATACGTCAGCTGCACCCTTTCCTGTAAGTCAAGGACCTTGAAACCATAGTACATGCGCTGGTAACCTCACACCTTGATTTCTGCAATGCACTCTGCATGGAGCTACCCTTGTTTTAGGTCCAGAAACTTCAACTAATTCAGAACATGGCAGCCAGGCTGGTCTCTGGTACATCCCGAAGAGACCATATAACACTGATCTTAAGATCACTCCACTGGCTTTCTGGGCCCAGTACAAGGTGTTGGTTATCAACTTTAAAGCCCTAAATGGCTTGGGTCCAACCTATCTTTGGAACCGTCTCCTTCCATATAATCCTCCCTGCACACTTAAATCTTCAGGGAAGAATTTGTTACAGCCTTATAAACAAGACTGTCCACGACCTGCCAGAGGACCTTCTCAGCTGTCACACTCAGATTGTGGAATGGCCTGCCAGACGAGATCCGTCATATTACCACCCTAAACAGCTTTTAAAAAGCTATAAAGTTGGATCTCTTCCTGCAGGCATTTCATGTATAGTTCCCCAAAATCTAATTGCTGAATTCCGACCTCACCACAGCCACATTTTTTTAAAAAAAAAAATATGTTGTATATTTTATGTTGTCTGTGTTTAATTTTCTTTTAAGGGGGAGACTGAGGGATTTGAATTGTATGTTATTGTGTGTGTGTGTGTGTGTTTTGTTTTGTTTTTTAATCTTTGCAAGTTGCCCCGATTGCATCTTGTAGAGAGGCGGGATATAAATAAATTTAAATTCAAGCAAACTGAGGAGTCCAAAAGGTGGGAGGTGATGCATCATCTGCCATCCTCTTGGACTCCCCAGTTTGGTTTTGAGTATCGGTACATTCCCCAATGTATTGGGGGGGGGGGAATGAATTTTTCCAGCAACAATATAATGTTAATGACTCGTCCTGTTGTAATACAAAGCTTTTGTGCATAGTTTGGTCTTGAGTTTGCACACCCCGTAAGCTTTACAAAAGACCAGTTGCTGGTGCAGATGAAACCTGCTAGAAATTGTTTTAGATTAACCCAACTACTTTCATTTTGGGATTCTCCCTAGAGTATTCCAGATGACAGCTGACTAGCACAGAGTATAGAGGGAAGGACAGGTTGCTTACCTGTAACAGTATTTCTTCGAGTGGTCTTCTGCGAATACATACAAATGGGTTTTACTGCGCATGCGCAGTGCAGCTCGGAAACTTCTGGAATCGCTAGGCAGATCTTGAATTGCAACTTTTTGGCGGTAGCTCCGCCCACCCCTATATAAGCCCCGTTCCCGCTCTTTCCTCTCAGTTCCATATTTTTTTCGCCGCAAATAGCGACCAAGGAGCACCAATCAGCGGGACACTGAGGGGAGGATGGGCGGGATTTGTATGTATTCGCAGAAGACCACTCGAAGAAATACTGTTACAGGTAAGCAACCTGTCCTTCTTCTTCGTGGTCTCTGCGAATCATACAAATGGGTAGTATACCAAGCTAAATAAAGGCGGAGGGAGTGTCCAGAGAGCCATATCAGTAAATCATAACAATTTATTGAACAAGTCAACCAGCTGGAAGCTTGTAGCAAGATCAACATAAGTAAATAGTTGAGATTCCCTACACAACACATAGCCTGTTCTGAATTTAGTTGTTGTATCAAAATTATTGTAAAGACAATAAAAAACCTCATTTAAATAACCTGAGTGGTCATTGAGTACACAGTGAACCTTGAAACAAATTCAATGGATAATGCATATATTATACATGTAGGCATTAAGGCACACCTATGGCATAAAACATGTATCTATCATCTCAGATAACAGAACATAGAAAATAAGATGCGGCATCATCAGCATCGTCAGCAGTACAATAACCCGACCATTCACCTGTGTAGGAGGTCATAATATTCATATGTACACCCTTCAAGTATACAGAAACACGGCTTAGGCAACATCATTAGTGCAAATAATAGGAGGTATGGCATACCCGTAACACCTTGATAGTAAACAACATAACACAATGCTTGTTTGAACACAGCACAATAATCAAATAACCTGAGCAACGGGAAGAACAGTGGACCCCATCAGTGTAACCCCGAGACCAACACTGCCCTTCCAAAAGCTGCATCCCGTCTGGTTCTCGTGTCCAGCCTATAATGTTTTACAAATGTCAACGGCTGAGACCAGACTGCAGCTTTACATACATCCTCCAACGCTACACCAGCTAGAAAAGCGGAGGATGTAGCTACCGCCCTTGTTGCATGCGCTCTGACCCTGGCCGGAGGAGCTTTGCCCGCTATCTCATAGCAGAGCTGTATGGTAGCGACTACCCATTTTGAAAATCTCTGTGTCGAAACCGGCAAGCCCTTTTTCGGTCCCGAATAACATTGGAACAGTCTGTCCGACCTGCTACAGTCTTTAGTCCTGTCCAAATAAAAGGCCAGGGCTCTACGCACATCCAGAGAATGAAGGCGGCGTTCGGTTTCGGTAGTCGGGTTCGAGGCCAGGGTCGGGAGCACAATGTCCTGACACATATGGAAGGAAGAGACCACCTTAGGCAAACAGGAAATGTCAGTACGGAGAATCACCCTATCGGGGTGAAACCTAATAAAAGGTTGGTCTCTTCTTAAGGCACACAGTTCGCCCACCCGTCTGGCCGAAGTAATTGCGACCAGAAAGGCAGTCTTCCAGGCAACCAGCCTCAGGTCCGTAGTTGCCATGGGTTCGAAAGGTTTCAGCATTAACGAACCCAAAACAACATCAAGGCTCCAGGCCGGAACTGGAGCAGAAACTGGAGGGTAAAGGTTGTTAATCCCCTTAATAAAACTTTTAACTAACGGATCCTTGAAAAAGGAAGGTTTACCCTCAAAATAATAGTGGGCACAAATGGCAGACAAATAGCATTTGATAGAACTGAGCCCCAACCCCTTTTCCACAAGGGTCATCAGGAACTCCAAGACTACTGGGGTCGACACCTGGGAGGGAGGCACCCCTCTAGATTCGAGGAATTCAGCAAACTTCCCCCACTTGGTACGATACGATTTCTTCGTAGTTGGTTTGTGGGCCGCCAATATGACCCTACGGATTGGAGACGGGACGTCATCTAAGCTCCGACTCTCCAGGCCACCAGAGGAAGGTTGTCCACATCGGGATGCCAAATCCAGCCGTGGTGAAGTGTGAGCAGGTCCGGTCTGTGTTCCAGGCGGAGGTATGTCCAATTCGACAGGTGTAGCAATGAAGGCAGCCACGGCTGTCTCGGCCACCAAGGGGTTACCAGGATTGCGTTGCTCCTGTCCCGCATCATCTTCGCCACTACCCTCGAGATCAACGGAAACGGAGGGAAGGCGTACAGGAAGACGTCTGCCCACTCGAACTGGAAGGCATCTCCTAGGGAGGTCCGAGCCTTGAACCGGGAGCAAAACCGTCGACAGTGGGTGTTCTCCCGGGATGCAAAGAGATCTACGTCTGGCGTTCCCCATCTGCGGAATAGGGTCGCCACGGCTTCCGGATGGAGTCTCCATTCGTGGCAGGATGTGGCCGACCTGCTGAGCTGGTCTGCTAACGTATTCTCCTCCCCGGGTAAATGTATGGCTTGTAGGGTGATCTTCCTCTGTACGCACCAGTCCCAAACTTCCAGGGTCAACGTCAGGAGACTTGGGGATCTCGTACCTCCCTGCTTGTTGACATAATACATGACGGTGGTGTTGTCTGTGAATAGGAGAACCACTTTGCCTGTCAGAACTGGTTCGAATGCCCTCAAGGCCTTCTGAACTGCGAGCATCTCCAGGATGTTTATGTGAAGACGCTTCTGGGACTCTGTCCATTTGCTCCTGACCGTTAGGCCCTCGGTGTGAGCACCCCATCCTTCCAGGGAAGCATCCGTAGTTAGGGTAATTTGTGGTTGCGGTCGGAAAAAGTCCATACCGGAACAAACGTTGTCTGAGTCTAACCACCAAGGAAGGGTGTTTGAAACCGACCTTGGTATCGATAGCCATTTGTTGGCGTGGTCTCGCGCAGGGTTGAACACCGAGAGAAACCATGACTGCAGTGGTCGAAGTCGAAGCCTCGCCATCGGGGTGACAAAAGTTGTGGACGCCATGTGTCCGAGAGCTACTTGGACCTCTTGAGCCCGAACTCTTCTCCTTGCCATACAAGCGCGAACGGCTAGCGTCAAGGCCTGGAATCGATCCTGAGGGAGATACGCCCGACAAGTTACTGAGTCGAGCATGGCTCCGATGAACCGAATTCGTTTCACTGGAGTTAGGGACGACTTTTCCCAATTTATCACTAGACCCAAGGATTGCATCAGTTCGAGAGCGAACTCGACATCGCTCTTCAGTTGGTCCCGAGAAACCGCAACGAAGAGCCAGTCGTCTAGGTAGGGGAATAAGCGTATCCCTTTTTGGTGCAGGTATGCGACCACTGGTGCCATGCACTTCGTAAACACTCGAGGCGCCGAGGAGAGACCGAATGGGAGGACGTTGTATTGGAACACTCGGTGTCCTATCGCAAAGGCCAGGAATCTTCTGTGATCCCTCCGGATTGCGACGTGGAAATAGGCGTCCTTCAGGTCCATTGTGGCAAACCACATGCCCTGGGACAAGAGAGGTAAGATAGAGTTTAGGGTCACCATACGAAACTTGCGGTATACCAAATGTCTGTTCAGGGCTCGGAGGTCCAGGATGGGCCGCAATGAACCATCCGGTTTCGGAACCGTAAAGTAACGTGAAAAGAAACAGTGGGAAAAGTTCTCTTCCTTAACCGGGGAAATCGCCCCCTTAAAAAGCAGAGTGCGTACTTCGTCGAGGAGGGTAGGTGAGGGTTGGGTGGGGGTGAAGAGGCCCGTTGAAGGCCAATCCTTGAATTCGAGGGCATAGCCCCTATTCAAAATGTCCAAGACCCAGGCGTCCGATGAAATTTGCGCCCAGGTGTCCTGAAAGGGTAGAAGAAGGTTGAAAAACTGAAGGGGACGAACGACGGAGCACGCAAGAGCCCTTCAGGACTTCTTTCTGGGAGGCTCCGGGTCCTGCTTCCGAAATTGCTTTCGGTACCGGGAGAAAGGCTGACGACGCCCTGAGGACGAGGATGAATGAGATGGATACCTCTGTCTTGATTGCTCACCGGATTGGAACTGCCGGTCTTGATAAGAGCGGCGGTATGAGGAATAGGGCGGACGGTAGAATCCAAAGCGACGCCGATAGGACGATTGTGGCGCCGAAGACATGCCATGCTTACGCGCCGCCGATTTCATGCGGTACTTGAAATTTAATTTATCGTCTGTTTCCTTATGAAACAGACCTGCGTCATCATAGGGCATGTCCTCAATGGCTGAACGAGCGCTTTGGTTCAGGTCCGAGGCGCGGAGCCACGCGTGGCGTCGAAGGGCTATGGACGCCGCCATGGCTTTAGCAGAACAATCGGCGGAGTTCCTCGAAGCCGTGATCAGCCAACTTCCTATGGAATGCGCCTCATCCCTTAGCTCCGTAGCTAACTTATTGCTCTCTGCCGGAACATCGGGGAGTACCGTGGACATCCGTTCCATCAGGTACTGAATATACGCCCCCATGCAAGCGTTATAATTAGCGACCTTCAGCCCTAAGACTGAGGCCGCGTAAGCCTTCTTGGCTAAAGCATCGACCTTCTTAGCCTCTCTGTCCGACGGTGAAGTCGAAGTCTTGGGGGTGAATGTGTGTTGTGTCCCTTCAACAATTGCCGAATTCTGCCGAGGGTGAGAGCGCAGCCATACGGCCTCAGATGGCGTAATCCGATAGAGGGACTCTATCTTCCGGGCTTGGATCACTGTGGAGGCAGGAGCCTCCCAGGACCGACGAACTATTTTGTCCAACGATGGCAAAAACGGGATGGACGGTGGAGTAGGCACCTTACCCTGGATTCTCTTCTCGATAGGATCGGAAGCATCATCGTCCAAGTGGGCCACCTCGATCTCAAGGGCCCTTCCCATCCGGATTACGTGCTCGGTAAAGGAGCGGACATCATCGGTGGGGGAGGACGCACCCGGGACATAGAGGTCCTGAGGAAAACCTGCCGCCTCGATTTCGGAGTCTCGGGACCGAGGAGAAATCGGAGGGTTCGAATCCAGGGATTCTGAATCTGAATCCGACGGAACCCGATGAACCAAAACCACCGGAGACGGAGACCACGACGGACGTTGCAGGGCGGCCGTCTGGGTTGACGTCGTGGCCTGTCTAGGCTCCTCGACATGGTGCACCTGAGCCACGGTCGTCTGTAGACTCCCCTGCGGTTCGGCCAGCGCATGCTCTCTTGGGACCGGGATATAATACGTGTCCGTCTCGCTGTCGTAGACGTACCTGAGTTTCCCCCGGACTGGGTGTTTAGCCGGGGACCCCTCGGGCATGGGTGTCGGAGACCTTCTCAGCTCCCGTCGAGGAGAAGGCAACAGGGAGGCTCAAGCTCCTCCGAGTGATCCGAGAGAACCTCAATCTGGAGCTCCTCCACCGAGAGGGCCTGTTCCGCCATGGGCAAGGCCCGTGACACCGACACACCGGTTTCCACATCCTTCGGTACTGAAGCAGCCCGTTTCGAAACCGGGGAAGTCACTGAAGCCACTTTCGCGGGTTCATCAGAAGCCGGAGTCTCCATCCGTGGCTTCTTGGATCCATGATGTCTGGACTTAGAGTCCTTAGCCTCCGAATGCTTCCGTTTTGGGGCTTTCAAATGCTTCTTACGCCTCTCCCCCTCCGATTTGGAGGCCTTCTCGGAACCCATCCGGTCCGCAGACTCCTTACGCGGTACGAACGCCTCCTTTCCTCCCGTGGATACCGGGGAACGAACCACGGACGCAGTCGAGGGAGTGGCGGTCGAACCTGAGCCCTTCGGGGGAGCCGACTTAGTCGTAACTTTCGGAGTTGCTTTATCTGCCGAGGTAGACTTACTCGCAGAAGATGGTTTGGAGCCCGACGAGAGAACCTCCTGCGGTTGAAGAGCTTGCGAAAACAGCGCGGCCTGCAATCTTGCCGCGCGATTCTTCCGCGCCTGCGGCGTCATGAGCTGGCACTGCGGGCAAGACCTGGGGTTGTGACCCTCCCCAAGGCACAAAAGGCACGTGGAATGAGTGTCCTTTTCAGGGATTTTCCCCCCGCAAGTGTCACAGCTCTTGAATGGAGGAGCCATGTCGCCCAGAGGCCTGAAACGTTCGACGGGCCGCGAAGACTCACGGAACGAGAATAGTCAAACAGTCCGAGGGTCAAAACCGAAGAATATCAATCTAAAGCCGAGGATTAATCCGAAGAATCGTCAAAAAACAGTCCATAGTCGAAAAATACCCAAAAAGCACAGAGCGAATACCAGCGAAGTTCCCTAGTGCTGCTAACGCGGCGGAAAAAAGGAACTGAGAGGAAAGAGCGGGAACGGGGCTTATATAGGGGTGGGCGGAGCTACCGCCAAAAAGTTGCAATTCAAGATCTGCCTAGCGATTCCAGAAGTTTCCGAGCTGCACTGCGCATGCGCAGTAAAACCCATTTGTATGATTCGCAGAGACCACGAAGAAGAACTATAATTTCTCATTATTTGGAAACTATGGCTGGATCCAGACTTAGTCATTCTTAGACTCACAAACAAAATGGCCTTTCATTAATAAATCTCATTGCTACAAGTGCTGTCAATTAGTCTCCTCTAAGAATTTCTTCATCTAAAACTGAACCAATGGTTTTGTTAATGCACACTATTCCTTTCTACTGCTGCATCATACTGTTAGCTCACACTGAACTTCTAATCATCTACAATGCTAACATCCATTTCACATGTAGTTCTGCTGGGTCAGATATGTACCATCCTATATACGCTGGCTGTCCATTTAAGTATTCTGTTTAAATGCATTAAAATATACACAAATATTTTAGTATTGTAGTCAGTTATACACAACTCTAGGAATGTAGTCAGTTCCTAATCAAAGCAGAGACCTGCATTGTGTGTGGTTGGGCATCATAGCATCTTAAAAGCTGCTCTTGAAAATAGCTCTTAACTGATTAAGGGGGGAGGGATGGAGTAAACATAGCAGAATTCTTCTCATAAAAAGCAGAACCAGATTGTCAGAAACCAGACATCTGATTCATCCCAATGCACCAGTATTAAATGTTTAAACCTACTGGGCTAATGCTGTACTTACATTGCCTTCTTTCAAGAGCATAGCTTAAAGAACAAAGCCAGGCTATACATAATGCATGCAGGTCTTATTGAAAAGAACAAGTGAAATAAACCAGTATATTAAAATTTTCATAATAAGAATAAAAACTATTTGGCGTTTACATAAGAAAGTATCTAATAATGGACATATACTGTATTTACTAGCTAGCAATGCTTGGAAGGTCCATTAGTTTTTTATAGGAAAAACTTATTCAAAAATCACTGAACTGCATATGTGGTTGGCCAAGTTTAAAATGGGTATTTGTCTTTGTCATTGTCCAAAGTATTTTATGTTGTATAATACTTTTTATTTTATTAAAATACATTTTATTTGGAGCATGCACATTTCTTTACTTCATAAGCTGTGAGACATTTTTCATGCACTACTAGAGAACTTAATTTCCTGTCAAATTTGTCTGATGGAGCCAGGCCAAGAAAATTTTATATTTACTGGAATTGAAGAACAGCAGTTATTTTTTTCCTTGTAACATGAAGTTAGCCAAACAAAATTTCCAGTCCCACATTCCCCAACACAATATTATTTTGCTAGGGATTCAAGTTCTTAAACACTCATAATAATAATAATCATGAATTTACCACCTATGTGCAATATAACCACTCTTTTTGTTGTTGTTGCTTACCTTTGGTGTCAGCCAGTGTGCATTCAAGATAATTGGATCTAAACATACCAATCTGTCTATAAGATAATAGTTCGAAATACTCACTTACATGTTCACATGGGAATGATTACATGGTTTTGCTTCTCCCTTGCAGAATTCCTCTACTTTAATGAAAGTCATGCTTTAAACTCAGGCTGCGTAATAAATTGTCTGACATGTACCATGTTTTAAGCTTTAAAAAAAACAACAATAAGCTAGAGGAATATCTAACTATTCCATTGATACTTGTAGATCCATTGGTACAACAAGAAGGCACAAATTATAACAAGGCATAGATCTTCATTGAATCAATGCCATAAAACTGTATCTTGGATAGCTAGGTTTCTCAGATGCAATCAGTGCTTGAAAAAGTTACTTTCTTGGACTATAAATCATTTTTGAGTATAGCCATGTTGGCTTGGGGATTCTGAGACTTGGCTGTTCTTAGCTGCCCTTGAGTCAACCTTGATTCATAGTGACCCTATGGATGAGACATCTCCAAGTCCCTCTATCCTCCATTGTTGTGCTCAGGTCTTGTAGATTCAGGCCAATGACCTCCCAAATTGAGTCTATCTATTTGACTTTCTGTCTTCCTCTCTTTCTACAAACTTCTACTTTTCTAGCATTATTGTCTTTCCAATGATTCATACTTTCTTATGATGTGGCCAAAGTACTGACTGATGTGGGAATTAGAATTGGTCATGTGGGAATTAGAATTTATCAGTTTCTTAACATCCATGCTCAGTAAAGGACTGCTGTTACCTTACTATGTAGCAGAGATGGCAAAGTGTTTCATAAACAATGTGTGTTAATGTATATTTCATACAGATGCAAATTGCAAGCTGATGTGCATTGGGCCCAATGCATGTGTGGAACTCTTGCTTGTGTTCTGTTACGCATCTTCACAATTCACTAACAGGATTTCTTAGCACCTCTGCTACTTAGGCTGCATCCACACTGCAAAAATAATCCAGGTTGACACTGTTTTTAACTGCTATGATTCAGTGCTATGAAATTTGGCAACTGTAGTTTTATGAAACATTTAGCCTTCTCTGTCAGAGAGCTCTGGTGCCACAACAAACTACAGTTCCCAGAATTCCATTACATTGAACCATGTTAGTGGTGTTAACCTAGATTATTTCTGCAATGTGGACACAATCTTAGCTATGTAAAGTTACGATTAGTAAATGATGATACAGGATTCCAGTGTTTAGTTGCAATGGAAGCCAAGCCAAATATGTAAATAATCTCACTAGGTTTCTGTAACCTATCTGAAAACTGGGAAAGCAAAATAGGAGAGAAAACACGTATCTGAGCTTTCTGGAGGACGGGTAAAAACATAAGTGAAATCTAAGGTGAAAGTCCTAAGAGTTTCACTGACATCCCCCTGAAGTTAATGATTTCCCTTTTCATAAAACCACAATGGATTTCAGTGTTAATTCTTTCTCTCTGAAGCTCAAATCAAAGCTGGCAAATCTCTAGGTTGGGAAATAAATGTGTGCCAAAATGCATATTTCACAGCTTGGCATCATAAATGTACAAATCAGTAGTTGAGTTGACATTTCACTTATAAAATCAGCTTTTAAATAGAAGCCAAATAACTGCTCTGCCAGTGCAAAATGTGTCAATTCTTAGCAGAGATTTTACAAGGTAACTTGGGAAAATTTATGACAAATATTAATATTATTATTATTATTACAGGTGCAGGTATTACCTCTGGTGTATCAGTCAGTTTCTCAAGTACTTCTGGAACAAGTACCCATTCACCTTTCCCGCATGTGCATAAAGGTAAGATAAATAACTCACCATTTTATTTTC
Organism: Urosaurus nigricauda; assembly: GCA_034509955.1. Classification (NCBI taxonomy): domain Eukaryota; kingdom Metazoa; phylum Chordata; class Lepidosauria; order Squamata; family Phrynosomatidae; genus Urosaurus; species Urosaurus nigricauda. The sequence goes on along the minus strand of JAOEGL010000003.1, from coordinate 108,875,182 downwards.
GCCTTTAGCAAACAGCAGGAGCTAGATTCATATGTGGCCTTTGGTATGCAGGTCAAGAGGAGAGAGAGAATAAAGGTTCCATGAAAAGCTGGCAAATCTGACCTGGGGAGCCAAAGATTCTCTGTAATGACAGTGAAAATTGAGTATCAAAAGTGTGAACTATTTTTTTAAATTAAATGTTCTTTCTTCTGTGATGGGTCAGACTTTGGGTTTAGAACAATATATTTCTCTATTTTCTCATATATGAGGAATCTTTAAAAAAAACGACCCATGTATTTCAGCTTTGTGATGCACTTTGCAAAATGAAATGTATTTATTTAGATTAGAAGTTAATGTGGCTCCTTGATCATCAGGGAAGGTTATTTGAAGAGTAGAAAATTGTGCATTACAGCTATACGAGCAACTATATGTACATGTACTAAAACAGGCCTGTAATGTTCTGGCACAAATCACCTACAGTTTTTCAATTGCTAGTACTCATTAAGACCCCAAATTGTAATTTATCCATAGCTGGATTAATTCATCTTATTTTTCCAATTCAACTATGAGCCCAAACAGATGGCCTTTTTAAGCTGCTGTCCAGGCATCTTTGGAGCACAGCGTTTTGATGCCACGTGTTGTGATGGTGCCCTGAAGCTGTCCGGAAGTCAGGTGGCTGCCCAGACATTGACAGCTTCAAGATGCTCCAGCATCACAGCATTTGTATGCCACACACCACTGGAGTGGCTTGAAGCTGCCATGGGGCTGTGGCAGGGCAGGAAAAGCCGCCTTTTCCCTGGCTGAAAAAGGAGCAGATCTTTTCCGCTCCTTTTCCAGCCGGCTTCAAGGTGGTTTGGGGCCGCTGCATGTGTTCTCCACCTTTGGATGGGGCAAAACAGATGTTGTAGAAGGGGCGGCTTGAAGCTGCCCCTTCTGCCCCATCAGTTTTGCCCCATATTTGGTTGTAGAAGCCCTACTTAGCTATTGTTTTGAAAGAGTCCACACCTTCCAACATTTCATAGATGAAAACTGGGGTGCATGTGGCCAAGCAACATCAGATCATGATGAAAATGCCAAAAAGCTATGAATGAGTAGTAGTATATAAGCTCAGAGAGGCCGCAGCAGTTTGCTCTTCCCTGATTCTACAGGGAAGGGCAAGATTCCAGCCCCCTCTCCTCTTCCCCCTACTGCTCATTGAGTACAAACTACTTTTGCATTTTGAACTAAGTTTGTAGCAATTGAAGTAAGCTGGGCACAAAGGGAGAAACTGGAAGAGGAAGAGAGAGAAATCAGGACATTTTAAAAGTAGCTGAAAAAGTGGGACTACAAAGGATTAATTGGGACTGTCCTTGCCAAATGGGGACAGTTGGAGGGCATGAGAGTCTAGGCAATGGCCTCAGTGCCAAGGGAAAGCTGCCTCTAATTTTTACAAGTGAAGAAATTTATGGTTATTAGAATTTTTTCATGCAAGTATATTGCAATTACTGCTTCACTATGAATTACTGCCTAAGTCTGAATTAGGAGCAGTAGCTGGCACACACACATCTGGGTTGCAGCCTAATTTTCATGCATTTGGCATGAAAGATTTCACAGATGACAGGCTATTTCATCAGATGAACTGGCCTGTAGCCCATGAAATCAAATGCCAAATAAAAATGTGTAAATCATTAAGGTTCCACCCCAAATTAATCAAGGTGCCACAAAAAATCCTCAAGGTGCCACAAGAGCCTCTAGTTTAATCAATAGATGGAAACTCATAAGAAACATAATTTAAAATTAAAATTAAGTTGCTGCCTTGGTCCTAATGATTTCTCTCTGTCCTTCCAGATCTTGCTGGACAAGGCCATCTTGCTACAGCTCTTATAATTGCTATGTCAACTATTTTCATTATGGCTATAGCTATTGTCCTGATCATCATGTTCTACATTGTCAAAACGAAAACGTCAGCTCAAGGTAACTTGCAGTTAGTAAAGAGAATTCCAGCCCTGAGGCGCTATGCTTCAACAGCTGCTGAGAGCGGTTATTAACAAGAGGCATGTTTTACCATTCCAGCATGCTGCACCAGCCATCCAGTGAAGACTGTAGAAGCCCCGGCCAATATGCAGGAAGAAAAGAAAGAAGTACAAGGTTGGAAACATTCTATAATTCCTGATTTTTACACACCAAATCCCACAGAGCTTATATTGCCTTGATGCAATGTCCCTTGCAAATTTATTCTTTTAACTGCCTGGTTCCAAATTCCATTTAGCAGAAGAATAATTGGAAAACATCTAAGTAATCTAAATTAATAGAGCGCCCCCCCCCCCACACAAACACACTAGAATTTAGCCTTACATTTTGGTGATTTGGTCTGAAACAGCCACCCAGAGAAGTTAACAAGAAAATTGTACCTACAATGTTAAGGTACATTTATTTATTTATGTATTTATTTTGCAGAGAATGTGGTTATTTTCTCAGAGAAAGATGAGTTTGGAAAATTGACAGCAACTCCTGCAAAGGTTGTCAAGAGGTAGGTAAGATGAAAACATTCTGGCAGTGTGGGAGGAACATGATTACAAGCTACAGTGATCAGCTACGGAGATGCAGCCCAATCCTGAACTCTGAATTAACTCCCATTTACTTTCGTCCCATTTCCTTCAGGCTTTCTCTGAAATAAGCATGTTTACCATTGCAGACTTATTCACCTTAGTGTCTAAGGAGTTTATCACACGGGAGGAATTTCTCTCAATTTCAAAAGAAATGAAAGTGGGGCCAGTTTGGAAATGAGCGAATTCGTTACTTCAGCGAATATACGTGATCGCGTATTGACGCTGCATTGCATTTGGAATGACTTCCCATTGCCCAAAATTGCCCGAAATTGCGTGTGATAGTTTCTCAGGCAATAATGTGAAACCCCACAATAGTGTTCGGAAGGACTTCCCATTGCCCGAAAATGCATGTGGTAGTTTCCCATGCAATAACATGAAACCTCAAGATTGCGTTCGGACTGCCATTGGATTATGCTTCCAATTTCTGTCATCTGATAAACTCCTAAATGTAATTAGATGAAATGAATCAGTCTGAAAACAACTGAGAGCCATCACAACATTCTTGAAATGAAAGGTCTTAAATTCTCTTTGTTTGAATGCTTTAAAACTACACCCCGCACATGTTCAGATGCAGGCAGGAATCTGCTGCACATGGATTAGTCTCTATTAATTTCAATAGAAGTCAACCCATTTGTGCAAAGGAGCTGTAATTCTATTGAAATTATGGCATCCAAAGAATATATTAGATCATATGTATAAAATCCAAGGGAACTGAACAATGGAGTAACTAGGATCTACTTAACTTCAGTAGAAATATATAGGATTGAACTGTAAGAGCTGTAAGATTGTGTTGTAAGAAAAAAGTAAGCCAACATGTAGCAAAAGAAAAGTGGCTTTCTCCCTGCCTCTCCACATCCCATCAAAGCACTTCTGTTCTCTTCCCAAGGGAGATGGTTGTAATCGTGTGCCTTTTGTTACTCTGGAAATACCCATTTGGCAAAAGGCATGCTTTTACAACCATCTTCCTCTGAAAGGAAAATGCAGTTGCTGCAACAGCATGTGGAGAGGCAAGGAGAAAGCCATTTCTTTCTAGGTACCTCTCAGGTTTCTTTTGTAATGCAGTAAGGCTCTTAAAACATTATTTATTCAAAATATCCAAATTAGGATGTAACTGAGGGGACAAGTGCATAGTATTTATTATAAGGCAAATAATACTTTTGCAACATTTACTTAAGCCAGTTCTCCTAATAAAGGTGCATATATAAAAAATTTAGTATTTAATATTTAGAATGTATGTTAATTAAAGACAAAGTAAAAGCCTCTGGTGGTGGTTCATTCGTGGCATGTTTAAGAAACCTTATCTTTGTTTTCTTTCCAGTGAAAATGATGCTTCCTCAGAGAATGAGAGACTTTTAAGTCGGAGCATGGACAGTGATGAAGAAGCTGCTATTGACAAACAAGGAACACCAGACCTGTGCTTGTTGTCCCTAGTCCATTTGGCCCGAGACAAATCTTCTACAAACAACAAATGGACTGGGGTAAGTCTCTTCAGATTTTTTTTTAATGGAGTTGGGTCAATGACATGTTTATGTGTGCACTTCCAGTGGTGAACTGCTCTTTTGACAAATGTTGTCTAGAGTTGGAAGGAAGAATACATAAAATTATCAACAGTGTCTAAGGGCATGTCTGTACAGACCAAATAAAATGGTGTTACCTAATGTTCACAGTGATCTGCCCAAACAATGTAGAGAATGATTGGGGCTAAATCTGAATGTGTTAATCCAGAAGGGGGGAAAGGGGAGATTTATCATAGTTTTGAGTAGAAAATCCAGATATTCACATGTCTGTGTGGGCCACACACATAACATTGGTATGAGACTGGCGGGAGTAGTTCAGGAATGAATATATTCACATGTGGAGAAAAAAATGGAGTGGCCATGGCCATGTGGCCACGCATACTGCTGTTTATCAGACTGGAGTGTGTTTAAAAGGAGAAATGTGTGGACAGTTCTCATAGCCTCCCCTTGGGGCAGATAGACATCCTGCGGTCGCTGTGGATCTGGGTAACTCAAAGGTAAACTGGATTTTTCTGTCAGTGTAGACGCGCCCAATGTTCAATACATGCGTTGGAAGAATGTGCCAATTGTTCTGTGCATGCTTCTCACCATGAAGTTACTGCTACAGGAGGGAAGCTTCAATTGGTGCAAATAACAGGTTTGAAGTTTTTATTAGGACTGCTGGCCGTCATAATCTGGGGAATCTCCTCCTCTATTCCAAACAATTATGAATAGTTTTCCTTGGTTTTTCTAGAACTTTCTGGTTGTGTCTAATTAGCATAACTGAAGGGTGTTAACAATACAGTTCTGTGCACATCTTGTAAGAAATAAGGTCCCCCGAGTTGAGTTTAATTTCTTTGCTAGATAAGGGTGTCCAGGATTAGCATATAAGAAAGACATGCAAATTCCATTTAAGATGCCACCTACTCTGTTTTGTTTGTTGTTTAAAAGCTAGAATACCAAAACAACCATAACAAATAGTAAATAATTTATAATAATGAATTTGTCAAAATGAAGGAAAATTAAAACAAAATGACTTGAACAGTAGATTAAAGATGAAATTGCACAAGGATGAGAAAACCTGCCTTATCTCAAAATTTGTATAACTTGATTAGATGTAGCTTGAAGCAGAACCAAAAGAACAGAAACAGATATTAACATGATTGGGCACAAATAACATTGAAAGAATTCTGAACCAGAAAAAAACAAAACAAAATGAGCACAATTAGTTCTATTAATACCCATCAAATTGACTCAGAAAAGCAAATCTTCATAGAAATATAGTGGCTGTTCTTTATTATGCCTCTCTTGTATATGTATTCCAAATAAGAACAAGGCAAAACACCTCTGAACTAAAATGCACACATATATGCAAGCCTGAGTGGATGGATCTAGAGAAGTTGAGGCGAGATCTGCTTTCAAAACAGGACTTTCCTGCCCTGCCCCTGCTTGTATTCTGGAGAATGAAGAAATATTCAAGAGTGATATGGGACAGGACCTGCAGTCAGAGAACAATTTAGTGGAACCTCAGGAGGACTACCTTGTGTGTTTACAAGTCTGATCCATTCATGATAAATATTCTGCATCACCAGCTGATATTCCGCAATTGCATTCTGCAATTAGATTTACATTAGTTTGTTGTACACGATCTAGTCTCCTTCTTTATGCAGTGTAAAGAAATAAATTGAGTAGGACCTTTAAGTCTTGTCCTGACCACTCATAATTATATTCAGCCATTTTTCATATTTCAGTAGGGAATGCTAGCACTTTAATAACAACAACCCTTTCTTCACAGCTACAAAAGCTAAAAACTGTCTTTAAAGAATTACCACATCAGAGATTAACAGCATGCCACATTTTGTACTTCATACGTGTTTCTTACTTCCAGACTAGCTGAAAAATAGACAAAACAGGCTGACTCTGTTTGTTTCTTCACACACCTTCAGAGAAGCTCTGAAAGTCCACTCTTTAATAATGTTTCATCCTTTTCTTTTCCTCAGATACAAAGCCGGAGGAAAAAGATTCTTGATCTGTATGCTAATGTATGCAGTGTTGCAGAAGGTAGGTGAAAAGAAAATATAAAAACTGAAAATGTTACTTTATTAATCTCATTACCTGCTTTCTTAAGTAAGAAGCTGCTGATACAACTCAGCCAGGAGTTATTGATAAAACCAGTTCAAGGAGGATTTTTTTTTTTAAAAAAAAATAAGTTTTGGAATAATTGAATATTCTGGTAAGGTAGTGAGGCAGACACTTTAGACATACTGTGTATTGCTGGCTTCCTGTTAGTGATATCTGCATGGGTAAATCCAGATTACACGTGCATAGGTTTTCATGCGACAACCAAAACCTCCCCAAAACCTACCCCTTATATGCTACATCCTCCAAGATATTCATTTACTACTTTGGTCCCATGTAATTTGTGGGGTGGGGGTGGGGGAGCATAGAAGCATCCAGTTACGTACCTATAGCAAGATGCAGAATGATTCTCTTGGACCTCTAGGTCCAGAGGCTGCCTCAGTGCTGTGCATCCAGCTATGGGACCATAGCCGGATACTTCTTTGCAGTAGCCACAACTGTCCGCTTCCAGCAAGTGGACATGTGTGTGTGTGGGGGGGGGAGGTTTATTGTGTAAAAGGTAGTTTTTTTAAGAGGTCAGAGAAGTAACAGTGTGCAGTTTCAGCTGGGCAGAATGTTATGACCCAATTCTTGCTGGTGAACCTTGAGATATATATTTAGTTGTCAAAAATTCCTCTACAGTCATATAAACAACATTCAGACAAAGCAAAGAGGGGAAAGGAAACGTCCAACCTATGACATGGGAGATTTAAGGGATAATAAAACAGATACTCCATAAGGACTTATGACATGAAGTGAGAAATGGATTGCCTAATTTCATCTCTTAAACTACATCTGCATTTTTCTTCTGCTTAAGCGGTTACATCTGTGTATTTTTTTAAAATCAGTTTTAGCTCAAAGGTAGCTTTTGAAAAATGCTCTCCCTCAGAGCTCGATATGTTGTTAGCCTCAAATAAGATGGGGAAACTAGTAGGCCTCACTAGGAATGTCACCCTTTTACTTGAGATATGTGTTGCCCCTGAGGTGAAAATAATATTTCCTTTAAAACGAAAGAGTAAGATTCTTTTTGATGCTCATGAATGGATACTCCTTGCCTTTACTGGAGATAGAGGTTTGTAGCTCTCCCTCTGGGCAAAAGCCTCCAATTAAATTCTCCTGCCTCTATGATGGCTGGCTGTAAACTTGCACTAGTAGTAAAGATGACACGAAGATGAGGAAGGAAGGAAGCAAGACAAGGGTGAGAGAAATACTGGGTCCACAGACTTATGCTTTGGGTAAAACAAATGTGTTTGGAAAGAAAGATTTTTTGGCTCAGATAGAACATTGCAACCAAACAACGTGTCATTATTGTTTCCATTGTAAAAAGAGGCAAAAATATACAGAAGTCAAAAGAACTAAATACGATGATGAAATACATAAGGATGAAATACATAAGGCTAAATCCAGTGTTTGTCCCATTAGTAAATTGTACTTGTTACATAAGCCCCATTGATTTCAACGGATCTACTCTACCAGGGACTAACATTGGATTCAGCCCATATGAAATGGTAATTAGGATAATTTCATAGGAGAGGGTTGTAATCATACAGCTTTCCAGATGCTTCTAGACTGTAGCTCACAGAAGGCGTAGTTAGCAGAGCCAGTGACAAGGACTGCAGGGAGCTGCAGTCAAACAACATCTGGAGTACTGAAGATTCCCATTCCTGGCCCAGATACAGATTTACAGGTAGTATAGCCTGAGTCTCCCTTATCTGGAATTCCAAAATCTGAGATACTCCAAAATCCAAAATTGTCTACATGGGTGGCTGAAACAGTGACAGGGTTGCTTTCTGATGGTTCAGTGCAATGGCGTCACTAGGGTTGGCATCACCTGGTGCAGTAACTCATGTTGTCACCCCCCCATGCCATTGACCTTCTCCCATACAACATCATACAGAATCCTTAGTAAAAAAATTTGTATTGTTTCTCATAAATTGTAATTTCCGTATATCATTGAATGTAATGTCAGTAGTTGTTAAACTATTAGCAAAATTAAAATTATATCTTTAAATTACAATATCATAATCACAGCCTAAATGTATTAAGATTTTCATAGTTTTGTGTGATTAAAATGAAAATTTAAAGTGATTTAAAGTGAAAAAAATGCTACATTTTTGGAGAAAATTTTAAAAAAACAATCTGAGGCCTCTCCTTTCTGTGTTGACTGAGCTTTACTCCAGTCATTCCTTCTCTTCTGCTGAGCTCCAGGCTTTTAAAGGGACTTGAGTGAATGCCAGAGTCCATTTCTGCCAAAAGGGAGACATTTGAGGAGCACTGGTGTCACACACACACACCGTCACCCAGTGCAGCCCTCATCCCTGCACCCCCTAGTCATTCCCTTGGATCAAGGTACACAAAATTTGGTTCATGCACAAAATTATTACAAATATTGTGTATAAAACTACTGCAAACTATGTGTATTAAGTGCATGCAAAGCATAAATGAATTTCATGTTTAAATTTCAGTCTCATATCCAATCTGAAAAAATTCAAAATCCAAAACATTTCTGGTCCCAAGCATTTCGGATAAGGGAAACTCAACCTTACACTATAAAAGCAAAGTTTGTTGATATATCTTTACGTCAATAAAACATAATACAGGGAGAAAAAGCTCTCTAATCCAGTTATCTTTCTTTCTAGGTCTCAGTCCCACAGAGTTGCCATTTGATTGTCTGGAGAAGACCAGCAGGATGCTCAGCTCTACATACAACACAGAGAAAGCCATCGTGAAGACTTGGCGTCACCTTGCTGAGAGCTTTGGACTGAAGCGTGATGAAATTGGGGGCATGACAGATGGCATGCAGCTCTTTGATCGTATCAGCACAGCAGGCTACAGTATCCCAGAACTGTTAACAAAACTAGTGCAGATTGAGCGGTTAGATGCCGTGGAATCTCTCTGTGCAGATATTTTGGAGTGGGCGCAAGTAATGCCCAAACCTGATCCAGTGGTGGCCTCGTGACATGTTTTTTCTCTGACATTCATTTCCAAAGAATCTATATGGATTCCAAGAGCAATGGGACCCAGAATGGGGCAGTATTTTCAAAGTACTGATGGCCTTCAAAAGTCAGTAGCATTTACAGTGGTTCCAAGAGTTAAATGATTAAAGGTTTGTCGTAGTTGTTATTAGAGACAAACGCAAGGAGCTCAACCAGAAGACTTCTAGAATGAGAATGACTATGACAATTGGCTTGATGAAATATTTTCATTTCTGACTCAGTTTACAAGCATAGATACAGATCCACCTACCCATATCACTGCTTGCGTTGAAGAAATTTGATTGTTTTGCTGTGGCTCGTGCTATTCCAGTCTCCAACAATTAGTAACTACCATCAGATGTAGCATGGATGTGCACAAGAGGGTCATTTCTGTTTCTGCATTGAACTGCATATCAGATTCTTCTTCTCCAATATTTGTTTTTAAAAACCCCCAAAATAACAAATATTTTAAAACTATATTTTGTTCAACTAATATAACAGGCCAACTTCTCCAGTTGTCAGAAAATTAGAATTGTTGGTATTGGTCCACACAAACATTTCAGAATTATTTATTATATATACTAGTGGAAATACATGCTAACCATAATGTTAGCAGAAGAGATCTATGAATATTATCATGCCTTGAGGAAAAATATTGTGGTCATCTTTTATACAGCACTAGGGGACTAATCCTTAATCATTGGAGTATCTGGAGATATCTACCAACTCTTCAAAATAGGTCATTACCAAGATGAGTTTATAATGTGTTTATAAATGGTGTTCACACATTTTCCTTGCTCAGTTTCAAATGTTGTAATGATAGAAAACCATTTAAAATATTAATACTCTGTTGTCTTGAACTATTATGTCAACTTCATTTGTGATCTACTTTAACCAAAGCAATTCTTTCCATGGGCGACTGTAAGAAGAACTATTAATGAAAAGATCAGTAACAGCGAACAAACCTAGTTCACCGGTAATGACAAACCAGAGTGATACAGTTGGCCCTCCTTATTCACAGATTTTTTAATCCATGGATTTGAGCATACACGGCTTGAAAATATTCCCAAAAAGTATAAATTCCAAATAGCAAACCTTGATTTTCCATTTTATATATGGGACACCATTTTGTTTTGCCATTATATTTAATGGGACTTTAGCATACATGGATTTTGTTATCCACGGAGGGTCCTGGAACCAAACCCCAGCAGATAACAAGGGCCCACTGTATTCTGTAAACCTCAAGCTCCTAGCTCCCTTTTCCTTCTCCTCCTCTTCATCTCCCCATGCATCAGAAGAGTACTTTTGAAGGAACCATACTTTCCTATTATAACTGAACTTGGAGAAGTCTACTTTGACTTTGATCAGGTAACAAGCAAAGATATCAATGAGGGCTTCTGGTGTGTGTGTTTGTGTATGTCTGTATCTCTCTGTGTACCTTCAATCAATGGCGACCCCATTAATTTCATAGGAATTTCTTAGGCAAGGAATATTCAGGAAGTGGCTTTATCAGTTCTTTTCTCTGAAATATGGCCCACAACATCTGGTTTATTGGTGATTGTCTATCACACTACTAACCAAGGCTGACCATGTGTATCTTCCAAGACCAGATAGGATCTGGTGTCTCTATGACGTTTAGGCCCTGTTGTTGTTGTTGTTGTTGTTGTTGTATGCCTTCATGTTGTTTAGAGCTTAAAGTGACCCTGAGGGATTTTCTTGGCAAGATTTGTTCAGATGGGGTTTGCCTTTGGCTTCCTCTGAGGATGAGATTGGGTGACTTGTCCAAGGTCACTCAGTGGGTTTCCATGGCTAAACGGGGATTCAAACTCCAGGGTCATAGTCTAACGCTCAAACCACTGCACATGCTGGCTTTCTACCCTCTGTTAAAACACAAAAACAGGAAGCTACAGTTTGTTGAAAAGCAAAAGTATTTGATCCTTCCTCTCATGAAAAAAGAGGAGAAAGCACAAGATACTAAAGGCTCATGCAGACTTGTTCTTGTAATGTTTTGACAGTGTTTAAATGGAGCCAACCTGTTCACTGTTGCTTATTTCCCCGAGAGTTTGGATATGTTAGTGTTAGCAATCAAATGATAACATTCAATTGTTAAAGAAATTTAATTGGTTAAGATGAAAATGATGTGAACATGAATTCCTCAATTAATTTATTAAATTACAATGTTACACTTCAAAATATAATTTAAGATTATGAAAAATTGACCAATAATGAACAAGGGCTGATATTTTACTTTAAAATAAGTGTAATAGTTATTCTTAGCAGGTTTGTTGTTGTGTGCCTTCAAGTCGTTTCCAACCTATGGCAATCCTATGGCAAACCAGTACCTACTTAAATGATTAAAACAACAAATGTTGAAGGAAATGGTTATTTTAAAAAAGTGGAATAGCCATAGCAAATTAATTTATAGCAATTTATTTCTATGCTCTTAGAGGAATTTAGGGGCATGGAGTTTGCTCAGTTCCTGAGGGGTCATGTCCTTCATGGAAACTAAGTATTCACTTCACAACTCACTACAGAACCCCCTGGAATTGTATTCAGATGTCAGATATTCCTCAGCAGACATAAATGCAGAGAATACTCCCTACAGGCAGAAGTTTGAAGACTTGTTTATTAAGAGGTGACTAAATTTGCATAGGTATAGCATTAGTGATTTCAGTTACCCTATTTAACATGATGATTTTCCTCTTACCTTTAAAAATTATGGTATTAGTATTACACTTCCCAAGACCAGAAACATTGGCCACACTGACAGTTTTTGAATGGTTCTGCTCTGCTTTTCTCCAAGTTTGAATTTGACCAACAGATTTAGGGTGAGATCTACTGGGCCTTATGCAAACCATGTAGACAGTGTGCCTGTGATGCAGTAGTTGATGCTCTTGATTTTTATTTTTTTACAAAAGAGAGACGATAAGAACCATATATTTTAGGCAGGGAGTCCTTGTAAAGTCATAATTATGAGTCCAACAGTCAGGAAGTAGTTTAATAAGCAAGCTGGTTAATTTACTGTTCAGTTTGTCACAAAGTGCTAGGGTGACAGATTTCAGAAATTATTATTATTAAAAGAAACTTCATGACTTAAAAAGCAATAATATTTTAATTACATGTTGCATGACTGAGCAAAATAATAACTCATATTCTTGAAAGTAATAACCAGGCCTACCCCCTACTTGTTCAACTCTGAAGAAATAAGAATTAAAAAGAAAGACACTACTTTAATAGGGTCAATGTGATTAATATTTAATACTGTCATTTAGGGTGTCTATGTGTGGTACCCAGTTTGTTGGTCTGTGAGTTCTTGTATTCTAAGCTTCAAGTATATTTGGCTGCATCTGAAATGTGTAAAAGCTACACTACAGTGCAGGTTTTTTTCCCATTACAGTTTACAGTATCCTTTAAATACATTTTCATATAGATAGATAGAACAGATACAGACTTGCCCTTTGGATCAATAACTGAAACCATGCATTCTAGCATCCAGCTTTAATATTCATTATTTTTAATAAAATCTGAACGCTGTGGGAAATGGAGACAGCTCGTCCCATTGAGGGAAAAACATCTACCAATACTGAAGCTATCACAATGTTTGGGATTGCAAAAGGTCCCCGATCCAGAAATGTCTAGTGTGGCAGTAGGTCATGCCACAATTGCTGTAGTCAGTGATCAGAGCCTTTCCTTCTAATTTTATAATTATTCAGAGTAAAATACAGTCAGTAACTTTATCCAAAGTCTTGGGCAATGGAGTTGGATCCTTGCTTCTGCTCTGTTCTATTGGTTGGGGAATTCCACAAACACAGATTGCTTTCTGCTGGCAGAACATAACTGTGGGATTACAACAAAATATTCAGTCATTTCAGTTCTTCATTTTGCAGCATTGTATCTATTATAAACAGAATTTTGTGGGGCCCCAGTCACCATGTCCTAACTACATGTTTATCTACAATTAAAGCTCTAGCTGCCATTTATTTTGTGACGATAATTCTTCCAAGCTTGGAATATTAGTTTCTTAAAGTAATTCACTGTTAAGAACCTTTTAAAAAAAGTAACTTGTTGATGCTACTTCTGGCTTTTTTTAGAGTAATTTGTTATTTTGATATCCATAGTGCACTGCCTTCCATCATTTTAAAAAAACATTTAAATTTATAAAAATGGCCAATTCTCAACTACATTCTCTTCAACGTAATGGTTTAGGAGTAATGAGTAAACATTAGTCATGCCAAAGAAAAAAGATGTCACCAGCCATTGTATTACTTTTAAAAACTTGTCACTTCCAAGCTTTGGTTCCATGTAGTTTTAAGGGGATGACCATTGGGGCCTCAACATTAATAGTAGCAATGTGAAGACTGGACTATTTAATGTTAATTTGTTTAGCTTATAGATAAGCTTTTTATTGTATTACCAAGAAAGCAAAAGCATTTTAAGGTAAGGCAAAAAGACTAGTTCTTAATTTCTTGCCAACAGTGCTTCTATTGTAACAATCATGTGTAATTCTGTATATATAACTTATTATTATTGTACATTATGAACAAATAAATAAGCTAATATGATGAAACACAGTGATATCTGGTTTAAATTCTTGTGGTTTCCTGTTGTGTGCGCCTTCAAGTCATTTCTGACTTACAGTGAACCTAAGGTGAGCCTATCACAGAATTTTCTGGAGCTGAGATTGTGTGACTTGCCCAAAGTCATCCAGTCGGTTTCCATGGCTGAGTGGGGACTTGAATCCTGCTCATAGTCCAGTACTTGAACCCCCGCACCACTCTGGCTCTCTGTACACTGTAAATTATATAGTTTATATTCTCCATTTTTTTAAAAAAGTATCCAGCTTCACTCAGGTTAGAAATCTGTTAGACCCATCACTAAGCTGGTGCTTTATTTTCCATCTCCTCCCAGTGCTGTCTTACCTGTGTGTGTGTGTGTGAGAGAGAGAGAGAGAGAGCATGTGTACACTTGGGATCAGAAACTGCTCAGTTATCCAGAACAGGACACATGTTGTGGAAAGACCAGAACTGAAGATTAAAGTAGGTTGGTATTTCAGAGTCCCATATGATAACAGCCGTAAGCCTTTGGATCAAACCTCAAAGCTTTCCACTACAAAGAAAGGAGCCCTATTCCTTTTAAGGGACACTCAAATAGCCCATTCATTCTCTTATTGGTTTATATATCACTTGTTACCACCACCACCCCATAACCATACACCTAATTGAAACTGATGTCTACAGTGGCCATGGATCTGAAGAGTTGCCCAGTTGACTGCCTTCAAGTCAATCCCAACTCGTGGTGATCCTGTGAACCACCTCCAAGACCCCCTTGTACTCAACTGTTCTGCAAACATGCAAGCACTGGGCTATTTCCTAATCTCAGGATGTTCCCTTCCCTGACTGATGTTTTCAAATAGGTGGCAGGAATGAATCTATGAATAATATGGCTGGGGGATTCTTGGAGAGGCAATCCAAAACAGAATTTTTCCAAACTCTGTGCTTTGTCTGTGGGGGAAAAGATGGCCAGTTACTTGTATGCCATGCACAGAACAGGCAGGCAGACAATGGGAATTCACATAATAAGTGGACAAAAAGAGTGGGAATCAAAGGGGGATAAAACATGGAAGCATAAACTATATGCATACCTTTTAAATAAGCATTAGAAAGGGTCACTTGCTATTCTTCCACTTGCCTTGGCAAATGGGAGAACATTTCCATTGAACACTGAAGGTGGTGGTGTATGTTAAACTGGACTCTACTAATGCATGTGTTAATGCATTTCAGCTTCTTGTGGTGAGTTCTAAATGCAGTATTTTGAAATGCTTATACATCCATTATAAGCCAGGAAAGTACTGTTAAAGGGAAACACATGCACGTAATTATAAAACTGCTGGATATGTTGTAAAACTATGATGACTATAACCCCCGCCCCCCAAAGTAATAAATTAAGGGAATTGTATAGATTTTCAAAATATTTATTGCATATCTGAACATTACTGTCTTTAAAATCACAATCCTCACAAGGAAAAGCAGGTCCCTGCTTAAAGTTAGTCTGGAGAGGTATGGTGTCATCTGCGTTCATCCTGTACCTTCCAGTTTTACACACCTACATCCATAAAATCTATACTTGTTTGTCCAACACAATGCAGCGTCAGTTCACCCATCTTGTGTGTAGAAACCATCACAGAGCTTAGACCATAAACAGAACTTTGATCGCAACCGCTGTGGCCATTGGCAAAATGACTGATCTTGAACCACAAAAATTAACCTCAAAATACAATTCTCAGTAGAGTCACTGCACACATTGAGCTGTCAATCCAGCAACTGCTGTGAGCAAACAAGCCTATGAACCAGCCTAGTCATATATGTGATGGGGAGAGGAGGAGGAATAAAGATATTTTACCATTTTTTGGCAAGTCAACACAAAATGCTAGGCATGGCATATGGCAGTGATGCCCTCCTAAAATCTCTTCCTCCAGTGAAATAAATACGATGTTTTTAAATAAATAAATAAACAAACAAAAGATTTTAAAAGTAGTAGTCTCCTTCCAGAGCTCAACATGAGACATATCCAGGACTTTGTTGGGCCAGGCCAAAATATTAGATGGCTTCATTTTCCATTCCAGTGAAAAGTTAGTGAAAGGTAAGCCACTTCTGCTCTTGGCTGCCCCCAGTAGGGTCAGAAACCAGAGTAATGCTCTATTCTCTTCTCTCATTCCCTTCCCAGTGTGCCAGTACACTGTGTTGAATTACCTAGGCTGCATCCGCACTGCATAAATAATCACTGTTGATTCCATTTTAGCATTTTAACCATGGCTCAACACTGAAATTCTGGGAATTTTAGTTTGTTGTGGCACCAGAGCTTTCTGATGGAGAATGCTAAAAGTCTCACAAAACTACAGTTCCCAGAATTCCATAGCCTTAAGCCATGACAGTTAATGTGGAGTCATCCTGGATTACTGCATCCCTAGTGTCATTGATTTTGCTGGTCATGCTTATTCGTTTATTTGTTTAGCTTTTCTTTTCTGAATTCTTTGTCCTTGATGTTTATTCCATGAAGACACTGCAGGACACTGCTGAGATTTCTCTGTTCTCAAGTCCAGGATATGGGCTGTGTTACAACAAACATGCCTGAGCACCTGTGTTAATTTAATTAAAAGAGAAAACTTGATTTCTAGGAACAGTCATAAAACTGAAAACCTTGGCTTTAATTTTAAAAAGAAAAGTCCATGATAAACACATTGCACTTTTTCAACTATTGTTATTACCTGTTGGGGCTCTTTTATTTTGCATGCCCAAACTATTATGTCAAGGAAGTCCCTTCATCAGATTTAGGGAGATCTTTGGATCTCACACACTAAAAACCAAAGCTACTTAAGGGCTTCATCTCCATAACTTCTCTAATATCCCATTACAGACTCTCTTTGTTTTAAGAATGGAAAATGCTCATTTATTTGCTGTGCCAAAATGAAACCTTGAGGCATCCCGATCTGCAGACAAAAGCAATAAACATCCTATCAGGCACCACACTTTTCAACATATTCATATAATTCATTGTCATTGTTCTGTTCCTAGGGGTGAGTTTAAAAATAAAATGAAATAAAGAAAAGTACCAATTAAATCTGCTCCTCTTTTGCCAGTCAGTAAAAGCTGCCATGCTTACATCATAAAAGGAAGAAGGTTATCTTATTAGAGAAATAACCCGGGGGAGCTGTGCCCACTTCCTCTGTGGTTGCCTTTGCTTGAGATGAGAAGTGGTTCTTCCCATTATGTATTTATCTCTAATCACTAAACCCCTGTGAACTAAGAAGGATGTTTAATTAGCTTTCATTGGCTTGTAACAAGCAAACTTTGCTTTGAATGGATTCCATACAACATTCTGATTCTCTCCCCAAGAATAAAATGGATTTTCTTTCCCATCCGGTTGATTTTTATCTTAGCCCACACACAGTGGGATATATGGTATTTCTTTGGCGTTACAAATTCTAAATTCAGGCACATCTGCTCCTACTAGATAAAACAGTTCTTCGGCAGAGCATGATTCGGGCGTGAGAAATGTTCTCATTTTCCCACAGACAATACCAGCCTTACCAGCCTAAATAAATTTGTGTCTTCTACTAAAATAACTTGAAATGTAGATACAAATGTTTCCTCTCTACATAAACCTGTTTGGAATCTTTGATGAACTAGACCAACCTGTCCTAACCTATCACAGATGTTTACATACATGTTGTTGTGTGCCTTCAAGTTGTTTCTGATTTATGGCAACCCTAAAGAAAAACGCATCATGGATTTTTCTTGGCAAGATTTGTTCAGAGGTTTGCCATTGCCTTCCCCCTGAGGCTGAGAGCATGTGACTTGCTCAAAATCACTCAGTGGGTTTCATGGTCAAGCTGGGAATCAAACCCTGGTCACCAGAGTCATAGGCCAACACTCAAACCACTATGCCATGCTGGCTCTCATTTATATTACACTTATCATCCACATTTACTCCAAGGGGTATGATCCTTGTTTTTTTTTTTTAAATTGACAACCATGTGAGGTAGGTTACATGGAGAGGTAAGGGCTAGAGCAAGGTCAGCAACTGACCAGTATTGTCACCAAGTACTAGGCTGAGGTCACTAAGTGAACAAATGTCATGTCCCTACATATAATGGGGATTCTCAGCAGTTCTGTCATGAAGTTGGTCTTATAAATTCTACTGTAACGATATAATTCCCAGATATCCTAAAGGCATCTGGAAGCTAAGCAAGGTCAGTTCTGATTAGTACTTGGATGGAGGACTGCCAATGAATGCCACATACTGTAGGTGATACTGCAGGTGATATGTCAGAGAAAGGAACTGTAAGGAACATGATTCCCTTTAACAAATGAGTTTGATCCTCAGAAAATATCAGTGTGCCATGCTGAGCCTTCAGCAGACTTAAAAAAAAGAACAACACCAAAATCTTTATCAGATATAAGTTTAGAGCTTAGCTATGCTACAGCTGAAGAGATTCAGTTTTCAGAGCATATCCAGTCTGAGAACAGAATGCTCAAGAAGAGTCTAAAAAATGATAGAAAAACAAATATATCCATCAGAATAAAAGAAAATGAGGTTTGCTGGAAACACATCAGGACTGATTGGGAGGAACTGGACTAATCAGCAAAAACAATGAAGTCATTAATTAAAAGGATTAAGTGGGCTGTTGAGCAGAAACAAATGAATAATTGCTTAGGAGATGTCTGGGACGCCACAGAACGAATAGATGAAAAATAGGAATCATCCATTGATGATTAACCTCAGAGCTAAATCACATCTGGAGAACAAAGCGCTGAGGAAGTGGGTAAATGCTATGGAGGGAAACCTGAAACTTCACAAACTAAGGGTGCCTCATTCTCTCCCAACACCCCTAGGGTTTGGTAAGTATTAATGTCTGTGTAAATTGATCAGTGTTTTCTAATATAGGTAACTTGAACTGAAAAACTGATCAGTCTGTGGCCTTCTTTTCTGCCTTGAAGTTGGGTGTATAAGGTGCAAAATCTCAGAGTCCCTTTGTGACATCCCACACTGTCGAGTAGGCAGCACTGGGTTAGTTTAGATGGGCTCAGAAAGCAGGCCATTTTGGGGGGCGATGGGGCAGAGAACAGGATGAATTCAGTCTGAAAAATAAGAAAAATAAGAAGACTTAATGAAATATATGACAATTTGATATTCGTTTTGAGTGGCAAAGATGAATCCAGAAAATGCTCTCAGGCAAGTTTTTTTTTTAAAAAAAGAGAGAGAAGGAAATGCCTGTAGACTTTTTGAAAAAGGGAGATATAGTAGGTCCAAGATTTCTTTATCCAGGGAAGTATGCCAGCTATAGTACTAATTCAACACCTTTTTACTATCACTTCTGGTCAGCAGAGAACAATCTGTATTCTCCTCTTATTTCCAAAAATAAGGAGAAAAAATGATGGGCCACATAACTCACCAAAATGTTTGAAAGTGCCTGCCCAGGCAAAAACTGAAGAGAAGATGAAAGGATCTGTTTCACTTTCCTGAACAAATCAAATCCTGAGGGTGAAAAAACCCACTCAGCTTATAAAGGCTACACTGTGACAGCTATGAATTATGAGTTTTGCTCACAGCTCTTCTTTAATTTGATCTGATAAATTAAACCATACAGAACACTGACACACATTGTGAATGGAAGTTCTTAAGGCAGAGGGGACTATAGCCGGGGGCATATTTCAGAGCGTTCAGTTAAATGCATCTGCTAAAACTTTTCCTATTAATTTATTGTTAAACGCATACTATGAAAATTTTAAAAGAGAAAGTAAATCATACCTAAAATGGAATTGCTAAGTAACTATGAATTATGGAAGGACACATTTGAATGGCTGATTATTCCTATGCAAATTCAAGAATCGATGGTGCTCTCAATCCCAAGATGAGAAAACTTACTGATCAAAAATGTCTTTTGAAGGCTACACTATCAGCAAAACTCAACTTTTAGTAAATAACTTTTTCAAAAAGAACCTATATATCAACGACAAGGTTTTTTTGTGATGAAAAACACACATTGGGAAAATCAGTAAAATAATTTGTCCATTTAAGCTTTTAACTCCTTCAGCTGCCACAATCAATTGAACTTGTTAAGATACAAACCAGCACAGGATCTCTTAGTTGTACTGCAAGAATGATGTACTAAACTAAATTATTTGTTAACTACTTTTGAGTCGACCTCAACCCATGGGGACCCTATGTATGAGAGAACTCTGTCACCCTATCCTCAATCCAACTGCTCAACTCCTGCAGACTCATGGCTGTGGCTTCTCTGATTGGGTCTATCCATCTGAATGCGGCCTTCCTCTTTTCCTACTGCCCTCCACTTTACCAAGCATTATATATTTTTTTTTCTATTGAGTCCTTTCTTCTCATGATATGCCCAAAATAGGACCTCATAGTCATCTTTGCTTCCAGGGAGAGTTTAGCCTGACCTGCTCTAGGAACCATCCATTGGTCTTTTTAGCAATCCATGGTATTCTCAAACTCTTCTTCAGCACAATCGATTTTTTTTTCCCAATGAGCTTTCTTTAGCTTTCACAACCATACACAGAAATGCGATGGCATAGTCAATCCTAACTTTGGTATTTAATGATATATCTTTACACTTCTGATTTCTTGTCTGCAGTCTCAACTCTGACTAGTGATTGAGCCCAAATATGGGAAATCTCGGACTATTTCAGTCTCTTGATTGTCTACTTTAAAATTATGGAGATCATCTGTGGCCATAATTTTTTTCTTGATGTTCGGCTGTAAACCTGCCTTTGCACTTTGTCTTGACCGTCCTCAGTAATCTTTCTCTATTTCTGAAATTTTCTACTAGTATTATGCTCTCTATTTATTATATCTACTGTCAAGTCAGATTTGATTTATGAAAACTCTGTGAATGAGAGACCTCCAAAAGCCCCCAGTACCAGCAGCCCTGGCCAGTTCTTGCACTCTTGCCTCCTTTACTGAATCAAACCACCTGTATTGTGGGCTTCCTGTTTCCCTACTTCCTTCCACTTTGCTGAGTATTGTCTTCTTTTGCAGTAGCAGTCATACTAAGGTATCTAATATCATTTTTGTTGTTGTGTGCCTTCAAGTAGTTTCTGACCTCTGGCAATCCTAATGAGAATCTATCACGGGGCTTTCTTGGCAAGTTCCTTCAGAGGTGGGGGTGCCATTGCTACTGCCATCCTCTCAGTCTGAGAGTGTGACTTGCCCAAGGCCACCCAGTGAGTTTTCAAGGCTGAGCTGGGTTTCGAACACTAGCCTCCAGTCCTAGTCCAATGCTTTAATCACTACACCATGTTGGCTCCTTAGCAACTGGGCCAAAATGACTCTCTACTTTTATCCTAAACATTGGACACATCCATTTTCAAAGTCATGCTGTTGCTTCCTCCAGAAATTTGTAAAAAAAACCATGTTAAATTCTAATCCAAGAAAATAGTGGATGTTTGAGAGCCAAAGTCAGTATGACCTTAATTCAGGTATAGAAACCAGCCTTCACCAGCACCGGCAATGGAAAGAAACGCTGGATGTGGAACTTCCCTTCAGTAATTGATCAAACACCATTCGTATATCGTGGTTTTTCAGAGTAAAGAGTCACCTTTCGCATCTCCTCAAGCAAGACGTGGACCATGCCACACAGGGCAGGTAACTTGATGAAGGTTAGCCCCTTACCCTTGGAAGACTCTTTGGCTATCAGCTCCTCCCTGTATAGTTTCAGGGTGCATCTGCACTGCTAAAATAATGCAATTTGACACCACTTTGATTGTCATGACTCCATCCCAAAGAATCTTGGAATCTGTAGTTTAGTGAGGCATCAGCACTCTTTGGCAGAGAAGGTGAAAGACCTTGTAACACTACAAATCTCAGGATTCCACAGGATGGAGCCACAGCACTTAAAAGCGCTATCAAACTGCATCATTTCCAGTGTAGATGCACCCTTAGCATGCCTGAAGAGGATTACTGTGGGCTATCAATAGAACATAGGAGCCACTAATTACAATACTCTCTTTATATGGAATAGGACTTATGTGGCAGGAAATTCTCCACTGATCAAAAAGAAAGAACATCAGTCATGCTTTGGTGGAAGTTTAAACAATGGGAAACTGTTGGGGAAAAGGGCATTTCTTTCTATATGGTACTTTTAGTTACAGAATGAAGGGAACAGGGTAAGTATGCATGCACCCATACAATAGGGGAAGGAGCACTATATGGCAATGGTATGGCAGACCAAAATACAGCTTGCCAAAGAAGCTGTTGTTGTTGTTTTTAATTGTTATTAATTTTATTTCCTGCCTTTCTTCTATATGGGACCCAAAGCAGCTTTCTTCCAGCAGGCTCTTGCTGACTCCATTCGCTGCATAAAGGAAAGTGGACGCTATTATGCCCTATACAAGATGGTTTATTTACAAATATTGATGACATATTACAACCCTTTCCTAGGGTGTCTAAGCAGAAAATGCGTACAACTTGGCTGCATTTTGGCATGAGGGGAGCCAGGTATCAGATGCTGATCTACACATTTAGCAATATTGATGCAGATTTTTTTTTAAAAAAAAAAATCCTTCCTAAACTTTTAAGAATCAAAGAACTTCCTGTTCAGGATGCAAGCCCAAGTGGCCATGCAGAAACCTGTTCTGAACAGGACCTCAGTTCCTCCTGAAATTAATACTTGTGGTTCAGGTGCCCGGATGCTCTCTTTGAAGCATGCTGCTATTGATTACAAAGTGCTTCAAAGTGTTGAAACACACATCAAACAACAGGAAATGGTAGTACATGGAAGCAATTTTCAATTCTTTTCATTGTAGATGATGATCTGCTCTGTGTGTATTTGTCATACCTTTCTCAAGCAGGAAAATAAATCACAAGGCACAATGAAATTCCTAAGACTCACCAATCAACCCTTGATCTTGAACTGTTGCTGCCTGCAAGATTAGCATAACTTTGGTGCAACTGGTGCTGTACTGTTTTTCACCATGCAGGTCGGTCATATTCTAAGCAATCCGATGCTGCTGCATGATTTTAACAGGCTATTAAGTAAATTTTCCCTCGCTGTCTACATTGTCTAGGCAATGTGGCCCTACCACAGAGAAATCAAATGGGATGCCCAAGGTACTGGTACTATCTTGAAGAATCTTGACCAAAGCAAGGTAGTGTGGCAATAAGGAAAAGAGGAACAGCACAAGGCTGGACAGCAAAGAGATTGACTGAAGAGGAGAGAAAGAATAAGACTGGATCCTTACGTCTTTGCACAACAAGTCACTAAGAAAACGCTTAAGGAAAAATGAGAGAGCTTTCAGAAAGGAGCTGATGATGTTACCTTAAACCCCACCTGATGATTTTTCAGATTTTTCTCTGGTCATCAGATACAAGAGCCAGTTCTATGGACGAAAAGATGGATGGAGTTTAATCCTCCAGTTCAAAGCCTATCGTCCTCGCCATATGACTCTCTCTGTTACTGCCAGCCTTTGTAAGGCCCAAGAACAGTGGGTGAGTGTGTATGTAGACTGAAAAGCTGTATGGTGGCTGAAATTTCTGTTTATTATTGCCCATTCTGGGCCAGAAAGGGGTGCTAGTGTGGCTGAAACTAGGCAGTGAGTTAGAAAGAGGACAGTAACTGGTGCAAGAGATGGTAGAAGTAGGCAAAGGCCTTCTTCTATTTTACTAGTACACCTCACAGCTCACTGGCCACATTAACATATCCTTTCTATAAAAGCGAGTGGTATTTAAATCTGTTTCTTTAAATTATAACTCACATTAATGTCCATGCAATCAAGAAGCATATAATAGACACACATAGTAGATATAGGTACTAAAATAGGTCCCCCAAAAGCCTGACTGCTACAGCTTTTATTACACAGCATTTTATTACATATACTTTCATGTTCCAATCACTGTATTAGGCATTTTATTGTTCTTTGTCCCAAACTACACGTTTGCAATAAAGAAATAATGTCCTTGCACCTGTTTTTGAGAGTGGGTGGCATGATTACATTCATACTCATAATTACATCCATCAGTCTCATAAAATGTAAGGGTATGGAAAAGAATGAACTCTGTGCTCATATACAAAACAATTCTTACAAAAGTTACCCACACAAATATAAAATGGGGGTGGGGGGGGATGAACCACTTAAATAAGCATGCCTGTACTTTTCCACCTATGGGTTTGGGCTGAAATTATCCTGCAATGTAAATTGCCTCTTTTAAGAATATTTGCTTTAAGAACATGAAACCTTAGGACTGATTTCTTGAGTTTATGGAGGCAGGTAACATTTTTGCAGAGGAAAACCTGAAACTGTCCAGTATCTCTTCAATGAGAGCTTTCACTTTATTTTGCAAAAAAAGTGTTGAAAGCATGTGAAGTCGAAGCTTACAAAAAGGCACATACTCTGGGGTGGGGGTGGGGGTGGGATACAAGTTAGCCATTGTAAGACAAATTACAATTATTTCGCCCTATAGTCCCTTCTTAGTCCCACAAGTATTTTTTTTTCTTTAAAATTACTTTTTGAAATCAAATGCCACCTTTCTTTTTGCAATGCCTGAAAAGGATACTGACCAGAAACACAATCAGGAGAACAAGGGTGGGACCTTTTATCTCATTGGTAGGATCTTCTTATAAAGTTTCAGGGACAATACAGGCAAGACTTCAAAGTTTCACTTGCTGAATTTTAGACAAGAGACCACATGGGATTTCAAAAATAAGCATCCATGGCACTTTTGAAATAGACCAACCTTTAGTAATTTACATTCACAATTTTCTCCTACTGACAGAATTACATACAACATATGTACAGGGCAGATTTCAAATAGATGTTTTACCAGTTTTATAAATCCCACACACTTAACAATTTATAGTAGGAATTATCCTATATACTCTACACAACTTTTTCATTTTAACCAGTCAGCCTGATACTACTGATTTAGAAAAAGGTTATCCTCAAAAAAATTACTGGTTGGCTTCATTCACAGATAAAATTTCAATAAACAGTGAAATAAGTAAAGCCTATAGTTTAAATTATAGTTGTATTTTTTAAACATATGGCAATAACAGTTTATAATAAAGTCAACAGGGACAATTACAGATGTTTCAAGCAAACAGACTGTGGTGAAAATCATCTGGCTCTCCAGTGGTGGCTGGACTGCAACTCCCAGTGAAGAATGCTGGGAGCTGAAATTTCACTGTATCTGCAAAGTCACACAATTCCCACCTCAGTCTAAATTATTAATTTATCAACAACAACTGTGCATTAGCTCTTTTGGTCTTGCAAAAATTTCCCTATTTATTGGAAAAAGCAATGAGAGCAATCCACAGCAGCACTTGAACACCTTCTGCTTGTGTTGGAGATAGGGAGCAAGGGAGCAAGAAAGAGTAGCTCAGGGACAAGTTCTTTCAAGACTCGACTTCAGTAACTGGGATTTGCCCTCCCCAACATACAGAAATTAGAACATATTTGAAAGGATCATGTCCAGAAAGAAATGCATCTGTAATAAAGGAATTCAATGATACAGCTTTAAGGATGGGACTACTAAAGATGCTGATGATTATAGCTAAAGCATCCCACAGACCTTTGGAATGCCATCCCGTTGTGGTGGGAAGAGGATGCTGGCATGCACTCAATTCTCTTTCTTTAAGGCTTCTCAAACAGCTGCCAATCATCCCTATCTGATCTTAATGAGAAATTGATCAAACATTCTCAATTATCACCAAAGCCACTGAGACATCTTCTAATTTAGTGCTGAGGATTTTTTCCTTGGCTCATGGGTATGACTAGACAGTGTGTACTCCCTCCCCACCCCCCAGACTACAAAATTTAATCATCCTTGTATTACCAGGTAAGGGACTACTTATCATAAGGGTGCTCAACCTATTGTTGACCATACTGCCAGTGAGCTTCTGTATCAAGAGAATGTAGTAAAATTTACAAAAATATTTACAGAAAGGTAAAATAACCAATAGTCTGTTTAATACAAATGGTAAAGACTCCTTGAAAAGACTCTGCTTGTCTGCTCCAAAGGATCTATTACTCTATAAGAAACAAACCTTAATCCAATGCACCTTGTTGCTGGTTTAAACTATTTGAAAGATGATGGCTTTTTGTCAAACCCAAATTAAAAAGAATTGAATTGAGGTTTATAACTAAAAAAGCATGATCTGGATGTGCTGTCCTCTGTAGCTCTTGAATCATCAGGTGAATAGTAAACAGCTCAAACATCTTCTTATTGCTCCTGTAAAATATTTTTTTCAAGAATGTTATGCAGTAAAGAGACATCAAATTTTAATTACCCCATGGCAGTGGTTCAAACATGGGTGTATTTCACACTGCACAATTACAGCATTTTGATATCACTGTAACTGTCACACGTCTTCTGTGGAATTTAGGGATTTGTAGATTGGGCAGGCACTAGAGCTTTCTGGCAGGGAATTATAATACCATAAACCTGCAAATCCCTGGATTCCACAGGATGCAGCCATGTGGGATCCATGTTAAAGTGGAATCCATGCTTATTATTGTACAGTGTGAAGGACTTTTGATTATCAAATGATGTTTAATTGTAACACTCAGAATCCTTGACCACTGGCCTACTGACTGGGGCTTCTGGGAGTTGAGGCCAAACAACATTTAGGGACCATAGGTTTGGAACTACTACACATGAGAAGTTGCTATTGTTTGTTACCAAGAGATATTCTGTGGTGGTGGTGGAGTTGGGAGAAGACATGAATTAATTTATTTTAATTTTTCACACCTTCTTTCTTTTAGCCAATGCCCAGAATGGTGTATGTGAGAAGAAAGAGGTTGCATGTATCTCCGCCCTCCCAATTCCCCCACATATTTTATTGCAGGTGGATTCAGAGGGATCCTAGACTGCAGGAAGAGATTTCTGAGGGAGGAGATATGGGGCTGTATGGAAAGAGGGTCTGGAAAGCCTTGATTTAAACAGATGTTGACAGAGTCATTCTAAAAGTGAGATACTTGGCTGGCTGGCCACAATAACAACTAGGGCTCCATATCTGCCTGTGCTTTCTTGAGTACCTTTATTTGGCTCTTTCCTGTTTTCTCTTCACTACTGCCTGACTTGTGTTGCAGCCTCCATGCCTGTTTCCTATTAATTTTAACACAAATTCTTCAGTGCTATCTATATTCTGACTTGACTCCACAAAGATGATAAGTACATTTTTTTTAAAAAAGCTACAAAGTATCTCCAAAGAATTAAAAAACTCACTTGATTTTTGACAGCTTTTGCAGCAGAACGCTGAGTTTTTCCAGTATCTGAGTATCTAGCTTAGAATTTCGAAGTAGAACTGAGCAAGTACGAAAAAATGCCTCATTACTGCAAGCTTCTAGAAACCGATGCAAAAACCCTGCAAAATAATAATAATAATAATGATAATTTGATTTTAGCACAGATGTGATATAACCAGTAATGTAATATAACTAGTAGAACTGTAATAGATTACAACTAAAACCTGTATTATTCCTCATTTTTCTTGAAGGCCATCAGAAGCTAGAAAAGAGGAGGGAAAGTCTTAATGAACAGAAATTACATAATTCAGATAACTGCAACTAACCTCTTGCCAAGGCAGCGGAGGACCATACAGAATGGCATCTATTTTACAGGCATCCCGTCTCCAACTTGCTGACTCTAGACAAATTAACTGAGCATTGAAGACAATAGGTCAGGAATACTACTACCCATTGTATGGAGACTTACTTCACTATTGCATCTAGTAAACCCTGCTGTGAAGTAAAAGTTTAAAAACCTAAGCTAGTAAGAAATACAAACTATCGAACCTTGAGGGAAGACTATCAAGCCATCCCATATACTAATACAGCACATATAACTGAAAAAAAGAGAAAAGACATGGATGCTATAACATATAGATGGGTATCCAATTCTTCTGCATGTGATGGATTGCTTTATGGATTCTAAGAAATGTACTATACTCTTTCACCAGTTTCTCTGACGGATCACTGGTACATGACCTCCCAAATATCTGGGGAATGGCTTTTGAAAGGAGGATTCTAATTTCCAGTCAGTGCTCTGTAGCTGTTAAAAGTATTCATTTTCTTTAAGATTTCAATGTTCCAATCAGGAAACAGTACAGTGGGACCTTTCCTTACGCAGGAGATCTGTTCTGGATTCCTCTGCGTAAGGGGAATTGGGCGTATCTCGTGCCCCATTGCAAACAATGGGGTGCGTGCATGTGATGTGGTGCATGGGCTATTTGTTTCATTGTCATTCAGCTTCAGCGTATGCTTGAAGCCATGTATGGCCTGGGCACACTTTATTATCAGTCAAGTGTTATCCCTATACAATTATTCTACTCTCTAAAACCCCCACTATTTCATGGTGTAGAAGTACAGGATGAGAACACTTTTGGCCACTCTCCTGAATGTGTCAGGGCACATTTAAATTTTGAGCAAATTATTTCAGCATTTTGGCCTAAAGGGTGTATAGAATCATAGAATCATAGAGTTGGAAGAGACCACAAGGGCCATCCAGTCCAACACCCTGCCATGCAGGAACTCCAAATCAAAGCATCCCCGACAGATGGCCATCCAGCCTCTGCTTAAAGACCTCTAAGGAAGGAGACCCCACCACTTTTTAAGGGAGTGTGTTCCACTGTTGAACAGCCCTTACTGTCAGGAAGTTCCTCCTAATGTTGAGGTGGAATCTCTTTTCCTGCAATTTGTATCCATTGTTCCGCGTCCTAGTCTCTGGAGCAGAAGAAAACAAGCTTGCTCCCTCCTCAATATGACATCCCTTCCAATATTTAAACAGGGCTATCCTATCACCTCTTGACCTTCTTTTCTCCAGGCTAAACATTTCCAGTTCCCTAAGGCGTTCCTCATAGGGCATGGTTTCCAGACCCTTCACCATCTTAGTTGCCCTCCTTTGGACACGCTCCAGTTCACATCTTTTTTGAATTGTTTTGAATTGTTTTGAATTTCGAACAGCTGCTCGACAGTGGAACACACTCCCTCGGAGTGTGGTGGAGTCTCCTTCCTTAGAGGTCTTTAAGCAGAGGCTGGATGGCCATCTGTTGGGGATGCTTTGATGGAGAGTTCCTGCATGGCAGCGGGTTGGACTGGATGGCCCTTGTGGTCTCTTTCAACTCTATGATTCTATGATTCTAATATATAGCATCTTATAATACCACCTATTATAAATTAGTTCATATTACTTTTTAAAATGTTCTAAATGTGAGATGGGAAACCTTACCAGACCTAGTGGATGTATTCGGGAGAAACTTGGAATGCCCAACTTGGTGTGGGCATTCCACACCAGACTGACTGAAGGGAAAGCGGCCAGTCCAAGATGTAATTTTTATCAATGTGAATATTTTCTCACCAACTACAGAAAAGACATTTCATGCCTGCTTTTTTAGAGGTAACCCTCAGTACAAACTGATTACAACCTGAAACAACCCTGGTTACAAAAAAATAAGAAGCTCAGCTCCATATGTCATATTCTCAGGTTGCAAACCAGAACTGATTTTCTTAGAGCTCAGTTCTTAGCTTTTAAACAGACTCTTATTTCTTAGCTTTTAAACAGAATCTTATTCACTGATTTGAGATACTGTAACGGCAAAAGAAGCTGCACAAAAAGGAACCCTGCAGGCTTGTACATTATCTCACGTGTACAAGTCATAATATATATTGCAGTTTATAAATTGAGATGTTTCCATTTGAGCATTCAAGAGGAGATTTACAAGGAAATATTTTTTTAATGACGAGAAATTAAGTGGCAGATGATCCCAAACAAGTATGTGTATTGATGGTGGATGTGAGATGAAATATTCCTTAAAATAATCCCAAGCCATTTTAAGGTTTTGAAGATAAAAACAGCACCTGGAAATGCACTGGTATGCAGGTGTTTTAAAATCAATCTGTATCTGTCAATATCTCTGCTAGCTGAGGTTTCTCCTCATTTTTCAAATTCTGCCCCACATGGAACACATTACAAAATAGACCAATGTGGAATTCATTAGTGCATGAATGACAGTTGCCAGCCTTGATCTTTTATCAGTGAGAATAAACAAAACTGAGAAGCAAATGAGGAGGAGAGGTAGAAGAGGCATCACCAGGGGTAAGAATGGGCAGCAATCATGTACAGTACTTCCACCTTGGACCAACAGCTTATAGAGTCTCTGGAACCTACCAAGCCAGCTTCTGCAGTCTCTACCAAAACACTGGCTGCCTTGCACCTATACCCAGTTTTGCTGAATGCAGGCACTAATTTAGACTTTATTCAAAGATAACAGTACTTTAAAGCTCCAAGAAAACTCAGGTTATGTATTCAGACAGCTTTGTTCTGCCTTGTGTTACAGAGAGCAGCACTGTTTTTTGTCTGTGTGTTGAGCTCTTCTTTAAAGGTAGAAGAGAAAGAGTACCCTAGCTAATCAGAAAGAACACTACAAAGGCAAGATGAGAAGGGAGGGGTTGGGACAGGGATTCCTTGAAAGAAAAACTTTACAGCTTATCCTAGGTAAGCTATAAATTATTTCTTCTGCTCTAACTTCAAATGCCTCTCTTCAAGATGACTTCACACCTGTCCTTTAAAAGAAGAAAGGATGTGACAGATTAACTCTTCAAACACCACCTGTACTGCTGTTTCAAAGAGTTAGCATTGTGCAGGACTGAGTCCAAGTACAACCAAAGCCATAAGCCTTCACAAAGGCTCAATACTTAGCAACAACATTACTAGCAACCATGTATTGTGTATAATGAAACAGTAGCAATGAAGCTGGGTTTTCTTCTAGACAATTACACAGCTCACAGCCCTCTAAAATTTTTAAATGAGAGTCTGGTGCAAAGCCATACTCAGTAAAAACTAGCGGCCAAATTACTGTAATCTGTGCACCTATTCATATATGTGGCAGTGCTGTCTTGGATAAGCTAAAGCCCTTGACTGGTATGTTTCTTTAAACAGTATGAAGCATTAGACAGGCACCATTTTCTTCCTGAAATTTATTAAAAGCCTGTGGCAGATTACTGCTACCTAATTTTCTGCTAATCTTGGCCAAGAACACTTTTTACTGGAATTTGGAGCAGAAACGAAAGGAAAATCAATAGCTGGAGCAAATCTGTTTTTTAAAAAAATAAAACTCAAAAACCATCCAGTTAGTTCTTCTTCTGATTAACTTCAAGGGAACTTCATTCCCTATTTGTGGTCCTGGCAGAATTTCTGAAATACTGTAAGCAGAAGAGTGCTTTTTTCTATAGAGAGTTTGAACTTAAAATTCTTAAAATATTTGTACCCATAAAATAGCCTTACCCATATATGCACACATCTAGCTAGTCAAGATGGTCTTAGAGCTTCGCCTTTTTGTGACAAATGTAATGACTTATAATTAAATACCAAAGTCAGAATCACCCAGGCCATACAAAGTATTTCTTATTTTTATGTATGGTTGTGCCTCTCATCATCCCTGTCCTGAAATCATAGGTGGTGGCAAGTGAGTTTTTTGTTTCAGATTCTAACCATGTATCTTAAAGTTGACTATTTCAGCCTCCACACAAGACCGAGTTCTACTGCTTTTCAGCCTTTGGTTAGTCTCCTCTTCCTTAGTGTATCTCTATTACTGTTTTCCAGCTGCAGAAAAAGCTGCAGTATATTTTGATATACAGTACATGTGTACACTTGTTCTTTACCACAATATACAAGTATATCTCAGTTTAATGAAGTAAATGTGTTTCTGGCCATTATTTCTTTAGCAGAAAATCTGACATTAGATGCAGAAATAATATAAAGTATGAAATAAGTTCCTACATCAAAAAAAAAGTGCAGCTCCACATATTTCAGCAAAATTTCTAATCAAACTAACAGCAGCACATGTGAAATGAAACAACCAGGTCAGGTAAGCCTTGTGTAAGCAAATTAAAATATTTGAACCTTGTAGAGATCACTTGAAGGACTCTTTCCCCATTTTTGGTGGCCCTATTTATAGATCTATATTGGGGG
Source organism: Urosaurus nigricauda (assembly GCA_034509955.1). NCBI lineage: Eukaryota > Metazoa > Chordata > Lepidosauria > Squamata > Phrynosomatidae > Urosaurus > Urosaurus nigricauda. The sequence continues at coordinate 108,843,541 of JAOEGL010000003.1, read as the reverse complement.
GTTCTGGTGAAGCAGGCTTAACTACTTTCCCCTTTTCTTTCTGTTTTGCTGCTCACACATGCACAGTAGGATCAACTAGATTAGAATTTGGTTCTTTCCTAGCTGAAGCTTAATTGCATTGTTTACTGCAGACATGCTCTTACAACCCAACATCAAAAGTCGATTTTTCCAGCCTTTCTTTACCATCCTCCCAATACTTATGCTGCTAAAAATATTCCAAATAGACAGAGGACAAGGAAGAAATTAGGATTGTTGGAGGGCATAACATCATTTTGTGAAAAGGAACTTCTTTTTGAGATGGTTTGCTAACTGGGGTATGCCTGTATAGGTTTATCTGGACATATTATTTAATTATGTCTGTGTTATGCTTTAGATGTAGGCAAGAACCAGTGCACTGTAGTGGTTTGAGCATTATTGGACTATGACTCTTAAGACCAGGGTTTGAATCCCCACTTGGGCTTGGAAACCCACTGGATGACGTCGGTTAAGTTACACACTGTCTACCTCAGAGGAAGGCAAATGCCAACCCCCTCTGAACAAATCTTTCCAAAGTAACTCCTGTGATAAGTTCACTTTAGGATTGCCATAAATAAGAAACAACTTGAAGGCAAACAACATCACCACTACTAACAGGTTTCAAACATGCTCAAATGTTATAACCATGTGCATCATATGTTGCCTATCATATGCAAACTCAGCAGCAAAAAAAAAAATAAAAATGCATGAAGAAAACAACTTTGAAGGTTGACTAGCTTATACACCAACTGTTGCACCTTCCTGCCATTTTGTGAGTGACATAAAAGGAAAGTGCTCTCAACATTATATGACGTGCATAAAACTGCTCTTTTGACATTAGCATGTAGGGGGCGAAAGATAAAAAGCAGCAATGTTTCCTGGTTAAGATAAAACAGCATAATCACCCTAGGCAGAACGCGTGGGATGAGTCCTTAGCAGCAATTTATCTCAGTGGAAAATCAAGCAGGCTGGTTTGCATAGGAATGCATAGAGTACAGAGTCTTTTAGTTCAACTAACTGCAAGTCTTTAATGCAGAATGATTATTCTTTCTAGCTGGAGGCACATCTGGAAATCTTTCTAAGGTCTCTGAAAGAGTACAACCAGAAGCAAATAATTTAGAGATATGATTGCATTTTACTGGAGCCAAATGCTGGACCAAGGTGTTGATTAAATTAAAGGATAATGATACCAGTCATTCTTCCAAATAGCCAATAGCTATCCCAAAAATGTAACTCTGGTATGATATGCAAGCTAACTTGAATAAACAACATTTCTCCTTGAAAACAGTTACATGGACAGACAGCTCTATCAGACAGAAAATCCACCTGTATTAAGAATTCAGTAACTTCCTCATGTAACAAACACCTTCTGTTCCATCGAAGATTGATAAGGAGGGTTCTGAATAATAAGGAAACCAGCCCAATGCATGTTCTAGATCAGTGGTCCCCAAACTTTTGGGATCTTCTATCCCCCTTTCCTCTTGGGTGACAATCCTAGTTCCCCCCCCCCCCCCAATTTCTTTATATTACATCTACTATTTGAACAGCAGCCAGTGGAGTCGACTTCAGCCACACCTAGCTCACCACTGCCTCCCCAGCTGGTCATGTGTGAATAAGCAGTGGCCGAAGTCTGCTCCTCCCTATGCTCCCCATGCTGGCCTTTTAGCAAAAGAAATGCCAGCTGGCTGGCTGCTCAGTTGCTGCTCCCAGGGTGACTGAGTGCAGAGGGAGCAGAGCCTGAACAGATGGTCAAGCAGTAACCAGCAGCTGATCATCTTGGGAGCAGCAACCAAGAAGCCTCTCGCCAATGTGAAGCTTGTGGCAAAGGCCAGCATGGGCAGAAGGCTTCTTGGTCACTGCTGCATCCCATCACCTTGGGAGCAGCAACTGAGCAGCTGGATTAGCAGCAGTCAAGAAGCCTCTCACTCATGCTGTATATGCGGCAAACACTGGCACGGGAGAGGCTTCCTGGTCACTGTTTGATTGGCAGTTCAGTGGCTGCTTCTATGGTGACCAGGTAAAAAGGGAAAAGCATCTCCCCAGCAAGGAAGGACTCTCAGTTTGTCTTCACTGAGGCAGAGAGGGAATAGTCGGCTTTCCACTATTTGGACTGTTTTAAAGAATCAACACTGGGTACTTTTTCTCCTCCTTACTAAAAGATGTGCCTCCTCCACACACCTTCAAGCACTCCTCCCTGCAAACAGCGTTTCTTCTGTTAACTCTTCTCTTGGCCTGTCCTATGAAAGAAAGCAGGAGCAGCAGTGCAGCTTCATTCTGCCAGTCTAGTCCAGCCAAAACTCAAAAAGCTTCAGCAGGGTCACAAATGTGAAATATCTTTTTTGTCGTTGCTTCTCCTCTGCTACCCTGTGCTCGACCACCTCAACCCCACATGGTCCTGAAAATGGCTGATCTCCTTGCTTTTCTTGCACACCAATACTTTGACTGAAGGTCCCCCTTTTCCATCACTGCCCCCATGGATCTTTCCACTGTCCCCAGTGGAAGAATACATCACTGTTCTAGATGTACAATCAAGGAACTAGTCCTGACTTTATAGAGCATCTAGTATCCATGAACTGAACTCCTGAATAAGGCATTATCTGCATAAACCTAAAAAGATGTAAAGTTTGCACTCTGAAATTTCTACACTCCAAATTTTGTAATGGTCAAATTTGCAACTGGAGCTTATGCACCCTACGGCTTATATGCAAAGACGTATAACAAATGGGTATGGATGTGTATTAGGCGGCAAGACCATTTCATGAGATAATTATTAACTCCTGACCCCCAAATCATTAGAAACATGCATAAAGATATTGATGTCGTATGCCTTCAAGTAGTTTCTGATGTATGGTGACTCTAAGGCAACCCTTACACAGATTTTTCTGGATAAAATTTGTACAGAGGAGATTTCCTATTGCCTTCCTTTTACTGAGGGAATGTGACGTACCCAAGTCATCCAATGGACCCCTCATTTAGTACTTAAACTCTGGGCTTCAAGAATTTTAGTAACACAAATTCTGGCTCTCAGGACTATTATATGCAGCAGTTACTTATACACAAAATTTTAGTGAAAAAATTGATCCCCAAAACCTGGGTCAACTTATTCACAGGTCAATGTAAATACTGTACTTTAACTCTTATCCAAAAAGAAACCATCCCCTGTTGAAAGGTGAGAACTCACTTTGTGCTTAGTGCAAAAATGTGTTAAGGAAGTTGATATATTTGTGTCTTCCTTACATTCGGTTTCAGTATGAAGAGTAAAAAGTTAAAGTGCAGTGAGTGTTCTGAGTGTATTTACTAACTTACCTGCCCCCAAAATTAATAAATAAAGATGGGGAGAAACAATCTTTTAATAAAATGTTGTAGTCTGTTTGACTGAAAAGTTTTTATCTATTATGTTTGTTTTGTTTGTATTTTGCTTTCTATGCAAAACAATGTATCAATTTTCATAATTGTAAGCCAGGTACATAAACGGAGCAAGTGAGCACTAAAATAAGATTCAACATACTTACTGGATTCTGTTGTCATCTGAAGTAAACTATCAATGGCATTGGAAAGTAGGCCTTTACTTGATATTCGTATATGACTTAATATAATAGGCACAGCTTCGTAGTCCAAAAATAAGGCTTTCCCTTCATCTGTCTTCAGATCAATGCAAAGTGAATCAAAGGCCTGAGCCAAGTAATCAGCTAGAAAATACATTGAAGTGTAAGTATTAAAATTGAGCTTCATTATTCCTAGCCACTTAACCAAGCTATTATGTTTTTATAGACACACAGACACACACACAAAGTCTGCTCTCCTTATCAGTGGGCTGGCCATTTGCAGATTTAACATCCGTGGACAGCAAGCCCCCATTTTGGTTAATGCCAGTGTGTGCATGCGACTGTACCAGAAGGAGCAGGCGGCACTGCCATTAATTTTAATGGATTTGAGTATGCATGGATTTTCATATCTACAGGGGAGTCTGGAATGGATCCCCCACGAATATGGAGGTCCAGCTGTGTGCACATGCATGTGTGTGTATATGTATGCATGCTATATGGTTATGCTACAACTTATTTTGTTCAGTTAATCTCAAAGGTGCTATGAGACCTCTTTGCATTCTAGTGTGACAGTTCATTTAAGGCATAACTTTTCTCTCTAACTATTTCAAATAGCACGGGAATGTCAGAAACTTGAAGCAAATCAGCTTACAATACAGCTTGTATTATATTTCATGAAACCAAACAACCTCAAAATGTTAAATAAACTTTTTATAACAACAATACTGCCTTGCTGAGTTTCCCAAGCTGTGTTCAAATCAGAATTTGCTAAAAATCTGAAAGTGATGCTAATTTCAGCCTGTGTGTTTTTTGTTTCTTTTAGGCATAATCTAGTATCCAGAATGTTTCATAAGCATAGTTTATCAAGTAGTTACTGTGCAGAGCATTTTCATAACATGAGAAGGAAATATCTTTGTATGCTTTGAAAAGGTAAATACTGACAGGCTGCAGCCGCTCTGTACAAATAGTCTGGTTTGACATTGCTTTAATTGCCATGGCTTAAGGTGGTGGAACTCTGGGAATGGTAGTTGGGTGTGGCACCCGAGCTTTGTCACAACCAACTAGCATTCCCAGAATTCAATCACTCATGGCAGTTAAAGTAGTGTCAAACCAGATTATTTCTGCAGTGTGGATGGAGCCATAATTTCAGAATTGAGAAAATGGCAAACATCTAGTTAAACAAGGGAGAAGGCAAGTGTTTGGACACAGTAGATGATTCTCTTAGTGATTTCTTAGAGGTGACAGCTAGAAGCTTGTCACTCTGATCATCTGAGATAATCCTGACCCACACTACTGGGGCTACAATAGGGAAGATATATAACCTATTCTGTCATATTTATTATATTTAAGAAGTAAAATAAATATTTTCCAAATTTTTAAAACGTAGACTGGAGAAGGGGAATGGGGACAGCAGTTCTCATCACTCTTCACCACTGGCTGTTCTGGCTAGAGTTGATGAGTCCTACGATTCACCAATATCTGAAGAGCTATACCTTCGCCATTCCCAATTTAAATTCAAATTTAGTTGTACTTAGATGAGAACCACTAAAATCAATGGAACTTAACAGCAAAATTAATTTTTTTTAAAAAAACAGTATTTTTAATTATGCACAGAAAAATATCACAGACATGGAGTCAAAGGACAAGAAAGTCACAGAGTCCTACAGTTTGCTTTCCAAGATCTTATAATTCCATTATCTCCATGTTTCCCTTCATGCCTTTAATTGTGAAGGCTTCAGTCCATAAAACAGTAATAAACCTGTTAATCGTTTAAATGTGCCTCAGAACTTTGTTAGTTTTCCTTCTACAAATTAAAATAGCAGCTTCAAAGGTATGAATATAAAATAAGTCTGAAACAGATCACTATATTATGATGTTTGAAAAACTATTTTGCAATTAAGTACTTGCCAGATTGCAAAATGCATATTTAGAAGAACATAACAAAGGCAGTCCTTTTTATAGCAATCAAAAATTCAAAGGGCACAGATCTTGCCTGGCACTTTTGCTGAGACTCTAAATGAAAAGCTTCTTAGTTTAAAATTTGCCTAAGAAATGCTTCTTTTGATTTTCAAGGTTAAATGTTAACTGGAGTAACTTTAATTTTGAATAGCATACAATTATTCTGAATAATGAAGCTGTGTCAGTTTCATTGCCTCACACTGTCTCGGCAGCAGGCATGCTTTTGAACTTGTTTTATTCAACAAGACCAAGGTGGAACCTACTAGCTACCTGATTTTATCATACTTTGATAATCCTCAACTTCTGTGTTCCACCATAAAGAGCAAAAGGAAATCACATTGGGTCTTAGATTTAAATCAAACTATTAGTCGCAAATAAAGTATATCTGTGGGTTAACACTTATAGAAATTCCATTGATTCAATGGGTCTATTGTATTTGGAACCAACAACTGAATGTAGGCTTTATTTTTCAGTAAATGCTTTTAGGGCTTCATCCTAAAATGAAAAATTTAATTTAAAATTACTTTTAAATTCCAAACAATTTGATCAGAAAAAAAATGTTTCCTTGCTATTTCTGAATGTGTCTGCATTCCAACCAGCATGTATAAAGCACATGTATACAGTATGTATATAAGTTACCTGGTAAAGTAATAAACAGGTGTCTTAACCAGAGTAACACTTTATTTTGGATTTATTTCAACATGTCTGTAATACACAGTTTAGGTAAATATAAAATTGCTATGCTTCAGAACTATTATATAAACAGAATCATTTCAGCACTTGCAAAACCTTAGTTAGGATGCCCCCTACTGCACTGTGACTATAAAGCAAAAGTGTCCTCATGCAGAGGACAATGTCTTCAACTATCTAACAATCGGTTAGTATTTTTACAGAGCAAATTCATGTCTTACACTCTAAAATAAGGGGTGCAGGTGCAATGTGAATCCAGTCTCTGGATAAGAAAATCAACATAGGTATTAGAGAATAGTTTTTGCATATTACATACTTTAGTGTCAATTTAAATCATTTTGGGGGAACAAGCTTTCCCTTTTTAAGCTTCTGTAGGCTGTGAGAAAGTACTGTATTCCCAACCAAAATATGCCTGACAGATATTCACAGAAAGAGCTCAACAAAAACTTTAATTTAGGAAGAATAGCTAATGTAGCCCATCTGTTATCTTAGGAGTGAAACAGATGGGCAGGAAAAAGTGGCTTGAAGCTGCCTTTTTTGAAGCCACATTGAAACCCCAACAACCACACTGCCAGCTCCCAAGGCAGCTGGAGTGCTCAATGCCATGACCACATGACACAACTTCAAGCCAGGAAGAAGCAGAAAAAGCTGCTTCCTTTTGAAACAGATTTTCTCTGCATGAGGACACTTTTCTGCTGGCTTCAAAGCATGTGTCATCTAAACACCATGCCTTCAAGCTAACCTGAAAGCACCTCTTTTTGCCTGTCTGTTTAGTCCCTTAGTTTACTATATGTAGGACAAATGATCTTTTGTGGCTGCAAAAATGAATACTGTGAATAGATCTGGGGATACACGGGGATACACGGCATACCCTACAGAGCTGACCCTCATTGGCTACAGAAATATTTTCAAATACACACCACCACGTGCTTACTATTCATGTATTTATACACCTCATATAGCAGGCTCAGTAGGTCAATGTCTCCAACCACACTGCAACAGTAACACACTCCTACTATTCACCGTTTATCCATGCCATTCTTTCATTTCACTTGTATTCTCATTTCAAAAACATACTTAAACTCGAAATTCACTTACCGTAAGCATGAATGTAATAAAGAAAAACATTCTTATCACATAATATGCACATACAGTTTGGATAGCAAACATTCCTGCAACCATCTGTTGTTGTGTGCCTTCAAGCGGTTTCATACTTATGGAAACCCTGAGCCAAAGCTATCACAGGTCTTTTTTGTCAGGATTTGTTCAGAAGGGTTTGCCTTTGCCTCGCTCTTAAGCTGTAAGTTTCCATGGCTGAATGAAGACTCGAAACTTGGTGTCCAGAGTCATACCCCAACATTCAAAGTACTACAACACGCTGGCTCTCCCTGCACATTTACTTTATGAGAATCACTTATACAAGATGTGGTGGTGGTAGCTACTAGCTTAGATAGTTTTAAAGAGAATCAGATATACTGAGGGAGGATAGGTTTATTAATGGCTACTGGCCATAAAGGCTATAGGGAACCTCAATTTAGAGACAAATTTTGTGACAGGGATTCTGTAAGACATAGTCTAAACAAAGGTATATTTCCCAAGTTCTTGATCAATCTTTGGTCTGATCCAGCAGTGTTCTTCTTAGGTTTATAGTGGCTGCTATTTTTGGCCCTCTTAGACAAAGTTCTGAAAGTTATGCAACAGAAATTAGTGTTCATTCCAAATACCTTATCCCTTCCACTTTACCTTCTTTCTTTACTTCAGCTATTAACAGTAAATTGAGATTAGGAGCTTTTTATAGTTTATAAGCAAGTAAAATGGATATTTATTTACTATATTTATAGAACTTACCTTGTGTCACTGTTTTGATTATAATTAAAGTTGACACTAGCCTCAAAGGTAAACTGCAGCTTTTGAAGAAAGCTGCTGACTTTGGTTTGAAATCAGTAGCATGTTCAGAAGAAGTACACTGATTTTCTTTAGCAACAACTCCTTTAAATAAATCTTCACCCATTCTTCTCAATGTTGATGTCATTGTTGCATACTGTTACAGAAGCAATAAAACCACATAATGTTAACATTCTATTAAATACTGTAAATGTAAAAATAATGTACTCAAATAAAATCAATGTAGCTAAATGTTTAAATGATTAGCTTATAAACAATGTTCATTAAATGATGGGCTACTGGATAAAGGCTTAATGAAGTATATCAATCAATATGCCAGCACCATGTTCTGAATGATGGTTCTGAGCCAGAAAAGTGAAAATGTTATTACATCACCACATGAAAAAAATATATGCTGATGAACCTAGATGTTCCAATTACTGGTTTGTTCAAATTTCTACTGAATGCTTGTGAGATTTCCACAAATTACCTTAGTTTGCATCATAGCAAAAAACAAAAGGTGGGCATAGGTTAATCTTGGTGCATAACAAGGAATTGTACTGGGTAGCCTATATTAAAATCAACAGGGATTCCTTTAGAGAGATGTGCTCATAAGTCTGAATTCCACTTCTCTCTTCAAGATGCATTCTTAATCTTAGCTCTCTTTTTAGAGGAGAATAATTCTATACCAGATAAATTGCTTCCAATTTTGATGCAATTACTTTCAATTTATCTAACATATAAAGAATAATACATTAAATCTCTGGGTCAAACTGAGATTTTATTTGCTTCTTTCATTTATCAAGCAATAACAGTTGACAACTCAAAGTAACAAAAATACTTTTCTCAATGCAAATAAACTGTTGTGTGTGAATATTGCTCACCTGCATCCTTCCATCCAACTGTCTCACAGTCCAGTAAATAAATTTAACCACATGGAAGTGCAAGTTTGGATTCACAAAGGGCATCCACTGGAGTTGTTCAGCAACTAGTGGCAAACACTGTACAACACAAAAGCATCACAACTGTCATTTCCCCTGCAAGACTGGGACTCTAAAGATAAATTCTATATTGAAATTCAGTCTTATAGCTATCAACTGCACTATGATTATTCTATGACATAGCAATAAATACCAAATGAATAAAAATTAATGCCTTGAAGGATAAACATTTATCTAGATGAGTTTCATGAATTTAAATCCTGATTGTAATGTCCTGCTTATATAACAATCCAAGTCAATTTGGTTGGTATCTCATTGGTGATAGGTGTCTGTCAAATACCTCCAAAAGAAATGGCAAATGTGGGGAAATCTTGAAGCTAAGAAAGAAAACTCACACAGTATTTGGAATGGAGATGGACTGAAATATGCATACCTGCTTTGCAAAGCAGATGAAGAATGAAGAACATGAAATGCTATCGCAAGTGAGAAAGAGAAACCTACCATGGAGATATTGCAGCATCCTGATAGGGTAAATGTGTAGGGAGGGGAAGAGAAGAGTGCTAAGTTTTTTCCTCCCCTGATCTATTATAATTTCTTCCTCCTACTGAGCTCAGTCTGGCAGAGGATTTGGGCACAATCCTGGGAAATCAAGGAGATCATTCTCCATCACTTGCTAGGACTGCGGAGAGATGCACTTCAACATCTGAAAGACTACATTTTGTCCATCAGAGCTAGTGAATGTACAGGTTAGCACCTGACACCTACTTCAACTAGATCAGATGCACTAAATGAGCTGTTGAATTGTGTGTGATTCATGTAAATTGCAATGATTCAAGAGATCTAATCTAGTTTGGTCTAATAATGGGATTCAGGCCTATAATTGTGATATAATTGCAGACGAACTAGATATATTTTTCAAATTTAAAGGTGTCAAAATTATTTTTATTTGAGTAATAACTAGCAATATAGATTAGGATGGAATTTCAGCACTCAAAGCTATTTCAGAAAGTCTTAATTGTTCCCAGTTGGAAAAACAGAAAAATAAATTAAATCAAAGTTAAAAATTAAGACCATTTATGATGCAGCAAACTATGATTGGATTATTTCCTTTTATATACAGTCTGAAAGTCTCAACATTATAATGAAGGGAAAAAACTTGTCAACTCTAGTCAGTGCCTGACCATTTCAGTTTCTGAACCTTTACCAATTTCATTTCATTTTCTCAATCTTTTCACCTGCTAATTTGTTAATCAATCAAATTTTGAGTATATTCAAGTTTCATCAGCTTTTATAAATGGTGTATTTCGCAGACAAGTAGCAAGAGTGTTGTTTGTATACTCTCAAGAATGTGGCCTATTAAATAACAAGTATAGCTGTAACAGTATTAAATGTTGGGTTTGGGAGTTTTGTAGTGTGAGTGGCTGTGACAATATTATTTTAAAACTTTACATTCAGAAACAGTTCAATCATCATTCCGACAGAGACTATTACAAATTATCATCTAAGCATTTTTCTAAATTCTTCCCAATTTTTCTAGTGGAAAAACACCACCTTAATTTCCAGGTCTTCACATTTCTGTTCTAGGTAACCTACAGATTGGGCACCGAGGCAGTACTTTTTGTCCCCTCTTCCAGCATCATATATGCTCCTGAACAAAAAAGTACCAATTACCGATCATTCATCTGAACTTTCAAGGCCTTCAACCATGTTAACACCGTAGAAAAAATCTGCACAGGCTAAGGGAGATCAACTAATGTGTATGCTGGTATGGTAACTACACACAATATCATTGGAGAGCACTATTACATTCTGCAAGATAGTTTTACAACAGTTGGATTCATTTAGGAACAGATTCTATACCACAATTTGTTGATCTCCTGGAGGCCAGGTGAAAACTGAGAACAGTTCAGTACTGATGCACAACAATAATTTTCACAAGCATCCAGGAGGGACAAAAGATAGAACAATTAGCAGGAGCAAAGCAGAATGGTGGAACAGCTGCAAAGGACACAAATATGCACACCAAGACTTAAGCAGGTGTGCAAAGGGTTAGCGCTTCTTCATATAGGAGCTCAAGGATGCTTCTCATGGTCTCCTGTGACTTCTCACCAGCAGGGACAACAATCAGGAGTAATATGTTGGTTTTCTTAGTTGATGTTTTGAAATCACAATTAGGAAAGGAGAAACCTATCAGTCCCAGAAAATGGTTGCCATTGACATCGGTTGTCTTTTCTGTGCCAAGGAGTGAAGTAGGAAAAATTGTCAGCATCAGCTGCTGTTGGCAAAAGAGCTCTGCTTACTTCTGTATGCAGTTACTCAAAAACAAGTAGCAGCAAGCTAACAAACAGCAAGACCAGACAGAGGTCTGGGGGCAAGTCCCATATCTTGGGTGCATGTGTGTTAATTTTTTCTTGAGTTGCTGTTTTGTCAAGTGAGACATTGCTTCGTACTCTTGAATTGCTTTTAGATGGTCCATAGAAGGGATATTCTTCAATCACATAAGAAAGATTGTTGACAAAGTAATATTAACATAAACAATGGTGATGTTATCCTGAGGAGGGCATCTGCAAACTGCTGTATCAAGCTGTGAATGTTTACACTGCAGGACAGTTATTGAAACATTTAATGTATCTAGAATTTCTAGCTGAAATGGAAAGGTCACAACAATCTATCACATTGACAAATAACTGAAATGTATTCCTCGAAAAAAGAGTTCACTGTTGTGCTGGGTTTAATATGTGTTATCTAGAAAATGCTTGAAACCTAATAAATAAGTTATATGCAAGGAACTGTTTTTATTTGCTTCTTTCATTTTTCAATATCATGTAGGTTGAAAGCAGAATCACTACTTTTGTGGTGATGTTGTTATTGTCAACATCTTATTTATATTCACCCTTTCCCCCTAAACTGGGATTTAAGGTGGCTTACAAATTAAAAATGATCACAATATAATTAAAAATGTACAAAACAGTCAGCATTAAAACCAAATTAAACTATTAACCATATTAAAATATCCACTTAAAAAGATAAAATCAGTTAAAAGCCCTGTTCTGTTCAACTGCATGGGAGAACTAGGGCCTGAAACAAACAGGCAAAAAGTGCTGGCTTTGGGCCACTTCGGGGGTGCGGCATACAGATGGTCCATGCCCCCAGATCAGTTGGAAGCCACGCTGAGGCTGCCTAAGGCGGCCCAAAGCTGGCCGCAAAAAGGAGCAGGGAAAAAAACCCGCAGCAGCGACTAGCTCCAGACCCGTCATCCTGTGCCAATCAGGGCTGGAGCAGCCGCTCCAAGCTGCCTGTCTCTTTTGGTCCTAGATTTAAGAAAACCAATATACTTATAGGACAAGAAGGTTGGTTACAAAAAAAAATCTATATGTCTATGTAGAATTCACAGCATAAATCTGTTGGATAAATCCAATATTTGTAGTAACTAAAGAAAGCTGACTGAAAGAATGGGATATATAAGTCAACAGCAATGTTAAACCCTACTGACATCAATGGGAGAACTTTAAATGGGATTAGAATTGGATTCAGCCTTCTGTATGTTTCATCAAAACTAAATCTCACTGGGTCCAATAAGGCTTCATTTCCAAAAATGGGTGTTGATTTGCAGTTAAGGAGACATAACAAAGTTTTATTTTTCTAATATTCTACTTAAAGTAACTACTTCAAAAATATTATATAATACAATGATATCAATTAATTTATCTGAACAATCTAACCCTGGCTTGGAACACATCCAAATCTAGATAAGCAAAGTCTGTCTAAATGAAATTCTAATGACATATCATCAGATATACCTGAGGTTATACCTAACATTATAGCTAGCAAATGTGGATCACTCAAGGTTTGGATAATAGGCAGACTAGGATTGTTAGATACACAAGACACTAACTACACAGACATGATAAAGGTCTACTGTGAAACAAAAGCAGGGAACTCTACCTTGATACACTTATCTTGCGTACAGTTTTTGTTCAGAGTCATTGTTTCCGTTAGCTTGTGAATGTCTTCTTTTGCTTCCTCTACTACCAGTTTGTTGAGGTGCTGATCTGAAATCCAGTCCATTAATACTGTTAAAAGGTCGTAGATGTGTGAATTAAAAGGCATCTGCAAACAGCAACCACAGGATTATTGTAAAAAGTTTGTTATTAGAAGATGATATCTATCACATGCATCAACTTGTACAATCTGCACTGCAACACATTTTCTGGCCTGCATCAGCTGAACACAGAGGTATGGAAATCTGACTGTGAATAGTTTTCCTGTGCCAGTTTGAAGGAAGAACATTTTTTCCAAATGGATACAGATGAATGAAAAATCCTACAAAACCAACACTGAAAATAAAGTTGTTCCTTCACCTCCTGAAATTTATCTCTCCAGTTCTCCTTGCTATAGGGTTTTTTTTTTTTTAAGAAAGCAAGTCTTGTATTTTTTTTACCACATCTAACCACAGTCAATGTCTTCCTTGGAGAAGTTCAAAAGTCTTGACTCCCCCGCCCCCATTTCCTTAAGCAAATATGGACAGATAAAAATGCATATTGACATAATAAAACAACGATATTATCATTTTATTAAATTATAAAAAGGGCATTTAGCAAGAATGTTTAAAATAACTTCCAGGTCTCTGACCCCAATAAAATGTATTGTCTCCAATCCACCATTTCATGCATATCAGCAGTCCAGTATTTACAAGTCCAAGAAAACCCTTTTAACTTTTCCTGAGTGGTTCATTTCTCCACTGAACTGACAGCTACACAACAGAACTCCCTTAAGTCTTTGAAACTCTGGGATGGAGCATAGTTCTTGCACAGCATGTGCCTTACCTTGTGCATTTTTGATAGGGCTATCGCTTTTTCTGGCTTGACAGTTTTATGCTTCAGGGCTGACTGGGAAGCTCCTTTGGACTTCTGTATCGATAAAAACTCGTGCTTCCTCTATACAAGGACATATTGACAGAGAAGTACATTATAATGTTTGCTTGTAAGTTGACAAACAATTGGAAACAAAATTAAATCATACCTGCAAATTCTCTAAACGAGCTTGTACTCTTCGAGACTGGACTTCTAGCTTCTTGTTTTGTTCACTTACATCACTTAACTAAAAAGAATAAAAATTCAGTCCAAACTTTGACACTGACTTCTCTGTCCCTAGTATAAAAGAATGCAAAAGTCAGCAGGATAACTAGATTCACCCATTCACCTATCCTTAGTCATAATCATTCAGCCCTGACAACTGCATGTGTGGTGGTGTCGGATGTCTATGTGCACTTACATACGTATATGTATATCGAAACATCCCGGAAATCCCATTTAATTGCCTGGAGAAACTGGTAAGTCTTTGTCTTTCCCCCAGTGAAAAAAAAAAGAGTAATATATAAGAGAAATTATTCTGTTAGGCCTCCAGGTTAAAGACCAAGAGCCATTTAATGCATTTGTATACATCACCTATCTCAGGCTGAACATATCCTGTAGATTTTTTTAAAAAGGCATCTGTCTTATGTGAAAACAAATTGTAAACATTTCCACATTTCAAGCTGAAATCTTTGCAAGTGTATATTTACTGACATACAAATGCTCCCTGAATAATTAATTTCTACCTTTGGACCGGGTCCCAGTATTTCTCACTACTCTTCTGGCTGGCTTGAAATTCTGGCAGTTGGAAATCTAATGACATCTGAAGAGCCACAGTTGTGAATCACTGCATTAAGCCTTACAGAATGGATATAATGAATGCACAGGCATCCACAGCTTTTACTGAAACATGTTACACTACCCCAAGAGACCTGTGCTCATTTGAAATTAGAGTTTACAGAGAGAAGTAAAAATCAAAACATACAAAACATTAACACACTCTAAATAAAAAAAATATGTTTGCAAACATACATTTGAAGACAATAATAGTTGAAAAGTTTACTGACATGTAGGGAAGTGTGAATTGTGTCTGAATTCTGGCCACTATTTCTCACAGAACATCCACAGCAGATAATCAAGATCATGGTCTGAATCTAATGTTGTACTGCACTAGCAGAAATGAATGTTTATATTATGCAAGGGAGGTATCCAGCATAGTACTCCATTGTGGAAATGGCTGTGTGATATGAATAGCATGTGAACAGTGCTTTTCCAATACTGCTTGCACAACAAAATCCAGCACAGTTTTTCGGTCAACTGCTATCACATTAGATCCAGTGCCAGAGTTACCTGTTACATACAAAGCCTTTCGAAATCATCTTGTTAATACATTTAAAAGGCCAATGAATGAAAAATTGTACTTACCTGTTTTTTTAAGGTATCATTCAGTTCCCTTAATGTTTCAAATGATGTCTTAAGCCTTTTGTTTTCTTTAGATTTTTCATTCAGAGCTTCAGATAATTGCTGAATTTCAGCTTCATGTTGCTACAAACAAAATTAAAGACTTAAAAAAAAACCCTCACAGGACTAAGAAGTTGTTTTCAAAACTATTTTAAATTCAGCCATTATTCCCCACATTTGTGACTCCCTCTCATTCTTTATAAGATGCGAATCCAAAAGCCTTAAGATGTATGAGGTAGAAAGATTTTCTGATGAAAGACAGGACTATCCATGAATGTACTTATCTGTCATTACACTGGTCACCTGTACACAGTATCTAAAATATAATCCAGATTTAACAGTAGGGCAAATGAAGCAAAAAGAAAATTTCCAAATCATATAAAAGTATGAAGGAGTAAGTTCAAACTCTCATATTCGCTGCCTCACATAATTTACAAAGCTCATGGCTACAATCTTCAGTCACACAGTAACCTTTTGCCAACAAGGTGTTTTTCCTTACATAGACTATTCTACTTCTATCTATTCCACTTCTGTCCCTTTTTCATACTAACTCTCCCTTATGTTTTTCAGTCTTCGGCCAATCTTACCATATGATTTTGGTTGCCATGAAAAGAAAGAGTTGTCATTTATGTATTATGTTGTTTACACACACACACACACACGCACACACAATCAGGCAGTATATATAATAGAGAGAGGTATTTGTAAGGCTTCTTGTTTCAGGTATCAAGACTTGGGTAGTATGCCCCTTGAAATAGATGCTACTCTGCCTCAGCCAGCAAAATGTCTCACATTACACACTCTTCTGCAGGTAGTTTGGAGATTCTCATGATTCTTTTGTTATAAAAATTCAATAAGCAGCAAACTAACATATTATGAAATGGACTGATTCCTCAGCCATGCTTGACATTCACAATGCTCAAGTGTTAGGGAGCCTCAAGGGTGACAAATCCACATCTATGAAGCACTTCTGAATCAACACTAACTTCACATGTGGTAAGAACAACTGAGCAGATACGTGAGGAGATACCTACTAATGCTTTTTGGCTAGAATTTTTTTTCTAGCAAAAAAACTGCTTTTATTTACTTTTTTTTAAGTACAGAAGAATTTTAGAAGTAACTATACCTCCTTCATAATTTGAAATTTTGTATGAACTTCCTCTTCTACGTCTCTTATCTTGGTCAACGCAGCCTCATGTCTACAAAGGAGGACTTCTCGTTCGGCTAAGAAGTGTTCTCGTTTTTCGAGTTGCAAAGCAAATTCTTGCTGAGTTAGTTTTTCTTGCTGCACCATAATAAAACAACAGAATATTGTATTTATATGCTGATATATTTTAAAAATATTTAACAGATAGTAAAGTAATTCTTTAAAAAATTACCTGCAGCTTTTGATGTATGATAGATAATTCATGATAAATTTGACTGAAGTGAGATGGTATCAGTTTTTCCCCAATTAATTCTTGTGTTCCATGATTGCTCCCCCTCTCTTTTACTGCATCAGTGCCACTATCATAATCGCAACATGTGGCCACTGTCAGACTTGAAGGCAGAGTAATGTCTAAGAGGTGAAAACAGAAGCAGAAATGTTCAGTAAATTATTCCTTTAATTCCACTATGGGGGAAGATGGGAGAGATGTCTATTATCACAAAAATTATATGCTGCTGTAGTAGTATATATGAATAAATATTAAAGTAATTGGGGCCATTGATATGCAAATTACCACCCTTTCGATTTGTCATATACAATGAGTCTTATCCTATTCTATAAGCAGATAGGAAAATCCAGTGCTCAGAAACTGCAGAAACAAATTCCAAGGGCAAGGAATAATTTTAAAATCTATGCCAGTAACATGTGTGAATCAAAAGGTTTCTCACTTCTTTATTTTGGGAGTTTATATTCTACCTTTCATCAAGTCTTATCACAAGATGGATTACACAGAAATAAAAACAGTAATCATCCACAACAAAACAGAACACAAATAAAAATTATACAGATTAGAAAAATTATAAAAACAAGTAAATATAAAGGAAAAGCAGTCACAATATCTAACAAAGTATCTACAAAGGACAGAACAAGGGTCAAAAAGTGCTTTACAGCTCATGGATCATGAAGATATCTAATTTGTTAACCAGCCCAGAAATGCTCTTACATTCATCTGAAATGGCAAAACACTACATTTTCTTAGCCTGAGAGCAATAATTAAAGTTCTAAACATTAACAAGCCAGCAGCTTCAAGAGCTGCCTATTTAGGTCTCTTAAAACCACATTTTGTTTGTGCCTATGAATAGTAATGTAATTATCAACCCAGTCCTATGGAGTGCTGAGCATTCCACAGCAGAACACAAGTTCTTATTGCTCTTGTTGTGTGCCTTCAAGTCATTTCTGGCTTATGGTGACCTATCTTGGCCAGCTTTGTTCAGAGAGGGCTTGCTATTGACTTCCTCTTAGGCCAAGAGAATTTGACTTACTCGAGGTCACCCAGAGGGTTTCCATGGCTGAGGGGGGATTTGAACCCTAGTTTCTCAGAGTCCTAGTCCAACTTTCAAAGCACTACAATCATGCTGGCTTTCAAAGAGGTTTAGTTGAGAAGATTCCACCCTTATCTTCCAATTTCTTTTCACTTCAGAACATAATGTTTTCCATAATTTTGCTTTGGATTCAACCCTGATCTCTTTAGCAACCAACTGAGCTGTCTTTATGGGTGGCTCTGATGGCATGTGAACTGAGATCTTAACTTTTTCTGTCACTTCATTTAGTTTTCTTTTGCACCTGTGACTCCAGAGAACAAAGGAGTGCTTGGCCCAGAAAGAGAGTGGGTGTGGACAAACAAAGAGGAAACATATTGTGCCTAAACACCTAGACATATTGTATATAAACATATTGTACCTAAACACCTAGACTGAGTGCATGCAATGTAACTTGCTAATCTCAAGTTATTGTCCCTGTTACAGCCAGAATGGTCTCTAAAGAAAAGTAATCCACAGTGGTCTCAGACTGCACTAATGAAGATACAGTATACATCAATGGCAGGCAAACTGAGGCTCTGGGACCACATGTAGCCGTTCACGGTGCATTTATGGCCCTCAATATGTCCAGAATCACCAGAGTACTGCTTTTTGGCCAAAGAAGAGGGTAAAGTACTGCTCCTGGAATCCTTTAAGTGCAGAAGATTATCACTAAACCTGCAGTTAAAGAGCTAAAGATCAAGTACACAAGGTCAGCTGAACAGACAGAGTTATGTATTCTTCTTAATGTATTCTTCTTAATTTCAGGTTGTCAGCATGTTATTCCAGAAGACTTCATTCAAGATGTATTAGAAATAATAAAAATCTGATTACCTATCTCTGAATATGTGCCTCCATTTTGAGTTTCATTACTTCCAAGAAATTTTCCACTGAACTCCGACTCTACATCAAGTTGGCTTAAGTCACACAGAGAGTCCAACTCATCATCAGGTCTAATGAACACAAATGATCACATAAAAGTACAATACAATGTAAGATAAAGCTCAAATATCCAGCAGTCTTCACATTATCAAAATATTCAGTAATATCTTCTGATCCTAAAACTAATACTTCCTAAAACACTACATCAGAGAAAAATGAATGAATTCCATTGTTTTGCATGCCTTGTCTTTTAAAAAAGGAGAAAACTGGACTACAAAGAATAAAGTGATTTACTTACTGATTAAAGTTTTTAAAATTCTTTGAGGAATACAAAAATTGTTTCTTATTGTGCTTTCCTGCAGTATTACTTGGCTGTGAATTATTTATGAGTAAAGATGTAATTGTAGCATCAAGGGAACTGTCCACTTCACCTATAAGAAAAGAAGAGCTAAAATCTAAAAAATCATGATGGCACAAATCCAAAAATCTAAGCACACTTATTAGCAATCCTCCATTTAAGGCAGGGCTCAGAATCATGTAACATTGAGAGGTATTTTTCCCAAGCCCTGAGCCACTATATGGGCCCTTGCCCTACAACCAGCAGGCACACATACCTCTGGACTGGGAAGCATGTAGAACAGAATAATGTAAGGAAACACACAAAAGTTGTTGTCAAAACTAAATCATTTGTTTTTAAATATCCTATGAGTTTTCTGATACTATTTTTCACAAATACTATATTCTCCATACTTTCTAACAGAAAGGTCATCTATTATTTAGATTGCTAAGACATGTCTCTTGGGAAAACTAGGTCAAGAAAACTCATGGAACAAAAACATGACAGACTTCCATTCCTTCTAGCATATTTCCTTCTCTTCCTCCAGCCTAGATCATCAGGCTAGATCAATTTGCTTTAGAGAGTATCTCAACCTGGAGGTGCAGGAGGATTATCCTGCTAACAGATGCTATTACACTGGGGAGAGAGGGTCACAAGAGAGACAACCATTTCACATACCCTCCATCCCCCTGTAACTCAAAAAACCTCCCTGGGACCCTTCTGAACATGATGGGGTGAAGTGTGGAGGGCTGCGGTGAAGTAAAACTTCCCAAAGTAGGTAGACTTCTGTCTGATTTGAAGTAATTTGCTGATCCCCAAGCAGAACTCCATATCTGCCCCATGCTGATGCTGGAGAAACAGTTTTCGAGAAATTCAGCTGGTCTGCAGACAGGAAGGAAGTGGAAACTATTTTCTTCCCTTAGAATTTCCTTATCTTGGGATTCAAGCCAACATTGCTTATTTGGAAGCAAATCACATGCATTTCAACAGGAATAATTTCTCCATGAACTTAGTCCCACTCTAAGGGTTTGCTTCTGATTTTAAGATACAACCTTATTCTAAAATGTTTATTTGTAGTATTACTGTTTAACACTCAGCTGGAATCAGGATACAGCAGAATCTTAAAATGTTCCTGAAATGTGAAGTAAATGTGCCTTTGTAAAATTATGAAATTCTGAATTTGTATGCTAAAAGTAAAATTTACTGATATCTTGACCTTTCTGAACTTTTCACCTAATACCAATGTGCCTCTTCACACAACATGAAAAAGCAGGGATCACCAGACCTGGCTTATTAGGAACAAGCAGTATGCTGGTATATGCTAACCCCCTTTTAAAAACAGAGCACTAATGGCAGTATGATGTTAATATGTACTTTCCATGTTTCTGGACTACAATCTCCAGTCATATTCCCAGGACTTGATTTTTATCTGTGCTTAATATCATATAGCTATGCTGGAGATAAAAGAGCCACTTTCTTGGCCAAGGTTCAGATCTGGAAAGATGACACTGGACTTGCTGTTAAGTTCCATGTTTTAGCAATGGTATGGGGACAGAAATTAATATCCTACTCCAGATTTTAAAATCATCTCTGAAGTAGGACATATTGTTTCAATTGTTGAGTTGTTTCATCCTGTTTTTTAACTAATGTTTTTATTGGCATTGATTTCCTGCTATCAGCCTGGGAGCCCTGGTGGACTGAGAGGCAACAAACAAATGCTTAAATAAATAAATAAAATACAGAATCCTTGAAGATGTACCCAGCTTCCTTTCCTAAATCACAAGAGCCAGTCTCTGTAAATCTCAGGTGAGGGAACATGATCTCTGTGACAGGAAGTGAACCCCAGGAATGCTTTGGCTGAGCTTAAGGTCAGCCATTATTTGTAATCACTGTGAATTCACCCACTCCCACCACACTACTTTCTTTAGAAAAAACATAGTGGCAAAGGGGACAACATCTTCTTCCAACAGAGGGATGAAGCACTAGAATGAGTTTGTAGAGCAACAATAGTACGGTAACGCTTTTGTGCATGTGCTTAAGATGGAATTGATCCAGCCTCCCTCAACCTTATTTCCTCCAGATGGTTTAAAACTACAATTCCCATTCCTCCTAGCTATGCTGAGATCAATGGGAGCTATACTTCACATCTGGAGGACACCACCTTCACAATACATAACTATAGCACTTTGATTCCACTTTAAATGTTATGGATGCATTCTATGGAATCCTAGAATTTGTAGTGGTGAATGGTGAAGGGCCTGGAAACCATGCCTTATGACAAGAGACTTAGGGAGCTGGGTATGTTTAGCCTAGAGAAGAGATGGTTAAGGGGTGATATGATAGCTCTGTTTAAGTATTTGAAGGTGTGTCACATTGAGGATGGAGCGAGCCTGTTTTCTGCTGCTCAAAAAACTAGAACATGGAGCAATGGATGCAAGCTACAGGAAAAAAGTCGAGGAACATTAGGAGGAACTTCCTGACAATAAAAGCTGTTCGGTAGTGGAACACACTCGCTTGGAGCATGGTGGAGTCTCCTTCTTTGGAGGTCTTTAAACAGAGGCTGGATGGCCATCTGTCGGGGATGCTTTGATGGAGAGTTCCTGAATGGCAGGGCGTTGGACTGGATGGCTGGCCCTTGGGGTCTCTTCCAGCTCCATGATTTTAGTTTCAGGCATTATAGCTCTCTTGCGGAGATTTCTAAAGGCATAATGAAAGTACAGATTCCAGAATTTTCTAAGATGAAATCAGCTAAAGTGGTAATCAAAGTACTATAACCATGTAGTGTGAAAGTGACTGAAGGAGAATCCTAACATAGGGTCATTTTGTGCTCATGAAGGAACCCTTCTGGGATAGAAAGGCCTGACCCACCTTCCACAGGATAATAGGTACAGATTGAACAGGTGGTGATGATTCCAGTCTCTATGGCTGCATCCACACTGGAGAAATAATCTGGTTTGACCCTGCTTTCACTCTGGTGCCAGAACCAACTACATTTCCCAGAATTCCAAAGCACTCAGCCTTGGCAGTGAAAGTGGGGTCAAACCAGATTATTTCTCCAGTGGGGATGCAGCCTATCTCTGTTTTACAGGAACATGTGTTCCAAAGATACTCCTGGACCTACGGAAAAATTACAATAGTAGTTTATAAAATTTGTAAAGCATCTAAACCTGGAAGTTCTGTTAAAAAAAAAAAGAATTGGGAGAACCTGACAATAATTTTCCAGTTTAAACAAAGAAAAGACAAAAGCGGGTTAGGTCAAATGAAGTTTCAATACAGAGATGTGTCTTAAAATGTTGCAAGAATGAAAATCAGTGCTGTGAAAGCATACAGTACTTTGCATTAGCCTAACTTTTCCCAAATTTAATGTAAGAACTCTTTAAATGTAAGAACTGGTTTTTGTTTTAAAGAGTTTTTAAACTTTAATTTTCAATAATGTAATGTTTTTAATTGTTGGAATTAATTCTTTTTAAACTTGTATTCTGCATGTTTTATAGTTGGTTTTTTTTAACTTGGATTGTTTTAACTTGGACTGTATTGGGAGGAAGGCGGGATATAAACATAGTAATAATAAAACAAATTTCAGATTTTAAAATTTCTTACCTGCAGTTAGCAGGGCCCTTCTACTTTTACTTTTCGTTTGCATTATACCTGAAGAATAATCCTAAAAGAGCAAGAGAAATTACTATTGTCATACATGTATCCATGTATATCCATGTATCACATGCACATTGTTTTATTGCACTATTGCAATAAAAGTATTTTACTTTAAGTGTGAAAACAAGCTCTTTCTATTTAACCAACACTGTTAGAAATATATAGTCAAAGGCCACTGAAACACCTTGTTTGTGATAGAAAGGCTTGGAGTATTACAAAATAGGAACCAAAAGGAAAGATACATCTCTAAAGGTGTGCAGAGTATGGCTGCATCCTCATTGCAGAAACAATACAGTTTGACACTGCTTTTAACTGCCATGGCCCAATGATATGGGATCCTGGAGTTTGTACTTTTGTGAAATTTTTAGTCTTTGCTGTCAGAGATCTGGTGCCACAACAAACTGCAAATCCCAGGATTCCATAGCATTGACCCATAGCAGTTAAAGCAATGTCAGTGCTATGCAATTCTGCAGTGCAGATGCAACAAGTGGCTGCTGTCTCACCGTAGAAATAAAGCAAATTTACACCACTTTAACTGCCAAAGCTCAATGCTATGGAACCCCGGGATTTGTAGTTCTGTGAGACACCTAGCCTTCTCTGCCAGAGAGCTCTGGGGCCACAACAAACTACAAATCCCAGGGTACCACAGCATTGAAACATGTCAGTTAAAAGCAGCGTCAAACTGCATTATTTCTGCAGTGCAGTTGCAGAAATAAGGCGGTTTGACACCGCTTTAACTACCAGTGGCTCCATGTTACGGAATCCTGGGATCTATAGTTCTGTGAGGCATCTAGCCTTGTGTATCAGAGAGCTCTGGTCCCCCCTCCACCAAACTACAAACCCCAGGATTCCACAACATGGAGCCACGGGTAGTTAAAGCGGTGTCAAACCGCTTTATTTCTGCAGTGTGGCTGCAACAGCAGCAGCAGCAGCCTGCCTCTCCAATCTTAATCACTGGACTAGCCAAAACACATTGCAGAAATATTCCAGTTTGAGACAGCTTTGACTGCCCTGGCTCAGTGCAAGGGAATCCTGGGAGTTGTAGTTTATTGTGGCTCCAGAGCTGCTCTCTCTCTCTCTCTCTCTCTCTCTGTGACAGAGAGAAGCCTCAAATCTCTCACAGAACTACAGTTCCCAGAATTGCCTAGCACTGAGCCAGGGCAGCCAAAGTGGTCTCAAACTGGGTTATTTCTGCAGTGTGTTTGGGTTTTTGAGTCCTCAGAGACCTCCCCAAAAGCCCTGGCTATGCCTCCATGACCCCCAAAAGAGTCCCGTGTCTGGTGAGAACCAGCCAACAAGCATCTATCTGGCCTGCCCCTTCTTCACCCTGCTGCCTCCCACCCACCTCTCCCGCCAGATAGCGCCTCCTCCAGCGCTCCACAGAGCTGCTCAGCTCCCTCAGGGCCGCCATTGAGGGGCTGCCCTAGAGTCCCTCAGAGGAGCAGCAACCGCCAACTAGGCCACTTAGGGCCCCAAGGCGCATGCGCGAAGGCGGGCGGCCATTTTGTCCCTCCCTCCTCCCTTCATGCCTTTATTCTTCTTATAATAATACAATAATAAGTGGCTTAAGTTAAGCACAGCAGCAGCCACAGGCGGGAAAAGGGGCAGCGAAGGCGCCATCTTGCCACAGGAAGACACATGCTCACATATTGTTTTAGTGCACTGTATTGCAATAAAAGCATTTTACTTTGAGCCCCTTTCTATTTAACCAACACTGTTTTAGAAATAGATTATGCCAAAAAGCCACTGAAACGAGACAGAAAGGCTTGTTGGGGTATTATTACAAAACAGGAACCAAAAAGGAAAGAGGGGGGTATCCAAAAGTTTTTAATGGTCACCTTTTTTTAAAAAAAAAAATGGACAGTTTGTTTTGATTTGTAGTTGTTAACTTATCTCTGTGTAGTCACTATCTAGATTTATACATTTTTCCCAACGTATCTTGACCCTCTGAATACCTGATATTGTAGAAGTCTGCAGATTGCGCTTTACGAGAAGGTGTTGTAAAGTAATAATTATAACCCGTAAGTTGTTATGGCATATTGATGAAATTTTGTCAGTGTCATCATTGGTCCCTAAATGCACATTGCTGAGAAAATCAGCTCATTGCGTACTTTATTTTTGTTACTGGCTCTGCCACAAGTGACTAAAGTGTAAAATCTTCATAATTCAGGCGCAATCTGCAGACTTCTACAATATCAGGTGTTCGGAGGGTCAAGATACGCTGGAAAAATGTATAAATCTAGATAGTGACTACATAGAGATAAGTTAATTACTACAAATCAAAACAAACTTTCTGTCAAATTTTTTAAAAAGGTGATCATTAAAACTTTTGGATACCTCCTCGAACATCTCTAAAGGCATGCAGAGTATGGCTGCAATGCATCCTCATTGCAGAAACAAATTATGCAGTTTGATGCTGCTTTTAACTGCCATGGACCAATGGTATGGGATCCTGAGGCAACCATTTCTCAGGGCTGTGCACAAACACACTGCAGAAACAACCCATTTTGAGACCACTTTAACTGCCCTGGCTCAGTGATGGGGAATGCTGAGAATTGTAGTTTTGTGAGACATTTTTAGCCTTCTATGTCATCAGAGAGCTCAGGGCCCACAATTCCCTAACAGCAGCACTGAACCAAGGCAGTTAAAGCGGTCTCAAACTGGGTTATTTCTACTGCACTCTGTTTTGGACCCAGCAACCGTGGAAAAGGACAACAAGGCACCCAAAACGTGTCAAGAAAAAAAAAGTGGAACGTGACCAAATAAAAGTTGAAAACTCTTTATTTTTTATTTATTTTTATCCCTCCTTTCTCCCAAAGTGGTGGGACCCAAGGTGGCTATAATTATACAATTTTATAAATATATAAATTTATATAAATTAATGCGTCTTAGTCATGCTCTAAACTTGTGGTCCACAAAATGTGAATTTAAGGGAGTTTGGGACTTCAGCTCCCAGAAGCCTCAGCCATGTTGGCCAATGGTCTGGGATTCTGGGAGCTGGAGTCCAAAACCCCTTAAAGAGCACAGTTTGGGGACTATTGCAAATGGAGGACATTTTGGGGATTCCTCTGACTTGGACAGAAGGCTGGAATGAAGGACAGGTCCTGGAAAAGGAGGACCTCTGATGACCCTGGTTGTGTAGCTTGATATAACAAAATCCAAGGCTGTTAAGCTCTCATATACTTATTTATATACAGAATGCAGAACTGTAGCTGTGTGCCTTCATGTCCTTTCCTGTCATGGAGTTTTCTTGACCAGGTTTGTCCAGACTAGAGGTGGTTTCCATTGCCTTCCTCTGAGGCTGAGAGAGTGTGACTTGCCCAAAGTCACCCAGTGGGTTTACATGGCTGAGCCGTGATTTGAACCCTGCTGGTCTCCAAAGACATAGTCCAACACTCAAACAACTGAACCATGCTGGCTCTCTGAATACAGAATTAGGGAATACAAAATTATAATATAATTGACAGCGTTTGTCACCTGAGAGGACAAATCTGTGCCCAGATTAGCTGTTGCCTGCTGTCCAGATGCTGAGGATGGGCTATGTTGCTGGCTTTTATCTTCATGGGTTGCATCTGCACTGCAGAATGGATGCAGTTTGACACTGCTTTAACTTCCACGTCTCAATGCTACGGAACCCTGGGATATGTAGTTTTGTGAGACAGTCTTCTCTGTCAGAGAGCTCTGGTGCCACAACAGACTACAAATCCCAGGATACCATAGCATTGAACTATGGCAATTAAAGCAGTGTCAGACTGCATTATTTCTACAGTGCTGATGCAGACGTGTAGTGAACAGGCCGATCTATCAGGCAATCACACAGAGCAACATGAGACCAGTCAATGAGAAGCTGGATGGGCAGGGCTATAAAAGGGCCTAATGCAGAGTGAAAAGAGGCTAAGAAGATTTTAGTTTTGGGTTTTAATTGAGGAAAAGTTACATTGAAGGGAGGGTGTGCTCTTAGGGTTCCTGAGGGAACATTTTAGTGAGTTGGTGACCACGAAAGGGTCTGAAGAGTCCAGAGAGGGACTGTGTAAGCTTGGGGGAGTCTAGTAGGAAGAGGCTCAGAGCAAGCTGGTTATTAAAAGGGATTTTGGTCTATGTATTGGAGATAAGAGTGCCTCTGTGACTGTATTATTAGTTTGAAAGGAATTCTTGTAACTACATAATAGATCATTAGTAACAGCTTTGAAACCTATTTGTAGTTTATTTTTATATTTTATAATAAACTTTTATTAGTGTTTGAAATACAACTTGGCCTCCATGTGAATCAAACCATGCTACCTAAACTGAGAGTCAGGGGTGCTGTGTCATCAAGGAATTCACCACATAATAAAAATTTGGTGGCAGAGGTGAGAATGAAAGTCCCATAGGGCTGCCACAGTTGCAAATAGGTTGTGGGTGGACTGAGAGTCTGAGAGTTCACCACATAATAATTTGGTGGCAGCGGTGGGAGTAAAAGTCCCATAGGGCTGCCACAGTTGAAAATAGATTGTGGGTGGACTGAGATTCAAAGAGTTCACATGGTTCTTAAACTTTAAATCAGATATCAAATCAGAAAATCCTTCATATAAAGCAATGGTTTTCAACTAGTGGCAAACATTATTTGTGGGTCCTACAAGTAGTCAAGGTGGGGCACAAGGCATAGCTTGAGGAAAAACTAGCAGTGGGTCTTCATGTTGAAAGTACCAATGGACCAACCTCCTGTGCTCTGGCATACTTCTTCAGATAGAAAAGTATAAGCAGGAGTCCTGGAAGGAAGGCGGGTAAATGGGTGTGTGTGTGAGAGAGAGAGAGACACCATGAATTATCATCACACCTGGTGGCATCAATCCTAGCTAGTGACAAGTAAGAGGCCTCTTGGTCGCTACTCAGTTGCTGCTCCCAGTGTGATCAGTTGCAAAGAAGCAGCTTTTCTCAGTGAGGAAGGATTCTCAATCCTTCTTTGTTGGGGTGAGCAGGGGAGCAGCCAAGTTTAGGGGGTTTACAGAGGCCACATGCTCTGCACTGGAGACTGGCAAGGATGGAAGGGAGAGATTTTTAACTACTTGACCTGCTCGAAGGCAAAATACTATTTCCAAGAACTGACCGCCAGATACTCCTTCCCTTCCCTCCCCAGAGACATGCCTTCCCCACACAGCTTCAAATGAAATCTCCCTCAAACAATGGTTCTTCTGCCACCCCTTCTCTTGGCCTGAACAGCCGTTCAACTTTGATTTGCCAGCCAAATCCTGGCAAAACTCACAAAGCTTAAGCAGGGTCCCAAATCTGAAAGCTCCTTTTTGCTGCCACTTCTCTTCCATTGCCACTACTCTTAATTTCCCAGCCACCATAACTAGCGAAAGACATGGCTAAGGGGAGTGAGCTCATGTGGGGAGGTGGCGGACACCACCACATGAAGCAATAAGGAGCCTGTGCGATGATTGAGGAGCCCTGAAAAGAATGTCCATGCAACCCTCTTCCGCACCATGGTCCTTAAAGGCTACTGATTGCCCTTGTTTTTCTTGCACACCAATATATTGACTGAAAGCTCCCAGCCATCCCCTTTTCCTTCCACTGCCCCCCCTTCTACCTCACTGCCCCCCTGGATCTTTCCACTACCCCTTGGGGGTAATGCCCACTTTGGGAATCACTGCTTTGGATGGTGTTAAGATTTCAACTCCCATCAATCTTAATGCAATACAACTTAAGTGTGATGCAGCTTGTAGTTCAACAATGTCTGGAGGGTCATGGATTTCTCACCAGTGCAAGAGAAGCTTGAAGCACATCTTTGAAACCTAGTATCACAACAGCTCTCTTTAATCTAATGGCATTTGCTATAAACATTTCAATTAGAAAACTCCCTACTAAACCATTGCTGTCTCGTTGACATTTATGACTGACGGCAATGAACTACTACAGTTTATGCAAATTGTAAATAGAAGATAACAATAATCAGGTAATTCACATATGTACATGCACATATGCATATGTACATCAGTTTCTAACAGCATAAAGAAGATGAGCATGCAACCGCTGCAGATTTTCCTACACCACAACAGGAATCTGAACTTCACAGCTGACATGGCAAGATAAAAATAGTCAATATTTCCCTTAAATTAAAATAAAATTAAGGAACACCCATTTTGCTAAAAACACTACAGAACTGATTATTTTATAAACAGTTATGTTACAGTTAATTTATTGATGGCAGAAGACGTTTCTGTCCCAAATATACAAGGTTTAAATCTCAAATCATCCGGAACCAAAATTAAATAGTTCAGTAAATTTAAGATAACATTGAAATATCAAATTACATTTAGAGAAACAAAAAGCAGAGTCAATTTGTTTATCAAGATGAGTAAGTGCAAAGGGTAAAATATGGACAATGAATTATTTCAGAGCTGCCCATGACTCAGGAACAGTAAGAGGAATAAAAGCAGTAATTATGAACTAGTTACTAATTTTATTTATTAGTTAAACTAGGAAACTTGAACAACCCAGAATGACAGAACTTCAGATTCCTTTAATTTCATTTTGAATTACTTAATACAAAAAAGGAGGAAACAAAAATACACCTGAAATTTACCAGTGCTTGAATTTTTATTTCACAACATGCAGTCAACTGAAACACTTTTTAAAAAAGTACGCAGCTATAAGCTGTAATTGTACATTTATACATGAAAAATGTTCATTTTTTGTTAAAAAAACTGAACACAATTTTGTCTAAATCTGCTGGACATGGATCTTCTAATCTGCATACATGTTAAAACAATGCTTTTATATTTGTCCACAGTCTGTAATGACAATACTTTTTGACACTGCTCCATTAGGAGAACCAAAGGATTCCATTTTTTTCACAATATCCATACCATCCTTTACGAAACCAAAAACAACATGTTTAAAGTCCAAATGCTCTGCCTTTTTGAGAGTAATAAAGAACTGAGAATTATTGGTGTCTCTGCCACGATTTGCCATTGACAATAAGCCAGGCCCAGTATGCTTTACTTTGAAGTTTTCATCCTCAAATGAATCACCATAAATGGATTTTCCGCCTGTGCCATCATGTCTAGTGATATCACCTCCCTGGAATAGTAAAAGTTGAAAAAAAAAATAAGTGGTGTAGAATGAAAACTGAAACATACAAACATATCTTAACACTTGAATTACCAAAAACGCTGTATCCTGTATGATGAAGAGCATCAGACAATGGCGTTTGAAAAGCAGCAAAGGAACGCAAACCAAATTTATGTTGCATCTACATCTTACCATGGCTGCATTCAGACAGAATAGCAAATCATTGTTTACTATTTTCATGCACAAGAAGCACAGTACCTCAGACCAAATTGTTTCATACTCTGTGCTCAAGCATTTCCATAACTAAAGCAAACCATACATTTATGTCTGAATGTAGCTAAAAATTTCTCCTGGGAGTTTGTCATTTTCCACATAGGCTTCTTTGACTGGTTCAAAGATGAGAGCAAATGTGTTCCCTCCTGGTGTCACTAAGGTAATTCTAGGGTGAAGGCTAAGCCCAGAAATATTCAATGATGGTCTCTTTAAGGGGCTACATTTCTTTTGTTCTGTGTTTACATTCTTTGTAAGTAGAATCATGACACGGCTTTCCATTTTCTCTTCCCTATACAACATAGTTTAGAAAATTACAAAAATAAGTAAACATAAATCTCTGCAAAGGATATCCGCAAAGAAAATGTTATATGCCATCTTGGGGACCTCTTGTATATATTCTCCATGTTAGTTTTTTTCACTTACTTGACAGACAAAATCTGGAATTATTCTGTGAAATACTGAGTTCCGGAATCCAAATCCTTTTTCTCCTGTGCACAATGCCCTGAAGTTCTCAGCAGTTTGAGGAACAATATTTGAAAATAATTCTATGGTTATATGGCCTAATGGCTCATCATCTGCAGAAACTTCAAGATAGACCACAGGGTTAGTCTCTTTTGACAATTCTGCTGTCATTGATACATGACCCTTCTGCAGCTCTGATAAGGTTAGTTGACACTCTTCAAATTTCCTCTTGAAGGAGTCTGCCAGATCTTGACTTTTAAATCTGACAGCAAGCTGTTCTATCTTAGCTTCACCATCTAAAATAAAGATATAATATGTTAATAAAGCATATATCTAATATATGGGTTTTGCATATAGGATTAGCTACAGAATTTCTCTACACACTCACCAGCATAATCTGTTGCGGTCCAAACCATTGCATTGTTTGAGGTATTCAGGGGTTTTAAGTCCATTGTTTTTGTGATAATATGGTTTGCACAGACTTTGAGAACTTGGTCCCTTCTCATTAAAATTCTATAGCACTTCTTCTGTGTATGGAAGAGGATCTTTATTTCTCCAACACCACGTTCTTTCCACTGATTTACTTCTCTGTCCCATCTGTAAAGTTTTGCTCTTTCTTTGAAGATAATTTCTTCATCTTCTTCTCCTGATTTCACCTCAACCTAGCAAGAATAAATCATGTTTATTCAGATTACTACAGTAAACACAGTATTATTGTGAACAAAACATAACCTCATGTATGTTTTAGTCAAAATTAAGTGCCACTGTTTCAGTGACGCTTCCCCTCAGACACGTTTACTGTATATCCTTGAATTACAATTACTGAGAGACCAGGGTTCAAATCCCTGCTTTGGGCAAGTCATACTCTCTCAGCATCAGAGGAAGGCAATGGCAAACCATCTCTGAACAAATCTTGCTGAGAAAATCCTGTGAAACAAATTGAAAGCATGCAACAACACAACTTCTCTTCTATTTTTGTAGCAGTACTGTATATCTTGTACATATAATAAACTGTATAGTCCACTGTACACTTGCTACAGAAAACAATGAACCCATTTTGTTAAATAAATGGATATTCTGTCAGATCAAGGAAGTTTATCAACATACCACACAGACAAACACACATACAGTGGTCCCCCGGGATACGAAGCCCCCGGGGAACAAAATCCCTGGGAGCCGAAAGAGCCGGGGGTGAAAAAAAGCCCCCGGGATGCGAAGAAACCCCCGGGATACGAATGAGAAAAACCACGCGGCCCCTTTAAATTGGCCGCGTGGTCTGGCAAACAAAGCGGTCCCCCGGGAAACGAAGATTTCCGGGTTACGAAAAGTAATCCGGAACGGATTACTTTCGTAACCCAGGGGACCACTGTAACTAAAGTAAAGGTTCCAGAAACAGAAAGGTTAAAAACAACATATTAACAAGGCACACTGAAAAAAGAATTACTTAAAAATCAGCAGATAAAATTGTAAAATAACCACAAATAATGAAAACCAAATTCCACTTGATGTCTAAAGCATTCTATGGGTAGGATTCAGACAAAGCTTAGCTATCACTAAGTTATAACAGATCCTGGGACACAACCTACCTGACTGTAATCAATAAGCATAGTTATTGAAGAACCTCCTTAATGATCTCAAAATATAAGCATGCCCAAACAGGACTAGGTGGTCTTTTCTACACTCCAAACACAATGTAGGGGTTCACAGATACTCTCCACAGCACTCTGCATTGTGCTTCAAATTAAGTGTTTCAAAAACTGGCTACGTACTCTTACATAATCTGTGTTGTTATAGAATAGAATAGAATCATAGAGTTGGAAGAGACCTCAACGGCCATCCAGTTCAACCCCCTGTCATGCAGGAACTCCCAATCAAAGCATCCCTGACAGACGGCCATCCAGCCTCTGCTTAAAGACCTCCAAGGAAGGAGACTCCACTACACTCCGAGGGAGTGTGTTCCACTGTCGAACAGCCCTTACTGGTAGGATGTTCCTCCTAAAGTCTAGGTGGAATCTTTTTTTCCTGCAGTTTGCATCCATTGTTCTGCGTTCTTGTCTCTGGAGCAGCAGAAAACAAGCTTGCTCCCTCCTCAATATGACATCCTTTCAAATATTTAAACAGGGCTATCATATCACCTCTTAACCTTCTCTTCTCCAGGCTAAACATCCCCAGTTCCCTAAGGCGTTCCTCATAGGGCATGGTTTCCAGACCCTTCACCATGTTAGTTAATAATAATAACAATAGAAAATTTATTTATATCTCCCACCTCTCCCTGTGAATCGAGGCGGGATTACAACATAGCTAGATACAATACAATACAATAAAATTCAATATAACAATACACTCCTTTGGACACGCTCGTTTCTCCACATCTTTTTTGAATTGTGGTGCCCAGAACTGGACACAGTATTCCAGGTGGGGCCTGACAAAGCAGAATAGAGTCGCACTATTACTTCCCTTGATCTAGATGCTATACTTTATTGACGCAGCCTAAAATAGCATTGGCCTTTTTAGATGCCGCATTGCACTGTTGACTCATGTTCAACTTATGGTCTATTTGGACTCCTAGATCCCTTTCACATGTAGTTTCATTTAGTCAGATGTCCCCCATCCTATTCTGTGAATTTCATTTTTCCTCCCTAAGTGCAGTACCTTAAATTTCTCTGCGTTGAATTTCATTTTGTTAGCATTGGCCCAGCTTTCTAATCTATTCAGGTCATTCTGAATTTTGTTCCTGTCTTCTGGAGTATTAGCTACTCCTCCTAATTTGGTGTCATCTGCAAATTCGTTAAGTATGCCCCCAATTCTGTCATCCAATAAAGATGTTGAATAGCACTGGGTCCAGGACAGACCCCTGTGGGACCCCACTGGTCACTTCTTTCCAGGTTGAAAATCAAAATATACTATTTAGAGGCATACTGGATATATTAATAACATTTCAAATCTTCATTTTAGATGATGAAGCAGTACTCAGGATTGACTAGAAGGACAGGAATAACTTTTGTCAGTCACATCTATCCTGAATGGGTCACAGGTCTACACAGTGGTATGCAGATCTATACTGTTGGATAGAATTCTCACTAAACTAGTGAGACCCATTTCAAACTGGGTTCAGGGCGGGTTACGGAGTTGAGACGGCCATGATCACCTTAGTCGATGACCTCCGTCTGGGCATGGACAGGGGAAGTGTGACCCTGTTAGTGCTCTTGGACATCTCAGCGGCTTTCGATACCATTGACCATGGTATCCTTCTGAAATGTCTGGAGGAGTTAGGTATCGGAGGCACCGCGCTCCAGTGGTTCCGGTCCTATCTCTCAGGTAGGTTCCAGATGGTGAAGCTGGGAGACAGTTTCTCTTGTAAAAGAGCTGATATCTGGCGTCCCTCAAGGCGCCATTCTGTCTCCCATTTACACGAAACCGCTGGGAGAGGTCATCCGGAGACATGGGGCGCAGTGTTATCAGTACACTGATGACACCCAAATCTATTTCTCTATGTCTCCAACTGCTGCAGTGACTGAGGATGGCATCTCTCCTCTGAACGCCTGCCTTGACTTGGTAATGGGCTGGATGAGGAAAAACAAGCTCAGGTTGAATCCAGAGAAAACGGAGGTGCTCGTAATAGGTTCCCCTGGCCCAGTCCTAGACGGGGTCACACTTCCCCTAAAGGACGAGGTTCGTAGTTTGGGGGTGCTCCTGGACTAGTCTATACAATTAACATCACAAGTGGAGGTGATCGCCAGGAGTGCCTGGTATCAGCTCCGGCTGATACGCCAGCTGCGTCCCTACCTGGGCAAGGAGGATCTAGAAACAGTAGTACATGCACTGATAATCTCTAGTTTAGATTTCTGTAATGCACTCTACATGGGGCTACCTTTGTACCAGGTTCGGAAGCTTCAATTGATTCAAAACGTAGTGGCCAGATTGTTAACGGGGGCTTCAAGGATGGAACATATCACCCCCATCCTGAAATCCTTGCACTGGCTGCCAATTTGCTTCCGGGCGCAATACAAAGTGTTGGTCGTCACCTTTAAAGCCCTATATGGCTTGGGCCCAGGTTACTTGAGAGAACGCCTCTCCCTACATAATCCGCCCCGCACCCTAAGGACAACCAACAAGAAATTGTTAAATTACAAGCACACGAGACTAACATCTACGTCTCATTTAGCATTCTCAGCTGTGGCTCCAAAGTTATGGATACCTGCCGGAGGAGATCCGTCTGATATCTACATGGGAGGCGTTCAAAAAAGCATTGAAGACGGATCTCTTCCAGCGGGCATATCCACCTGATCTTATCTAACTCCCCACTGAATCACAGCTACCCCCCAGTTATTGTGATGTACCTGTTGTCGATGTAATTGTTTTTAAATTGTGGTAATGTTTTATTGATTTTATTACTTTGTATTTTTATCATGTTGTAATCCCGCCTCGATCCATAGGGAGAGGCGGAACATATAAATAATTTATTATTATTATTATTATTATTATTATTATTATTAAAGGTACTCAGGCATCCACAATCAGAGCCAGTTCGAACTGAATCAGGCATGCTCCACCATACTGAGGTGTGTACTGCACTCATTTTTAATACTTTTCTAAGCATAAAGAATTTCTACCTAAACTATTATTGAAAACTTTGGGAGGGGAACCATTTATCACATTCTACATTCACTAGGTATAAACGGTGGTCTCTTAATTTGGCTACTTTCTAACTAAAAAAAAATAGCAACCCACACTGCTTCAACTGAAGAACAAATGAAGCCGATTATTAAATATGTGGAAATGCACTTGAGATATTAAGCATTCCAGAAGAGCAAGCATTGATTCAGATGCTAAGGCTGTGGAAATGCAGTATCCTTTTGAAACATTTTATATCTGACTGTGTTCAACATATTTCAAACAAACATTCTCCACTGCTCAGACAGTTGAAGAAAATATATAGTAACTTCTGTTTCAATCAGAGTCTGGAATACTGAATATGTATGGTGCCCTTGTCCCTCACTTTTAAGCTTTTTCCATTTTCCATGCAATCCTAAGACTACAATCAATAAAATCTTTGATAACACTACAGGTAACAGAGTAGCATTTGTGTATGTACTCTGCTAGGATGTTTGCAATGTACACACAAACCTCCTCCATAAATTCAAGATTAAAAATCCTACCTCTGGCAGTGATACTATTGGTTCAAAGTGAATATCATCATTATGAACAACTTCCTCATCACTTGCTTCTTCTTCATTATCTCCTTTAGTGACTGTCTCTGCTCCGAATACAGTTGCTCCTGTATTTGCCCACTTGAAGTTTTTGTCTGTTTAGATGGAAAGATAAACTCTTAAGATTCTAGATATGTCTTGATAAAAGCCTCAATATAGAATAGCAACATCAGGGCACTCTGTATGAATGGTAAGCAAATAATATGTACTATAGTTTTTTGTGGAGCTTACGGGCTATGTGGCCATGTTCTAGAATATGGACACATAGCCCGAAAGCTCCACAAAAAACTATGGGTGCCGGCCATGAAAGCCTTCGACAATATGTACTATCTTACCTTTAGAACCAAAAGCAAAATCCCCAGAATTATTTGAAGCCAGGTCAGCAAATGATAAGCCAGATATGTTGCCAAGGGCAAATGAGAAAGGTTTGTTCTCTATATGAAAGAAGAAATGGTAAGTGTTCATTTTGTATCTCTCAATGTGGACTGCCTTCATATATTTCCCAGTACCATAATTCTTGACATAGGATGAAATAAAGCTAAAAAGTGAAGTGCATTTAATGTCATTCAATACCATCCAAACAAAGACCCTTCTCACCAAAATTCACCCAAGTGTTGTTCCTCGTTATTGGGACAAAATTTTACCTCATTTGCAATTATCCCATACGACTACTACACCTATACGGCTACTAGATCTTGGTGTGATCTTTTTCAAGTATGGAACTTTTTCATATATCAAAACAAGTTAGTATACCTTGGTTTGCAGAAGCTAGAGAACTGGAATCATTTTCTTTTTTAGTTGACAAGTCAACAGGTTTCTCATCTGTTCCTAATAAAGCCTGTATAGTGTGCATAGGTTTGGTGGTAGAATCCAGTTCTTCAGTTTTACTCGCTGTAGTAGAATCTGGCTCTTCACTTCTATTGGCTTCTACAACAACCACATCTTCTTTAGTGGTGTATTTGTCATCTGTTGAACTGGTTACTTCTTCTACCTGAGCTTCCTGAAAAAAAATCACAAATATGTTTTTTTTTAATTTATTGCAACATCTGGAGTAGTTGTTTCAGTAAAACAAAACTAGCTTACTTACGAAACAAGTAAATTTCAGGCAGTGAAAACCAAGAATCATCAAGTAATATATCATTTTTAGGATGGCTCATATTACTTTAATTACTTTACTTTAATTTCAATACGTATATGCATTCATTATAGACTTCAAAACAACCAAAAGATTCAAGCTACTGTTCAATGGAGGGCTGTTCCATAAGCCTACTCTATCTGAATTATGAATTATGGTTATGAACATTTAAACAGAAAAAGGCTTATGGGACATCTAGTTTGACTTAGCTTTGGTAAATGAACCTAGCAAGGTGTAATAGAGAAAAGTGAAAGGTCACTGCTAGTGTGGACTGAAACAACAGTCACTCGGTCACTTATAAATTTAAGTCCATTTCCAGACCATTTAACAACCTGTCCACAGCTGTGGTAATTCTTGATGCTCCAGAGGAACAGCAAAGACCCAAGCTCAGGTGGACATGAAAAAAGCCTTCCTCATTAATATGTTTTAGTAGTGCACATAATATTAATATAGATAGGATTTCACTCAAACAAACAGACCAAACATGAATAGTAGACTGTAGTGGGACTGGTGGAAGAAACGTAAGGTTGTACATCAGAACTGCAATAAAATCCAGTTGAATGGGTACTTAAACTCTGTTCTTCTGTTACTTACTTTAGCCTCTTGAACTTTTCTAAGTTCTGTCTGGAAATCTTCCAAGTTCTCATTGTCTTCATCAGTATCACTACTAATACCACAAAGAAAGGTTGGAGGAAGCTTCAGAGCCTCTGCTTTAGCCTTTTCTTCAGGAGTTGGTTTCTCCTCCCACACGAGAACACACTCGTCCTTACTTTCTGCTTCATCTTCTCCTATGATATGCAGCAAAGAACATCTTATGTTTTATATGAACGGATATACTGTACAATACAGTGAAACAGGAGCATGCACACAGAACTCAGTATCTTGTCACCACAACAAGTGCATGTTGTAGTCTGAGCTGGTTAGATTCCATCAGCAGCATATAAGAAACTGACTTCACTACCTGACTTGGCTTTTTCCTTTTTGTGGCAAAAGTTCTGCCTGCAGGCAGCACAACTAAGAGGTGGATGAAAAGCAACATAGGTCCTGCCAAGGATTTATATACTCCAAAGGGTTAAATTCAACTGAAGAGCAATGACCACATTAGCAACATAAAATTGCCTGAAGAAAATAATACTGTAGAGACCAGTTCAACACACAGATCAAAATCCATAATTTCCATTAGAGACTCCCTGTGGATCACCAGCCCAAAACCCCTCAGTAATATAACTATTTTTTTTAAAGCTATCACTGTTCTAGTAACAAAACTGTAGTATTAATCTAGATCTCACACTAGAATTCTAATGGCAATGGGTTTGAGATTAATTCATACAATACCAATTTAAAATGGTTTTTGAGGGAGGCATATATCTCCCATTCTTCCTGAAGTGTGCGACCAAAGGCAGAATTCATATACTCTAATTTCAAAATACTCAAATGGAAAATGGTGGAAAACATGTGGCTCTTCAGATATTGTTAGATGCCACCTGCCATCCACCATCTATCCCCAACCCTGAACTCAAGGAACACATTGAAATGATATTTGCTTTTTTATGTGTTTAAGCGACTTTTCTTTTTATTGACAAATAGCAGCACGTGTAGGGATAAAGTCAGAAAAGCTAAAGCACAGAATGAACTCAGGCTTGCTAGAGAGGTTAAGAACAATAAAAAGGGCTTTTCTGGATATTTCCTCAGCAAAAGGAAGAAGAAGGAAATGGTAGGGCCACTGCATGCAGAAGATGGCAAAATACTAACAGGAGATAGAGAAAAGGCAGAATTACTCAACAACTTCTTAGCTTCAGTCTTCTCAGAAAAGGCAAAAGGTGTTCAAGCTGAGGATAATGGAGCGGAGGACAGACTAGGGAAATTTCAGCATAGAATAAGTAAAGAGATAGTACAGGAATACCTGGTAAACCTAAATGAATATAAGTCTCCAGGACCAGATGAACTACATCCAAGGGTATTAAAAGAACTGGCAAATGTAATATCAGAACCACTGGCAATAATCTTTGAGAACTCCTGGAGAACAGGAGAAGTCCCAGCAAACTGGAGGAGGGCAAACATTGTCCCCATCTTCAAAAAGGGAAAAAAGGAGGATCCCAACAGTTATCGTGCAGTTAGTCTGATATCAATCCCAGGAAAGATTCTGGAGCAGATCATTAAACAGAGAATCTGTGAACATTTAGAAGGCAATGCCATAATCACAAAAAGTCAACATGGGTTTCAGAGAAACAAGTCATGCCAGACAAAATTGATCTCTTTTTTTGATAAAATTACCAGCTTGGTAGATGAAGGGAATGATGTGGATATAGTATATCTTGATTTCAATAAGGCCTTTGACAAGGTTCCCCATGACATTCTTGCAAACAAGCTTGTAAAATGTGGGCTAGACAAGTTAACTGTTACATGGCATTGTAATTGGTTGACCAGCCGAACCCAAAGGGTGCTCTACAATGGCTCCTTTTCAACCTGGAAAGAAGTGACCAGTGGGGTCCCACAGGGCCCAGACCTATTCAACATCTTTATTAATGACTTGGATGACAGAATTGGGGGCATCCTTATCAAATTTGCAGATGACACCAAATTAGGAGGAGTAGCTAACACTGCAGAAGACATGATCAAAATTCAAAGTGACCTGAATAGACTAGAAAGCTGGGCCAACGCTAACAACATGAAATTCAATGCGGAGAAATGTAAGGTACTGGACTTAGGGAGGAAAAATGAATGCACAGATATAGGATGGGGGACATCTGGCTGAATGAAACTATGTGTGAAAGAGATTTGGGAGTCCAAGTACACCACAAGTTGAACATGAGCCAACAGTGCGATGCGGCAGCTAAAAAGGCCAATGCAATTTTAGGCTGCATCAATAGAAGTAAAGTGTCTAGATCAAGGGAAGTAATAGTGCCACTCTATTCTGCTTTGGTCAGGCCCCACCTGGAATACTGTGTCCAGTTCTGGACACCACAATTCAAAAAGGATGTGGAGAAACTGGAGCGTGTCCAAAGGAGAGCAACTAAGATGGTGAAGGGCCTGGAAGCCATGCCCTATGAGGAGCAACTTAGGGAACTGGGGATGTTTAGCCTGGAGAAGAGAAGGTTAAGAGGTGATATGATAGCCCTGTTCAAATATTTGAAGGGATGTCATATTGAGGAGGGAGCAAGCTTGTTTTCTGCTGCTGCAGAGACTAGAACGCGGAACAATGGATGCAAGCTGCAGGAAAAGATTCCACCTCAACATTAGGAAGAACTTCCTGACAGTAAGGGCTGTTCGACAGTGGAACACACTCCCTCGGCGTGTAGTGGAGTCTCCATCCTTGGAGGTCTTTAAGCAGAGGCTGGATGGCCATCTGTCAGGGATGCTTTGATTGGGAATTCCTGCATGGCAGGGGGTTGGACTGGATGGCCCTTGTGGTCTCTTCCAACTCTATGATTCTATGAACCA
The DNA here is from genome assembly GCA_034509955.1 of Urosaurus nigricauda. Taxonomy (NCBI): domain Eukaryota; kingdom Metazoa; phylum Chordata; class Lepidosauria; order Squamata; family Phrynosomatidae; genus Urosaurus; species Urosaurus nigricauda. The sequence goes on along the minus strand of JAOEGL010000003.1, from coordinate 108,803,241 downwards.
TTTCCTATTATTCTATCCCATAACAAGAGCAGCCAGATCCATTATGCTTTGACCCAGGTAGCTGGTGAAGGACCTTCCCTCCAGCTTCCAACTGCCCTTGTTCTGGCCTCAGAGGGAGACATCTGCTAACTTCATCCTCTTCCCCCATACCATCCCCCTTTCCTGGTTTATCATGTCCTATTTAAATTGTAAACCTGAGGACATGGAACTGTCAAATTAGCTGTTTGTAAGACTCTCTGAATAACATTTTGACTGAAGGTTGGGTAAAAATACTTTTAATAAACAAACAAATGTTCTGTAGATCTTACAGTGCTATCCTACATATCTCAGAAATAAATCTCACTAATATCAACAGGGTGAGCTTTCGTAAACTTCAGCCTACTTCCTCACATTCATTATGCATCTGTGGAAGTAGTCTGAAGTCTACAAAAGCTCAGGCTGCCAACATCTTTCTTTCAGTTAATCTTTAAGGGGCTACAAGATCTCTCTATGTACTAATTTTACAGATTAACACAGCTATCGCTGAATAATATCAACAGGGGTTACTCCAGGTAGCTAAGTACAGGAATTCAATTTTAGTAAGTCAGAAGGTGGTAATATGATAATTATTGTGCATGAGAAAAACAAAACAAAACCCCACAACAACAATAACAAGCCAAAATGAACAAATCACCCAAACAAATTAATTTTCATTTACTCGTGTCAGTTTCCTGTAGCTTTGTGTGTTCTTTAGGTTCATCAGGATATAACTTTCCATTAAGCTTTCTCACAGCTGTTTCATAGTCCTCATCTGAAATATGAAAAATAAAAATTGGCATCATAGCAGAAACACTCAATGAAACATGTTCATATCTACAGTAAGCATTCAGGTTTTGATCTTTTATTACTGTTGAAATAAAGAAATAGTTTTAAACATTAGAAGCATTACATGCTAGATGTTAAATTTCTGGGCAAATAAGAGTTTTCATTGGACACCAGGATAAGGCAAGAGAATCCCACAAAACTCACACTGAGAAGGCAGGGCACACTTCATCCTAGTTATGACTTGGTTTATCTCAGAGAGTGACCGAACGACAGGGGTCAAAAAAAGCCAAACGAAGTTATGGTTGCCAAGATGATCTCATGCTATGTGACTGAAATGCTGCACTAGATGAAGAGAAAACCTAGCACTCTTCTATAAGCTAGAAGAGTGGAAAGGAAATAAAGCCCTGTCCCAAGCAGTTCAGAATTGGCCCAGAAACAACAAGAGAATTGTTCTGCCTACCCAGCAAAATGCAGCTCTGACTAAAGCGTGCCCACTGAGCATACAGCAAGCTCATGAACCTCCAAATCACTTCCCCAATTTTGAAATGGAACAAGTTGACTACCCCTGGATTGCTTTGCTCTCTGTTCATGAGAAGCTCTCAAAATATCCACCAAGTATAGAGGTAAACTCATATGGCTTCAATTATTCCAGATCTTATTCTGCTTCTGCACACAACTGGTACTTCAAGCAACTGTTGGATGAAGAGGCCCACAGTCTTTTGCATTAATACTGCATATTGGTTACCATTGCATGCTTACATCTGGCAGATGCACAGCCAAATATAGGCATTGGCAGGAGGAAGGATGAAATAACGTTGCAGGGAGGGTAGAGAAGGGGAGGACCTCAAGGAAACAAATAGAACTGAAAACAGATGGAACATAGGCAAAGAAGTAGAAATCCACTTCATAACCACAGCAGAAAGTGACAAAGGCAAGAGAACTGGGGGATGAGCCTAAGGTCTAGCACTAATCTATTATTTAATCCTCTGACACTTGGCCAGCCAGAGTGGTGACAGGAAATAATCCAGTAACAGATGTATCCAGTGCATAGAGAGAGTTGGGATTAATCAGGGATTAATTTATTTTTAAAGAAAGCAAGAAAGAGAAAAGCAACAATAATGATGAAAACTGAAGAAGAGACTGATTGTGTCTGGAAAAAAAGAGCTACAAGAAAAGGAGTGATGGAGAAATCTAATCTTGGTTAAGACAAGGGAGAGAACTGTTGAGGAGCAAGAGAGCATCTAGAGATCATGGAAGCCCCCCCCCCCCCCCAAAAAAGAACACCAGCTTTCTGTATTACATGATCCCTTGTCTGTGACAAAACACACCTATGGTATGGCTCCCTCAAAGGCAACAAGAAATACATTTCAATGTAATCATCATGTCCATGATCACTTCCAGGCACAGGTTCAGCACTTCTAATATATCACCTACTTGAATGCAAAGGAGAATAGGGATGGGTAAATACAGATGGATCTTTCAACCCAAATTCTTGGACGACAACTCTCAAGAAGTTTCAGGCACATGATGAAAACATAAGCAACAGCATGCTCACCTTGCAGGACTCCACAGCATAAATAGCATTGGGTTGAGATGAGCACACCCTTTTGCCAGTGAAAAAGTAGATCTGCCCTGTCTGAGATGCTTGTACCCTTCTCGTCTTGACTAGTTCACAGTGCTTCTCTTTGCTAGCAACTGGCTCCCTCTTCCACTGGACAGATTTTTTTTTTGTAGTAAGATGAACAAATGTTGGAGCCAGTTGCTAGCATGTTAGTAGCAATTCAGAGTTCTGTCAAAGACATGCTCCTCTGAAGCATCCAGGAACAGAAGTAAAATATGCTCCACTCACCAAGGGGGTCAAGTGTAAAGTAACATGCAAATCTCCAGTATCACAAGTAAGGGAAGGTAGGAAGAAAATCTACTCCTGAATAAGCTCCACCAATGAAAGAATATACTTCTAGGTTCTACTAGTGGAAAAGATGGGGGAACATGGGCAACCAAGATTAGAGGCAAAGTCTTGAAAACCAATTTCAAATTGTCTGTAGGAGTCACTTTCATGCACTATTCTTATGACCAACTTCTATCAAAAATACATTGTGATTACGTGGGGGATCTGTTCTGGACCCCCCACCCCCGCAAAAGGAAAATTCCATGTATGCTGGAGCCCCATTAGAAATAATGGGGCTTGAGCTTGCGGAGCGGTGCGCATGCCATGGCACGCACCCCATTACGTCTTCCAGGGCGCGCCTGGGTTTTTTCCAGTGTGACTTTCAGCATATGCTGAAAGCCATGTATGTCACACCCATGTATGACGTGGGCACACTGTACTAAGAAGTGGTAATATGTACACAAAATAGGAGACATTTCTTCTGAGCACTGCATTTCCATACATTAGTGGGCAATTCTATTTCATTGTTCCAACACAGCATCCTTCAGCATCGTTTGTAATTTATAGGAGATGAATAATTTTCAAGGAATGCTTCTCACCATCATCATCTTCACTCAGATATCCAGGTTTGTTTTTGTAGCTGAAGAATGTTGGAGGCAATCTAAGTGAGTCTGCAAGAGCTCTTTGCTCAGGAGTGGGTGTTAGCTCATATACAATCAATACGTCATCTGATGTGTCTGCTGTATCTGGTTCTTTCTTAATCTCAACTGCTGGGAAAAAACAACAAGAAGGTAACTGTTTGAAGCTTCTGAACTTTAATGCTAATGTATTTACAAAGCAGGCAAGAAACATATTCAACCTGAAGACAATAAAGCAGCAAGACCTTAGCTCAAACTATTAACAAGGAATATGTATGCCTATGATATAGGGTTCTTTCAGCAACAAATGACTATTATTATTATTATTATTATTACCTGTCTTTTCTATTATTTTTGTATCCTGCCTTTTCCAAGACTAGGAGTCAAGGTAGATTACACATAAAGAAATTTGATTACCATTTAAAACATGCGAAAAACCACATTAAAACTGAATTAACTAAATATGTTAAAAACATACACTCTAGAAGATTTTAAAAATAAACAATACCATTTAAACAATACAGTACTTAATAGCACTTTTTAAATTCTAAAAGCCTGGCTGAATAAAAAACTTTTGGCCTGCCAATGGAAAGATAGCAAAAAGAGGGGGCCATTCTAGCCTCCCTATGGAGGGAGTTCAAAAGTGTAGGGAAAGTCACTGAGAACACAGAAAATATTAGAGGAAAAAAAGAGCACATTCCAGATGGATACACTCAATCAAGGAAGCCCCACAGCCCTGAGTCTGCAAAATCTAAGCAGGGCTGCTACTGACAGGGTGACTTGCTAGTGGCCCAGTGTCACCATATTTCAGGATGCTTATCATGTCTGATTCAGATTCAAGCAGGTACAACTGGGCTGGTGGAAATGAACTTCCCTGTCCCCTCCACCCCATGACAGTCCCTAGAAAATGTTACAGTAAGCCGTTCCCTTATGCAGGGGATCCGTTCCAGACCCACCCACCCCCACCCAAGGAGAAAAATGCATATGCTCATGCTCACTGAAAACAATGGGGTGCATGCATGTGGCATGGATGTGCACCATTCATTTAATTATAGCATGGCTACAGTGTAAGCTGAAAGCCTTGTAAGGGAAGCCCATGTATGGCACAAGCTGACTCTAAAAAGAGGGCCAAAAGATCCTGCTGAATGGAATCCACTCTGTTTGGATACATTTTCTGTTGACAGGGCTATTCTGTCAAGTGGCTAAGCCCTCCATATTCTACAGATATTATTTTAGAAAGCTGTCAGAATAATTCTGCTTATTGTTATTATCAGTACTTTTATACTGCAGTCTTTTTTAAAAAAAATATTTTTGAACAGATGTCTCAGTAGTGTGTTAGTTGGTTTATGTCAATTTATAAAAGACCTCTGATTTTGCATTGCTACACAGCGTTTTCCCCCTGTGAATTGTCAATTACAATGATTACACACCTTAAGGAATCAAGAATTACTTCATGGAACAGAGGATGAATGTGATCAGAACACTGAAAGAGGCAAGAGCTCACATGGAAGGACAAATAGGTATACGTTTCAGAAGCAGAAATTTACTATTAAAGAGTTGGTAAGCCTGAGCAGAAGAGGGCCAAGAAATAGCAAACAACTTGAGACCATTTAAACAAGACATCTTTCTTTAAGTACACACATCTTCAAAGTAAGACAGCTTTTTAAAAAGGCTTTTCAAAGTGCTTCTCCAAAAAAAATATCAAGGTGAAACATTTGCTACATTTGATTAATGTTGCAGAAACAATCAGAAAAAGAAAAACATTTCACTGGATTCAAGCTCAAACGACTAGCTTTCAAAGACATATGTAGTCTGTGTCAATTATTTAAAAAAACTCTGGTCTTTAAAACATTTTAGAGCATGAAGTAGACATGCTGAGTGCTTAAAATGATTTCATGCATGCTTACTATACAAATGTGTACATTCTCACACAAAATATAAGCCAAATCCTAAATAAGTGTTAGAATTAAATATTCTAGAGGTCTAATATTTATTTTATAAAATGCATTTCTGGGGGGGGGGGGGTCAAACTATATAGTTAAGCTTATGGTTTTAGTAAAATGCAAGTCAGTGAGTGAAGATATGCGTTGTAAACATATATTTTGAACATAAGAAAATAAGTCTGTCTACTAGAGATTGTATCTAAACGGAAGCTAAAATAAAACTACACCTAAGATAAAACCTCACTTGCTACATTATTGATCTAGTCAATGGTTATATGAAGTGGAAAACTTCATTCGAAAGATCTACAATTAATTGTGCGTATTTTTCACAAGATGTTTTGGTATAGTACCTGGATGGCAAGTGACAACTTAAAAGAGGCATTCCCTGATATTCAACAGAGAATGGGAAATGACTCTTAAGACAGTATATACTGAAATACATGCATGTCTCTAAAACTGAAGTCTCTGAAATGGGTAAGTTTCCACTATGGCTTCCACTATAAATACTGTACTCCCCACCTTTGCACCCAAAGCAATGACCATGATTTTACAGTCACAGTGTGTGTGACTGTATGAAACACTTTGAGAAGGAAACAGAATGGAGAATATGAAAGAAGCATTAATATTGATTTTACTGTTTTTTTTCCCTCTGATAAGCACTTCATTGAAAAGAAAATGCTCAGAGGTGATGGTAACTGAAATCCACATAGTTTATGGATTATGATTTCAAAATTTAGGCATGGAAGCAAAAACTACCGTATATTAAAAAAAAAACATGTTTTGGTTTTTGAGGGGGGTTGGCAGTAAAGGAATCGAGGAATTATTTAGGTTACTGATGTTTACAGATTTCTTGGACTGCATTCACAAATCTGTGGAAAGTTTCACTTACAGAAAAGTATCAATTGGATTTTTTTTTCTTTTTAATGATGGTTTCTGTTCTTTTGGGTGAATCCTGTGTACCGCTCGTCTGGTGGGAATACCTGGGAGGAAACTGCCTTCCCTTGCCTTTCTAACCATTGTAGTTTCTTCTGGATCAAAGATTCTTGTTCAAAACAGAAGAAGCCATCCTGCAGATGGATGGAAGCTACTGTCTCTGAAATAAGAAAGTGGCCTTTTCCAGAACTTTTTCTAAATATTGCAAATTAATATAAACTTCCAGAAACAATTTTGAAAAAAATATCTTCCTTCCTGGCTAATGTAAGAATAAACCCAGTAATCAGGGTTGGCTTTACAAGGACATGGGAAACTCAGTAGTTGTTATGTGCCTTCAACTTCAGACTTATAGCAGCCCTAAGGCAACTTATCATGGGATTTGCTTTGCAAGATTTGTTCTCTCTTCCTCTGAGGCTGAGAAAACATGACTTCCCTAAAGTCACAGAGCGGGCTTTCATGGCTAAGGGATTTGAACCTTGGTCTCACGGAGTCCTACTGCACCATTCAAACCATTACAGCAATGGTTCCCAAATTTAGGCCCTTCAGCTGTTTTGGACTTTAGCGCCTGGAAGCCACAGCCACCTTGGCCAATGGGCAAGGATTCTGTAAACTGGAAGTCCAAAATAGTTGGAAGACCAGAGATTGAGAATCACTGCACTACACCATACTGGCTGAGAAACTCAGTACTTGCACCAAATCTATAAAGGCCTTGCTGCCTATTTTGAATCCAGCAGGTTGAATTAACTTCTTAGGACAGCAAATTAAAACAAACCTGAAAGTCAGTAATAGCTTAATACTTGGAAGATATAGGAACTGAGCATTCCAACAGATTAAGAGATTCCAAAACCAGCCTCTTACAACAACTGTAAAGTCAATAAAGTTATTACTATTCCTAAACATGCAAGTTAATTTTTCTATACTTTCATACTAAGACAGCCAGTTATTTTAATAGAGTTGGGCAGCTGATATTGCCTTCCAAGAAGTGATACACCACCACATTCAGTGCAGGGTGCAAATACCTTTACTACATGGTTGAGAGGTAGATGCGCTGCTCCAAAAGGCCATTGGGTTAGATTTAAAAAGGCTAAAATTAAATCCTACAAAATAAAGAATGCATGGATTTAAATATTAAATTAATATTCCTTACAGAGCTAGGGAAAAAATATAAAATACAAGAAGGATCACTGATTTTTATAATATACTTCTTTATTCTGTATTACGTAATCTGGACAAAAGGTCTTTCTGAGCCTTATTCAGGAAAGGGATAAGAGAACGAGTGGCAAGGGAGCACGTTAGTCTTGCCTCTCCATTGGTGCTTTTCATGTGGAGAGTAACAGAAAGGAAAGCTTCTGCTATACACGGAAGCTCTCCAATGAACATGGAATGATGAAAAATCAGTTTCTGATGCCCTTTTCATGCTATTACTTTCCACATTAATAGAGAAACAATTGGGACAAGCCTGCTCCCTTTCCTCATTCATTATTAACCCCATCCGGAATGTGTGAATAGGGTTCTAGTTGTACTAATTATGCAGCTGCTGCCAACTTTCAACTTAGCAAAACAAAATATTATCTGCTGTATTGTAATTATAAACTACAAAAAATCCAGTTGAAATTAGTACTGTAAAAGCTTAACCAATTCTACTTCCATCCTGTTATCAGAGAAGTATCAGTCTATCCATACTGACAACTTATAATGCATAATGATTCTGCGCCCACCCAATTTTCTCCCCATTCCTCTCCCCCCACTGTATCTCCAAATCACTGCCTTTCTTAAGAGAGGCTTCAAGGTACAGTATATAGTGAAGAAGCTGAAGAGACTGAAAGTTGTTCTTGGACTACATCTTACAAAATCTTCTCCAGCTAGCATGGCCACTGGGAGTTATTGCCCTAAAAAGTAAATTCAAAGAAGCAGAAAATTTCTTTTGAAAAATATGTTGCATAAATGGTCCATTAAATACAACCCACAGCTCTCTTAGCGAATAATTTCAATCCACTTGGATTCATCTCTGCCCGCTCTAAACTACCGAAGCACACTGGGGGAAACCAGACCATCATTTATTTGACCTCCACCATAAGTACATATACATACGTTAATAGGTGCATTAGGTAATTTCATTAGGCTTCTGTGAGAGACAATAGCTAGGTCCTATGTCTGGCATCTGAAGTCATGTACAGATCAATGTAATTTAGCATTCCATAGTGAAGAAACTCACAAGCCTGGCATTACAGTAACAAACTTCTACCTATTCATTTGCTGTTAGAACTGGTAACTGCTATAGGGTGACCTTCTTATGTCTAATTCAAAATGTCACCTCATCATTAGATGTTTAAAAAGTACAGCTGCCAAGTTTTAGAATCTAAGTTTTATTCACTGGCTAACTCCAAGATTTGTTCTGAAGAATGTCAGACAAAGTTCATCTATTATTTTTAAGCTAACAATAAATTTCAGCAATACAGCATATACAGTGCTCCTAATGAAGAACATTCAGAAGAAGGTTCAACTAGTCTGCCATATGCTGTGTCTCACCTTCTAAAGGACCAAGCCAGAGAACAAAGAACACCTGTTGAGCAACTGCATAACCAGTATGGTCTTGCAGCTCTAATTCAAGAAACTTGTGCTGATCAATACAGTCCTCAATATAGCAGTCCCTAAATGTATCAAAAAGTATTTCCCTAAGACATTTAAGATTACACAGACTGTCTGGACTTTTGACATTTTTTCATTCTGCATTTAGCGACTGTACATCAATAAACTCCTGCACTGCTGAAAATGGCTGGGATGGGAAAGTATCCATGCAAAGGGTAATTTTAGTGAAAACAAAGTTAAAAGTGCTCACCTTTTTCCAATGTTTTAAATGAAAAATTAGGAAGTCCTTCCACTTTTGAAGTAGCCCCTTGAACATCTCCTTTGCCATCTGAGGATTTCCAACTAGCAGCACCACTTTCTTGATGTTCAGCAGGTTTGCAAGTTGTTGTGTCATGCATGCTGTTCAGTTCTTTTTCGTTCATCATCTGACATTCTGAACTATCGCTTGTGTTCTTGGGAGGAACATTAAAGCTGAAGCCAAAGAGAGATCCTGTTGCTGATGTATTTCCAAATGTGAAAGGCTTTGATTTTCCGTTATTAAAAATACTTTTAACAGATTCTGAGCCAAACACAAATTTGGGTGGTGAAACCACAGCTTTTGCTGGCATTTCAGAAGTGCCCACCACCACTGAAGGCTCTGCAGTTTGTATAACAGTTTCCTCCTCCTGCTTTAAATCAGTTCTTTCCCTGGTGGTTTCCTCCAATACTGCAACAGCAATCTTTCCACATGGGGATTCTTTTGGGGTATTGGCACGTGAAGACAGTGGTGTGATTAAAGTGCCTTTTTCTTCAGCATGTTTTGCTTCTTCAAAAATTTGCTTAAAAGAGTCAGCAACATCCTGGAGTTTAAATCGTACAGCAAAATTCTCCATTTTTGTTTCACCTTCAGCAAAGTCACATGCAGTCCATACCCATGCTCGTTCTGTGCCTTGCATTTGGTAGATGTTTTTATCTGGTGTTATTCTGTGATTAGCACAAACTTTTAATACCTGGTCCCTTCTCATAACTATACGAACTTGCTTAGTGTCATAGTTTTGCAAGATCTTTATGTCTCCAATACCCCTCTCTTTCCACTGATTGACATCTTTATCAAACCTATACAGTTTAGCTCGGTGACAGAAGACAACTTGCTCATTCTCTTCACCATTTGTTACGTCTACTAGATCGGGTAAAGGTACCACCGGTTCAAAATACTGGCCATCTCTTTCATCTTCTTGGGTAACATCAGACTCCTCATCTGTTCCTACAGATGTCCTACTTTGGTTATGTTTGGAGGGAGACTTTGAAGGACTTAGTGCAGACTTGAAACTGAAGTTAAAACCTGTGGTAGACTCCCCAAATCTAAACAGATTCTTTCTCACTGGGCTACTAGCCCGAGGCAATGCGTACACAGAATTATCTGGTCCATCATCCAGTGCTTCCCCACGTAGGTCGTAATTATCCCACTCTAAAGTAGGCCCAGTACTTTCAGCATGTGGCTTTATAACCAAATCTGATGTGTTTGTGGCAGATACAGAGCTTTTGCTCTCTTCATCTGTGAGTTTAGTTTTCTCATCTGTCAGGAAAGTTTTGAGATCTTTCAATCCACTTTTCATTTCTTCAGCCTTCTGTATGAGCTCTGCTGTTTTGCCAGTATCCACAAGTTTGTGAGGGGTTTGGAGTGGTATATCCAGCAACAGTCTCTGACATTCTTCAAATTTCAGTTTGAATTCCTCAGCCTGCTCTGGCGTTTTGAATTTAGCTGCCAACTGCTCCAACTTTGCATCACCATCAGAGAAGTCACTGGCTAACCACATCCATGCTCTGTCTGAACCGGAGAGAGGCTTGAGATTCATAGTAGTTGTGATCCAGTGGTTTGCACAAACCTTCAATACCTGCTCACGGCGCATGAGCATTCGTAGTTTACCATTAACTTCATTTTTAAGAATTTTCAAGTTGCCAACACCACGTTCTTTCCATTGGCTAACTTCTGCATCAAACCTAAAAAGTTTTACTCTTTGTGAATATAGTACTGTTTCATCTTCTTCACCTGTGAAAAGCTCCACTTTTTCAGGCATTTGAACAACAGGCTCAAAATGAATGTCATCACTGTCTTCTGTCTTATAAGCATCATCATCCTTCTCAAGATCAGCAGAAGTATTTGCTTTGGAAGATGTTTTAGCAGCTTGAGAAGAAAAGAGCTTTTCACCAGCACCTGTAAAGCCCTTAAAATTTGGATCTTTTTGACCAAACTGAAATCCTTCACTAGTATTTGCAAGATCACTGAAAGTACTACTATGTTGGCCAAGAACTAAATCACCATGTTGTTTGCTAGACACATCATGTGATTTGGTTACAATGTTTTCCTCAAGCGTCTTTGCTTTTCCATCTAGACCTTTGAAGAGACCACCTTCTTTGCTCTGTTCATTTGCAACATCTTTATTAGGCTCTTGTATTCCAAATTTAAATTCTCCTGCAGGCACTGGCATTGAAAAATTAAATCCTCCTTTTAGAGGCTTAGTTTCCGTACTAGTAGGAATCTGAAATGGGAAGGGAGACTTCCCTTGTTCTGTGGGGTGGCCAAATTTAAAACCTTTCTCTGTTATGTCAGACTTAAAACCAGTGCCCTGTGGTCCTCCAGTGACTTGGGATAATTTGTTTTTAAATCCAAACACAGGTTGTGGAGTATTAGCAGGTAGAACTGGAGCACCACTGGATGGGTTTGGAGCCTGGCAAGCTGCACAAGTTGCTGAAGAGCCTTCGTTTCGTACTAGACATACATTGCAGTCCCACTGGCCTTCCTTTTTCATAAAGCTAGAACCAAACCCACTCTGTGGGACCTTTGAAGTGTCCATTTGGCCAAATTTGAATGTAGTCTGGGGAACAAAGACTGGCGTGTTAATTCCACTGGGATTCTTGCAATTAATACAGTGAGATGCACTGGCTTCATTTCCCATAGAACAAACCCTGCATTCCCACTGGTTCTCTTTTTTAGCAGAAGTAAGTCCAAATGTACTCTCTGTACCTTCATGATTAGGTTTTAAAGATCCTGAATCTACTGGGAGTGGCAGAGGCTTAGATGGATTTGGAGTCTGGCATGCGATACAATTCTGTGCAGTAATTTTATTTCTAACAAGGCAAGTGTTACACTCCCACTGATCTTTCTTCAACATGAACTGTTCACCAAATCCTTGTGTAACATGTGTTCCCAAGACTTCCTTACCAAAAGAAAAGGATGCAGGTGTAGCTCCGCTTGGTGTAATGGTAAACGTGCTTTTGGTATTTGTGCTTTTTGCTGCATTGCTCAAATCAGGACCAGGAACCTGACAGTTACCAACAACAGAGGAAGTCCCACTCTTGAAATGGAACCCAAAGAGGCCAGGATCAGGTTTACTAGAATCATTTGCATCATGAGAAGTATTTTCTCTTGAGAATTCAACATTCTGAGCAGCCTGTTGAGTAACTTCTGTTCCAAAGCCCTTCAAACTATTCTGGGCCTCTTGAAACTTGCTCTTGAAAAACATTGCTTCTTCTGGTGTTTTAAATCTGATGGCAAGTTGTTCAGGTTTTGGCAATTCATCTGCATAGTCCAATGCATGCCATACAAATGATTTTTCTGAACCAGCATTTGGTTTCAAAGTCATATCAGGATTAATGTAGTGATTTGCACAAATTTTCAACACTTGCTCCCGTCTCATTAGAAGACGGATTTTGCCAGTGACTTTATGCCTTAGAATTTTCACATTACCAACACCTCTCTCTTTCCATTCTTTGCATTCACTATCAAAACGAAAGAGTTTTGCTCTGTTGCAGAAGATCTCTTCCTCATCTTCCTCACCAGTTTTTACTTCAATCTTGTCAGGTAATGGTACAACAGGTTCAAAATGAGGCCCATCCTCATCATCTTCTCCACCATGGAGACTTCCTCCATCTGTCTCATGACTTCTGTTTGCTACATCTGAACTGGGAGTACCAAATATGGGTCTACTGGGTTCCTGGAAGCTGAATACTTCATCTTTACCAACAGGCCTGGGCTGATTTGGACCTATTTTATCTGTAAATGAAATGCCTGAAGCATTCTTGCCACCAAAACTGAAGATGTTGCGCTGCCCAGCACCACATTCAGCAAGTGGTTTCTGTCCAGTGTATCGATCTTCTTTGATAGGTTTATCTGATGTCAGAAGACCCAAAAGACTGTCACTGTTACTGTAGCCTGTATTATGGGACTGTGTTACAACTTGAGGTGATGAAAAAGTAAAATCACCATCATTAGATTTGAAGTTGGAATTAAATTTGAAAGTAGTTGGCTGTGTGGACTGAACTGAGGTTATCAACGAAGAGGATTTTGCTCCCTCTGTTGGTATAGATTGCCCAAAGTTAGGCTTCCCAAATTCAATAACTTTTGATTCTGCAGATCTGGAAACTGGGAGAGCTGCTGAGGGCTTTGTGAAATAGCCTGGCTCAGGGAGTGGTGGGTTTGTGCTTGTTGGAGGTACACTATAATTGTAATAGTCCTCATTACCATGGGGAGACAAAATTCCAGTTGCAGGAGAATCAAAACGCAGTGGTGTACCATACATTTCTTGTGAAAACATACAAGCAGAGGTGTTCTGCAGTGGAGGAGTATGCACTGGCTGCTGATATGTGTATATATGCTGCTGAGGTGTAAGTCTGTTCATGGCATACACAGGAGCCTAAAATAGGAACAATATTCAGTGTTACTTATAATACAACAAAAGTTGAATGCTATACAAAAAGATCTAACTATACATTTTAACCTTTATTTTAAAAGTCATTGCTATTCTTGTTTTTCCCCCAGTCTTACTATGTGACAAAACAAGGAGTCTGACTTGCAATTTGAAGTTTAAAGTCAATTTAATTTAGGTTTCTGGATTTTCATCAAATTTGTATCAAGTATCATTATAATTACCTTTGTGGGGGTCACATTGGTGGCTGCAGTCCTCAAAAGATATTGCGAATTGTAAGCTGGAGATGCATTGTAGTATACAGATGGACCTGTTGTAGCAACTGAATACACAAGGGATAATGTTAAGAATACTCAAAGTTGCAGCAACCTTAAATCTAAAAACATCACACATTTCTGTGCACTTTTGACATGCTATTATGCAAAGTTGCAGTGTGATAACAGAGCCTTCTTCTCAAAATCTGTGGAAAATTTTCAGTCAGATCGTAAGACTATGAACCAGGAAAACAAATTCCCTTAAATTAGTCCTATCCTTCAAGAAATGGTTTCACTGAAGTCTCCTTCAAGTATTTTACCAATTTAACTGTACTCAGTGATAAGCAACTGATATAACATAATGATTTTACATAAAATGTTCAAGTCTATAACTCTTTTACTATGCAGTTACCAGTCAATGGTGCTCCGTGAAAGTTCTGTGCTCCTTGATAACCATCTGGCATGGTCTCTGTTGCATAGCTTTCAGCAGGCCACCGATGAGACATGTTTGTATTTGAATTGTTAAGTTTCATTTCTTGCATCTCATTCTATCAGAAATGTAGAAACATTAGAAACTTTTATACCAATAGATTTCTCGCCCCCCGCCCCCACAAAGAATCTCCCCAAAAGAAATGCAAAGAAGCTCACAGACAGAAATAAAGCTTAAATTTCAATGGCTTGAAACAGACCAACTTCATAAACCAGGGTGAGAAGAATTACCTCCCCACAACCGCAGAAAAGGAATCCTAATGGTAAGTACCAATGTTCCATTTTTCTGCAGTGTGGTGAGCTAATCTTTCACATTGGCACACTGTCACCTATACACCTGGGTGAGCAACAACCTATTACATAGACACAACCTGTCGCAGAACACGCCTACCATAGGAAGCACCTAGTGAAGCAAATTTGTCTGTCCTGCAGTGTTTAATGAAAGAAGATGAAGAAACCCATGTGGCTGCCCTACAAATCCCCAAGAAAGATGCTACTGTGTTTAATGTCACAGACATGGCAACACTACAAATGGAATGGGCCTGAATCCCTTCTGGAACCAGCTTAGAACTGTGCACACATAAGCCAATTCAATGCACTGCTGCAACCAACGAGACAAGGTGGAAGAAAACATCAGTGGCAGCAATGGTATCCTCATGAGGAGGACACTGCTGTTTTGGCAAAAGATAGCAGTGCTTTTGCGGCCTTGTTTTGATGCAGCAGCAACAATTTCCTCACAAAGAGGCCCACACCAGGTGACACCAGGGGTGGGAATGACACTACACTGGAGAAAAGGTATAGCACAATACCCTTGGCCAATTTAACGTGAGAGCATCAAAAGTCTATGCTCCATCTGCCCAATATCTTGTTACAGATTGAGGCAGTTTGTGGTTCTCCTGAGAGGTGTAAAGATTCACTCACAGAATGCCAAACATTTGTACTATCCTTTGAAATATCAGAGAATTCAGAGCCTACTCCCCCTGGTCCAGGCTCTCTCTGCTTAACCAAGCAGTCTGATTACTTAGTTGGCCCCTCATAGTCCCTTGTGAATGACTAAAGATCAGATGCCTCTCACATCAAGGTCTCTGATCATGCCCCCCCCTCCCCTTTGCTTATGTGACTTTGGTGGTCATGTTTTCTATTCAGATCATTAAGATTGCCCTGAACTTCCAAATGCAGACTGAGGGCCAAACACACTACCTATAGCTTCAGACGGCTGATAATGTGTATCCTTCTCACTCAGTGACCACAAGCCTTGTGCCATCTGGGCTTTGCAATACATCCCCCAACCACTGCTCAATACAAATCAAGGTCTCCCAACCCACCAGAGAAATTCCCCTCAGAAACTGATCCCCAAGGCCAAAGGTGCTGGAGTGTGAAAACCCCTTTCCTGATTCAAACTGAACCAGGATGGAACGGGGAATGGCTCTCTCTCCATAGGGTGGCAAGGATGCCCAGCAGCCTGTGAAGTGCAAGGGAGGAGACAGACCCAGCATGAAGGATCACCTTTCTCCATTGCAGGAAAATCAGTTCTATCTACTGTTAACAGGATTCAAATGTCTGACTACATACATACCTAAGGATATTTATACAGTTTTAGTATTTTCAACAATGAAAACTAAATGTCTGCCTATGCAAAAGTGAAACTTATGTTAACACAAGATGTTAATTTAGTACTTTTGTCAGCACTTCACTGTATGAAGTGAACACCCACAATAGAGGAAGCAATCACATATAAGCAGTTGTCCTTCCATCATGACAAGTCTAGGATTTTCTTGTAATAATAAATACTCTTAGAGTATTTACTTTATCCATCTCGCTTCTACTTTAAAGTGAAAAGGTCACTTCTCTTTTCCAGATCACATCTTATTAAGACAAATGGTAATACATTACTGTTTATTTACCTTAATAGATTCTACTTGTTGACAGATCATCTGGAGTAGAGTTTTTTGGTCCTCTGCCCATCGAGGGGGAGTTTTGGGAGAAAACTGGGGAAAAAAATATTAGGTATTTAGATAAAAAAAAATAAAACAAAATTTTCAAAACATTTTTGTTTGATATACCTTGTAGCTTTTACTTGGAGATAAAGAAAATTTTGTTGGTGAGGGAGTAGAATGTTTAATTTCTGCTTCTGTTGGTTGGCTCAAATCATTGTTTAAAGCAAGACGTGGTTCTTCACCATTGTCCCCAAGTTCCTGCATTACACATTCCAGCATCTCCTTAACTGTCTCTATGGATACAGGTAACTGGGACAAAAAAAGAGAGAATAAATAATTTTAAGTCAGTTTAAACATATGTATTTAAATTTGATGAACAGTGCATCTTGTCTTGATTCAAGTATTCCCAGACTTGTTTCACTAGCTTTGCAGTTTGCCTGACTAGTGTCCCCCTGCTCACAAGGCTGACTCAGGGCAGGTGGTGGTGGTATAAATTACTCAGGTGAGCAGTAATGTTCTGTTTGTTTTTTCCCTCTCTCTCAATAGTATCCTTATTTATCCATTGTTTTTAAAAACTGGTCAGTCTCTATGAAAATAATGCTAGACAGTGGCCACCTGAGCAGCATCTGAACTTGCCCTCTCATGCTCCCTAATCTGTCTGACTGCCATTAGGGGATTCTACTCGCCTTGTTTCTTACCATGGTTTCTTTTCTATCGCCATCCTGGATTACCTGCCCCATGCTATTCTCTTTGCTATTCTTTTATTTATTGTTCCTTTCTGTTTTGCTTAGAAAATACCCACTGACTCATTGGGAAAGGCTTTTTACATCTGGTTGGCAGACAGGCAGGCAGAATTTAAAACTGACAGGTAAGAGAAGGAGTCTTAACTAATATAACTGAAAAGAATTTTGACTCCTGCGCTGTTGGCTGGCATGTGGGGTTTAACCCATCACTGGAGGATTGCTTCTCTATGCTACCCTGAGAAATACAAAAATTCTGAATTACAAAATACTAAAGCTGGCCTGCCCTTGCTAGAGAAGAGAGTAAGACTGAGCCCAAAGTGAGTAAAAGGAAGTCATGGGTGAGCAGAAGTACACAGCCTTTAGGGCTGAAAAGTGGGGTATAAACACTGTGAAAAATAATAATTAAAAAAAACCCATCTAATGGAAACAGCCACCTGGAGCAAGCAGCCCACTGTGGGCTCAGCTGCCAGGAAGAGAAGCAGCACCATCTGTTACCTCCTCTGCCTGAGAGCCACTCTGGCTGTCTCATATGGCACAACAACAAACCTTTGAGATCTGTATTTTTCACCAGGTGCAAAACTGCTCATCAATCCTGCCCACATACTTCCCTTTCCTTTGTCTGATCCATTCCCTTCTGTTTTCTATCACCTCATTTGTAATGTCTTCTATATTTTCATCTCAATTTTCTCAAATGTCCTTAAATAAAATGTTTAACAAGATGTTTTGGAGGATTTTGATATACATTGTCATTGCCACAAGAGTAGTTTTGCCACAAAAATGGAAAAGAAAAAAAAACACCAACACCAAAAGACAGCCTATTGAAACTTTATGACATGGTGGATTTAGAAAACTAACATTGATCAGAGACAAAACACTAATTAGATATCAGGAAGTTTGGAATGGTTTGATAAAATTCTGGAAACAAAGTTCGGGACAATCATCAGTACTTTATTTTGAAGATCAACCAACAGCCTGAAAAACATTTGCCTATTCTGTCTAATTCATATAATTATACAATATATAACACTTATATAGTGTGTATATAATATACACTGTATGAGAGCCAATATTGCATAGTGGTTTGAGTGTTGGACCACAGCTCTGGAGACATGGTCCGATATCCAGTTCAGCTAGGAAACCTAGTAAGCAAGTCACATGATCAACCCCAGGGAAAGGCAAACCTCCTCTGACAAAATCTTGCCAAGAAAACCTCATGATAGGGTTCCCTCAGGGTCGTCCTAAGTCAGAAATGACTTGGAGGTATAGGAACAAAAAAATCAATAAAACACTTGGTTATCTGCATGTCTTTATCTCCACATTACATTACTACAAAGTTGAGTGTGTGGAAAAATATTTTTCTATATAAAGTATTTTGTTACTTTGTTCACCTAGTATATGATTCATGTTTAACAAATCAAGTTCTGGTTCTATTGGAAATTTAACATTTAATATATATCAGATATCAGTATGTATTTCTCAGACAGGTATCCTTTTGCTTGAGGACACTGCCACCACATAAGGTAGAATGGCATGGGGTTACTTTGGCACTTCCAACAATTACTATTACTGTTTTTATATATTTTGGATAGTTTCTCCAATGTCAGGTACCTTCTGTTCAGTATTCTGTAACGGTTTTCGCTTAAATCATAACAAAGTGTGAATTTTCAATTTTTCTTCCAGGTGAGCTCCCAATGTTCTAACTGTAAAGGATGGCCAACGTTCTGTGCTCACTTAATCACTGAATTTTTTTTAATTTCTTGTTCTATAGTTCATTTAAGTAATAATTTATTTAATTTGATTATAATGTGATTATCTCTTTCAGATACCGCATTCATTTCAAGCCACGTCACTTGCCCTACCTCCTTAAATAACACTTTTTATATCCCTTGGGAAGTTGCAAAGCATAGTGCCTGGATAGCATCTACCAACCATATTAACTTACTATGGAACGTATCTGAGCTAAACACTTTGGGAACCCATGATTTAGTGGTGGGCAATTGAAGAGGGAATGGTAGTGAGGGCAAAACTGCTGTGTTCAGATTTTTGGGAGATTTCTTTGGTCATTTGGAGGTGAAAAATAAACTGTGGATTTATTTATTTTTTAAGTTTTACGTCTGGGGACTTTGGGAAAGAGCTTCAGGAGGTCAAAAGATTTTGCCCCAAGAGTAAGACTTTTCCCACTTCTGGTCTAGAGCGATTACATTTTATTTTTCAAGTATGTTTACTATCATATAATCAGCAACCAATATATTACAGTACAAAAAATAAATTTCCTTATACAGAGATTTCAATCAAGAAACCAAGCCATATCACAAACCTTTTCAATTACTGCAGTATTTGTACAGCTTTCATTAATTATCTTTAGGAGATAGTCTCTGCTCCTCTTTAGATGATTCCTGCATTCTTCTTGTTCTTCTAGTGACAGGCCATCATTCTCCATCTCTTCAGCTTTCCTCTGGAAAATCTATTCAAGAGAAAAAAAATCAATTATGGATGCAGTTTATGGAGTTGTGATGGGTTAGCGAGGAATCTACCAAATCTACTATATTTACCAGAGCAAGATTCCAATATGCAACAACATTTTTAATGGCTTCAAATGCTTGCATAGCATCCTCTGTTTTTCCATCAACAGCATCCAAAACAGCAAAAGCTAGGCGTGCTTCTTCTTCATATTCATCAACCTGAGAAACCTAAAAGTGCAATTTACTCCATTAGTTTTAAAGAACATATGTCTCAGTAGAGAAAAGTTTACAAATTTAAACTAAAGTATATATGAGTATCAATTACTAAGAAAATCATCTGATCTTGCACCAGGTTGGAATATCCCTTGATACACTGAAGCCTTCAAACAAAGATGCATAGTTGGCCATAAAAACATAATGTCTGTCCTGTTTATGTGATGCCAGGGCTGCAGGGATCCTTGGGCATACTTCCTGTGCCATGATGTACCCACACTGTTCCTTATGGGAAAAGTTGCTCCATTCCACTCTAGTTGTACCACATGTATCGGACAAAATATGCAGGTAGGACTGTATATTCTCTCTTCTCATGACTAGCAGCAGAAGACAGACATTATCATTATTACCATCGTCTACTAGATGGCAAAAGGTTCAGCTTTTTTGGCTAAGAATTCTTTATACCAGAGGCAGGCAACCTGTGGGCCTCCCAATATGTAATAACTCTGCAACTCTCAGCAGCCCAATAGTGAGAGATGAGAGCTGCCATTCAACGACTGGAGTGCCTCCCTTGCTTTCAAACAAAGGGCACACAGCTGCAGTTGTAAAGTTCCCCATTCATTACATACCAATGGGATAGCATACAGTATGACAGGCAATCTTTATACTGAAAGCTTCTCATCGACAAGCTTTATCTGAGCACTAACCTCTTTAAAAAACCATTAGGGGGAATCCCTGGACAGTTAGAAGTTTAGGGCTTTCAATGCATTAACCATTCAACTTTGTCACAAGTAGGATGGCAGCAAAAGGACCAAATCAGTGCAGACAATTTTATATATCTGGGGAAAATATATGCACATCTAAGTCCAAAATTTCCCCTAAATAATCAGGTTTCCAATTAGTGGCTGAATTCCTGCACCCAACTATGCACAAGCAGCAGCTATAACTGTTCTCTCAATTATACATGCTGCTGGAGGCAAAAGGTTAACTCCTATATGTCCTGATAACCTTTATGATAAATTAATGGTAAAGACCTACATATATGTCTGTTGAATGCACCCGACCAATATATGTTTTCCTTTCAAATGCTTGGGTCTGTAAATTTCAGTTTGTCAAGTGCGAACTGCATCACTTGAAGTTTTTCTCTCCTTATTTTTTTTTGCGCAGAAAAAATGGATCCATAGCCAACAAAAAAATCCCTTACACATCACACATGCTCTATGGGCTGTATGATTCTCACTCTTGATTTAACTGAACACTTTCATGTCTGTCCTTAAAACTAGCAGCTTATAACTGGTGCTTGCTTGCCAGTGTTGAGAAGGTAACCTTTATTTTGCCGAAGGAAGTAATAACAAAACATGCAGCTGGGAAGAAACTACAAGAAAAAAACTGAAAATTCTGCATTCCTTCTTTTACTACCTGGATATCTTCACTATGGAAATGTTTGAATAAGGGATCAATTGGTTCAGAAATACTCCTCTTCTTCTTGATTGTTTCCAGCATTGGCAGAACTTTTTTCCAATAGTAAACACTTCGTCCAATATATTCTCTTTGGTCATAGAATGAATTAAGGCTACAGCCCTGTGAAATAACAACTACAGTTATCTTATGTATTTAAAAGAACTTCAAAATTATAGATCCTTGTCTACAACATTTTTGCTTACTGTATATACTCATGGATAAATCTAGAAATTTAAGTAAAAAAAATTGATCCAAAAAACATGAATCGACTTATCCACAGGTCAATGTGAGTACTGTGCTTTAACTCTTATTTTAAAAAAGAACCACCCCCTGGAAGCACTGGAAGCACTGACTCCCTTTATTCTCTCATTCATCCAGTCTGGAGTGTGAGCACAAAGAGTTACACTTGCTGGAATTTTGTAAATTTGTTGGTATTGTTTTCCTTTGCTTCATACTTTACATCATTTGTTAGATGCTCCTTAAGTTTTATCCTTATGAAGCCGAGCCCTCCCTCTAGTCCATCTGCCTTGGTCCAGGCCTCAGAGGGAGAGAACTACCACCGGACCTGATACCCTTCCCCATCACCTTTCCCTTCTCCTTTTGTGTCGTGTCTTTTAGATTGTAAGCCTGAGGCAGGGAACCGTCTAATTATAAGTTTGTATGTACAGCACTGTGTAAACCTACAGCGCTATATAAATAAAGGTTAATAATAATAAATCCTCAACTTATCCAGGGGTCATATCAAAATCTTTAATTTTGGTCCCAAACCTGCCCTCGACTTATACATGTGGTTGACTTATAATTGAGTATATATGTTAATTACAAGCCTATATTGTACCAGCTTAAGTGTCAACTCTCAACATAGTATAAAATGGTAAGCAATTTGTAAAGGTCAAGGTAAAGGTATACCCCTTTGTCAACCATAGGGGGCAGTGCTCATCTCCGTTATTAAGCCGAAGAGCCAGCATTGTCAGGGCCAGCATGATTGCACAGAACGCTGTTTACTTTCCCACTGGAGTGGTACCTATTTATCTACTTGCATTTGCATGCTTTTGAACTGCTAGCTTGGCATAAGCTGGGACTAGTGATGGGAGCTCACCCCATCATGTGGCACCCGGGCCTCGAACTGCCAACCTGCCGATAATACAATCAACAGAGTCAGCATCTTAACCACTTGAGCCACTGCATCCCTTTCGTACAATTTGTACGAGGCAAAAAAGTACTGAAATGTCAGTAAAATTCTAATTATTTTTCTCACAATATTTAAATACTTGCAATTCTGCACTGGCTATATGAGATATAGAATCACAGAATCATAGAGTTGGAAGAGACCACAAGGGCCATCCAGTCCAACTCTCCATCAAAGCATCACTGACAGATGGCCATTCAGCCCCTGCTTAAAGACCTCCAAGGAAGGAGAATCCACCATACTCCGAGGGAGTATGTTCCACTGTCGAACAGCCCTTACTGTCAGGAAGTTCTTCCGAATGTTAAGGTGGAATCTCTTTTCCTGCAGTTTGCATCTATTGTTCTCTGTTCTAGTCTCTGGAGCAGCAGAAAACAAGCTTGCTCCCTCCTCAATGTGACATCCCTTCAAGTATTTAAACAGGGCTATCATATCACCTCTTAACCTTCTCTTCTCCAGGCTAAACATCCCCAGCTCCCTAAGGCGTTCCTCATAAGGCATGGCTTCCAGGCCCTTCACCATCTTAGTTGCTCTCCTTTGGACAAGCTCCAGTTTCTCCACATGCTTTTTGAATTGTGGTGCCCAGAACTGGACACAGTATTCCAGGTGGGGCCTGACCGAAGCAGAATAGAGTGGCACTATTACTTCCCTGGATCTAGACACTATACTTCTATTGATGCAGCCTAAAATTGCATTGGCCTTTTTAGCTGCCGCATCTCACTGTTGACTCATGTTCAACTTATGGTCTACTTGGACTCCTAGATCTCTTTCGCACGTAGTTTCATTCAGCCAGGTATCTCCCTTGAGAGTTGAGCTGAGAAATGAACTTTACAAGATTTATAGTCGTATAAAATGCCCACTGCCTACTTACTGTTTTAAGGAGACTTTTTGCCCAGTGCACAATCAGGGCTGGTTGAAGACCATGTTTTCCCAGAGCTCTAAGGATACTTATCTCATGTTGAACTAGAATCCTCACTTTTGCTGCTGTCCCAGGCCTGAAAGTAACATTTATAAAGAAATATGTCAGTTGTACAATACTGATCAAATAACCAGTTTCTTTCAATCATGTGCCAAAGCAAAATTACTTTCTTAAACTACCCTCTATTTTTCCAGCCCTCAAAGTCAAATGATTAACAGCTCCAGAGAGTTTCTTAGACTTTCAGAGTAGGTTTATGAAGTGTGGATGAGCTGCAGTGGAAGAAGTAATTGTCCCCCCCTCCCCAATTCCAATGGATTCTCCTATTCTTCTACAAATTCAAGATTGGATACTGTCTTTAATTATAACACGGATTGTGTTAACTAGCCATTTTAAAATATAAAATATCAGACTGGAAGTCACTCTCACAACAGGTACTGAGAGATTTTCTAGCAAGGTCCCATGTTAACATGTAGCATATGGATATGACGAGCCCAACATTTCACACTAAATATCAGGATTTCTATAAAAATGAAGGTTTCCCTTATCAAATCCTTCAACATGGTAAGAAGTCAATATGTAAGATTAAAGATACTGAGTTACTGATCTGACGTCTTTCACAACTTATCTATCACATCCTTGACAACAAAAAAGCAGTGACCATACTTACACAGCTCGTTTGTGAATTAGAGCATATACAGCATCCCACCAGGCTCTTTGCCTCTCAGTACAAAGTTGTTTGTATACAGGAAGTGGCAGAAATCGAGGATAATGTGCAGAGTACTGAGTATTGAACTTTTCTTGTAATTGCAAGTGGCTAGTGAATATCACCCCAAGTAGAAACACCTATTTTGCAAACATACGCATTCAAGTTATACAGAAAGCATTACTGTAAAGAGTCATATTCTAGTAAAACTGGTACATAAGGCATTTTCTTACTTCAAGGTCCAACATGCAAATTGATTCAGGAGCATTTGTATCAAGTCTTGAAGTTTCCTGGGGCAAATGGAAAAGCTGTTTTAGCCATTTGCGAATGACTTGTAGTGTTGGTAGTGAATTCCAATGCAGACCCAGCCATGTTAAGTGTTGGAGACTACCACTGTGAGCTCTAATGGCACCTAAAGACAAAAAGAGGTACTCATTTGATTTCCAGAGACAAAAAGATATTGCCTATGACACAAAAAGATAAGAATCATTCTGGGATTTTGGTTGTATAATTTTACGTCTTCTCATTCAAACAGGCCAAAAAGATATCACTCCATTTTGGTTTACAAAGACAGCTCTATTCACATTCTTAATTGAAAGACAGAAAGGAATCCCGTAGCACTTTTGAGACTTGGGGGCGGGGTGTAGCATAAGATCTTGTTGACTTTAGTCTGTTTCACTAAGTGCAAGTTCACTGAATACAGTTGGCTCTCTGTATCCCTGGATTCTTTATCCATGGATTCAAGCATCCACGGCTTGAAAATATTCAAATAAATAAATAAATTCCAACAAGCAAACCTTGAGTTTGCCATTTTATGTGAGGGACACCATTTTACTATACGTTGTATTTAATGGGACTTGAACATCCACAGATTTTGATATTTATGGTGGACATGGGCGTGTCTGTGTGTCTTAGATCCAAACCCTAGGGGATATCAAGGGCCCACTGTACATTCTTAACCAATTACACAGTTTAAAATGCAAAAAATGTATATTCAGTGGTGAATGAGGCAGTTTTTCTGATGCAGTTCTTCTGATACAAAGACATCACGAGTTATTAATCAATTGCTATATACTTGGCTAAAACATTTTTTTCCATGGGAAAATGATGCACTCCTTGAAGAGAAACAGGTCCAGAGGATATCATAAAAACAAAGTCCATTGTGATGCCAAATACATTATATGCTAAACCATTTATGTTCAGCCAGTCAGAGAGCTGCGGCATTAAAAGTATACATAAAGCTTTAATCATTGTAACATACAGCCATGTATAATCTAAGCTGAGGTTAGAAAGGTCCAGATTCAGCCCCCCCTGCCATTTTCCCATTTTAAAAAAATCAAAAGAAAGAAAACCTCCTACCCAACCAGCAATAAAAAACTGTTGCCCGCCCCCACCCCGCCTGCAAAGCCTTGAGAAGTGGCTGTATTTGGGCTGATTCCCTGAACCAGACGTGACCATTCAAAAGACTACCCATAGTAGTTGCTCATCCCTATCTAAAGTGTACTTTTGCTGCTTCCATCAGGAAGGGGAGTCCTTATGAGTCCCACTTGCAGGTACAGCAGTATCCAGTGGAAGTACACCTAAAGCATTATTGGGGAAGGGGAGACAAGAGTTTGTTTAAAAATACTGCATTTGTTACAGTGTTCATATCTAACTGCTTCTTTCATTATTTCATGCTTTAAGTTAAATTGCCTGCATCTGTAATGTGGAAAGTCTTTATGTAATATATGAATATATTCCCTACTCAAACCACATTCCTTACCAATATCGTATCTAGTTAGTTCTATGTATTCTGGTCCTTGTACAGCAACATTTCTGATATCATCAGTGCCAAGGAATGAGCTTTCTCGAGAAGAACCACTCCCAAATAATGCATCAAATAAAGCTGACTGGCCACTCTTGTTTGCAAATGATTCAACAATCTCCTTGAAGAAGTCTGGCTTGCCATAGCTCAAATTTAATAGCATATGTCCTGTAAAGGGAAAATACACATGGTAATAACAGTTTAAACCTAGTATGTATAATGCCAGCAGCCCTGAGATTAAATCTTATACACTAAGTTCTGCTACAATACAACAGTTGTGTCCTAAAAAGCCTGTGTTATAGTAATTTGCAGTCTAAACTAACAGGACATATAGGAAATAGGGTCTGAAAAAAAATCTTATTCTTATCTAAGCTATATATTTAATTTACTAATCTGGTGAAAATAAAAATAAAATTGGCTAGGTATTAGGATATTTGCATATTTGCTTGCTGCCACTGACTCCTTAATTGCTCCTGTACAGGCACACAACACTTGCTAGGCTTAGGCTCCCAGGAGCAGTAACAGCAATAAAGCTGCATCATTCATCCATCTATCCTTTTATCTATAGCTACACCTCTCCACAATTCAGGAGTTGATGTTTTGGCACCAATGTGGTTGAAATGGTCAAGAAGGAAAGGAGGAGAGGATGGAATGAGGTGGGATTCCTGGGAGGCAACCTTTCAGCTGGATGATCTCAAGAAAAGGTGTGTGGTGGATGGTGACTTGAGTTGTGGGGGAAGAGGAGGAGTAAATCAGAAAGAAGGGATGCTGTTGTGGGAAGAGGTGACAAGCTGGCAAGGGTTCTTTCTTCTTGGTAACTGTAGGTGTTGGAAATGGTGTTTTGGCAGCTGAGAGAATCATAGAATCATAGAGACCATGGAAGAGACCAAGTAGGTTAGCTGTTGGTCAAGTCTTTCTGTCCTATTCTTATCCCCAACCCCTGCAGCCAAAACAACACCTTTTCAAACCTACTTGGCTGATGAACTAAAATACTAAGATGAGGGGAAGTGGGGCTGCTGTTTAACAGCTGAAATGATTATTTATTCATTTAGGGTATTTATACCTCACTTTTCTGCAACAAAGGCTCTCAGATGGCTTACAAATTGTTAACTAGACAGTTCCCTTTCCCCAGGCTTACAATCTAAAAATACTGACATAAGAGGCGAAGGGAATGGCAGTGGCATCTGTCTCCAGGGCTACACATGGCAGAATTTGGTCTGCTTCTCTTCCTCCATGGCCAGGGTGGTAGCAGTAGGTCTGCAGATGGAGCGGGGTGGGGGGTGGGGGGGCTTTCATCTACTTTTGGATCTAGGCATGCTGGAGACCAGGTGCTGAGAAGCACCAACTTGCCAAGTCTGAACACTCAAGAAGGGAAATGTGCTACAGCTAATTAAAAAGTTTGCATTTTGTGAATAGTGTTCATCTATTACTTAACCATGTTATTGCAAATTTGGACTATAAAAACATGTGCTATATAACTTATTGCACTGCAGAGTTCAGAGAGTTTTATTGTTAACTTTAAAATTTTATAGAATAAAGGAGAGGAAACTGTAGGTCTGAAGATGTAGTAAACTAAATGTCATCTGTTGTAACTCAGGGGATTATGGAAGAAGTTGTGGTGGTATTCCCAGTTTTTTATCTGCTTTCAAATCCCTAGACTCCTTAGAATTAACATTGGTTTTGTTACTCTTTCAACTCGGTGACATTAACCATTACTTGGACGTACTTATTAAATGCTACTAATTTGATTTTATAAAGAACTGTTATGTTTATTTTCTTTACCAGATTGGCTTAGTCGGTCACAAGCTAATATTTCCAACTTTTCTTGTACAGCTTGATCTCCTTTTATTAGTTTTGATTTTGGTCTTGGAACCTGGTAGAGAATAGATAAGTATTAGAAATCATCTCTCCAGAGAAGATAAAACAGCAGTATTAAAAATAAGAATAAAATTATTTTGGGGCCTTGGCTAATCAAGTCATAAATTCTACCTTTTTACTTACAAAAGTAGGCTTCTATTAAAACTGGCCTCAGTGGCATTTTTTTAAAAGAGGTGCTTGAGATCCTGGTTGGTATGAGGATAAAAGAATCTGGCAAGATCTCAGTAAAAGCATCCCGAGGCCACATTTACAGATTCATAGCACTGCAATAGTGGCGCAAGGTACAATTGTTTGGTAATATGTCAAAACAGGAACTAACTGGTCGCATAGAGGAAGCAGCCATAATGCACTACACTATTTCTGAAACAAAGTAAATGGGGGAGCAAATCAGGGAGATCGGTATGAACATGAACTGTGCCTGTCTGTAGAGCACAACAAGTGGCATGGCCAGACTATATAACATTACTTCCAGACAGCAAGTGACACCTCGATTTCATACATTTTTTCCCTCCCTTTATTTGTATACACAAGATTAGTTAACATGCATAACAAGTTGTAAATGTTTCTGAAAATAGGAGTTAACCTATTAGAAAGTAGGAAACAGTGACCTAAGTTTCACGTCCATACCGGAATAGTCGCTACCACAGGGGTAAGCACCCAATCTTTGTGCTCTCTTGTTATTTTGCTTTGGTGGGGGAAAGCTATTATCTGCTTTTAAAATAAGAAACAATTGGAGCACCACTTTGTTTTCAAGATAAACTGCTCCCAGAAGCATGACTTGTCCTGAGCACAAGTTGTGTGCTTCTTGTGCATTCTTTATGAAAGCAAAGTTGTGCAGGTTTTTGCCACTGTGGCAGGGTAGCAGTAGGAGGTACTGCAGGTAGCCTGCAATAGATTCAAGGAGCACCAGTGTGGCCACCCCCAACCTTTGAACTTGTCCACTGCTGCTCTGTCCATTTTAAAACAGTTTTCTACAAACAAGTCATGTAAATACAGTGGTCCCCCGCCTTACGAATCCCCCGGGTTGCGAAAACCCCGGGATCCGAAAGGCGGCGGACCAGCTTCCTATCCCCCGGGATACGAAATATCCCCCGGGATACGAAGCGAAAAAAGCCGTGCGGCCCCTTTAAATGGCCGCGCGGTCCGTCCGCGAAAGCGGTCCCCCGGGTAACGAATACTTCCGGGATACGAAGGTAATCCCGGAACGGATTACCTTCGTAACCCGGGGGACCACTGTAAATGAAAAGCATGTTACCTGAATAAAGCTTACCTGAAAAGCTAGAAGGTAACACAAAGCAGCCAATTCAGAAATGGCCCTCCATAGCATCTCACTTTGCTGGGCCATTTTCAAGAGCAGCGTCCCAGCATGCATATAGAAGTGGCCTTTCATCTCCAGGAAAGTTACAGAAAGTTCATCACTTCCGGCTGCATGTGGCTTCACTGAATGAAGAGCATGATCAAAACTACAAGAGATGAGTGCACATGAGTAATAAGCAGCTTCAGGGCCCAGACCTTACTGCTACAAAACCAGCAAATGTGCATCTATGAAAATAAAACCTTTTCATTTATCTCTTTACTCTTTTGTCTCTTACTTTTCTTTGCTATTCTCCAGAAATGAGAACTTCAAATGTGCAAAGAAAAATGCCATTTTAAAAACTCCAGCTGACCCAAGGAGTTTTGATACAGCTATAACATGAAAACAGTGACACTCAACTACCAAAAGGGCTATCATTTAGAGCAAGGATAGGGATAAAGTGGCCCTGAAGCCATTTATGAGGCCCCAGCAGATCCATATTAGCTACAAAAACATTTCTGGGGAAAAAAGCATTTTTAAAAAAAAGTAATTAAAGTGCAAAAATGACTGCACCACCCAGAGCAATTTCATGTTTATGGACACTTCCATTTGTTAAACCTAGGGAGACTTAGAAACATAGCAAAATTGTTCTCATCCCAACTACAAGGTGCAGGTGCCTTTTTAGTCAATACCTTTTTTAAAAAAAACTTTAAAACTGTGGAGCATATGGCAGCAACTTTGGTCCAAAACACACTGCAGAAGTAATCCAGTTTGAGATCGCTTTAACTGCCCTGGCTCAATGCTAGGGAATTCTAGAAAGTGTAGCTTTGTGAAACATTTAGCCTTTTTGGTCAGAGAGCTCTGGTTCCACAACAAACTACAATTCCAAGATTCCCTAATACTGAGCCAGGGCAATTAAAGCAGTATCGAACTGTATTATTTCTGCAGTGTATTTTGGGCATTTATAATGTCCCATGTGAGGTCAGTCTTGTCCCCAACCCTTGGGAGCTGGCCATCCCAATTTATGAGTTTGTTATGCAAAATGAAGGTACCTTTCAAGGGATTCTCTGCTTTCCTCTACACCTCTGTTTGAAAGTGTCATTACAACCAGACTGGAGTAAGCCAACAAAAGATCACGATGTATCTTTCTCCAATTACTTTTATCAGATTCAGTCTCCTGTGCAGATTCCAGATATTCCTGCAGGAAATCATTCAAAAGTTATTGTTTCGTCAAACTTTGGTAAGCTTTGGCCATCAAATCACCAATACAGTGGTCCCCCGCCTTACGAATCCCCCGGGTTGCGAAAACCCCGGGATTCGAAAGGCGGCGGACCAGCTTCCTATCCCTCGGGATATGAAAATCCCCCGGGATACGAAGAAAAAAACTGCGCGGCCCCTTTAAATCGGCAGCGCGGTCCATTGAGTTTAGCGGTCCCCCGGGAAACGAAAGCTTCCGGGTTACGAAAGTAATCCCGGAACGGATTACTTTCGTAACCCGGGGGACCACTGTATATCCATTATGCAAGGTGAGATCCCATTTCATTAACTTATTTTACATTGAAATTCAATAGCCTATAACTAAAGTGAAAATCTTATTCTGCACAATATTATTGGGAGTTATAAGGCAGAGATATTTAACACTGTATTTTAGAAGTCAGAATATCATCATTTCAGTAGACACCAAAAGGGAATAAAAGTCAGTAATTTTCCAGGAACTGTAAAGTCATTCTCCCTCACACCCATGCTATACCACATATAGGTGTAGGGTAACTGTCAGAACAAAGTCTACTACTACTGCATACTTAATGCGCTAAATCTATTTACTGCAATAAATCAACATAATGCATGGGGGCCTTAATAAATATACTTTCTTAGCAGCTGCATTCATACTCCAGATCACTGGGGCAATTCTGTACCACTAGCAAAGTAAATGAAGAAGAAAAGCAAATTCTGTTCCACAAATACTTGCACAAGAACTAATGGATAGTTCTGATGCATCTGCTTATGCTTGAAGCTGAACACACAGAAGCTACTCTTTCCATTTAGTCTCAATTTAGGATGATAGAATCTTAAGAGTAGGAATTGACTACAAGAGCTATCTTGTTTTATCACCTGACATACAAAAATACATAACTAAAAGCTCTCCTACACTGTCCAGCCAATGGTTTCTAAAGACCTTAAACAATCTCTGTTTAAAGACCTCTACAATAGACCATCTAGGGGTCATGTAGACAGGCATACTGGAGCAGCCTGAGGTTTCCAGATCTGGTTGCCTCCAATCAGTGCAGGACCATAGCGACTGCATGGCTCAGACCTGATCTGGCCATCACTGAGGTCTGAACAGGCCACCGGCAAAAAGCTGACTTTCCCCATTCCTTTTAGTCTTAGCTTTTCCCATCCAAGTGTGTTTTCCACATGGCTTCCGGACACTCTGGAGGCATGTATCATCTGCACACCCAACCTCCAAAGTGGCCAGAAGCTGCTCTTTCCTGCCCATCTGTTTTGGGTCCTAGTCAATCTATTTGACTGTTGTACAGCTCTTACAGTAAAAAAATCTTCCCAACATTTAGATGGAATCTTAATTTGAATCCACTGGTTCTTATTCTAGTCACTAGAACAGCAGAAAACAAGGTTGCTCCATCTTCTACATAATATCCCTTCAAATATTTAAAAACAGCTATCATGTCATTTCTTGTCCAAATTAAACACACTGAGTTCCCTACATTGGTTCCCATAAGGCTTGGTTTTCAGGCCTTTGATCATTTTGGTTGCCCTTCTCTGGACACCTTCCAGATTCTTCTATACAACCTGCTTTCACATCTGAATCAGACTTTCTATGAGCTGAAGAAACCTTCTGCACATAGAAGAAAAGCTACAGATTCAGACTAATAGAAGGAAAATGTGACCCCATGAGGCCACAATCCTTTCTTTAATTGCTTGCTTCAACCATTCCTTTTACCATGTAAATGGCCTGTTACAATGAAGAAGGTTATGCAGGTTTTAATTATTTAAAGGATGTACACTATAACATTCTCCAAAGGGAATGTTTCACAGCGCAAACAAAAGAAAATACAACCACATAGACCTTAAGTGTCTGTACAACACACGAGCACCATTCCAAGCTTGACTGCAAGGAAATTTTCTTCTCTGCTTCTTGACAATGTGTCACAGCATCTCTAAGTCTTTTGTTTGACATGTACAGTTTCACTAATCTGATGTTAATGTATACATCATCTGGTCTGGCATGCAGTTCTGACTGGATCAAATCAAAAAGCTGATTCCATCCATCTTCACTTTTGCAATCCAATAGACGCTCCTATGGTGAAGATGTAAGACAACATAAGGATATAAGACAAATTGAAAGTAATGTGCATGCAAACACGTGTGCATGTATGCATGCAGTTTTAACATCAAAAATGGATAACATCATCCCCTCCCCGCCCCCACTGTTAAGAAATGGCAGTGTATGATTAAACTAGTTTGAAACTAAGTCAGTTCTCAAGTTAAGGACATAAAAATTACCAGTACATGTATTTAGTCCCTCAGTTTTTTATTCTGTTTACAGATTTCAAATCACTGAAAAAATTATTACATGTTCTTAGGTATCCATTCGTGAAATTAGAAGAAAAGCCTCAGAATAAAGAAGACTAATAAAATTACTCCTGCTGTACTACTGCCGTGTTTAACTTTTGATGCTGTCAGTTCTATGTAAGATGTCCAACCAATGGCTGTTATTTACCCACTAAAGCCAAATCAAATTAAGAATCGAAAAGCAACATGCTGTTCTATAAGCAAACAACACTAAATTACTTTGCAAAAGTAAAGGATAACAAAGTATTTTAAATACAACTGTGCACACTGTCACATTATTCAAATTTAAAGGAAGGTTTACCTTCAGGCGGAAAACTATAGGACTTCCAGGAAACACCTTGGCTGCTCTCTCAACCCAGTATTTTGCTCTTCCATCAGTAATGTCATTATTGCATAGTAGTTCGGCAATTTTTAATATAAGATCTTTCTGTGTTGGGTTCAACTCCACTGAGCGCTAAAAACCCCATTAAAGAGAAGAAATATATCCAGTTTAATTATGTGTTTCTGCGTGACGGAATTCTGCAATTACAGAAAGCTGTAACTCATTAGCCCAAGTTAAGGAAGCTTAAATATTTATGAATATTTTAATGTTGCATTTGTAACTAGAAGAAGTGAACCCAGTGCTATCTGGTTCTGTACCTAGTACTCGAACAGGGTGTGTTGGATCTATTTTTCCACTCCTTGTAATTTTACCAGCAATGTCCCTTTGCCATTCTCCTGCCAGTTTTTTAACCTAAGGAAATTGTGTAGCAATACCTTGACTCCTTCCTGTTTTCTCCCCCCCCCCCCCCCCCAATTGTCAGGAATCTTAGCAGCATTACTTCAAGGTTCTAGCCTTTTTGTGGGTAAGCACTTTGTTTCAGTGAAGCTAACACTTTGAATCTGAATGGACCAATATGATCCCATTTGAAAAACAGGGTGGTAAGAATTAGCCATGACTTTTATTTGACCAGATACTGACATGCTGGAATGGTTGATGACTTAAGGGGGGAAAGGATCAGGCAAAGCTGCTAGAGCTCAGAAGTGTGAGAAGAAAAGGAAGTGTGCTGGTTTGTGCACATAAGTTGCTTGATATTCAGAGCATAACCTGGATAAGATTCAGTAACTTGGACAAATGACAGCCATGAAATACATTTACATTAGCATTACCTATTATAAGGCTAACAGAACAGAGGTCTATGATACAAGAGTTAAAAGCTCCATGGGAAGTCACCCCTTCTTATTTCCTGCTGTTTGAGAGCACAAGCTGGATCATACCAGAAATGAGTTAAAATGTTTCTCTTTTGCTCATGTACTTTACATAAAAAGGAAAGAAAACTAATCAGGCAATGATCCATTTAGTGAGATAAGCTAACTATACTGGCTGAAGTGACATGTTAATTATTACAAAACTTAGCAAATGATTTTGCCAAATCTTTGGGCACTAAATACTGAATATACTTAAATAGGAATTTCAATCACAATGTCTAGCAGCCATGTACACAAAGAATACTGTCAGTCCTTTCTCACCTTGTAACAGCCTACAGCTTTCTCTATGTTATCTTCAGCTTCATAGAGTTGTCCCAAGAATTTGTGTGCCTTGGGATCTCTTTCTTGAACAGCAAGGTATGTAGATATGTATCTTTGCAAAAAATAGCATAGCAAGTTAACATGACAGCAATTAAAGACTTGTGACAGTTCTCACTATAAGAGAATCAGGAGCCCGAAGATTTATGTATATTATTTATAAATTCAAAACACACTATTCAGTGTTAAAGAATACCCAGCACTATTTATTAACTTAAATCCCACCTTTCTCCAACTTGGGATCTAAAGTGTCATACAAGATTTTAAAGGCACAATACAATTTAAAAACTTTTAATACGAAACATGTAAAAACATGATTAATCTAAATTTCTATTTTTTAAAAAGAACAAGTTATAAACAGCATTCCAACCAAATTAAAGACCTGTTATCTGTTACATCCACTCAAAACCAAAAGCTTTACTAAATAAAAGGATCTTTACCTGATGTCAGAAATACAGTGGGGAGGGGGCAATCAGACCTCCTGGGGAATGGTGTTCACATGGGACAAGCCAGCAAGGCGGCTGTCTCTTGCATCTTACAGGCCAATGGGTCTGGGATAGTGGTGAGTGAGACCAAGAGAAAGCCTTCCCTTGCAGATACTACAGACAGGCTCATATAGAAAGATAAGGTTTTTCAAATAGTCTGGACTCAAGCTATGTAGGGCTTTAAAGATGATAACCAGCACTCTAAATTCCGCCTAGAAACAGACAGGTAGCCAGTATTGTTTTTAACAAGGGGGTTATATGATCCCTACAACCTGCCCCAGTCAGCAACCTGGCTGAAGTATTTTAGATCCACTGAAGTTCCTGAACTGTTTTCAAAGGCAGTCCCAAATAGTGTCCTCCAGTGGTTCAAATGGGATGGAACCTGGACATCCAAACTCAGATCTGAGTCCAGGGACACACTCAAGGTATGAACCTGTGACTTCAGGGGAAGTGTAATCCCATCCAACACAGGTTGAATCCCTATGCATTATTTCTGTATAGTCAGCCCTTGGTATCTGCAGATTTGCCATCCACAGATTGAAGCATGCATGGATGGCAAGCCCACATTGAGGTAGAGGAGGTGGCAGCAGAGAAGGCGGAAGAGGGAGAGCAGGTTAGAGCCTGAGGCTGGTGCCAGGATCCCACTGGCTGATTCAGAGGCAACCTTCTCCTCCCACCCCTAGCCTGACATTTAGCTGAAGTGCCATTGTTTGCAATGGTGGTACGGCCACGTGGCCGCACCGGCATTAGGAACAATGCGGACACAAGTATTTGCCAATTTTGGTATTGGCGGGGGGCATGGAAGAACGGATCCCCTGAGGATACCAAGGGCCGACTGTACTACATAAAACATGTATGAAAAATTTCCCAAGTCCTTATAAACATACTACTGTATTTGCCACACACAAAACTGGAAGCCAGAGATCTCTCAATAGAAAGTTCTCGAAATCTGAAAAGGAGCCATTAAGAATCACAGCATAAACATCTCTTAAACAGGTTTCTTAAGAGATCTATTACCTTTTAGCAAGTTCATATTCCTTTGCTTCATAGTACAGTTTGGCAAAAAAGAATCCTTTCATGGATTTCTGAGAAGAGAAGAGATAAATGTGAGTGTTGTTTTAAAATTGCTAACAAATTGTTTGGATCTTATGATGGGACAGATTTCAACACTTCCACATTCTAGAGCAGTGGTCCCCAAACTATGCTATTTAAGGGATTTTGGACTTCAGCTCCCAGAATCCCAGACTAACATGGCTGAGGCTTCAGGGAGCTGAAGTCTAAAATCTCTCAAAGGGAACAGTTTGGAGACCACTGTTCTAGAGGCTACAGCTTTTCATTTCAGAATGGAATAATTCAAACGATTCCAGATTGTCAACAGTTTTAAAGCTACTGGCCCTTGATCTTAGTAACAACCATTTCTGCCATGCAAATACCTTATGCTCACAAGCACTCTTAACATTTTAAAACTTGATAGCATATATTTATGTTATAACAACACATTAAAATAGATCAAGACAGGGATGAAGTGAGAGACACATGTCTCAAAGTTGGAAGGGTGGCTATTTAAGGACACTTAGGGAAGATTGGAATCGGTGAGCTGTGAACTAGTAACTTCAAGAAACCATCCTTAGGAAGCTCCTCCCTCACCAACGAAGGTCTGGGTCGATGGATGTTCCAGGGTGAAGAACTTTCACCGACCCATACATTGTGTAACCACAGCCCTATTTGCCCATCATTTCAACCTGCCTTGGGAAGTCCAGGAACAGCCATTGCTTTTTTTGAATGATTATGTCCCTCTCACTTCAGAAAGAAGTCACAAATACAATACAGTGGTCCCCCGGGT
Organism: Urosaurus nigricauda; assembly: GCA_034509955.1. Lineage (NCBI taxonomy): Eukaryota > Metazoa > Chordata > Lepidosauria > Squamata > Phrynosomatidae > Urosaurus > Urosaurus nigricauda. The sequence continues at coordinate 108,766,933 of JAOEGL010000003.1, read as the reverse complement.
TACGAAGGTAATCTGGTCCGGATTACCTTTCGTAACCCGGAAGTTTTCGTTTCCCGGGGGACCGCATTAGATGGACCGCACGGCCGATTTAAAGGGGCCGCACGGTTTTTCTCCTTCGGATCCCGGGGGATCCTTCGGATCCCGGGGGATATTTTTTGGTCCCGCTGGTTTCGGGTCCCGGGGATTTCGTTCCCCGAGGGATTCGTAAACCGGGGGACCACTGTAGCTCATTCTAATATTTTTACAACAGAGCAATTAGATCACAGATCTCATAAATGCAGCATACTAATCCCATCCCATTAGCTTTATTATTTTGCATAGTCAACTTAGAATTACAGTGGTCCCCCAGGTTACGAAAGTAATCCGTTCCAGGACCCCTTTCGTAAGCTGAAAAAAATCGTAACCCGGGGGACCACTGTAAGTATAGGAAAACACTTGGCGCGATTTGAATTTCGTACCGCTTTCCTTTCTTAACCCGGGTTTTTTTTCATAACCCGTTGCCGTTTTTCTGGCCCCGGCTCTTTTGTACCCCGGGGGATTCGTAACCCGGGGGACCACTGTATATCAATATGTAACACAAGTCCACATCATGCTTAAGTCTAGTTTTTTAAACTACACAATTGATTCTCCAATTACTAATTAATTTCAGTTAAAATGGTTACAAAACCAGTGAGTATTTATTGTTTCATGACTGCAAAACTAAGTGTCACATTCAATCGCTGACACATACAACAATTTTATGATTTACAGTAAGGCATCCTGAGGAATTGTTGGCTATAAAGTTCTGTTTCACATATTCACATGATGTGGTCTAATATATATGACTAGAACTTTTACTATAGTTCCTTCTTTTTGTTGTGTGCCTTCAAGTTGTTTTCAACTCATGTTGACTGACAATAAGAATACATGCAAGGCCTCTGACTGTATGTGCAGGGAAACGAAACAAGCAAGCAAGCAATTTTCTTGGTGTTGCTGTGTGCCTTCAAGTAATTTCTGATTTATGGCAGCTCTAAGGCAAACCTAATAAGGGGGTTTTCTTGGCAGAATTAGTTCAGAGAGGGTTTGTCTTGCTTTCCTCTGAAGCTGAGAGATAGTGACTTGCCAAAGATCACCCACTGGGTTTCAGTGCCTGAATGGGTCTCCAGAGTCATAGTCCAATGCTATAACCATTACAACCACTCTGGGTCTCAAGTCTTTCTTACCTTCTGCTAAATCTGAGAATCTAGTTACTATTTCTTTTCTTTTCTTATCGTACCTATCCTTGGGGAAATTATATAATGGAACTCTACCCATCTAGGGTGCTTCCAGCTAACGCCGGTTGGGACAGAGATTTTGCGGAAGCTATGAATTCTGCAGCATTCACCAGCTGTATGGCAATTTGCCAGAACACAGGGAAAACATCTAAAGATAGGCAAGAACACATATTCTTCAGCCCAGCAGAGCTTTTCTGTAACAGCTTAAAGCTACAGAATGATGGTAATGATAAATTTCGTTTCTTTCCCGCCCCTCCTCAAGGCTCAAGGTACAGCATGTTAAAATACACAACACAATTAAACTCAAAATTAAAACAGAACTCTAAAAATCATTAAATTACAACCATAAAAGCTCATTTTGGGGCTAAACAGACAGGCAAAAAGAGGTGCTTTCAGGTTGGCTTGAAGGCGTGGCGTTTAGATGACCCATGCCTTGAAGCCAGCAGAAAAGTGCCCTTATGCAGAGAAAAGCTGTTTTAAAAAAAAAAGCAGCTTTTTTCCACTTTTTCTTGGCTTGAAGCCAGGTCATGTGGTCATGACATGAGCACTCCAGCTGCCTTGGGAGCCGGTGGTGCGTTGGTGGGGTTTCAATGTGGCTTTAGAAAAGGCAGCTTCAAGCCACTTTTTCCTGCCCATCTGTTTTGCCTCATATAGATTAAAAAATCATGTCTTAAAATTGACTGGGTAGGCCTGCCAGAAGAGATGTGCCTTTAATGTACCTTTAAATGTCATTAGCATTTCCGGCTATCTATTCCAGCAAGTCACTCCATATTTTAGGGAGAGCAGACAAAAAGGTCCCTTGGGAAACCGTTGCCCATCTAGTCCCGGCCAGTTGGAACAAATATTTCCCAGAGGATCTGAGTTGTACAGATGGCAATCCTGTTGGTAACCTGGACCTAAACTATGTAGGGCTTTAAAAGTAATAACCAACACTTTCTACTTTGCCCAGACAATAACTGGCAGCCAGTAGAGAGATTTTAAGATCGGTATGTTGTGATCATTCCTGGATGTATCCATAATCAGTCTGGCTTACATATTCTGAGCCAGTTGGGAGTTTCCAGATTTGCTACAAAGATCCCAAAATGTAGAGCGCATTGCACATGCGCTACCATCTTCAGGTCGTCTAATTCTAGGAAGATACCATAAATCATCCAAGACAAAATGAATAATGCTTCGTGTTCATGGCTATCAATGGTCAAACTGGCTTTCAGTATTGAAAAACAGCCAAGTCAGGTATCCTGTTTATTTCTTTGGTTGAAGTGCACACACTATGCATAACTATTACAAAAACTGCCAAGTGATTCTCATAATTTCTGAGTATGTTTAGCCTGGAAAATGGTTTTCATTCCACTGTTCTGATGAAAGACACGTTTTTCAGTGTCCTGCTGAAGATTAGTATTCCTCTCCACACGAATGTAATGCAATTCAAATAACAACTGCTCTAGGGCAACAGGGACTAATGACTATTTTTCAGTTGTAACACAACAATCTTTTTCTTTTGCTGCAAGAAGAAAGAAATAATGTTTCCTTGTTACTTTAAAATATTGGCTGCAGGCAGTGATTTGGAGATTTAGGAAGGATGTGGGGCCAATATATCAATTTTAAAGGGTTAAAAAAATCAGCACTTTGTTAAAACCAATACTTAGAAAAATGAGGATTAATCTGTACAATAAAAAACATTTTTAAATAAGTCTCAACAAAATAGAACATTTGCTAAAACAGGAAGAGGGATTCTTCTCTAATCCCTGCCAGCTCATAAATCACAACTGCAATAACTACCAGAATCAAAAGTGAAACTTAAATAAAGCTTCTACTTTCTCTATTGTGGCCCTTGTCAAAGTAGATAGAGTTCAGGAAGGAAAAATCTCCATGGACTTTCAGGACAGAAAGTTTTCAAACACATTTACAGTAGTTCACTTTTTAACTATCAAGCATGAATTCTAATTAAGCAAGTTTGGGAAAAGCATTAAAGACTGATTAAGAACAGACAACTGTTGCCTACCGTAACTAATGCAAATATCTACACATGGACAAGGTTCATAACATTTGGAAGGAAAAAGCAACCTATGTTGCATGCTTTGGGGTGGTTGTACGATTGCTGTTGTTTTAACAGAAGTGTTTAAAAAGCTAACACAGGAATTGAAAGGTAGATGCCAACAAAACAACTCGGGTTGAGAGTTTGAAGAATATACTTCACAATTGCAATAATACCCCTCTCCAGCGGACAGAAATGACACAGACTGTCAAAGACTATAATGATAAGTGAAGAAACCTGAAATGTCCAATGGAAAACTAATTCTAAACAGAATCTGCTTCTTTGCAATTCCCACCCACAATGGCTGAAATAACACATCTTGGGCCAACAGGGATGGTAGAACAAAAAAACAGAAAGATATTCAAAGGATTCAGTGAAGTGGCAAAAATAATAATAATGAAGATTTATCATAAATATAGGTCAGGCATTGTAGGACTAAACTGCTGTGCCCTCAATTTATACATGAGGCTGCCTTATAGTTGAATATATACAGTAGTTATTTATGTTCACAGGAATAATGTTTCTAAATAACAAATCTATTGCTTTATTATCTTAGTAATATAGCAAGGCCAATCCTTAGACCTGGCTACCATTGCTCTATGGTCTTTCTTCATAGTGAGAAATTGTCACTACTGCATTCTGAGATTTTTATATAGTGCTGTAAATTTACACAATACTGTACATACAATCTTATAATTAGACGGATCCCTGTCCTCAGACTTACAATTCCACCACTGGACATATAGTCCAGCTATATGTAAGAACGTGGAGAAAATGCGTTACTTCTCACTCCCCACCCCCCAGTATTCTTTCATTAGTGTTTCAGATGCTTCCTCCCATTTTATGACACCGAATCACAGCGCTGGAAGAAGAAACCCCAAGGAAAATCCCATTCTGCCATGCAGGAACACACAATCAAAGCACTCCTGACACATGGCTATCCAGCCTCTGCTTTAAAATCTCCAAAGGAGACTCCGCTACTAACCAAGGGAGAGTGTTGTACTGTTGAACAGCTCTTATCTTCAGTATGACTTCCCTTTAAATGTTTAAACAGGGCTATCATACCACCTCTTAACCGTCTCTTCTCCAGGCTAAACATACTCAGATCTCTAAGTCTCTACTCATCAGGCATGGTTTTCAGACCCTTCATAATTTTGGTCCCCCTCCTTTGGACCTGCTCCAGCTTTTCAACATCCTTGTTACTGGATCAGCTTTTAAAAATGTCATTGTGCCAGTGTGACTGTACTGGCCCCAGTCATTAAACTGTGGTCAAGCAAGTAGCAATAAATATTGGCTGATGTGCTTGTTTCCCCATGAACCACCTGCAGAACTATAGTTCCAACAGTGGTATTCCAATCACTTTTTAAAATCATGGCTTGATCCTGGCTAATAATAATAATTAGTAAGTCTTTATTATGACACACCACTCTTAGTAAAATGCAGGGCAAAGTGGGTGGGTCTCCAAAAAACTTCAGAAAAGGCCATTAGCCTACATCTAGACGGACAGAAAAAACAGACAGAAACAGCAGCAAGTCTTTTGGTTGTCAAGGAGAGCCCAGAAAAAGGATGTTGTGCTTTTAAGAAATAAAGAGTCAGAATTTGCACAGGTTATTCATTCTCCCTCCTCAATGATACAAGGATGGAAGAAGCACCACTTCATAGGATTTTCTTTTATATTATTACAGTCCAAGCTTATAGACTTGTTCCTCCATGTTTGCAGCTTTGACTTTTGTGGCTTTGACTATTCAGAGATTTTATTAATATGCTCTCTAGGAATTTCCAGGGCAATTCTATGATCAACTTTAACCAAAAGTTGCACTGAAGGACCTAGAGATTCCTAGAGAGACCACTCCCCTAGGCATTTGTAGCTCCTTCAGTGCAATTCTATGGTCAATGTCTGGCAGATGTTGACAACAGAGCTGCTCTGGAGGACCTAGAGAGGTGTTCTCTCAGGTAAAAACATAGTGTTTTTGTTATTTGCGGTGTTTCTATATTCACAGGAGTCCTGTGCCCATAATCCCAGCAAATGTGGAGGGATATTTTCATCTATTCAGAGGTGAATCCCAATGAATTCAAGACCTAAGACTGCAAACTTGACACCCCAAGTTTGCTTGGTTCTCTAACAATCCAGACCCACTGGAGTGCAGCATCTGTTCTCAATCAAGGAGGCTCCAGGTGCGCTGAGCTGCAGCTCCCAGAATCCCTGCCCAATAATGATGTTCCATGGGGGTTATGGGAGTTCACACCCAACATTTACCACTCATTTGGTCCTCTCTTCAGGGCACAAAACTCACTGGTGTCTTGGAGCTGGGCATCACCTGTTCCTCCAGCCTGACCTACTTCACAGGGTTGCTGTGAGGATAGAGCGTGCATGTGGGGAGTTATGTACACCGCCTTAAGCTTGTTGATGGAAAAATGAGACAGAAGTGTTGCTAACTAGCAACAACACAGGCCTGCAGCAAGAACAAAACACCATTCTCAATGCTATAGCTGTGTATAATGTATTTTAATTTGGGGTACTAAATCTGAACAACACACAGTTCTTTCACAAAGTTGTTACTCAGCTTTAATTAAGTGTGGACGCTGATGTTCTGACTCCTCTTTGTGATTTGACTTTTTTACCAGCAAATTAAAACTATTTTGAAAGTCTATAGTGTATGCCATTACAAAAGGTAATCCATATAAAGCATAAAATATAAACAGAAATACATTGGAAAAAAATATATTGCATTACTAAGTTAAAATTGTCTTTAAAACAAAATAAAACAGAACTAAAAAAAGGTGAGGGCTCAGATCTAAATACGCATAAGGATCAAATATGCTAAAACTATATAGCACTGATTTGCAAAGTTGAGGATATTAAAAAATAGTTGGGGTTCAAATCTATCTTGTAACCCAATCATCGTTTTTACAGACCTTCCCCCTTATAATTGATGCTTAAAAAGCAAAACAGGCTATCGTTCCAGAAATGTTTATTTTGGTTTCCCCTAGTAAAAAAGTGACCAAATATGAGTCAGAGTTGTTTGGTACCAACCCTAACTCTTTGTATAAGGCATTTTTATATCTTTATAAATTGGGCACTCCAATAATGAGTTAGTTCTTCAACTGTACTCTTTGCAGGATCCTTTCAGTCTGCCACATTTTACACCACAGAAATGTCAAAGCAAGTTGTGTGTGTGTGGGGGGGGGAGAACTGTATGTGATGGAGCAAATCTGAGGGAATCAGATTTGGATTTAGAATACCAAAATCTCTATAAAACCAGCATTTTTTTAAGGTCCTTGGTTGTGCAGGCCTGTGCAATTGAAAATGGGGTTGGGCTCTGGAGACCACAAGGTTTGCTTCTCAGCCTCCAAGACTGAAAAACCAAGGCACACAAAGGGATCTTGCAGCACCTTTGAGACTACAGTGGTCCCCCGGGTTACGAAAGTAATCCGTTCCGGATTACTTTTCGTAGCCCGGAAATCTTCGTTTCCCGGGGGACCACTTTAGTGGACGGACCGCGTGGCAAATTTAAAGGGGCCGCGCGGTTTTTCCCTTTCGCAACCCGGGGTTTTCTTCAGATCCCGGGGGCTTTTTTGCGGCCCCGGCGGTTTCGGGTCCCAGGGATTTCGTTCCCCGGGGATTCGCATCCCGGGGGACCACTGTAACTGCTAAGATAGAAGTTAGTAGCATGAACTTTCCTAGACTGGAGCCTAGAAAGAGAGAAGTTGTTAGCATGAGCTGTCATAGGGTTATTATTTCTCCAGTGTGGATGCAACCTCAGAAACAAGAGCTAGTGTGGTGTTGCGGCTTCAGCGTCGGATTGTGACTCTGGGGGCCAGGGTTCGAATCCTGGCTCAGCCGTAGTGGGAACCCACTTGGTTGACCTTGGGCAAAAGTCACACTCTCCTAGCCTCCTCAGGGGAGGGAGGCAATAGGAAAAAAACAAGCAAGCAAAAACCCCACCTTGCCAAGAAAACCCCAGGATAGGTTTGTTTTAGGGTCAAAAACTGACTTGAAGGAACGCGACAGGAATGTGTATTTAACAAAATGTACTATATATGTATATACCAAAAACTTTGCTAGGTCTTACTTTCAGAGCAGGCCTTATTGTTTAGCAATTCAGCAAAACCCCTACCAGGTCTTATTTTATGGGGATGTCTTATTTTCAGGGAAATGGTACACACACACACACACATTTATATACAATGAACACAGATTATATATATATATATATACACACACACACACAATTTTATATATGTATATGTATAATGCACACAGATTATATACACACACATATTATATATATATATATATATATACACGCACACAAACATATTATATATGTATATGCATTACATATATAGATATACACATATTATATATATATTATGCACACAGATTATATATATATATATACACACACACATATTTTATATATATATACACACACAAACATATTATATATGTGTATACATTATACCTATCTATAGATAGATATACACATGTTATATAGATATTATGCACAGATTATATATATAAATATATATAGACACACGCACATATTTTATATATACACACACAAACATATTATATATGTGTATACATTATACCTATCTATAGATAGATATACACATATTATATAGATATTATGCACAGATTATATATATAAATATATATAGACACACGCACATATTTTATATATACACACACAAACATATTATATATGTGTATACATTATACCTATCTATATAGATATAGATATACACCTATTATACAGATATTATATAACATATGTCATATATATATATATATATATATAATACATATATTATATATAATATACACACACACGTAATACACACACACAAATATATATATATATATATATATAAAAGAATATGACCATAGCTCGCTCATGCTGCCTTAGGGTCGCGCAGGCAACCAATACAACAACAAGGAAGGAAGGAAGGCAGAGCGCTCCCGCCAATCAGAGGTTGGGAAGCGAACGTGACGTCACACGCAGAAGAAGGAAAGAGAAGAAGACCCGCGCCCCGCCCCGCCCTTCCTCCAGTGCGTCCGTTGGAACTGACTACAAAACGTTAACGGCACGCGCCGGGCGCGCGGCGAAAACAAACACGAGCCCCCCCCTCCCACACACACACTCTAAGCGGCCGTTTGGAGGAACGAGCTTCCAAACTGACCAATCACCGCCCGCCTTTGAACCCCTAATTAGCATAGAGGGGGGGGAAAGCAGTGACCACCTAACCCCCAATTCTCAGCCCCCCCTCCCTCCTTCCTTCATTAGAGCCGCCTTCTACTCCATTCCACTCGCCTCTCTGGGAGAAGAGGCCTGGGCCTGCAAGGAGGACACATAGCGGTCCACTTCCGCCCGGCTCCGCCTCATCATCATTTGGCTCCAAGACTCAGCCGAGCCGGAGCCCCCGAAGAACTGCGCTTCTGTTCTTCTTCTCCCTGAGAGTGGTGGTGATGACGCAATCAAGAGAGCGACGGCAGCCGCGGAGACGCCTTCTTCGTCGCCACGGAAGTGACGCTATAACACCGGAAGTGGCGCACAGGCGTGCTTGCTTTTATCGTAAAGATAAAAGGGGCGTTCCTAGCGCGGAAACCGAGTCGCCGCCACCACCACCACCACTTCTCGCGAGATTTCGTACGAGCTCTCGCGTTATCTTGATGAGGCCTATAATATATATACTGTATTGACATTCATTAGAGACTTTGGACTTCAGCTCCCAGCAGCCTCAGCCATGTTGGCCAATACTCTGGGATTCTGGGAACTGAAGTCCAAAATCCCTCAAAGAGCACAGCTTTTAGTGTCTAATTCTTCTTATTATTTTTAATTAATTTTCAGCACACACATAATAATACAATAACATTAATTAGTCACTACATCTAACCATCCTTAATCTCTACAGTTCCCTGTTACCTGCATATATCTCTTTAACATGTCAAAACTAATTTTTATTCTTTTTATTCATTTTTCACAGGCATAATATCACCATAATATTAATAAGACCTGGTATAACATTGATCATTTGCATCCAGCCATCCTTAATGCTCACAATCTCTACAGTCCCCTATTACCCTATATATTTCCTTATCAGTTTCCTATATTATTTATCTAACATCTCTAAACTAATCCTACTAACCTATCTTTTAACACCAACAAAAACATTCCATATATATATATATATATATAATGTTATTTATCTAACACCTGGCTGAATGAGACATGTGAAAGTTAAACATGAGTCAACAGTGCGATGCAGCAGCTAAAAAGGCCAATGCTATTTTAGGCTGCATCAATAGAAGTGTAGCGTCTAGATCAATGGAAGTTATAGTGCCACTCTATTCTGCTTTGGTCAGGCCCCACTTGGAATACTGTGTCCAGTTCTGGGCACCACAATTCAAAAAAGATGTGGAGAAACTGGAGCATGTCCAAAGGAGGACAACTAAGATGGTGAAGGGTCTGGAAACCTTGCCCTATGAAGAACGCCTTAGGGAGCTGGGGATGTTCAGCCTGGAGAAGAGAAGGTTAAGAGGTGATATGATGGCCATGTTTAAATATTTGAAGAGATGTCATATTGAGGAGGGAGCAAGCTTGTTTTCTGCTGCTGCAACGACTAGGATGCGGAACAACGGATGCAAACTGCAGGAAAAGAGATTCCACCTCAACATTAGGAGGAACTTCCTGACAGTAAGGGCTGTTCGACGGTGGAACAGTGGAGTCTCCATCCTTGGAGGTTGGACTGGATGGCCCTTGTGGCCTCTTCCAATTCTGTGATTCTATGATCTATGTATAATTTTTAGAATTTTTATTAATTTTCACATATATAATAAAATAACATCAATTGGACATAATACACTTATCACTTACATCCAGTCATCCTTAATACAATATACAGTGCCCTCTTACTTTATATGTTTCATTATCTATTTCCTACATTGATACCTTTATTGGCCAACCAAAATGCACACTATAGCAAGTTTTGGAAGCTCCATAGGCTTCTTCGTCAGGCAAGATATTACAAACCAAACAGGAGGAAAAACAATTTGAGATATTAGTCAGATGCCTGCATGTTGTTTCAGTCTTTAGTAAAGATGTTATGGACTTTAAATTTCCTGGACTTTGAAAATCTCCCTCGCCTAACTGGTTAGGGAATCACACTGCGGTGTATGCATGGAGGTTCAAGTTACTCCCTTTTACCTTTAACATGATCTTTTCTCTCCTTTCCTATGTTTGAAGTTCAAATTCGTGGCTTTGGCTTTCTAGTCCTGTGACTTAAGCAGTGAGCAGCAGAATGCTGCTGCAATAGGTCCTATCATTTCTCTATGGCCACCTGGCCAAAGGCTCTTTGGAGATTATCACACACCTCTTTTTGCCTGATACAGGCATGGGCTGAGCACAGGCTTAAATGGATCTTATTGCATGCCTCTGTGCCCAGCTCGGCCACATTGCCTCATTGATCCGGGTTCCTGGCGTACATGTCGAAGAACGGGAAAGTATCTTTCTTCACAAAGTATGCCAGGAGTCCAGATCGAATATGTGATATGGCCAAGTTGGGCATGCAGTAAGATCCGTTAAAGCCCATGCCCAGATTGGGTGAAAAGACGCAAGCAATAATCTCCTTTGTCTCCTTTTGTTAAACTCTCCCTATCAGGCCAAAGGAATGGCTTGGCAGCAAAGATCACAGCAGTCATGGTGGATAAAAATGGACAAAAGCAATGGAGAAGTTGTGTGGTGAAAAGCTACTATAGGGACTTTTGCTGAAGACCTTGGCATCTGGACTATGGTGGAGGAGGTAGAAAATATACTTGATAAGAGATATAAAAAGGACACTATCAGGTGGCACTGCAGGTGGTGAAACCACAGCATGCTCAGATTGTTTTGAGAAGATGCTGATAAAGAAACTTGTCTGTATGAACTACGTGACAATGGGAAGCAAGATTAAATTGCTGAAACACATTATCTTTCTCCCAGGAATATTTGGGGATGTATAAAAGGGGCAAACATTCTAGTGTTCTAGTAATAAATTTCAAAATAAAACAAGAACTTGGTCTCATCTGTGGTCATCAGAGCCCTTGTATCACCAAACTGTATTTTGAGTAGACACTAGATCAGAGATAGTGTGCTCCTTTATGTGAATATTGCTATAAAATGAGTGCTGTGAGGAGTTTATGTCTGGGATTGGCATTAGTGTGGTCACTGATGATGGGACAGTAAATCTGATGGAATAGGGTCATCCAGGCTGTTGCTATTTCACTGACTCCCTGCATGTGTGAGTGGCATTGGGTTATCACTACTGGTACTATCCCTGGCAGTGGTTCTATACTGTAATTCTATAATTTTTGTGTTTTCTAATTGCATGTCTTCTCCTTCCCCAGTGAGAACACACGCTTGATGTACTGGCTGCACTGCCAATTTAGTAATGGCATCTTGTCCACCTTGGAGTAAGGTCTGTAACTTATTCTGACAATGGGGCTGTGCAGACCGGCCATTAAGACCGGGTTGGGGGCGGAGTCGGGGTGTAGTGTCCACACGATGCACGCACAATTCCGCCCCCATGGCGGCATGACACTGCGCACCGCTCCGCCTGGCGTGCATTTACATGACACAGTGCCAAAGGAGTGCCTTAAAATGATGCCATCATGGCTATCGTGCCCTTTCCAGGGCGTAAGAAGAAGCCTTTTTTGGAGGCTCCATTTTGTGCCCTGGAAAGGCCAGACTGGGACCGTGGCTTACAGTTGCCACAGCCCTGATCCAATGCAGCTGGGGGTGACTGCAGGCCGCCCCTTAGGAATGGTCTGCACAGCCTCAATATAATTTTTTGTGTGTGCCAAGATCCACTTAAGAATAGGACAAATCAATGTATTATTTGCAGAATGTTATTGATTGACTTAAATTTTATACTATAGAATAGAGTGTGCAATATATGTGATATATGAGATTATGGCTTCCCTAGACTAGTTTGAGCATCTTACTTTTGGGATTTGGTTGAAATTTGGGTTTAGTATTTACACTGTGGGGGTTGAGACCCAGTTTTTAAAATTATTTTTATACACAGTATTATTATATCATTGCAACAGCTTTGGATACTGATTGTATAGTATAAGCTGCCCTGAATCATCAAGAGAGCACAGGAATAAATTTCAAACTACTGTAATTTATTAATGGCAAAATTAACAATTCCTTTGTAATTCTCTACTAAATCATTTTATGACAGTGCAATCATATATATATACAGTATATATATATCTACTCTTAAGTTCCATAGAGTTCAGCTTTGAAATCCTACACTCATTTATTTGGAAATAAATTCCCTGAACTGAATGGGACACTTTTGAGTAGACATATATAGGATTGCAGTTAATTCTACAATCAGATGTTACTTCTATCCCACAAAGGAAGAAAGCGCAATAAATACATTGTATTTAATTAAAAATTAATACACTCTTGGTCAAAATTAGTATATGTTTAGATTTTTATTTTGCATACTATTTTAAAATGAGAAAATAAAAAGGAAATATACTTTGAAAAGCATCTTCCATCATTAAAATATGCATCTTCAAAAGGTTTCGTATATGCCGTATTTTGAAAGGCTTGGCATATATTTTCTGCATAAAAATACAAAGTAACCATATATAAAGAATAACTATTTTGGCTAATATTGCATACATGCGGCAGAATAAGGCACAAGGAAACGAAATACAAAAGCACACAGGAATATTTATCTGTTACAGAGAAGGATTCTCGTAATATTCAAGTAGTTCTATGTATATGTATTTCTAGATGTGCAGACGTCTTGCCATTTTCTGGTTTGGGTTGCAGTCTTCAAATGATGCATTCTGGAGCCACTCTGCTCTAAACGTGTAAGAATTATAGCTTTAAATCTTGTGTACACTGCTCAATTACAAAAATTATTGATCTCTGAACAAAGAAGGCAAATAATAAGGGTTCTTTAAAATCTGTATCCAGGGTGTTATAAAGGTTTGAATCTGCATACTTTAGGGGCTGTACAGACTGCTCCTAAGGTGCAGCAAGCAGCCGCTCCTTTCTTCACCAGATCAGGGCCGTAGCAACCATATGCCGCGGTCCCAACGTGGCCTTTCTGTGTTGCAGAAGGGGTGCCATAGCCACCAGCGCCTTGGCTTTTCTGTGCTCCTTTGGTGCTGCGTCATCTGGACACAGAGGTAGAGGAATGCCGTGATGCCACCTGCGGTGCCATGCCAGTATGGGGATGGAGTCAGCCGTGCGTCGTGTGGAAGCCATGCCCCCACTCCGTCCCCATGCTGGCCTTTGTGACCAGTCTGTACAGCCCCTTAGATACATCAGATTCTTTCCAATAAGCTAGTGGACATGTTTAACAAGGCCTCCTAATATGAACTATTTGAGAACACATTTTTCTCAAATTTTGAGAACACATTTTTTAAAAATGAAGCCTTTCCCTGAGGCAACAGAAACAAGTGAAAAATATGGTGGTGGTTTCCCATTAGTTCATAAACAATATATTATATAACCAGAACTAGTTTTTGAAAAACCTCATGATTTGTAGGTACTGTTCTCAAATATTTTAACATTAAGATTGGTCAATTCAGGACACATAGCTAAATATGCTTAGCAGCTAGAATCATGATTTAGTGAATTTCTTTATGGCACTTAACAGGGCAGTCCTCAAAATAAGGCCTATGGACTTAGCCCCAAGTATATATATATGCAGGATTCCAGCCTCACACTAACTACTCTCTCTGGCCAGGATTCAATGGAGTATTTCCACTCTTCTGGTGGGAGAGTTTAGATATTTGCACATGATAGCCCCACGGTGTATCCTTAAACTTGTTTCAGAGCAGTAGGAAGCTCTCCAGAGCCCATTTTCAGAAGTAAGGAGAAGAAAGTTGTTGTCACACTGACAAATGGATACCAGCATAACATTGGCTGTGTTCTGTTCTGTTTTGGTTCTGCTATATTTTGCTCCAGCAGACAATAATTTGACAAACCATGCTGGAATATAGTTTACAGTGATATTTGGTCTATGTGGCAAGGGAAATCTTATACTTTATTCCCAATTAGTCCACGAATTTTTCATCCTCCATCTGCTAAGCAAATACAAGATATATAGATATCTACAAATTCATATAAGTATAAAATGCATAATTTAAATGGTTGGATATGAGCTTACATAAGATGAAAAGCATGACTATGAACATGTGACCTCTAAGTATTTTTGGACTGTAAGTGCCATCATCCCTTACAAGTAACTATTCTGGCTAAGACTGATGGGAGGGGCAGTCCAATTCCATCTGGAGGGCCATATGTTTCCAAGCCTTAATGTGAAGGAGTTTTAGAGGTATATTTTCAAGGTGAGGCAAATGTTTTAGTATCTAGCTAGTCATGCTGAGGAATACTTTTCTTTTGAATTAAGGATTCAAGGACTCAACACAGTAAGTCTGTTCACATCAGTACAATCCTACATGTTTCACATCAAGATGAGATCTAGAAGGAGAACGTGTCACTTCCTTCCCAACGTTTCAGCCAGTTTTTTTAATCTCTTCTTAAGTTCCAGTGGGAACTTCTCATAACACTTCTTGCAGACAGGCTTCATATCAAATTCCACAAACTTGTTTCTGGAGGAGAAAAAATTAATGTTAACAGAAATAATTCAAACAAAATACACATATGTATACAATTAGCTGAAAATAAATTAAAATGTATATTTAAATTAATCTCTACAACTCAGTGAAAGTGAAAGCTATACATTCTCTCTATCATTTTTTACGAGTTAATAAGCATAAAGATATTAGTATGGGTTGCAATTCAAAATATAATGTATTGAGAGAACATTAGTATTACAAACTGGCTTCACACATGTCTTTCTGAGTTTATTTTTCTGGATTTGTTGCTCCCCATCATAGAGATGTGTCGGTGAAAAACACACACACAGTGACAATGATAGGTAAAATCTGTTCACTTTACAAAATTTGAAAGGCTATGTTGTGGACTATAATTCCAAGAATCCCTCAATCATTCTGTGAATTCCTAATCCAAAAGTGGAAATCTGGGAATTGTAGTCCTCAAATGTAACTTTTCCAACTCAGATAATACATCAGTAAATTGGGCTTCCTTGTGCTAGCACTCAAGACTAAAGTATGTTTAAAAAGTAATTAGAACACCCATATTGTGTCCTTTGAATGTAATATCTCAAGTAGTGTGGCAGACAATGAACAATAAGCCCCAATATATTTCAGTGAAGCTGTGTAAATCACTTTCCACTACAGATGCAAATATTAACTTTTTTCATTCTTGTACATGCAAATCAAAAATCTTTCAACTCTCGTCTCACTGAGTGGGACTGGAAGACTTCATACATATTTTCTGGTTTTATTTTATTTTTTGCAGTTCAGGACTTTTTTGTGATAATTGCACAAACTTTTTTGTGCAGCATATGACATTTTTGCACATGTTCTGTAAAAATTTTCAACTAGTGCTGTTGCTGTTGAAAATAGGCATTGGTAAAAATGATCTCACAGCAGTTTATGTTGTTGTTTTTTCATTGAGATGTCTCAATGTGTCAAGACAGACTTTTTTGTTAAAGGTGAGAAAAAAAGGTCAATATTCATGCTATCCTACTTTTCAGTCTAAAATTCCCTTCTGCAGTCCCTCTTGCACCCTCAAACAGATTTTTGGTACCAAAGAGAGTTGCAGCAGGGAGAGGATGTTGTGCTGGTATCAGCTGTTGAAATATACTTTTAGACCCTGTACAGTAGTTTTATCAATAGAAGACTCAAAGCACTGCAAGTCTAAAAGTATAATGCAGCTACTCCATCGTTCCCTTCTTAATTGAATGAAAGAAAAAAGACAGAAGAAACAGAAAATACACTAAGTTGTCACTGAAATAAGTTGTGACTTAAACGATCCCCTTTAAGATACTATGAACGAGACAGGGCAACTGCATTACAAAAGGCTTTCTGGAAGTGCCCACATTCACTTTTACTGTAGCAAAGTTAACTTAAAAACACAAACAACATTTCCACGCATGCAAGATGCATCCTATATAAAGGTCCTGTAAAATTCATTAGATATTAGGAATAAGACTTTGTGTTGTATCACATATGCATGCATGCCGCAAAATCTAAAATAGAAGCAGTTCCCTCAAACTGACCAAAAGGAAGGAAGGAGGGCAGATGGTAGAAGACAGGAATGAAATGTTTACAAGCAGACTGGCTTTTTCTTTTTGTGTTTGTCCTTATCCTTTGCTTCACGCTCCCGTTTGGCAAGTCTCCGCTTAAACTCTTCTGGCATTTTCTCATAACAGTGTTTGCACACAGGTTTGAGATCGATTTCAACAAACTTGTCCCTTTCAGGTGAAGCAAAGAAGAAACAGAGGGGAGAACAGGAAAGCATCAAGATTTAGATTAAGTAGAAAAAGCAGCAGAAAACAGAAAGGAAGTGAACACAGAAAATATACTAATAGGAAATGACATTCCTGCCAGAGGCTGTATCATTGCAGTAATAATAGTTTAATTACTGCAGAACAGGAAAACAAGCGCTTTCTTATGGATGCACACTGCTAAAGTTTTTAAGGACAGCAACAGCAGAAAACTTATGATATACATACTGCAGATCCCCAAGGAGAGAAACACTCTAAAAACCTGCATTTGTATACGTTGCGGAAAATGAAAAGTGGCATTGGCCAAATGTAGACTGACTGGGCCAGCAGTCTTGTGTGTTATAAAGATATAACAGACAATTTATGGTCATCTGCAATCAGCTTGGAGCTGTGATACTGTGCTGCCTATGGAGTATTATTCTACACAGAGGAGCAATAAGCCACAAACTTCTTTGGTCATTTAAATTTCTCTCCTGGATTGTACTGGCCTGGAGTGAATGAAGGACGTAACCTGGTCATCAAGCTGAACAACCAACCAATATCTGTACACAGAGATCTTGTAGCACCTTTGAGACTAACTGAAAGAAAGAAATTGGCAGCATGAGCTTTCATAGACTTCAGTCTACTTCCTCAGAGGCATTTGGTGGAGTGGAAAAATCCACTCTATCAAATGCATCTGAGGAAGTAGGCTAATACGAAAGCTCATGCTACCAATTTCTTTCATTTAGTCTCAAAGGTGCTACAAAATCTCTCTACATACTGATTCTACAGACTAATATGGCTATAGCTTTGTATTCAACCAATGTCTGGTTTGTCTTCACTTGCCCCTCTCCAGTAACTGTGTTATGTATGAGGGAAGGAATTAGGCAGCCCCTTTAGGCGTTGTCAGACTACAAGTTCCATCAGTCCTAGTCAGCATAAGCCAATGGTAAAGAAAACTGGTAGGTGCAGTCCAATATTTCCAAGGAAGTGAGAAATTTCAGAGAACATCACGACTTCCTTCACAATCACAAACAACTCATTCACTTACTTGAGCGTTAACTTGGTGTTGCAGGTAGAACATGCAAAGCAGTTCACACACCATGCCTTATTCAAGGCAGACACAACTATGAAAGAATGGAGAAGTAACAGAATTAACCAAAGGCAGCCAGACATTACTAACAGCAAAGTTGTTTGTATTTATCATCACAGTTTCATAGCATATGTTGCCATAGTAATATTTAAAAAGACAGATACAAAGCCTTCCAAATCATAATGATCTGTATAATATACAAGCATAGCTAACAGCAGCACCTTTGGTGTAATGCCCGGGCTCAACATGCCATACGGATACACTGATTTATATACACCATGCATAACACACGTCTGCATGGAAGATCTCATTTTCAGTACTTTGTCTGTTTGTGTGGCTGCTGAAGCTGAATCTAGGGGCTGAACCTTGTACTAAACTATCCCAACCACCTCTGCTCTCTGGAGCCCAGACTTACCAAGCAGTAGATGACTGGGAAGATGCCATAAACTGTCCTCAATGCTACAGAAAGACAGTATTTTAGGGTATTTGGGGTCGTTATGATGGTTGAAAGCATACAGCTGCCTGCCACAGTGAGTGGTGTTTCTGTCTCTGCCTTCTGTCTGATGGGAGGAGGATGGGCACTTGGATGTGGGAGGGGATGTCCCAAGGCAAATTGTATGACTGCTACTTTATATGGATTGTTGGGATAAATGAATACTGTTGCCAATTCACAATATGAATCAAATATTTTAATTCTGTAATTAGATGGTTAGATTCGCTACAGCAGGAGTGGGCAAACTGTGCTTGTTTTTGTGTACCCATCAGTCTACTCTTTTTTCTGGCAAATAAGGGTAAATTGCTTTGCCTAGACTCTATCTACACTGTAGATTTAATGCAGTTTAACACCAGTTTAACTGCCATGGCTCAATACTACAGAATTCTGGGATCTGTAGTTTTGTGAGATATTTAGCCTTCTAGCTCTTGTGCCAGAACAAACTACAAATTTCAGGATTCCATAAGATGGAGCCAGGACAGTTAAAGAGATGACAAACTGCATTAATTCTGTAGTATGGCAGCAGCCCTTGAAGCTTCCAGGAATTGTGATTCTCTTTTTGAATAGGACAAAGCCTCCCTACACACCAGTTAACATTGCAATTTTTTTCAAAACTAGAACCAAATCTCTGCTGTTGTTGTTTAAGCATTTTGACTAGTCTATGAGACCCCTGAAATTTGGCCTCTTGATCTACCCAACCCTGCTCTCAGTTGTTTTTCCTGTTGTTTACAGTACCAGTGCAAGCATGGCAAGTATGGCAAAGGTAATCAGACTGTAGCCTTGCCATTACTTTAATTCATTAATTATTCAAACATTCTTTCCCACTTTTTATCATGGGATCTCAGGGTGGTGTTAAATATAAATGATTTAAAATACTTGCAGATTAAAATCATAAACAATTTTAAAAGATAAAAACATGTTAAACAAAGTAACCATGAAAATCACCTTTAAAAGCTGCAGTTTAAAACCATGCCCATGTACTCTTTAAAATAAACAAGTCCTGATTTTAAAAGCTGGGTTTTGGCTTGGTGTCAGAAAGAAACCAACCTCTGTGCCAGTTCAACTGCCAATGGGTTTTCATTCCACAACTGGGGTGCCACAGCTAAGAAGGCCCTCTCCCATATTCTCCCACTTTGTATTGCCCCCACTGGAGGGACACAAAAGAAGCCCCACTCCTACAGACCTCAATTCTTAGGCAAGTATTGTATGTTCCATTTTTCCAATTCTAATTATCAATATTGTACAAGCATTTATAGCCTGGGCAGAACTCCAAGTCTTGAATCTGATATCCTGGATTGACAGCCAGGATATCATGGCCTAAAACAAATGTATGAAATAAACGAGGAAACTCATTTCAGGTCAGTTTTAGCACCATGAATATTCTGAGACATCCAGACCTTTCTCAGATACCATATACTAAGCTTTTTACTAAAATTATGAAACAGTTGAACATCCACAGAGACTTACCATCTCCTTCAATCACACGATTACAGTGGAAGCAAACATCACCAAACAGCTGTAGAAACAGAAAATATTTCTAAGTCAGGCACACATTCACAGGACATTCAGAAATGAAAATAAGAAGCTAAACACATGAAAAAAAATGTCCCCTTACTCAAATGATATATGCAAACTATACATGTGAAAGTTGTCATGTCTGAAGGTGTTTCCAGATGAAGCTTTTGTCATGGAACTGCCCTGCCTCATTCATAGAAATGTATTAGGGAAAGGTGCTGAAGTAGTTGAAGTGTGTATGTATATTTCCAAAGTGCATGGAAGTGTGATGTATGTATATTTCCAAAGTGCATGGAAGTTCAACAAGAATTCCACATTGAACTGACTGCCAATTATTCTCTTAACTGTTATGATGTGGGGTTGTCTGAATCCAGTCTAAGGATTACATAATGTTATACCCAATGGACATTTGTGTTGTTAAAACAATGAACCAAATATATAAAAGTGGTTTTGTTTTATGCTGTGTAAAGCCATTGGTCCATCTAATGCAGCGCTATCCATGCTGATTAACACAATCAATGTAGTCAAACTGGTTATTTTTTCCCCCAACCATAACCAGGGATGCCACAGGTTTAACCTGGCACCTTCTGCATTCAATACATGGCTCTGAGCTATGGCAACAAGTAAACATTTAGAAGGGCATAATAAAAATGTCAATAGAATCAATGAATAAGTGGCTTACACCAACCATAAGTTGTGTTAAGTCTTTAAAACAAGCTTTGTTTGAAAACCAATTGTGTTCTGAAGATCACAGGTTGCATCTGCACTGCAGAAATAATCGACTTTGGGCCCCACTTTGAACTACCATGGCTCAGTTCTATGGAATTCTGGGATCTGCAGTTTGTTATGGCACCAGAGCTCTTTGACAGAGAAAGGTAAATGTCTCACAAAACTACAGTTCCCAGAATTCTACAGCACTGAGCCATGGCAGTTAAAGTGGGATTAAACTGGCCAGCTTAAGTTTGCTTTGGGGGCATGGCACTTAGATGACAGACAGCCCTAAGATGGCCAGAAGACACACAGAGAGTGTCCCTTTTTGGGAAAAGCCAGCCACAAAAAGTACAGGGAAAGTCTGTTCTTTTCCAGCATCCAATTTCGGATCACTGTGGCTGTCCGGATTGGGCTTGGGCCCATGCGGTTGCTGTAGTCTGTGCTGATCGGGGTAGGAGCAGCCTCTGGCTGCTCCTTTTGCCCTGTCTGCGTGAGCTTTCATAGAGTTCAGCCTACTTCTTCAGATTCATGTTTTTGAAGTGGAGATTTTCCCCTCTGAAAACATACATCTGAAGAAGTAGGCTGAAGTCTACAAAAGCTCATGCTATCAACTTTTTTTCCAGTTAGTCTCAAAGTTACTACAAGATCCCTTTGCACAATAATACAATTTAGTTGTGCATTATTTACTGCAAAAATAATTAATTTAAAACAGGATCCCCAAGAGTGTTTTGTGAAGAGAAACAAATGAAAACAAAAGGCACAGCTTACTAAACTGGCTTTGCAAACAGATCCCAATTAAAGGATATTGTTTTTTACATGCAAGGCTAAAATCTCTTAATTTCAAAGAAACTGCTTTTTCACACAAGTATTCATGTTATTATAAAGAGCATAATGGAAACTTTAAAAGTAGCATACTACAAATATCTCATGAGATGACTACAATACCTGATTGTAATGGGTTTCACAGTATGCCAGTCCCTTCCTCTCATAGTGACGGTGGCCTAGGAATGGTTTCTCACACTTTGCACAAACAAAATGCTAGAAAGGAGAAAGAAATGCCTGTTACTTTATTTTTCTATTATTTCATCTGAATAACACACCCCTGTGCAGTTTTGAGCATATTATTTGCTTCTTAACATACAGGTGGAGCCTACCTTATTTGAAGTGCATGGAACCAGAAGTCTTTGGGATTTTGTGTTTTGGATTTTTTAATATATATATATTAATAAGATATACATAATAAGATCTCTTGGAGATGGGATTCATCTAAACATGAAATTCATTTATGTTTGCATAATATCTTATACACTGAAGATAATTTTATATATAATATTTTCTATAATTTTGTGCAAGACACAAGGCTTATGTACACTAAACTTGTAGTATACTGGAGAAAGCAAAGTTTATTCTTTTGGGATTGTCTGCCTCTTCTTTTCTTTCTCTCAGTCATACAAGGCTAAAATACATGTACATGATTTTACTCTTTTAAACTGTTTTAGTATGTGGACTTATTTCATATGGCTGGGATCTTGTTAGTCAGTTACAATGTTCTAAGTTAGATGTAGGATACTGTAATGGCTTTGTATTCTCATTTAGGATCACTGCAATATTGCCATGTCTGCAGAGTGACCAGATGTCACAGCTGCAAAGGAGGACAAGGCACCACAAATTCATGCTTCTTAGTCATGCTCAAAATGGAGGACATTTCGAAATTCTTCCTGGATAGAAGGTTGAAATGTAGGACATGTCCTAGAAAAGGAGAATGCCTGGTCACTCCATATGACTGCAAGTGACCCTGGAACCATTCAGCCAACTGGTCAGGTTCTGTTGTTTATAATAAATGTGACTAGCCACCTACCAAAAGCAGGTGAGGCTGCAAGGAGCAGAAGTAGGGACCCCTGTGGCAACTGGACATAATTCTTCATCGCAAGCATCACTTGGTGTTGGGAGGGGATCGGTCTTATCATTCTGCACCATCCTGATTCATAGAAGCTCAGGGAATTATCACATGGGAGGCTTAGCATGGGTTAAATGCCGGCAGGAAGCAGGAAGGTGTGATAGCTGGTCATTCTTCTGATTCGTCATTTAGTCATCCCTTCACCTCTCCTGTCGTTAAACCATTTGCAGAGAAGTCACTTCTTCAATAAAGGGAACTTTACTCCCATGTGAAAATCCCCTCAGACCCTATAGATCTAGCAGCTGACTGGCTTTTAAGGTTGGTTTCAGGAGAGTTAAAGTCTAGCTATGACATTGTGGCAATTTGTTTGATGCAGGATCTTGACCTACGGTATGCTTTTATTCTTTTAAAACTTACTGTTGTTGTGTGCCTTCAAGTCATTTCTGACTCACAGTGATCCTATCATGAGGTTTTCTTGGCAAGATTTTAAATCAGTTTATTGTTTATAATCCAGAATTGCTTTAGATTATGAATAAATAGCTACCAAACAAACAAATCGAAACTTACCTTTGATGATGGAAATGGCCCATATAGGGCTAGGAATTTCACGAGTGCTTTGAGTTCTATGCTCAAGTTATAGGATCTGAGGGGCTACCACAAAGGTGCCCTGCATGTGACCACAATGCACTTTCTGGCCTAGTCCCACTGATTTTACAGCCATTTTGCCAGCACTCTGATTCTGCCATGTCCTCTGACAATATTTTTCCCACTTAACTCAACATCCTGCCACTCATTCATCCCCACACTGCTGAACACCATTATCCTATGAAGCACAGTGCTACTGCTTTCTGTTTCTTGAGGGTCTCTCTAGAAATGACTGCCAGAGTCCTTGCCCTCTCACTGCTGGGAGACAGAGCATCTTCTAGAAAATACTCTGGCAACCGCAGTTTTATACTCTCTTCAGTGCTGCTTATGCCAGCCCTACATCTGCCTCTGATACCAAAAGGAACAGGATTGCATTCTTTTAAAAGTTGAAAGTAATATAAAATGATGTGAATAAATTAAATTACAGTGTAGACATAAATAATGGTTAGAGAGCCAGCAAGTTTTAGTAGTTTGGGTATTGTGCTGCAACTCTGAAGGCCAGGGTTCAAATTACTATGGTCACTCAGCCATGGAAACCCACTGGGTGACCTTGGCAAGTCACATTCTCTCAGCCTCAGAAGAATGAAAAGGCAAACCCTTTCTGAACAAATCTTGCCAAGAAAACCCTGTAATAGGGTTGCCTTATGGTTTCCATAAGTCAGAAACATTTTGAAGGCACACCACAAGAACAACCACCATGGTATAAATAATAGTAAATACAGGGAATGTATTAAATTACTCAGAATGAAATTAAATACAGTAAAATGCAAATAGTAAAATAATACATAGAAATGGGAATAAATATATATAACAAAATGTCTGTACCTCTACATGCCACTGTTTGCCCATGGCATTCACTACTCGCCCTTCAATTGGCCTCCTGCATGCTCCACAGATGGGCACCCCCATTTTGTCATGGCAAGGCAAACAGTAGAGTTCCCCCTTCAGTTCTCGAGCTTCAGCGGTAAGTTCCTTTCTGTTTGTGAGTTAGTAAGACAAAAGTGAAGAGACAGCAACTGTAATACAGACTTATGATGGTGCATGCTTTGAAAGATAATGCTTGAATTATTAAGCTGGTATTATTCTAAATTTAGATATAAATCGGAACTAGTATGATAGCAAAATATTTGAGAACTGTTGGGCCAGCAGCTAAAAGCTGCACACATATATGCTGCAGCATCTAAGCAGCCATAAGAAATCACTCCTGAAAAATAGCTACAGTACTTGAAAAGATGCTGAATCCATTTGAAATGGGATTTGTGTTGTACAAAACTAAGGTTTACCAAAAGGTGATTGTGAGTTGTGCTTCTAGTTTGTAAACACAATCAACTTTACAGTGTTCTAAAATAATAATAATAATAATAAACATATATAAGAAATTTACTCAGTAGAGGGCAGACTGTTAAATATGATTATTATAGAACTACTGTTAGTAATTATTTCTGAAGCAAAATGGGGGAGGGCAGAACTCACACAATAAAAATGAAATTATTCTGTTTAGGGAATTTCTGACACTTCAAAGTAAGAGTCTATAATTTTGCTGCTGCTGCTGTGTGAGCGTGGAGACTGTCAAACTCTCTAAATCAGTATTTTCCACAAGTGATTTGTCCATGGAACACAGGCCTGCAGCACTATAAGCTGTCCATGTATCACAGCCCTTCTACCAGAGACAGCCTCAACAAAAATGGCCTGTTCATGTAAGGAAACTAGAGAAGAAGGGTGGCTAAATCTGTGTCAGGATTAGCAGGCATGGGCCACAGCTGGACCAGCTGAAAGACCAAGAACGTGTTAAGGGAATTACAGTGATACTGCACTTTCTTAGGAATTTGTCCTACTGAATTTATTTGGGATTCATTTCTGAGGACCAAATTATTTTAAAGATGTAACTAGCAGCTATGTTTGTTCTTACTCAAAAGTAAGTACTGGAGTCCTGAGGTCCTGAGCTCTGGAGTTTAGTGCGGGTGTAGGGCTCTGAGCCTTGTTCCTTACTATAGCCCTGAACAACAAAAAAGTGATTCAATTACAATTGAACCTGCTTACTTTATGGCAATATAAATAGTATGTGCAGTGACTTCAGTTCATATTATGACAACACAGGCACTGAGGCTCTTTAAGGATTAAGGTCTGCACTCCCATGCAGAGGGACCAGACAGGATCACTAGAGCTTATTTCAGAGTAAAGAAGGAATATATATAGCTGCTATTTACATCTTTAACACAATGGTTAGTGACATACACAGGCACGATCACTGTGGAGGCCAATATTCCCTTCCTCCCTCTGCAGTGACCAAAACCCCTTGACTTACCATAGAGCCACTGCATTGCCATTCCATGTCTGGTGGTGGGAAATCAAAGAACTATCAGGCTGTCTCCACAGACATACATGAAATGATGACACCATTCGCTGACAATGTGGAGGAATCTGGTAGACCTCAGCAGAGGATGTATTCATTTTACATCTGGCTAAGGGACACAGTCAGTCGCTTCTCCAATCCCACCCGCTCTTGACTGTGGGAGGGGAACCACAGTGGCTCTATGGTAAATCATAGTGGTGGTGAATGGATACTTTTACATGAAGAACTGCTATACTAGAACCTAGCCATACAGGATTCTGTCCCATGTGTGCTTTGATGCGCAATAAGTATAAGGAGAATGGGTGAAATTACTTCATTCTTACACATATTTTATCGGGGTAATTTCTAGTAAGAATTACATAGTGAGAATTAATTCAGAGGAAATTTACATGGAACTAGGCTACAAGCATCTCATTGATAAATGTTTGAAAGGGTTTACAT
The DNA here is from genome assembly GCA_034509955.1 of Urosaurus nigricauda. Lineage (NCBI taxonomy): Eukaryota > Metazoa > Chordata > Lepidosauria > Squamata > Phrynosomatidae > Urosaurus > Urosaurus nigricauda. The sequence continues at coordinate 108,741,129 of JAOEGL010000003.1, read as the reverse complement.
TTGATCTACGATTTAATTATCATTCACTGTGAACCAAGAAGGTAGAACCTCTCTCTCCTCTCTCTCTCTCTCTCTCTCTCTCTCTCTATATATATATATATATTATATGTTTTTCTTGAAAATGTTCCTGTTACCCGCAGTTGGCACAATTGAAGTGATCGGGATGGTAAGGGTCGTTCTTGAAGATAAGAGGCTGTTCATCAATGATGGCATGGCACTTTTGGCAAATGTATTTACCAAGGCCTCTGGCTTTCTCCCGATTATGGCAAGGACGGCACAGATGTCTAAGAGAGATAAGAAGAAAAATAATGGTAATACATGCTTCTTACAATCTTCCTAATAACCAATAATGGCAGCTTTTGTTTCAAGTTTTGTATGTCCAAAGAAACAATGATTTATAAGGAAAAACAATTCCACACTATAGGAAATAGGTAATTTGCTGTCAGACAGTTTAGGATTATTCCTCTCTCTCTCTCTCTCTCTCTCTCTCTCTCTCTCTCTCATTCTCTCTCAATCTCAATCTCAAATTATATGATTTATATGAAATGGACAAATTAACATGTTTAATTAAAAAAGGTTCATTAACAAATTTCTATAGAGATTGGGAATGCAGAAAAATTATGCTCAATTGGAAGGAAAGGAAAATATGTTTATTACATTATTAGAGTAATAAGTAAAGAAGATATTTAAAAAATAGAGGTATAGTTAGTAAAGAGACTTGATACATACAGTGAGTGACTTGAAAGATTTTAAAAATTAAATGATATGAAGAATTTAGTTAAAATGGAATGTGAAAATAGAAATCACAATTTTGTTATGAGAAAAACTCAATCATATGGATTTGTATATATATAAACTAAGAGTAAGTAGAATATTTCCTTTAAGATATGGAGATAATACAGTCAGCCCTCCATATCCATGGATTTTTTTTATCCATGGATTCAAGCATACACTACTTGAAAATACTTAAAATCTATATAAATTACAATAGGAAAACCCTGATTTTGCCATTTTATATAAGAACACAATTTTACTCTTCTATTGTATATAATGGGACTTGAACATCCACGGTTTTTGGTATCCACGGGGGGGGGGGGGGGTGTCTTGTAACCAAACCCCAGCAAATACCAAGGGTCCCCTGTACAGTAGTTTTTTAAGGAAGTAGAGAATGTATGTTGTGTGTTAGAGGGTAGATGATGTGAATGAAATATGTAGTGTGATATCTGATGCTTGTTCCTGTTTTTGTCTCAAGATTTTACTTATTTTTGTTTGTTTGTTTGTTTGTTTGTGCTTTTTTATGTGTTGTGTTTGCTTTATTATTTTAGTTTATGGTTTTAAAAAATTCTAATAAAGAATATTTTTAAAAAATTATGTAAGCAAATCCTTTGCAATTTGCACCCATGCAAGAAAGTTTAGAATTCTCATAAGGCTAATCCACCGAATTGTAACAAAGTAAACCCCTGAAGATCACCTAATCTTACACCCTGCAGTAAACCATGATCTCCTAATATCCTGAACAGATTAAAAACACATTGTAGTTTGGGGATGTTATGCACACATCTTTAGGGATGTGGCCACTAACTCTATCCTTGTAAAAACTATGGAGTAAAGACAGACTTTGGAACCTGCCCTTCTGCATTTCAGAAGTATTTTCTTCTTAAACAAAGGCCATTTAACAATTTGAAATCCAAAGACTGTTCTGATTGCACGAGCAAAAACATGAGGACTGCTACAGAACTTGCTATCATAGTACTGTATGAATTCTTGTACAGTGGGCCCTTGTTATCTATCCGCTAGGCTTTCCCCCCAGACCCCTCACAGATAACAAAGTTTGTGGATGCTCGAGTCCCATTAAATACAATGGCATAGTAAAATGGTGTCCCTTATATAAAATGGAAAAATCAAGGTTTGCTATTTAGAATTTATATTTCTTTGAAATATTTTCAAGCCATGGATGCTTGAATCCATGGATTAAAAAAATCTGTGGATAAGGAGGGCTGACTGGAGTTGCCAGTTCGGGACTTTTTCACCCCTGAAGATTTTAGGGCCAAAATCTGAGATGCAGGGGACCCCACCTAGGTAATATACAGATGATAAGCCTTGGTGATGTTACAGAGCTGATACTGCAAGGGGAAGATAACACTATGGATAACATTGAATATGATAAATTGAGCATCAACTACAGTCTACAGCGTATACCATTCAAATAAAAAACATGAAATTTAAGTAATGAGGAATACATACACACAATTTCCAAGGCAGTGCTCTCACAATGTGATACCCCCCTTTTCCCCTGAAAACTGGAGAAGAGGGTCTAGGCTCTGAAATCTGGGAACCCTAATTTCTGCAGAAGAAAATTAATGGCTATTTTCCTTTCAACTAAAGTCTGTTGGTTCCAATGCTTAATCGAAGAGCATTCCAGAAACTATTAAGTAAGGCATATAGGAAAACTACCCCCCCCCAAAAAAACCCCTATGTACACATATATAATGATAGAATTAGAATTGCCTACCAGGTTTACATCAGTACTGCTTTACTCCACAAGTAGCTCTGATTATATATATCCAATGAACCTGCCATATTGAGGGGCTAGCCACCACTGATTAGATCTCCTGAGAATCGGCCCACCCCATGTTAGCTAATGACAGTGCGCACCCACAGGCATACTAACGTGGGCATGTACACATCACTGCTCATTGAGTAACATGGGCTTGAGGTCCTGTTTCTTTTTTCTTTTCTTTTTTTTCTATCTGGGGGGCACAGAACCAAATCCTCACAGATGGGAAGGGCCCACTGTATATAAAAACATACTGAAATTCATGGAAATACTCAGGAAGACATCTGAATGCTCAGCTGAATACTCAGGAAGGCAGCTGAAGTACCACACGAAAATGTGAATCACAATGCAGATTTGAATATGTCAGGGAGAACAAAAAATCTAATAACAGTGCTTCTCTGAATGGAAATGTATCAAGCAATTTCTCCCTGTCCATGTAAGTGCTAGAAAGATGTTTAAGGTAAAGGATCTGTACCAACATAATGTTAACCATGGCTTCAATTAACTATGTCCTTAAATCTAGTTAAGATTTTAGATGTATAATTAAACTATGGTTTAACTTGTTTAAGAAGCCTATCCCTAGTAAATGGAATGTACAGTGGGCCCTCGGTATTCGCGGGGGATCCGTTCCACCCCCCCCCCCGCACAGATACCAAAATCCATGGATGCTGAAGTCCCATAGAACTCAATGGTGGCACAGTCATGCGGCTGTGCTACCGTTGGGGACAATAGGACTTTGCCCCCCCCCGGGAGTCCGAAGCCCCTCTCACCATGGCAGGGGACTGCCTCCTCCTCCTCCCACCACTGCAGCCGCTGCTCAGTTGTGGTAGCCTTTTTTCCTCGTCCTTCTCCTCTCCCCCCCCCCCCCCGGCCACCATTGCAGCCGTTTCCTCCTCCTCCTCCTCCTCCTCCTCCTCCTCCTCCTCCTCCTCTTCCACCTCAGCTGCCGCCATGGCCATTTTTCCTTCCCTCCTCCTCCTTTTCTCCCCAGCCACTGCCACAGTCATTTTTCCTTCCTCCTTCTCATCTTCTTCCTCCCTCCTCCTTCTCTGATGCCCTGCCTCAAGGGCTTGCCATCTGTGGATACTTAAATCCGTGGGTGGCAAGTCTGCAGATACCGAGGGCCCACTGTATAAGGAGATACTAGTGAGACATATTAGTCACTTTGCCAGCAGAGAGACTGCACTGTACTAATGGCAAAATTTCTTCAACTGTGGTTTGCTCAGTGCAGATATAATACTAAACCATGGTTAATGTAAATCATGCTTTTGAACCACACTTCATATTACCCTGCTTTGCGACTGGTCCTTAATCATGCTTTAGCTACACAAATAAATAACTTAGCTATGGTTGAATAAAAAAATGTTAAGTGTTATGTTATGGGAAAAATATAAGTGGAGTCCACCAACCTCATTCCCCTATTGACCATAAGACCATGTGGCGGAGTACTGCAGCCACAAGGTTGTGAGTTCAATCCCAAGGGGCTCAAAGATTGACTAGCCGTCCATCCTTTTGTAGGTCAGTAAAATGAGTACCCGGCTTATTGGGGGCAATTAGCTTACAGATTAAACCACTTAGAAAGTGCAGTGCTGAGTTCAATGATAAATGGTATAGAAATGTATATGCTATTGCTATTGCTCCTAAAAGAAATAATAGCAGCAGGTAAGAAATAAATTGATGATGATGATGATGATGATGATGATGAAGAAGAAGAAGAAGAAGAAGAAGACCTGTGCTTCTTTACTTTTTGTTTAAGACCTGTGCATATTTAGAAGAAGAAGAAGAAGAAGAAGAAGAAGAAGAAGAAGAAGAAGAAGAAGAAGAAGACCTGTGCTTCTTTACTTTTTGTTTAAGACCTGTGCATATTTACTATATGATCTACGAATCCATGTCTTACCACCAAAAATTAGGGAAGTATGTAACATGTACACTACAAATATATATCATATTATATGAAGAAACTCTCAACAGAGGAATGCTTTACATTGGCAGAAAGGATGGAGTACACTTTCAGAAAGAAGAGGGAAGTGATAATCTCAAATTTACACAAAATGTACAACAACCTCTGAATGAATTGTAACAATAAGGTTTTCTATATATTTTGGCAGTATAATTAGCTATGTTCAGAGTCACAGTCAAGAGAAAACAACTACATTGAGGCAAAAACAGAGTACTGTGGCAACTTAAAGAGGAAGACATTTATGATGGCACAAACTATCACAGATGTATGCCTGTTTTGTCAGATTCACTGTAATTCGGAATTTCAGGTATATATACAGTACGCGTTAATAGGGGGGTGGGATCTGTAAACATTGAGTTTCTAATGAAACTACATGCAGAAAGTACCAAGCATGACAATTACAGTAATAACACTTACTATTCAGAAAACAAAGAAAAACAATCATCTACCTGCCAGCATTCTTGACAAATCCAATGTCAGCCAGTACCTGTTGACAGATATCACAGCAGAAGCATTCTGGATGCCAACTGTTGTTCATAGCTTTAATCACACGACCAATAATGAACTCTCCTGCAAACCAACAGCAAATTAGATATTCAAAAAGGGTTTAATTTCAAATGATAAAGGAGAAAATATGTAAAGGATCAAAACCTCAACATTAATTTCTTTCACTGTCTGCATTTCTATGATATTTAACAAAGCAGTATACGATGCCTCTTACGTTGTGGAAAGGAAGCTCTTAACATGAAAATGGAAATGATGGTCCAAAACATACTGCAGAAATAATCCAGTTTGAGACTGTTTTAGCTGCTCTGGCTCAGTGCTAGGGAATCCTGGGAATTGTAGTTTATTGTGGCACCAGAGCTCTCTGACAGAGAAGACTAAATGTCTCACAGAACTGCAGTTCCCAGAATTCCCTAGCATTGAGCCAGGGCACTTAAAGTGGTCTCAAACTGGATTATTTCTGCAGACTGTTTTGGACCTACCGGTATGTGAAAAAACACATTCCCTTCCCTGCAGAAACATCTGTAACACACCTGAAAAATGGCAAGATAGCTTACAACAGCAGGCCACAAAATATTTTCGCCTTCCGCTGACAGCTGATAAAATCATGAAGTAGGAAGAGATCTCAATGGCCACCCAGTCCAACCCCCTGCCATGCAGGAATACATCATCAAAGCACCCCCAACAAAATGGCCAACCAGCCTCTGTTTAAAAACCTCCAAAGATGGTAGGAAAGAAAATTCACATGGATGCGTAACTGCTTCACCAAGTCATAACAAACCAGATCAAATGTTCTGTTTCTGAACTAATTTGCTCTTCTCAAAACAGAGGTATCACTACTACTGATAACTCATGACCACCCAAGTACATGAATGCACATATAGAGAGAAAATTCCTACTTAATGCTGTCTAAAAATTATTGATAAAAATCATAATTTCATCCTGTTGATGTGCTGCTGCAGGAATTTCCCTGGTTGCTTCCAGAAATAGCATGCCTGTGCTTGACAAATGGAATATTTCTTCTCTCATTCTAATCTGACATGATGCTCACCTAAGGGCACAGCAAGAGGAGAAACAGGCATTTTGTTTTGGTTTCTGAAGATGAGGATTTTTCTTTAGCACCCTCATTTCATGTTAAAGTGACAGAAACTTAAGAAGTTTAAGCACAATTTTGTACCTGTCCCAATTTAGCATGACACAGTTATGTGCCTTAATTGTTGTAGTATACTATGGAAAGACTTTCATGCACCAAAAATTACATAAAGTCAGGGATAAAGTCAGAAAAGCTAAAGCGCAAAATGAACTCAGGCTTGCTAGAGACGTTAAGAACAATAAAAAGGGCTTTTTTGGATATGTCCGCAGCAAAAGGAAGAAGAAGGAAACAGTTGGGCCACTGCGTGGAGAAGATGGCCAAATGCTCACAGGAGACAGAGAAAAGGCAGAATTGCTCAACACCTTCTTTGCTTCAGTCTTCTCAGGAAAGGCAAAGGGTGCCCAACCTAAGGATGATGGGGCAGAGGACAGAATAGGGGAATTTCAGCACAGAATAAATAAAGAGACAGTACAGGAATACCTGGTTAATCTAAATGAATATAAGTCTCCAGGACCAGATGAACTACATCCTAGGGTATTGAAAGAACTGGCAAATGTAATATCAGAACCAATGGCAATCGAACAGGAGAAGTCCCTGCAGACTGGAGGAGGGCAAATTTCCTTTAAGGAGGAGAAAGAAAAGGAGGAGGCTGTAGTCCATGTGCTTGGGTGAGATCTAATCTAATTTACACTTGAGCAGCCATTGCATTCTGGGAGCCAGTGCTGGGAGGCTACTTAAGGCTACTCAAGGCTAGCAGAAGCTCCATTTCCTTTAAGGAGGAGAAAGAAAAGGAGGAGGCTGTAGTCCATGTGCTTGGGTGAGATCTAATCTAATTTACACTTGAGCAGCCATTGCATTCTGGGAGCCAGTGCTGGGAGGCTACTTAAGGCTACTCAAGGCTAGCAGAAGCTCCATTTCCTTTAAGGAGGAGAAAGAAAAGGAGGAGGCTGTAGTCCATGTGCTTGGGTGAGATCTAATCTAATTTACACTTGAGCAGCCATTGCATTCTGGGAGCCAGTGCTGGGAGGCTACTTAAGGCTACTCAAGGCTAGCAGAAGCTCCATTTCCTTTAAGGAGGAGAAAGAAAAGGAGGAGGCTGTAGTCCATGTGCTTGGGTGAGATCTAATCTAATTTACACTTGAGCAGCCATTGCATTCTGGGAGCCAGTGCTGGGAGGCTACTTAAGGCTACTCAAGGCTAGCAGAAGCTCCATTTCCTTTAAGGAGGAGAAAGAAAAGGAGGAGGCTGTAGTCCATGTGCTTGGGTGAGATCTAATCTAATTTACACTTGAGCAGCCATTGCATTCTGGGAGCCAGTGCTGGGAGGCTACTTAAGGCTACTCAAGGCTAGCAGAAGCTCCATTTCCTTTAAGGAGGAGAAAGAAAAGGAGGAGGCTGTAGTCCATGTGCTTGGGTGAGATCTAATCTAATTTACACTTGAGCAGCCATTGCATTCTGGGAGCCAGTGCTGGGAGGCTACTTAAGGCTACTCAAGGCTAGCAGAAGCTCCATTTCCTTTAAGGAGGAGAAAGAAAAGGAGGAGGCTGTAGTCCATGTGCTTGGGTGAGATCTAATCTAATTTACACTTGAGCAGCCATTGCATTCTGGGAGCCAGTGCTGGGAGGCTACTTAAGGCTACTCAAGGCTAGCAGAAGCTCCATTTCCTTTAAGGAGGAGAAAGAAAAGGAGGAGGCTGTAGTCCATGTGCTTGGGTGAGATCTAATCTAATTTACACTTGAGCAGCCATTGCATTCTGGGAGCCAGTGCTGGGAGGCTACTTAAGGCTACTCAAGGCTAGCAGAAGCTCCATTTCCTTTAAGGAGGAGAAAGAAAAGGAGGAGGCTGTAGTCCATGTGCTTGGGTGAGATCTAATCTAATTTACACTTGAGCAGCCATTGCATTCTGGGAGCCAGTGCTGGGAGGCTACTTAAGGCTACTCAAGGCTAGCAGAAGCTCCATTTCCTTTAAGGAGGAGAAAGAAAAGGAGGAGGCTGTAGTCCATGTGCTTGGGTGAGATCTAATCTAATTTACACTTGAGCAGCCATTGCATTCTGGGAGCCAGTGCTGGGAGGCTACTTAAGGCTACTCAAGGCTAGCAGAAGCTCCATTTCCTTTAAGGAGGAGAAAGAAAAGGAGGAGGCTGTAGTCCATGTGCTTGGGTGAGATCTAATCTAATTTACACTTGAGCAGCCATTGCATTCTGGGAGCCAGTGCTGGGAGGCTACTTAAGGCTACTCAAGGCTAGCAGAAGCTCCATTTCCTTTAAGGAGGAGAAAGAAAAGGAGGAGGCTGTAGTCCATGTGCTTGGGTGAGATCTAATCTAATTTACACTTGAGCAGCCATTGCATTCTGGGAGCCAGTGCTGGGAGGCTACTTAAGGCTACTCAAGGCTAGCAGAAGCTCCATTTCCTTTAAGGAGGAGAAAGAAAAGGAGGAGGCTGTAGTCCATGTGCTTGGGTGAGATCTAATCTAATTTACACTTGAGCAGCCATTGCATTCTGGGAGCCAGTGCTGGGAGGCTACTTAAGGCTACTCAAGGCTAGCAGAAGCTCCATTTCCTTTAAGGAGGAGAAAGAAAAGGAGGAGGCTGTAGTCCATGTGCTTGGGTGAGATCTAATCTAATTTACACTTGAGCAGCCATTGCATTCTGGGAGCCAGTGCTGGGAGGCTACTTAAGGCTACTCAAGGCTAGCAGAAGCTCCATTTCCTTTAAGGAGGAGAAAGAAAAGGAGGAGGCTGTAGTCCATGTGCTTGGGTGAGATCTAATCTAATTTACACTTGAGCAGCCATTGCATTCTGGGAGCCATTGCTGGGAGGCTACTTAAGGCTACTCAAGGCTAGCAGAAGCTCCATTTCCTTTAAGGAGGAGAAAGAAAAGGAGGAGGCTGTAGTCCATGTGCTTGGGTGAGATCTAATCTAATTTACACTTGAGCAGCCATTGCATTCTGGGAGCCAGTGCTGGGAGGCTTTTAAGGCTACTCAAGGCTAGCGAAGCTCCATTTCCTTTAGGGAGGAGAAAGAAAAGGAGGAGGCTGTAGTCCATGTGCTTGGGTGAGATCTAATCTAATTTACACTTGAGCAGCCATTGCAATCTGGGAGCCAGTGCTGGGGAGGCTACTTAAGGCTACTCAAGGCTAGCAGAAGCTCCATTTCCTTTAAGGAGGAGAAAGAAAAGGAGGAGGCTTGTAGTCCATGTGCTTGGGTGAGATCTAATCTAATTTACACTTGAGCAGCCATTGCATTCTGGGAGCCAGTGCTGGGAGGCTACTTAAGGCTACTCCTAGGCAGAAGCTCCATTACCTTTAAGGAGGAGAAAGAAAAGGGAGGAGGCTGTAGTCCATGTGCCTTGGGTGAGAATCTAATCTAATTTACACTTGAGCAGCCATTGCATTCTGGGATGCCAGTGCTGGGAGGCTTACTTAAGGCTACTAAGGCTAGCAGAAGCTCCATTCCTTTAAGGAGGAGAAAGAAAAGGAGGAGGCTGTAGTCCATGTGCTTGGGTGAGATCTAATCTAATTTACACTTGAGCAGCCATTGCATTCTGGGAGCCAGTGCTGGGAGGCTACTTAAGGCTACTCAAGGCTAGCAGAAGCTCCATTTCCTTTAAGGAGGAGAAAGAAAAGGAGGAGGCTGTAGTCCATGTGCTTGGGTGAGATCTAATCTAATTTACACTTGAGCAGCCATTGCATTCTGGGAGCCAGTGCTGGGAGGCTACTTAAGGCTACTCAAGGCTAGCAGAAGCTCCATTTCCTTTAAGGAGGAGAAAGAAAAGGAGGAGGCTGTAGTCCATGTGCTTGGGTGAGATCTAATCTAATTTACACTTGAGCAGCCATTGCATTCTGGGAGCCAGTGCTGGGAGGCTACTTAAGGCTACTCAAGGCTAGCAGAAGCTCCATTTCCTTTAAGGAGGAGAAAGAAAAGGAGGAGGCTGTAGTCCATGTGCTTGGGTGAGATCTAATCTAATTTACACTTGAGCAGCCATTGCATTCTGGGAGCCAGTGCTGGGAGGCTACTTAAGGCTACTCAAGGCTAGCAGAAGCTCCATTTCCTTTAAGGAGGAGAAAGAAAAGGAGGAGGCTGTAGTCCATGTGCTTGGGTGAGATCTAATCTAATTTACACTTGAGCAGCCATTGCATTCTGGGAGCCAGTGCTGGGAGGCTACTTAAGGCTACTCAAGGCTAGCAGAAGCTCCATTTCCTTTAAGGAGGAGAAAGAAAAGGAGGAGGCTGTAGTCCATGTGCTTGGGTGAGATCTAATCTAATTTACACTTGAGCAGCCATTGCATTCTGGGAGCCAGTGCTGGGAGGCTACTTAAGGCTACTCAAGGCTAGCAGAAGCTCCATTTCCTTTAAGGAGGAGAAAGAAAAGGAGGAGGCTGTAGTCCATGTGCTTGGGTGAGATCTAATCTAATTTACACTTGAGCAGCCATTGCATTCTGGGAGCCAGTGCTGGGAGGCTACTTAAGGCTACTCAAGGCTAGCAGAAGCTCCATTTCCTTTAAGGAGGAGAAAGAAAAGGAGGAGGCTGTAGTCCATGTGCTTGGGTGAGATCTAATCTAATTTACACTTGAGCAGCCATTGCATTCTGGGAGCCAGTGCTGGGAGGCTACTTAAGGCTACTCAAGGCTAGCAGAAGCTCCATTTCCTTTAAGGAGGAGAAAGAAAAGGAGGAGGCTGTAGTCCATGTGCTTGGGTGAGATCTAATCTAATTTACACTTGAGCAGCCATTGCATTCTGGGAGCCAGTGCTGGGAGGCTACTTAAGGCTACTCAAGGCTAGCAGAAGCTCCATTTCCTTTAAGGAGGAGAAAGAAAAGGAGGAGGCTGTAGTCCATGTGCTTGGGTGAGATCTAATCTAATTTACACTTGAGCAGCCATTGCATTCTGGGAGCCAGTGCTGGGAGGCTACTTAAGGCTACTCAAGGCTAGCAGAAGCTCCATTTCCTTTAAGGAGGAGAAAGAAAAGGAGGAGGCTGTAGTCCATGTGCTTGGGTGAGATCTAATCTAATTTACACTTGAGCAGCCATTGCATTCTGGGAGCCAGTGCTGGGAGGCTACTTAAGGCTACTCAAGGCTAGCAGAAGCTCCATTTCCTTTAAGGAGGAGAAAGAAAAGGAGGAGGCTGTAGTCCATGTGCTTGGGTGAGATCTAATCTAATTTACACTTGAGCAGCCATTGCATTCTGGGAGCCAGTGCTGGGAGGCTACTTAAGGCTACTCAAGGCTAGCAGAAGCTCCATTTCCTTTAAGGAGGAGAAAGAAAAGGAGGAGGCTGTAGTCCATGTGCTTGGGTGAGATCTAATCTAATTTACACTTGAGCAGCCATTGCATTCTGGGAGCCAGTGCTGGGAGGCTACTTAAGGCTACTCAAGGCTAGCAGAAGCTCCATTTCCTTTAAGGAGGAGAAAGAAAAGGAGGAGGCTGTAGTCCATGTGCTTGGGTGAGATCTAATCTAATTTACACTTGAGCAGCCATTGCATTCTGGGAGCCAGTGCTGGGAGGCTACTTAAGGCTACTCAAGGCTAGCAGAAGCTCCATTTCCTTTAAGGAGGAGAAAGAAAAGGAGGAGGCTGTAGTCCATGTGCTTGGGTGAGATCTAATCTAATTTACACTTGAGCAGCCATTGCATTCTGGGAGCCAGTGCTGGGAGGCTACTTAAGGCTACTCAAGGCTAGCAGAAGCTCCATTTCCTTTAAGGAGGAGAAAGAAAAGGAGGAGGCTGTAGTCCATGTGCTTGGGTGAGATCTAATCTAATTTACACTTGAGCAGCCATTGCATTCTGGGAGCCAGTGCTGGGAGGCTACTTAAGGCTACTCAAGGCTAGCAGAAGCTCCATTTCCTTTAAGGAGGAGAAAGAAAAGGAGGAGGCTGTAGTCCATGTGCTTGGGTGAGATCTAATCTAATTTACACTTGAGCAGCCATTGCATTCTGGGAGCCAGTGCTGGGAGGCTACTTAAGGCTACTCAAGGCTAGCAGAAGCTCCATTTCCTTTAAGGAGGAGAAAGAAAAGGAGGAGGCTGTAGTCCATGTGCTTGGGTGAGATCTAATCTAATTTACACTTGAGCAGCCATTGCATTCTGGGAGCCAGTGCTGGGAGGCTACTTAAGGCTACTCAAGGCTAGCAGAAGCTCCATTTCCTTTAAGGAGGAGAAAGAAAAGGAGGAGGCTGTAGTCCATGTGCTTGGGTGAGATCTAATCTAATTTACACTTGAGCAGCCATTGCATTCTGGGAGCCAGTGCTGGGAGGCTACTTAAGGCTACTCAAGGCTAGCAGAAGCTCCATTTCCTTTAAGGAGGAGAAAGAAAAGGAGGAGGCTGTAGTCCATGTGCTTGGGTGAGATCTAATCTAATTTACACTTGAGCAGCCATTGCATTCTGGGAGCCAGTGCTGGGAGGCTACTTAAGGCTACTCAAGGCTAGCAGAAGCTCCATTTCCTTTAAGGAGGAGAAAGAAAAGGAGGAGGCTGTAGTCCATGTGCTTGGGTGAGATCTAATCTAATTTACACTTGAGCAGCCATTGCATTCTGGGAGCCAGTGCTGGGAGGCTACTTAAGGCTACTCAAGGCTAGCAGAAGCTCCATTTCCTTTAAGGAGGAGAAAGAAAAGGAGGAGGCTGTAGTCCATGTGCTTGGGTGAGATCTAATCTAATTTACACTTGAGCAGCCATTGCATTCTGGGAGCCAGTGCTGGGAGGCTACTTAAGGCTACTCAAGGCTAGCAGAAGCTCCATTTCCTTTAAGGAGGAGAAAGAAAAGGAGGAGGCTGTAGTCCATGTGCTTGGGTGAGATCTAATCTAATTTACACTTGAGCAGCCATTGCATTCTGGGAGCCAGTGCTGGGAGGCTACTTAAGGCTACTCAAGGCTAGCAGAAGCTCCATTTCCTTTAAGGAGGAGAAAGAAAAGGAGGAGGCTGTAGTCCATGTGCTTGGGTGAGATCTAATCTAATTTACACTTGAGCAGCCATTGCATTCTGGGAGCCAGTGCTGGGAGGCTACTTAAGGCTACTCAAGGCTAGCAGAAGCTCCATTTCCTTTAAGGAGGAGAAAGAAAAGGAGGAGGCTGTAGTCCATGTGCTTGGGTGAGATCTAATCTAATTTACACTTGAGCAGCCATTGCATTCTGGGAGCCAGTGCTGGGAGGCTACTTAAGGCTACTCAAGGCTAGCAGAAGCTCCATTTCCTTTAAGGAGGAGAAAGAAAAGGAGGAGGCTGTAGTCCATGTGCTTGGGTGAGATCTAATCTAATTTACACTTGAGCAGCCATTGCATTCTGGGAGCCAGTGCTGGGAGGCTACTTAAGGCTACTCAAGGCTAGCAGAAGCTCCATTTCCTTTAAGGAGGAGAAAGAAAAGGAGGAGGCTGTAGTCCATGTGCTTGGGTGAGATCTAATCTAATTTACACTTGAGCAGCCATTGCATTCTGGGAGCCAGTGCTGGGAGGCTACTTAAGGCTACTCAAGGCTAGCAGAAGCTCCATTTCCTTTAAGGAGGAGAAAGAAAAGGAGGAGGCTGTAGTCCATGTGCTTGGGTGAGATCTAATCTAATTTACACTTGAGCAGCCATTGCATTCTGGGAGCCAGTGCTGGGAGGCTACTTAAGGCTACTCAAGGCTAGCAGAAGCTCCATTTCCTTTAAGGAGGAGAAAGAAAAGGAGGAGGCTGTAGTCCATGTGCTTGGGTGAGATCTAATCTAATTTACACTTGAGCAGCCATTGCATTCTGGGAGCCAGTGCTGGGAGGCTACTTAAGGCTACTCAAGGCTAGCAGAAGCTCCATTTCCTTTAAGGAGGAGAAAGAAAAGGAGGAGGCTGTAGTCCATGTGCTTGGGTGAGATCTAATCTAATTTACACTTGAGCAGCCATTGCATTCTGGGAGCCAGTGCTGGGAGGCTACTTAAGGCTACTCAAGGCTAGCAGAAGCTCCATTTCCTTTAAGGAGGAGAAAGAAAAGGAGGAGGCTGTAGTCCATGTGCTTGGGTGAGATCTAATCTAATTTACACTTGAGCAGCCATTGCATTCTGGGAGCCAGTGCTGGGAGGCTACTTAAGGCTACTCAAGGCTAGCAGAAGCTCCATTTCCTTTAAGGAGGAGAAAGAAAAGGAGGAGGCTGTAGTCCATGTGCTTGGGTGAGATCTAATCTAATTTACACTTGAGCAGCCATTGCATTCTGGGAGCCAGTGCTGGGAGGCTACTTAAGGCTACTCAAGGCTAGCAGAAGCTCCATTTCCTTTAAGGAGGAGAAAGAAAAGGAGGAGGCTGTAGTCCATGTGCTTGGGTGAGATCTAATCTAATTTACACTTGAGCAGCCATTGCATTCTGGGAGCCAGTGCTGGGAGGCTACTTAAGGCTACTCAAGGCTAGCAGAAGCTCCATTTCCTTTAAGGAGGAGAAAGAAAAGGAGGAGGCTGTAGTCCATGTGCTTGGGTGAGATCTAATCTAATTTACACTTGAGCAGCCATTGCATTCTGGGAGCCAGTGCTGGGAGGCTACTTAAGGCTACTCAAGGCTAGCAGAAGCTCCATTTCCTTTAAGGAGGAGAAAGAAAAGGAGGAGGCTGTAGTCCATGTGCTTGGGTGAGATCTAATCTAATTTACACTTGAGCAGCCATTGCATTCTGGGAGCCAGTGCTGGGAGGCTACTTAAGGCTACTCAAGGCTAGCAGAAGCTCCATTTCCTTTAAGGAGGAGAAAGAAAAGGAGGAGGCTGTAGTCCATGTGCTTGGGTGAGATCTAATCTAATTTACACTTGAGCAGCCATTGCATTCTGGGAGCCAGTGCTGGGAGGCTACTTAAGGCTACTCAAGGCTAGCAGAAGCTCCATTTCCTTTAAGGAGGAGAAAGAAAAGGAGGAGGCTGTAGTCCATGTGCTTGGGTGAGATCTAATCTAATTTACACTTGAGCAGCCATTGCATTCTGGGAGCCAGTGCTGGGAGGCTACTTAAGGCTACTCAAGGCTAGCAGAAGCTCCATTTCCTTTAAGGAGGAGAAAGAAAAGGAGGAGGCTGTAGTCCATGTGCTTGGGTGAGATCTAATCTAATTTACACTTGAGCAGCCATTGCATTCTGGGAGCCAGTGCTGGGAGGCTACTTAAGGCTACTCAAGGCTAGCAGAAGCTCCATTTCCTTTAAGGAGGAGAAAGAAAAGGAGGAGGCTGTAGTCCATGTGCTTGGGTGAGATCTAATCTAATTTACACTTGAGCAGCCATTGCATTCTGGGAGCCAGTGCTGGGAGGCTACTTAAGGCTACTCAAGGCTAGCAGAAGCTCCATTTCCTTTAAGGAGGAGAAAGAAAAGGAGGAGGCTGTAGTCCATGTGCTTGGGTGAGATCTAATCTAATTTACACTTGAGCAGCCATTGCATTCTGGGAGCCAGTGCTGGGAGGCTACTTAAGGCTACTCAAGGCTAGCAGAAGCTCCATTTCCTTTAAGGAGGAGAAAGAAAAGGAGGAGGCTGTAGTCCATGTGCTTGGGTGAGATCTAATCTAATTTACACTTGAGCAGCCATTGCATTCTGGGAGCCAGTGCTGGGAGGCTACTTAAGGCTACTCAAGGCTAGCAGAAGCTCCATTTCCTTTAAGGAGGAGAAAGAAAAGGAGGAGGCTGTAGTCCATGTGCTTGGGTGAGATCTAATCTAATTTACACTTGAGCAGCCATTGCATTCTGGGAGCCAGTGCTGGGAGGCTACTTAAGGCTACTCAAGGCTAGCAGAAGCTCCATTTCCTTTAAGGAGGAGAAAGAAAAGGAGGAGGCTGTAGTCCATGTGCTTGGGTGAGATCTAATCTAATTTACACTTGAGCAGCCATTGCATTCTGGGAGCCAGTGCTGGGAGGCTACTTAAGGCTACTCAAGGCTAGCAGAAGCTCCATTTCCTTTAAGGAGGAGAAAGAAAAGGAGGAGGCTGTAGTCCATGTGCTTGGGTGAGATCTAATCTAATTTACACTTGAGCAGCCATTGCATTCTGGGAGCCAGTGCTGGGAGGCTACTTAAGGCTACTCAAGGCTAGCAGAAGCTCCATTTCCTTTAAGGAGGAGAAAGAAAAGGAGGAGGCTGTAGTCCATGTGCTTGGGTGAGATCTAATCTAATTTACACTTGAGCAGCCATTGCATTCTGGGAGCCAGTGCTGGGAGGCTACTTAAGGCTACTCAAGGCTAGCAGAAGCTCCATTTCCTTTAAGGAGGAGAAAGAAAAGGAGGAGGCTGTAGTCCATGTGCTTGGGTGAGATCTAATCTAATTTACACTTGAGCAGCCATTGCATTCTGGGAGCCAGTGCTGGGAGGCTACTTAAGGCTACTCAAGGCTAGCAGAAGCTCCATTTCCTTTAAGGAGGAGAAAGAAAAGGAGGAGGCTGTAGTCCATGTGCTTGGGTGAGATCTAATCTAATTTACACTTGAGCAGCCATTGCATTCTGGGAGCCAGTGCTGGGAGGCTACTTAAGGCTACTCAAGGCTAGCAGAAGCTCCATTTCCTTTAAGGAGGAGAAAGAAAAGGAGGAGGCTGTAGTCCATGTGCTTGGGTGAGATCTAATCTAATTTACACTTGAGCAGCCATTGCATTCTGGGAGCCAGTGCTGGGAGGCTACTTAAGGCTACTCAAGGCTAGCAGAAGCTCCATTTCCTTTAAGGAGGAGAAAGAAAAGGAGGAGGCTGTAGTCCATGTGCTTGGGTGAGATCTAATCTAATTTACACTTGAGCAGCCATTGCATTCTGGGAGCCAGTGCTGGGAGGCTACTTAAGGCTACTCAAGGCTAGCAGAAGCTCCATTTCCTTTAAGGAGGAGAAAGAAAAGGAGGAGGCTGTAGTCCATGTGCTTGGGTGAGATCTAATCTAATTTACACTTGAGCAGCCATTGCATTCTGGGAGCCAGTGCTGGGAGGCTACTTAAGGCTACTCAAGGCTAGCAGAAGCTCCATTTCCTTTAAGGAGGAGAAAGAAAAGGAGGAGGCTGTAGTCCATGTGCTTGGGTGAGATCTAATCTAATTTACACTTGAGCAGCCATTGCATTCTGGGAGCCAGTGCTGGGAGGCTACTTAAGGCTACTCAAGGCTAGCAGAAGCTCCATTTCCTTTAAGGAGGAGAAAGAAAAGGAGGAGGCTGTAGTCCATGTGCTTGGGTGAGATCTAATCTAATTTACACTTGAGCAGCCATTGCATTCTGGGAGCCAGTGCTGGGAGGCTACTTAAGGCTACTCAAGGCTAGCAGAAGCTCCATTTCCTTTAAGGAGGAGAAAGAAAAGGAGGAGGCTGTAGTCCATGTGCTTGGGTGAGATCTAATCTAATTTACACTTGAGCAGCCATTGCATTCTGGGAGCCAGTGCTGGGAGGCTACTTAAGGCTACTCAAGGCTAGCAGAAGCTCCATTTCCTTTAAGGAGGAGAAAGAAAAGGAGGAGGCTGTAGTCCATGTGCTTGGGTGAGATCTAATCTAATTTACACTTGAGCAGCCATTGCATTCTGGGAGCCAGTGCTGGGAGGCTACTTAAGGCTACTCAAGGCTAGCAGAAGCTCCATTTCCTTTAAGGAGGAGAAAGAAAAGGAGGAGGCTGTAGTCCATGTGCTTGGGTGAGATCTAATCTAATTTACACTTGAGCAGCCATTGCATTCTGGGAGCCAGTGCTGGGAGGCTACTTAAGGCTACTCAAGGCTAGCAGAAGCTCCATTTCCTTTAAGGAGGAGAAAGAAAAGGAGGAGGCTGTAGTCCATGTGCTTGGGTGAGATCTAATCTAATTTACACTTGAGCAGCCATTGCATTCTGGGAGCCAGTGCTGGGAGGCTACTTAAGGCTACTCAAGGCTAGCAGAAGCTCCATTTCCTTTAAGGAGGAGAAAGAAAAGGAGGAGGCTGTAGTCCATGTGCTTGGGTGAGATCTAATCTAATTTACACTTGAGCAGCCATTGCATTCTGGGAGCCAGTGCTGGGAGGCTACTTAAGGCTACTCAAGGCTAGCAGAAGCTCCATTTCCTTTAAGGAGGAGAAAGAAAAGGAGGAGGCTGTAGTCCATGTGCTTGGGTGAGATCTAATCTAATTTACACTTGAGCAGCCATTGCATTCTGGGAGCCAGTGCTGGGAGGCTACTTAAGGCTACTCAAGGCTAGCAGAAGCTCCATTTCCTTTAAGGAGGAGAAAGAAAAGGAGGAGGCTGTAGTCCATGTGCTTGGGTGAGATCTAATCTAATTTACACTTGAGCAGCCATTGCATTCTGGGAGCCAGTGCTGGGAGGCTACTTAAGGCTACTCAAGGCTAGCAGAAGCTCCATTTCCTTTAAGGAGGAGAAAGAAAAGGAGGAGGCTGTAGTCCATGTGCTTGGGTGAGATCTAATCTAATTTACACTTGAGCAGCCATTGCATTCTGGGAGCCAGTGCTGGGAGGCTACTTAAGGCTACTCAAGGCTAGCAGAAGCTCCATTTCCTTTAAGGAGGAGAAAGAAAAGGAGGAGGCTGTAGTCCATGTGCTTGGGTGAGATCTAATCTAATTTACACTTGAGCAGCCATTGCATTCTGGGAGCCAGTGCTGGGAGGCTACTTAAGGCTACTCAAGGCTAGCAGAAGCTCCATTTCCTTTAAGGAGGAGAAAGAAAAGGAGGAGGCTGTAGTCCATGTGCTTGGGTGAGATCTAATCTAATTTACACTTGAGCAGCCATTGCATTCTGGGAGCCAGTGCTGGGAGGCTACTTAAGGCTACTCAAGGCTAGCAGAAGCTCCATTTCCTTTAAGGAGGAGAAAGAAAAGGAGGAGGCTGTAGTCCATGTGCTTGGGTGAGATCTAATCTAATTTACACTTGAGCAGCCATTGCATTCTGGGAGCCAGTGCTGGGAGGCTACTTAAGGCTACTCAAGGCTAGCAGAAGCTCCATTTCCTTTAAGGAGGAGAAAGAAAAGGAGGAGGCTGTAGTCCATGTGCTTGGGTGAGATCTAATCTAATTTACACTTGAGCAGCCATTGCATTCTGGGAGCCAGTGCTGGGAGGCTACTTAAGGCTACTCAAGGCTAGCAGAAGCTCCATTTCCTTTAAGGAGGAGAAAGAAAAGGAGGAGGCTGTAGTCCATGTGCTTGGGTGAGATCTAATCTAATTTACACTTGAGCAGCCATTGCATTCTGGGAGCCAGTGCTGGGAGGCTACTTAAGGCTACTCAAGGCTAGCAGAAGCTCCATTTCCTTTAAGGAGGAGAAAGAAAAGGAGGAGGCTGTAGTCCATGTGCTTGGGTGAGATCTAATCTAATTTACACTTGAGCAGCCATTGCATTCTGGGAGCCAGTGCTGGGAGGCTACTTAAGGCTACTCAAGGCTAGCAGAAGCTCCATTTCCTTTAAGGAGGAGAAAGAAAAGGAGGAGGCTGTAGTCCATGTGCTTGGGTGAGATCTAATCTAATTTACACTTGAGCAGCCATTGCATTCTGGGAGCCAGTGCTGGGAGGCTACTTAAGGCTACTCAAGGCTAGCAGAAGCTCCATTTCCTTTAAGGAGGAGAAAGAAAAGGAGGAGGCTGTAGTCCATGTGCTTGGGTGAGATCTAATCTAATTTACACTTGAGCAGCCATTGCATTCTGGGAGCCAGTGCTGGGAGGCTACTTAAGGCTACTCAAGGCTAGCAGAAGCTCCATTTCCTTTAAGGAGGAGAAAGAAAAGGAGGAGGCTGTAGTCCATGTGCTTGGGTGAGATCTAATCTAATTTACACTTGAGCAGCCATTGCATTCTGGGAGCCAGTGCTGGGAGGCTACTTAAGGCTACTCAAGGCTAGCAGAAGCGCGCGCCTAACGGCGCGCGAATTTTGATTTTTGATTTTTTTTTATCTAGTCAAGGAGGTGTTTAGAGAATAGAAGAGGAGCCGGCCTGAAGCATCAGAGGAAGTGAATCAGAGACTTGCCTTTGGAAGGAGCTTTTAGCCAGGAGCTCTCTACATAACTATAGGCCCCGTGACTTGAACTCAGTGACAGAGCTTGGGAATAAAGGCCAAGTCTAGCAAGGGAAGCCCACAGTCTTGTTTCAGTGCCTCCTTAAGACTTCTCAGTATGGACACTGAAGGCCCTGCTGCAGTCACCTGCAACACCTGTGGGATGTTTGTCTTCTTGCCTACAGAGGTGGCGAACTACACCTGCCCCAAGTGCAAGTTGGTAGCCCTCTTGGAAGAGAAAGTACAGCAGCTAGAGGAGCAGATATCTGCACTCCAACATCATAGAGAGCAGGAGATTCTCCTGAACAGATTAGACCAGAATGTCTTGGGTGAGAAACAGACAGAGGAAGTTGTTGGGGCGGAGGAGGTCACTCCACATACAACAGAGGTAGATGCTTGGAGGAAGGTCACACACAGAAGTAAGGAAACCAGGGAACGTTCTGTGAGCGGCTTGCAGCTACAGAATCGCTTTGAATCTCTCTCTGTTGTCAGAGATGATGAGGAAAAGCAGCAGGGACAGACATCAGGGACAGAGCAGGAGAGCCTGAGAGTATCACGAAAAGGAACGGCCACTGCTAAGCCTCGGAGGAGGCGCGTGGTCGTGGTGGGGGACTCCTTGCTGAGGGGTACAGAAGCAGTGGTTTGTGGGCCTGACAAGATGTCTCGGGAGGTGTGCTGTCTCCCTGGGGCAAAGATCCATCATGTGACGGAGAGGCTGACAAGACTTGTCAAGCCTACTGATCAATACCCCCTTCTTTTGGTTCATGTGGGAACCAATGATACTGCAAGGCACAGCCTTCAGAATATCAAAAGGGATTATGAGGCTCTGGGAAGGAAGCTGAAAGAGATGGATGCACAGGTTGTCATCTCATCTCTACTCCCCGTAGAAGGGCATGGTCCAGGAAGGGAGAGGAAAATAGCAGAGGTGAATAACTGGCTCCGTAGATGGTGCCGCCAAGAACAGTTTGGATTCTTGGATCATGGGCTGCGGTTCCATGAGGAGGGACTTCTGGCAAGGGATGGACTGCATCTCACGCCAGTTGGCAAAAACGTTTTTGCCAACAGTCTGAAGAATCTGATCAGGAAGGCTTTAAACTGAGTTATGTGGGGGAGGGAGACATTATACTGGAAGGCAAAAGGGATGGAGAGAATAGTCCAAGTGGCATAGAGGGAACAAGGCAAACAGTGCAAGGACCCAACAGTAGGAGGCAAAAAAATGTGCAAAAGCAGCAAGTAAAGAGGACACATGGTCTTAAATGTCTCTACACTAATGCACAGAGTATGGGAAATAAGCAGGATGAACTTGAACTCCTAGCACAACAAGGGAAATATGATATAATAGGCATCACTGAAACCTGGTGGGATGAGTCTCATGATTGGAAGGTAGAAATAGAGGGGTATAACCTTTTTAAGAGAAACAGGCCAAGCAGGAAAGGAGGAGGAATAGCATTATATGTCAGGGATATTTACACCAGTGAAGAGATCCAGGAAGTCAATACTGGAAGCCAGGTGGAGAGCATCTGGATAAAAATTAAAGGAGAGGGAAATAACAGGGATGTTACTGTGGGAGTCTACTACAGACCCCCGACTCAGGCAGAGGAATTGGATGATGCCTTTCTAGAACAGATAATCACATACTCAGAAAAGAGAGATGTAGTAGTGATGGGTGACTTCAACTATCCTGATATTTGCTGGAAGTCAAACTCAGCCAAATCCTCAAAGTCTAGCAAATTCCTCACTTGCCTGGAAGACAATTTCATTGTCCAAAAGGTGGAAGAGGCAACAAGGGGATCAGCCATTTTAGATCTGATCTTTACCAACAGGGAAGACCTAGTTGATGGGGCGCAAGTGGTTGGATCCTTAGGTGGAAGTGACCATGTTCTCCTGGAGTTTATAATACAGTGGAAGGGAGAAGCAAGGCATAGTCAGACACGCACTCTAGACTTTAGGAGAGCTAATTTCAATAAACTTAGAGAAATACTGGGAGTGATCCCATGGTCAGGAATACTAAAAGAAAAGGGAGTTCAAGACGGATGGGAGTTTCTCAAAAGGGAGATATTGAAGGCACAATTTCAAACAGTTCCAATGAGGAAGAAAAATGGAAGATGTCTCAAGAAGCCAGGATGGATGACTAAGGAACTTTCAACTGAGCTAAGTTTTAAACAGAACATGTATAAGAAATGGAAAAATGGAGAAATCACGAAAGAGGAATTCAAACAAATAGCCAGCACATGTAGGGGTAAAGTCAGAAAAGCTAAAGCGCAGAATGAACTCAGGCTTGCTAGAGAGGTTAAGAACAATAAAAAGGGCTTTTTTGGATATGTCCGCAGCAAAAGGAAGAAGAAGGAAACAGTGGGGCCACTGCGTGCAGAAGATGGCAAAATGCTAACAGGGGACAGAGAAAAGGCAGAATTACTCAACACCTTCTTTGCTTCAGTCTTCTCAGAAAAGGCAAAGGGTGCTCAACCTAAGGATAATGGAACAGGAGACAGAATAGAGGAAATTCAGCACAGAATAAGTAAAGAGGTAGTACAGGAATACCTGGTTAACCTAAATGAATATAAATCTCCAGGACCAGATGAACTACATCCAAGGGTATTAAAAGAACTGGCAAAGGTGATATCGGAGCCATTGGCAATAATCTTTGAGAACTCCTGGAGAACAGGAGAAGTCCCAGCAGACTGGAGGAGGGCAAACGTTGTCCCCATCTTCAAAAAGGGAAAAAAAGAGGATCCCAACAATTATCGTCCAGTTAGTCTGACATCAATTCCAGGAAAGATTCTAGAGCAGATCATTAAGCAGAGAGTCTGTGAACATTTAGAAGCCAATGCCATAATCACAAAAAGCCAACATGGGTTTCAGAAAAAGAAGTCATGCCAAACGAACCTGATCTCTTTTTTTGATAAAATTACCAGCTTGGTAGATGAAGGGAATGCTGTGGATATAGTATACCTCGATTTCAGTAAGGCCTTTGACAAGGTTCCCCATGACATTCTTGCAAACAAGCTTGCAAAATGTGGGATAGACAAGTTAACTGTTACATGGATTTGTAATTGGTTGACTGGCCGAACTCAAAGGGTGCTCAACAATGGCTCCTTTTCATCCTGGAGAGAAGTGACCAGTGGGGTCCCACAGGGTTCTGTCCTGGGCCCAGTGCTATTCAACATCTTTATTAACGATTTGGATGACAGAATTGGGGGCATACTTATCAAATTTGCAGATGACACTAAACTGGGAGGAGTAGCTAATACCCCAGAGGACAGGATCAAAATTCAAAATGACCTGAATAGACTAGAAAGCTGGGCCAGCGCTAACAAAATGAAATTTAACACAGAGAAATGTAAGGTTCTGCACCTAGGGCGGAAAAATGAAATGCACAGATATAGGATGGGGGACACCTGGCTGAATGAGACCACATGTGAAAGGGATCTAGGAGTCCAAGTAGACCATAAGCTGAACATGAGTCAACAGTGTGATGCGGCAGCTAAAAAAGCCAATGCAATTTTAGGCTGCATCAATAGAAGTATAGTTTCTAGATCAAGGGAAGTTATAGTGCCACTCTATTCTGCTTTGGTCAGGCCCCACCTGGAATACTGTGTCCAGTTCTGGGCACCACATTTCAAAAAAGATGTGGAGAAACTGGAGCATGTCCAAAGGAGGGCAACTAAGATGGTGAAGGGTCTGGAAACCTTGCCCTATGAAGAACGCCTTAGGGAGCTGGGGATGTTTAGCCTGGAGAAGAGAAGGTTAAGAGGTGATATGATAGCCCTGTTTAAATATTTGAAGGGATGTCATATTGAGGAGGGAGCAAGCTTGTTTTCTGCTGCTGCAGAGACTAGAACGCGGAACAATGGATGCAAACTGCAGGAAAAGAGATTCCACCTCAACATTAGGAGGAACTTCCTGACAGTAAGGGCTGTTCGACAGTGGAACACACTCCCTCGGAGTGTAGTGGAGTCTCCTTCCTTAGGAGTCTTTAAGCAGAGGCTGGATGGCCATCTGTCAGGGATGCTTTGACTTGGAGTTCCTGCATGGCAGGGGGTTGGACTGGATGGCCCTTGTGGTCTCTTCCAACTCTATGATTCTATGATTCTATGATTCTATGAAATGTTGTCCCAATCTTCAAAAAGGGGAAAAAAGAGGATCCCAACAATTATCGTCTGGTTAGTCTGACATCAATTCCAGGAAAGATTCTGGAGCAGATCATTAAGCAGAGAGTCTGTGAATATCTGGAAGATAATTCCATAATCACAAAAAGCCAACATGGGTTTCAGAGAAACAAGTCATGCCAGACAAATCTGATCTCTTTTTTTGATAAAATTACTAGCTTGGTAGATGAAGGGAATGCTGTGGATATAGTATATCTTGACTTCAGTAAGGCATTTGACAAGGTTCCCCATGACATTCTTGCAAACAAGCTTGCAAAATGTGGGATAGACAAGGTAACCGTTACATGGATTTGTAACTGGTTGACTGACCGAACCCAAAGGGTGCTCACCAACGGTTCCTTTTCATCCTGGAAAGAAGTGACAAGTGGGGTCCCACAGGGTTCTGTCCTGGGCCCAGTGCTATTCAACATCTTTATTAATGACTTGGATGACAGTATCGAGAGCCTAGTTATCAAATTTGCTGATGACACGAAATTGGGAGGAGTAGCTAATACCCCAAAGGACAGGATCAAAATTCAAAATGACCTGAATAGACTAGAAAGCTGGGCCAAAGCTAACAAAATGAAATTTAACACAGAGAAATGTAAGGTCCTACACATAGGGCGGAAAAATGAAATGCACAGATATAGGATGGGGGACACCTGGCTGAATGAGACAACATGTGAAAGGGATCTAGGTGTCCAAGTAGACCACAAGTTGAACATGAGTCAACAGTGTGATGCAGCAGCTAAAAAGGCCAATGCAATTTTAGGTTGCATCAATAGAAGTATAGTTTCTAGATCAAGGGAAGTAATAGTGCCACTCTATTCTGCTTTGGTCAGGCCCCACCTGGAATACTGTGTCCAGTTCTGGGCACCACAATTCAAAAAGGATGTGGAGAAACTGGAGCATGTCCAAAGGAGGGCGACTAAAATGGTGAAGGGTCTGGAAACCATGCCCTATGAGGAACGCCTTAGGGAGCTGGGGATGTTTAGCCTGGAGAAGAGAAGGTTAAGAGGTGATATGATAGCTCTGTTTAAATATTTGAAAGGATGTCACATTGAGGAGGGAGCAAGCTTGTTTTCTGCTGCTCCAGAGAACAGGACTCGGAACAACGGATGCAAACTGCAGGAAAAGAGATTCCATCTCAACATTAGGAGGAACTTCCTGACAGTAAGGGCTGTTCGACAGTGGAACACACTCCCTCGGAGGGTGGTGGAGTCACCTTCCTTGGAGGTTTTTAAGCAGAGGCTGGATGGCCATCTGTCGGGTATGCTTTGATTGGGAGTTCCTGCATGGCAGGGGGTTGGACTGGATGGCCCTTGTGGTCTCTTCCAACTCTAAATTTCTATGATTCTATGATTCTATAAAATACTAGAGCATTGACTTTGGAATAGTCCATGTTTCCTGTGTTAACAGGATGGGAGACTGAAAAGTATTCAAAATGCCATGATAACAATACCACATGTCAATGAATATAATGTGGCATATTATCATTATGCTAGTATAGCCTTATGCTTTATATTTTATGTTATAAAAAGCACATTGCAATATTCTTCTTCTCCCACAACAAACTACCCAAAAATGATGTTCACAAAACATTTTTAAAACACTAACCGCACTGGTGACAGCAAGGGGCAAACAGCATCTGAAAGTCATGTTCACAGTACTTCCTTCCTTCAAACTGAAAAAAAACATACAGACATACCAGACTATTAGAGGAATGCAGAACATAGCATTTAGATTTCACATATAAAATGGATGGGTGTACCCTTCTGAATTGTAAAAAAAAAAAAAGAAAAAAAAAAGATTCAATGTAATTTTGTAGTAAAGAAAAAGTATATTTGGATTGTTTTGTGGGTATTTTGGGCTATGAGGCCATGTTCTACAGAGTTTATTCCTGACATTTCAGGAATATTTGCATTGTTATTGTTGCTGTGTGCCTTCAAGTCATTTACAACTTCTGCTGACCCTAAGACAAACTTACCACAAGGTTTCTGGGGCTGAGAGTGTGTGACTTGTCAAAGGCCACCCATCAGGTTTCCCTAGCTGAGCAGGGAATTGAACCCTGATCTCCAGAGTCCTAGCCCTACGCTCAAACCATAAAGATATTGTTATGCAATTGGCAACGGTCTCTTGTACAAATCTCTACACAGTGAAGGAAGTCATGTAAGGTGGCTGAATTCTGATGGGACAATCAAAATCTGGGTGCAGATCAGCTGATCTTAATGTTTGCTTTGCTGAATCCAGGTTATGAACACCTGTTATGGTGCTGATAACAGGAAGCATTTTCTGCTTATTCATCTATTTCTTTCTGTCTTCTGCATTTCCTGAAGGCATGCTCCAGGAAATATGCATGTAAAGACAGGAATAGGCCTGCCAGAAATTTAGGTAAAAGGGCATATAAACCCTTCTTCCAAATTCTGAAACCTTAGAGTTTGTGACAATGCATGACTGTCAAGTGCATTATTTTCAAGCATGTGTAAAATAAACTAGGTCCCACTGAGCCATCTTCAAAACAAGGGGAGCACTTTATCTTCTAGCGACAGAAGTCCCACTTTGCTCAAAGCCACCTTCTAGATAGGTGAATGTAGTATTCAATTTTAGGAACATAACAACTGTGAAGGGCGGATCTAACATGCACAAAGTGCATCATTGGCTTTTTCGTCAGGCAGAGAAGTTTTAAAAAATCATGCAGGAGAATAAAAGTGACAACATCAGAGCAAAGTATACAACACCAAAAAGGTTTTTTTTTTTTTTTAAGAGATGCAACAGTACAGAGACTTCTTGAGAAATTCAATGTTTTCTGCATAAGAAATGGGAAGTTAGGGGAGAACCAGGGACAGCCTGAATCTTAAGAGAAGTTACTTTTCTGTTACTAATGGAGCTGAAATTGTATTACCTGTCTTTTACTGATCTTTGTCCCTAGTCCTCACAGGTCAAGAAGGGGAGTGGCCTCCTATCTGTCTGCATTGAGATCCCTTCAAACCATCTTAACAGTTAACAGACCCCCTGTGGATATGAAAATCTATGGTTGCTCAAGTCCCATTGCATAATGTCTGGGACATTAAAAACCAGACCAGTATGGCCTCACATATATTCCTAACTTAGGGGCCCTACATATGATTCTGTGCTTGGATACTTGTACCATGATGTAACCACAGACTTACTAAAAACAGGTTCCTCCCAATTCTTATGGCAAACAAATCTTACTTATTTTCAATATCTTTTATAAACAAACAAAAACAAAACAACTTCATTTATATACCGCTTCATACCCTTAAGGAGTGTCTAAGCAGTTTACAATTGTAAGCTATTATAATTACATTATAATTTTAGGGTTTTTTGGCTCATTATATCTAATATAATAGTAGGCCAAGCCTACTTCCCTCTTTTTGATCAACCAGCAAACACTTCAAAGACCTGTAATAAAAACATACTTTGAAGTAAAGTTTATTTGATACCTACATATGCGTATGTGCTCAGTATTAAAGGCTCCTAAAAAGAAACCCTGTCCCAAGTTGCCATAACCCACTTGCAGATCTCTAAGACTTACCAACATGGCAGAAATTCCCCTTCCCAAAGACCTATGCTCCCCTAAGTGAAAGAGGCATCTTGGATGTTATATTCCAGTATAGACATAAAATGTATAAACTGCAGAAGCACCAACTTGTAACAAAGAGACATGCAGTGCAATCCTAATAAAAATGACTAAGAATCAAATCTTAACTATTTTAGTGGGATTTTAGAGTGCATAGGATCTCTTTGTTATTTAGGGTGTGTCCACAGTATAGAAATAATGCAGTTTGACACCACTTTAACTGCCATGGCTCCATCCTACAGAATCCTGGGATTTGTAGTTTTGTGAGGCAACATTCTTTGGCAGAGAAGGCTAAAGACCATGCAAAACAACAAACCCCAGGATTCTATTGGATGGAGCTACATCACTTAAAGTGGTATCAAGCCGCATTATTTCTATAGAGTAGACTCTGGGCCAGAAAATGAGCTCCTGAAATTTAAAAACTGCAGTTACTATGAATAGTGTATTATGGAATTCAGGAAGAACATTAGATAATGAGAACATTATTTAAATATATAACTTCCTAAACCAGGAAAAAGAAGAACTTGTGGCCCTGCAGATCTTGATAGACTTGTGGCCCTGCAGATCTTGATGGATCCCATTTATTGTCACTGCTGTGAGGTATGTGAGCTATGGCTCTTGAGAGTTGCAGTCCAACAACCTGTAGAGGGCCACAAGTTGCCCATCCTTTTTTTAAATCACAGTGTGGTCAGCTATCAGGATACAGAAACAGTGACACTTCTACTTAGCTAGGGAAGATAACACGATGGCTGGCCACTGGACAACATGAACAAAAGGCCTTCAACCCCAACCAGATTCAAGGTTGTCAGTAAGGAGGAGACTCATTGTCAGTAGGGAGGAGAGCCGGACAAATCTCATGAGAAAATGTTGAAAATTTAAACAAGTACCCTGATTTACATTTGGGAGATCCACATTATAATCCCCATGCAGCTGTGAAATTTACTAGGTTACCATGGGGCAATCTCTCTTTTACTCAGCCTAATTCAGAGGCATTGTGAGGGTGAGCAGGTAACAGGAGAATTAGATACACCATCTTATGCGTCATGAAAGAATGGTAACAAAGAAATGTAACAAATAAACAAACCATTTTATATATTTACTATTTAATTTTTTTCTCCAGTACTCATCTTGGTCTCACTATCACTGCAGAGCTCCTGACAAGGGACATTTAAAAATATGAGCAAAAAGTAAAATGGATAACAGGTTTCAGACTGTTTCAGACATTTTAGGCCCTTCTACCTCCATGCTTTGCTTTAAGAGTGTTTAAAGGCCTCCTGCATTTTGCTAAAACCAGGCACACAGGTTGTTAGGCTGCAGCAGAATACTCAAAAATGCAATGCTGCTCAAAAGATTACTAGGGGATGGACTCCAGACAATAGACAAGTTCAAAAAATTGAGCTCAGATGAAGAAAAATAATTGGCATGAAGCAGCAACTTAATTGGCAGCAGCTGTCGTGAGCAATTATACAGGCTTGACAATGGCATCTTTGCAAAGTTGGGCATTTGTGTGTGTGCCCCATTGAGAAGTGGCTGCAGAGTAAATGCAAGCATATAAAAACATGCACGTATTGAAAAAGCCAGATTTCCCTGTTTAAAATGCAATGCGCCCTGTGTTTTATTGATTGCTAATGTCACTTCTGATCCAAACAGTTCTTACCATTTAACTATGCAGCCCTTCAAGCAGTCTAGGCTATCACAACCTAAATTTGAACAGTGTAGTTTCTCACTCCCTTAAATCTCAGAGCAATGTTAGACATCACAGGCATCTCTTAATGGTGTGCCAATGTTCCTTTAACTTCCTAGGGTACGGCCAGCAAACATAAATTGGCGTGTCTTAGTGTTAAGTTTCACTGCTGTTCTGGACACTTTGGCACCAACACTCCTAATTTAAGTAATCTGTTATCAGTGCACGTACTGCTCTATGCTAGGCCAGAGGAGCGGAAGACAGATATGACCATCTCTACATGTTGTTATATTCAGAGTCTGAAAAAATTAAATTTTCTTGCACTTTACCAGAGCTGCTTGTCATGCTGGCTGGGGGAATCTGGATTTCTGCAAAGGATTTTTTTTCCAGGCTCTGCTTGTGTGAGATACCTTGAATAAAGTGCCAGACTTGAACCAATAGATCTAAATTCATATCTCCTCTCAGTCACAGATCTCTCAGTGTGACTCCCTAAGTCCATGACAGTTTCTTAGCCTACTCTACCTCATGGGATTATTAGAAAGATAATAGATATCTATGTGTCATTTTAAAACATTTGGATGAAGCATGAGATAAACGTACACTCGATAAATAAAATAATAAATAATCATAGTAAGTTGTTGTTGTATATACAGACTTGTTTATTCACTCATGGGCTGCAGGATTTCAAGCTGAATTCTATTGTATTAGTGTTTGGCATCCAACAAGTAAGATGCTGGCACTGGAAAATGCATAATTTACTGGAAAGAACTTGCTATCTCATCCCAGATGTATTGGAGAAGACTGTGGTTATACTATAAAGTGAGTGATGAAATCTGAATGAACTCTATGATGTTATTTTCCAAATTATTATTATTATTTCATTCGTATTAGAAGTGGGTCCTGGCATTCAGGACCCGCTTCTATTATTCTAGGGCTGATACTGATCCCAGGTCAAACACAAATATATTTTGCATTTAGTCTTTAGTTTAAAAAAAAGCTACTCGAAAAGCAACTCGAAATCAGCAGCCCCTACGAGGACACTGTAGAAAGGAAAACAGTTTTGAGTGCATATCTCTGGCCATACATACAAGTGCACTATGTGACTGTCAGCAAATCTGTCAACAGGGAAATATAAGCTTTAGGGAACCAACCTCATAGAAGAGTCCTTCTGGAAACTGCTGGAAGCACTGGGCACACACAAAACACTGTTCATGATACAGCTCGCCATTGCTGTTCACAATCTTCTCTGCAGGTGCAAAGCCACCTCGACAGCGCTCACACATGGCATTTGCAAGAGCATTTGCCATGTTGCTGTAACAAAAATAACAGCAGGTTATCCACTGGACCATAGATTTGCTGATCACATTTCTTTGTCAAGAGTCATTGTTTCCAAATCAGCAATAAAGAAAACAAGATTATATCTATCTGTTTCAGTGAGAGAGGCATTTTGTAGGTTCCTGGTTGTGCCCAAAGAGCAGAGACAAATAAAGCCTTGCCTCTGAAAAACTGGAAAAAGAGATTTTAAAAAACCAACAGTCTCCTTGTCAACCAGTCCTACCTCCATTTTCAAGAAACATGTGATGCGGTGAAGGAAAAGATGATGGTGGTATAGGTAGCAACCAGACAAGACCTGCCGTAACCAGCCTCTGAGCAAGTGGAAAGGAACAGCCATCCTTCCAGCATTTGACAGAGAGAAAGTGCCCTCTGATGAATTGGCTGAAGAGAAGCTTTCTCTCATTGAAGAGACTTCTGGAACCTGTCTGAAAGAATTTGGGGATCTTGTAGTCCTAATTCTCTTATTCTTTTGTAGCCTGTCCACACTTATTTTCCTTTGTGACCTGGAGCAGTACATTGGGTCCTTATATCTGCTGGTGTTTGGTTTTAGGACCCTCTGTGAATATCAAAATCCATGGATGCTCATGTCCCATTGCATACAATGACATAGTAAAATTGTGTCCCTTATATAAAATGGCAAAATCGAGGTTTGTTTTTTGGATTTTCATTGGGTGCGTGTGTGTGTGGAAATTATTTTCAATCTGTGGATGCAAAATTTGTGGATATTCCAGGCCAACTGTATGTTGAGGGGAAGATCACAGAGCGATCCACCATTAAATGGACAGAGGCTGATCTCTATTTCAATTTCTGGGTAAATGTCTCTGTACCTAACTCATCAGTGGGGGTTTTCCACATCATCACCCACATATTACTCTGTTATTGAGCTTTTTCCTTCTTTCAAGTCTACTGCAGGATTGTGGCAAGGGAACCCAAAACTCAGCTCCACTGGCAGAAACCAAAAGCACCATGTTTCTAAGGCTACTTGCATGCACTGAATATAACATGTTTTCTTGGCATTCAGTCTTCTTGATTTCAGTGGAAATTACTTCCAAGTAAAGTGTTTAAGTATGGAATGATAGGATTCAGTAAGGCTGAATCCTTCTCTCAGTCCCACCACCATCGCAAGCGGAGGGGACACAAGAAAGGGCTTTCTTGGTGGCTGCCCCCAGAATCTGGAACTCCCCAAAGAGGCCAGAATGGCTCCCTCCTTCTTGTCCTTCCATCGACAAGCTAAAACCATTTTTTCAGGCAGGCTTTTAAAACAGAAAAGAATGGTGCTAGAGGGTGCTATAATTTTTAACAATCGTTTTTAAGAGCTTTCATTA
This sequence comes from Urosaurus nigricauda, assembly GCA_034509955.1. Taxonomy (NCBI): domain Eukaryota; kingdom Metazoa; phylum Chordata; class Lepidosauria; order Squamata; family Phrynosomatidae; genus Urosaurus; species Urosaurus nigricauda. The sequence goes on along the minus strand of JAOEGL010000003.1, from coordinate 108,709,052 downwards.
AACTGTATTTTATTCTTTTATTATGTGATCTGTTTTAATACAAGTGTAGTTTAATTCTATTTTAATGCTCACTTTTTATGTTTTTAATTGTATAGTTTTTTTAAAAACTGTGAACTGATTTGAGTCCCAATTTTGGGTGGGGGGAGCAGGATATCACCACCACCACTATCGCCATCATCAATTGCTGCCTATGGTAAATTTTCAGGGAATGTGAAGGAGGGGAAATTATAAGAGGGGGTTGTTTGTGTGCTATGGTAATGGTGGTGGGTTTACAAGGGTTTGCCCTTCCTGATTCTTGATCCCCAAACCCTTTAGGGATGAAAGTACCAGACTCTTCACAATGTGACAACCATTTAAAGCACCATTGCAGATCATGGAGCTGTTGAGCTCATAACAAGGTGCATGGATAAATTCACACCTTATTGAGACTACACTTTGGTCTTCACATGGGGCTTGACAGTGTATGGTTTATGGCAACCTGTCCTAACTGGAAACTCACTAAATGTGTTTGACTAAAACTCCCACAATCCTACAGTACAGCACAACTGGCTGTAGGGTTATGGGAGTTGTTGTTGCTGTGTGCCTTCTTCATGTCATTCCTGATTTACAGCAACCTTAAGGTGAACCTATCTTGGAGTTTTCTTGGCAAGATTTGTTCAGATTTGCCTTCAACTGAGGCTGAGAGAGTGTGACTTGCCCAAGGTCACTCAATGGGTTTTCACGGCTGAGTGTGGATTTGAACCTGGTGTCCACAGTCTGAGTCCAATGCTCTGGCCATTACACCATTACACCTCTTTTCTGGGGTTTATAGTCTAGTGCATTTCTAGAAAATGAAGTTGAGAAAGGTTGGTGTGTATGATTTGTGTGAATCAACTCTGAACTGCCTCATGGTTGATGCTAGCCCTAGCTCATGCCACTCATCATTTTGATACTGAGATACAAGCCAGGCTGGAAGATCTCCTGCATACATCTCTTCTTCCCAAACATAATAGCACCTATGTTGCCCACATGGTCTGTCTGTTCTGTGTGTGTGTAGCAGATGAACTGCATTTTGAGTTTGGCTAAGTAAATTATTTTTGCACTTTGGGGAGCAGAGTGCCTTGCAGAAGTCAAGAGATTCTCCCATATGCCACTTTCTAACAGAATGCAGATATATCAGTGGACAAATATGTGTGAATCAGTGGACTGTGTGAATCAGCCAAAATGTCACCTATGAAGCAGACTGAAGCCCCTTTGAAATATATGCAATTTAAGAGTCTTCTCTCAAGCACGCCTGGGTTGGGCTGGACTGTGCTGACAACCTATATGCATATCTAGGCTTTCCTGAAGAATCAAGAGAATACTTTATCCCAGGGATGAACACATTCCAGAACCCCAAGGGCTGTCTTGCTCTATTTTCAGCTCTGCAGCGTGGCATTTTGGTTGATCCAATGGACAGCTTGTTTTTTGAGGGGTGGAGAACCCTCAAATAAACATTTTAAAAGTGATTTTAGTGGCACTCATGGTGGGCACTGAGGGCTTGGAGGGATCATTGGGGCAAAACGGCTGCACTAGACTTCCAGAAAGGTGACACATAGCTGCCAGGCTCTGTGTAAATTTACAGCACTATATAAATAAATGTTAATAATAATAATAATAATAATAATAATAATAATTCCCACTACTACGCTATCCCTATGAGTTTCTGCTCAGACCCACATACAAGAAGATGGACAGCTCCTGTGTCCTTTGTCTCAAATCTTTTCTTTACCTGGATGACAGTCCAAACTGTTGTCCAAAAAGACCATGGCACTTGCAGGAGTAGGGCACTGTACAACCCTCTCCAACAGGACGCATACACTTAGCAGGTTGCAAAACTAAGTAGCTGAAAGAACTAGGCAATTGCAAAACCCACTTTTGGCTTCTTGCAAATGAAGCTCTGGACTGAAGCAACAATAATATATATATATATATATATATATATATATATATAGGCCCAGCTCATTTTCAGTCTGTGCAATGTCTCCCACAGTGCCAAAGAAATGTCCCTATAACATCAAAGATCTGCAATTGGAATGTTGGGTTCACTGGTAATTACTTAGTAAGCAACGTGTTCAGAAATGCAGATTAACCAACAATCCACCATACATTTGTAAAGGCCTATTTAGTCTGACATGCTACTCTGACAGTGATCATCCAGATGCCTATGAGAAGCCCATAAACAGAATATAAACCTAACAGCGTCTCCTATTCATATGGGACCTACTTCTGAGTAAACATAGACAAGAATGTGATGCATGGTTTGTCTACACCAGCAACTATCTCTCACTTCAACTGATTAAATGAAGGATGTGCACAAGATTACACTGATGGAACTCAGAAAAGTAACATTTACATGCCTGTACCACTGCAAACAAGTGGTGCTTATATGTAAAGTGGATTAGCTTTGCTCAGGTTTCCAAAAGGAAACACATTGTCAGAGACCCTGAAAAGCTTTTCTACCACAAGCAGAAACTAGTACACACACAGACAAATACAGTATCAATATTCAATTCACTTGAAAGCATCATGTCAATGTGCAGATTACAATAAATTATAATTTGCCACCATTGGAACTGCAATCAGGATTATGACAGCCAGCCAAGAAACAAGCCAACACTGATAAGGTGAACTTACAATCTTGCATAAAAGTCACATATCTCTTTGTATACTTTAACATCACTGTGCCTACGCTGCAATTTTGACACGGCTCTTTCATCTTCATTTCCATGGTCTCTGTGTCCATTTTGATGAGTGTGTGAGACTTCTTCATTCTCTGGAATTGCATAGGAGTGCCCTCTGCTTTGGGATGCCATCCTTAACTTGCTACAATAAAAAGCCAACTGCAACAGAATGAACCAAATAAGCCACAGAGAGTATGGAGGAAAAAAAAGCAATCCTCAGGACGTAGTTCTGTGCTGTAGTAAGAGCTCCAAGTGAGAAGTTCAACTGCAGAGCAGTTTGAATGTCACAGTGAAGTTGGAAGAGATTTACTGGAAGCAAAGCAAAACATTCCATAGCAAGGTGGTAACATCAACTTGGGTGGAACATATGATCCCTGCTATCTACCACTGTTAGAGAAGGGTTCTACTAAGGGCAATGTTATTTTGGATAAATGGAAACTAGAGCATGCTAAGTGTCACTGGCAGTTTAGTGTGGAAAAACTTACTCCATTGTGATGGTGTTTTATTATACAGAGATCTCATGAAAACGCCTTTGGAAAGATAATGAGGAAATAGGAACAGCTTGCTCAGAAAAACTGGAAAAAAAGAATGTCTTTGCATTATCTTAATTACATTCTCTTAATTTGTTTTCAGAATCATTCATCCAGACAAACTGATGACCATTTCTCCCCAAGACTAAGAATATACATGACCCAGACCTGACTAGACTGGGCCCACTTCTTCTTCAATACACAACAGCACAACTGTCAAGGAACACTGATGAATATTCTCCATAGGATGCTCTGATATGGAGCAGCTGATCCTTTTGTAATCCAAAAAAGAACTCTTCTAGGCTCTGTACCGCATTCATACTCCTATGGGTATGGAAGTAGCAGTCTGAAGTACACAAAACCATGGTCTCTTTCACACTACACAGTTACAGCACTATGATTCCACTAACCTCCATGGCTGCATCATATGGAATCCTGGGATAGAACTCTGGCAGAGAATTCTAAAAATGTAATGAAACTACAAATTCCATGTTTTCACAGGATGGAACCATGGCAATTAAAGTGAAGTCACAGTTGTACAGTGTGAAAATGCGCATGTTTAAGCATTCCTGTATTACCTTACAGATAGGGGAGAATACCTGCTGGATGCACCCTCAGCAGCTCATTCATTCTGCAGGAACTTCTATTGAAGTGAGCCTGCTTTGCATGTGTAGGCTCTCTACCCCATGATCACGATTTCTACACCATAAAAGAGCTTCCCCTCTGCATCCCCTCCTCCTTGCACAAATAGCAAGGAAAAGTCCACAAGTGCAACCCCCAACTTCCACTTCATGCGAAGTGTGACACAAGTGACCAAATACCATGTCAGTGCTTGAAGTACCATTTTATCAGTGGTGCTCAAAATGAGTAAGACATGCATTCTTCATTGTAATAGCATGGATGCTTACAGGGTTAATTACTTGTCCAGATACAAGTGGGAAATAAATTTAATAAATACCCCAGCTTCCTGAAATTCTCCTCCATTCATCCCAGAAAGCAGCCTAGCCTTCCAAACACTTCAGTTATCTTTCACAGCATAACCACAGATTAAAGCTTTTTTAGCACCCTTTTGTTGCAGGTCGCATGTGTAATCATTATCCAGGGTGTGCTGAGGGTCTGTGTGTTACAGATTCCCTTTAATCTGACTGGTCAGTATAGTACAGAACCCATAAAAAGTGGTATTTTACTATAGTTTAAGTAAACATTTGTTAAAAGAATAACTATGTTGTGGTTCTGAGTAACACTAAAGCCACAAAGTTAGAAAGGAGAAAGGGCCAAACATGTAATCTGGCCTTTCACAGCTCTTTATGCACCCTTGAAAGGGCTCCATAGCCATGTTGCTGCAGCTGTCCGGCACTCCTTCAGTGCTGCATCGTATGGACACAACACAGGAGAAGCGCCATGATGCCACACACTGTGTGGAGCAGCGCATGGCATCAGGCACCCTGGGGGCAGAGTCAGGTGTGCGTTGTGAGGATGCTACATCCTGACTCCACTCCCATGCCAACCTTAATGGCCCGTGTGTACCAGGGCCTAAGTCCTCAGAAGTAGGAATTGCTTTTAATACCAATTTACCAAAGTTCTGCAGTTGCTTCTTATCTGAGATGGAAAGAAAATCATCTTTTTTACATGCAAATAGATAAGCAGCTAATTGTTAGCTGGTTATGTGACTTGAATAGTGAAGGTCAAGGAGGGTTTCTTAAAATAAGATAGAGAACTCACCTATGCTTTTCTGCAAGCCAGTTCAGATAAATTCATTGTGATTTACTTTTTAAATACTATGTCCAGGAAACCAGTGTACTATAGTGAAAATGACATGAGGAGACCTGAGTTCAAGTCTCTATTTAGCTGTGAAATCTATCAGGTAGTCTTAGACTAGTCTCAGCCTCTCTACCATGCAGGATTCTTGCAAAGACAAATTAGAGTACATCACAAATGCCTTGGAGGAACTGCAAAATGCAAAGGGAAGATGGACCTTGGGGCTGATGCATGACATATAGGGGCTTTCTAGATTGGCAGGAAAGTGTGACATGAAGTTGCCTTTTCCTTAATGCTTAGCAGCTGCACCACAGCCTTTAGATGGAGCTGCGCTGTTCCGCAGTTTTTAAAAAAGAAGCTGGGAAAACCAGCACCTTTTTAAAGGCGCTTCTTCTCCCCTAAAACGCAAAAAAAGCGTTTTCATGGCACACTTTCCCTTTTTCTCATCTAAAGGCTAGAGTTTCATGCAGCCATGAACACACCTCTTTTTGCCAATCTAGAAAGCACCATAGAGTCCCTGTTTCTTAAGATAGCATTAAAAATTGTTCCTGGTTTGCAGTTCTTCTGCACGTTCATCTCTCGTAGATACTTTATCTTACCTTAGCTTTATCTTACCAAAGCCTTGAAAACTTACTTCTTTGGACCTCATTTCCCAGAATCCCCAACTCAACATGGCCACTGGCCTGGCTCTTCCCCCTGCCCCCCCCTTTACGATTAAGAATATTCACTGCACAAGCAAAGTACAACTGGTGAGATTCAGACACTAACCTTAGTCCATGTAAATAGGGATCTCACTACAATTTGCCTGAATGCACTGTCAAGGCTTTAAACTTTCACCTTACAGGATACATTGTAATTTCCCTACAATGAAGTCCTCCCCATCCTCATTACTGGTTTTTAAAGGATTAAATAACATTCTTACATGGACACGCTTATTGGAAAAACAACCCACACTAATACTCTTAAGGAAGAAATTGCACAGACGATTTTGTTTCGAGTATATTACGGTTTCTTTATTACTTTAAGACAATGACCTGAACAGTTCATCCAGTAGCTAAAATTAATACCCTGAGCAGAAGACACAAACATCCAGACTTCTCATATGGCCATGAAGTTCCTTTTACGGTTGGGAGAACTGTCAACACCAGACTTTCTGGCTCTGAACAACATTCTTATTATAGCAACTGCATTGCAAATGCTGTGCTGAAGACTGACCTTCAGCTGAGGTGGCTGGACCAATGTTGATTCCTTTACCAATTAGCATGTCAGTCCTTTAGAGTTCCTGTTGCAAGTAAACAATCATGCTGATATTTATATCAAGTGGGTTAAAGTATATGATTTATTTTAATGGGCACACATTTGATTACATGAAGACAGGGATTAAGGAACTGCACCCACCTAACTGTAATTTTAGCTTTCCTTTGTTTTTAAAAATATCTAGCCTCCTCTCACTCAAACAAAGTTAGACTTTCAATGTTTCAATCATTTAAGTTAAATAACTTCAGCTGTTGATTAATACTAGGATGAAACCAGATGGCAGGGTTCTGTTTTGTTTTGTTTTGTTTTTTGCCTCTGCAACCCTCTCCAGCACAGCCAAGTCCCATCACACACACATTAATTAATTTGGATTTTTTTAAAGTGTTAAATAATATAGATGTCCCCTGTAATCTATTCAAAAGGTGAAAATGCCCCTTCTTTGGGCTTCCATGAGAAGCAATTAGGGCTCCACAGTAAAAAATTGTGCCTACACCTCCAGTGGTATGTTTGTTGTTATTGTTATCTGTCCTTGAGTAATCTTTGACTCAAGGTAGCCCTGTGAATGAGACATCTCCAAGACCCTATATATCCTCCACTGCACTGCTTGAGTCCTGCAGATTCAGGCCTGTGACCTCTTTGATTGAAGTCTGTCTATCTGGCATGCAGTTGGTCTCTCTTTTTTCTACCTTTCATAGCATTATTGTCTTATCCCTTATCATGATGTGGCCAAAGTACAACAGTCTCAGTTTTGTTATCTTGACTTACAGGAATAGCTCTGGCAGGATCTGTTCTAGGATCCATTTGTTTGTCTTTTTGGCCACCCATGCTATCCTCAGCGTTCTTCTCAACACACATCTCAAATGAGTTGATTTTTTTTCTATCTGTTTTTGTTATTGTCGAGTTTCCACATCCATATATGGTGATGGGAAATACAATGAATTGGATTATTCTAATTTTAGTACTCAGTTGTATAGCTTTACACTTTAGGATCTTGTCTAGCTCTTTAATAACTAACTCCTAGTCTTATTTCTTGACTACAGTCTCCATTCTAGTCAATATTTGATCCAAGGTACAGCAAATCTTTTACAATTTCAATTTCCTCATTACCTAGGTTGAATTTATGTAGATCCCCCATGGTCATTATTTTTGTTTTCTTTATGTAAGTCTGCCTTTGCACCTTTTTCATTAACTTTTATTATTAACTGTTCCAAGTCTCTGCTATTTTCTGCTAGCATTATGGTGTCATCTGCACATCTTAGATTGTTAATGTTCCTTCTCCTATCTTCACTTCTCCCTCTTCTGAGTCTAAACCTGTTCTTCGTATGATATTTTCCATATACAAGTTGAACAAATAGAGTGACAGAATGCAGCCTTGCTTGACCCCTTTGCAAATTAAGAACTATTCTGTTTCTCCATATTCTGTTTCTCCATATTCTCCATAACAGTAGCCTCTTGTCCTAAGAACATATTCCTCATCAGGACTATCAAATGTTGTGTACCAGAGCAAATTTCAGCAAGTGTATCCTGTTAGCTAGTTATGTGCAGGACCTATTTCCAGTATTCAGTTTGTCAGCCATAGAGGTGATTAATTCCCCACCCCTACCGCCTTTTCAGCCACAGAAAGAGCAGTCTGGAAGTTGAGGGCTGTAAAAATAACTTGTGGGGGAGGGGATATAAAAGGCCCCAGGATTGCACTTTGTATTAGCTCAACATATTGAAATCCTTCTGTACACTGAAATTAGGATCAAAATATACATATGTGTTTGCCCTGCATGCCATGTTATGCTTGTGCCTTTTCCCATTCAAAAGTTGTATTTGTGTTGCAAGCAACCCTGTCATGTGATGCACCCTAATACCTGTTTCCCCGAAAATAAGACAACCCCCCAAAATAAGACCTAGTAAAGGTTTTGCTGAATTGCTAAATATAAGGCCTCCTCCAAAAGTAAGTCCTAGCAAAGTTTCTGTATATAAATATATGTACAGTATATACCGGTAATAAATGTTCTTTTTTTGTTGTTGTTCAACAATAAATGTGAATTCTTCTTCATGGAAAAAAGAAGACATCCTTTGAAAATAAGACCTAGCGCATCTTTGGGAGCAAAAATTAATATTAGACACTGTCTTATTTTCGGGGAAACACAGTAGCATTCAGCACAGAATGTGGACAATGTAAACGTTCCCTTTAGCCTCAATCTCAGGTAAATGGTTTCTGTCTACACCTGACTGAAAATAAAACAGAGGTTGTACTGAGTTAAAAGTCAAGGAGCTCTGTTTATGGATGCTAGACAAACTCTGAGCTCAGTTCAATACAAATCTCATAGCACTGTTTTTGTGTGCTGTGCTTTTCAGATGGCACATTAGGAATTCCATTTACGAATGCTTCTCTACAGGGGGAAAAATTCCAAACATGTAGAAAATAAGCAGACGAAGAGATGCTATTGCTGATGTACTAGATTACTATGAACAGACTGTATTGATTAAACATGATGGCACATGAAATATGATATTCTCACATATGCAGCACAAACTGGACAGTTTTGGGGGGGGGGGTCTAGGTGTTTGTTAAATATTTTTAATCTTGTGTAGCAGGCTGTGATATACTAGCCAGAGATCTACCAGGTCTGAGCACAAGATGTAAATGAAACCACTATATTCAGTAAGCCTCTAGCACATAGCAAATATTTTAAAACAAAGATGCTTATGCTGCAGGACAGCTCTCTCTGCCTTTTCATTAACTCTACCTTTTTGGTAGATGCTGCTCCTCTTTCCATGAGATGCTCATCTCACCTCCTCACTAACAACTTTCCAAAAATGGTGAAATCATCCCTTTTTGGGAAGGCCTCCAGTGTGCAATTTTAACTTGCTACTTTGATCAGTCTCTCTGCTGGTGATATTTAAAATCTTTTTAATCTGCTGAACTGTGTCTTTCATCTGTCGCTTTCAGGGGTGGAGGTTCCTATTCTACAGTATAAAGTAGAGGGGTTTTTTAGTTGCAAACACATTTAGTTGCAAGCTGCCTAAAACACTGAGGGGAAAGGGCACGATATAAACAATTGAAAAACAAGTCATTCGGGACCCATGGGATGTGCTGGTAGTCTGCTATGCACAGTGCCATATACACAGATACACATTACAACAGAATCATTTGAAATGAAAAGTGCTAAGCATGCCTGGAAGTATATACACACTAGCTGTGGGTGCTGAAGGCTGAAGGAAAAGCATCCAACACATGCCCCAAGAAACTCTTTCTTTACATATTTCTGATCCGACTTCTAATGCTGGTTGCAGGGACAAGATCTAGAAAGCCCTGTTGCACTTTAACTTTATATTAATCTCCCAACAGAATTTAGGAATATTTTCATCAAAATATTCTTGACTAAGAGGTTTGTCCAACTTTGCCCCATATCCTGGCAATCTATTAAATGTGGGGAAAATTTTCACTGAGCTTTAAAAATTATGTCAGTTTTTTTTAAAACACGAGCATGCACACAGAGATAGCACACTGAATGGCCTAAAACAAATTGAGAAACTCACCATTTACACAAACAAAATGTAATCAGGCTAGCTGACCGATAACAGGTTTCAGTGGTTGTTTAAGGAACATGGATCAAATGGTTTTACTAAACAAACTCTTTCAAGGACAGCAGGAACACACATGAAGTTAACACATTGAAATACACAGGACAATTTCTCATTTGTGTCTCTTTCCCCCCTCCTTTTTTTTTAAAGAGAGATCTTAGCAATTAAAAAACAGCAACTATGGGCTGTATCAAGAGTTTGCCAAACATTTCTAAAATGTGGTACTGCTGGGTTCTTGGCATACAATGTTACCTCCTTTTATCTTTTGCATCTATATGAAGTCACTAGGAGAACATATTCTGAGGCCTGTGCTTGGATCCCATCACTTTGCTCACAATGCCCTCCTCTACCTCTTTTTCAACTGATGCCAAAGATGCTGTGGAAATCCTGATACAGTAATATTTTGCTTAATTTGTGGCCATTCTTAGAGAAAATGGTTTTGACCACAGAGGCATTACTCACTTCTAAACACCTAAATCATTCGCTCTGCCACTTAAGCTACAGTGGCTCCTCCATTTATTATACTGTTGTCACCCTTACACAGAATAAATACACGAGAAAAGGTTCCATGAATGTTTTTGCACAATGTTCCAATTCCTGTTGCCCTCCCCCCAAGAAAAAGAAAAAGAAAAAGAAAAGCCCCATAGCATAGCATAGGCTTGCTTCCATTTCACCTTTTAGCCACAGACTATGTGGCTCTGAAAAACACAGTTTGTGCTCACTCTATGAGAAACACAATGCAAGAGCTATGCTGAGAAGAACAGAGGGTGAGCTCCATCGTATTCTTTGAACCTTTCCTAAAATTGCTGCCAGTTGGATGGAAGTGAATGTGATACATGGAACTCAGAAAGAGAATCTGGCATGAAGTTGCTTCCAGAGAGGCAATGCTAGAATAATAATCACATAAGCAGGTTGTCAAGCAAGTTGTCAGGCATGCATTTTTTCCAACCCTGCACTCAAAAGGCCTCCTCTGGTTAGATCTACCTATCACCCTGCCCCCCTAGTGAAATGTGCTGACCAGATGTCACAGAAGAGATAAGCAAGCTCAAATCAAATGGTTGTTGCCTCACACTTTCTCCTGTTCTCTCCTTGGCAAAAGAGGAGGATGTTTTACCTCCTGCTTACCTTTCCCATTAAGCAGCCAAACATAACATAGCCAGGCGAACTGCCCCTGGCACAAGCAGCATGCAAAGTCAAGTCATTTTGTACTCTGGGACTAGTGAGTAAATCGAAAGGTATTCCTTAAGAATGATTAAGCAACATGCCTGCAGAAGTGTAAGGGTAAAGGCGAGGGCAAGCAAGACAGGGAAAAAGGGTGTGCCATTCTGTAAATATTCAAGGCTTCAAGCAATGGAAATATCCTGCATTTTATGTGGTGTCACAAGCAGACAACACTTGAGCAATGATTTCCTAATGAAAAATAACTGTGGTGGTTGTTGTTTTTTTCCCCCAGAAGAAAGATACTCACAACATTAATGGAAAGATGCACATAGAAATAGTATATATATCTATATCTATATGGATACATATAGACACACACACACCATCTAAAATGGCACTATCTTGAACATGGCTGGGGCCTGAAGGCACTGTTGTAATTCATATAATAACATAAAGTGAAGCTACATTAAAACTGTCTTAACTTTGAACTCCAAAGCTAGTGGCAACTCGCACTGCACTTCAAAAGATCATTCAACAAAAAATGAAGCAACATTTTTAAGGGTGTGGGGAAGGACAGCAATTGTACTCTGGCAGTACCATAAAAATTCACAGACAGAAAAACTCAACAAGAATGATAACATGAAAATTCTTCTTAAGAAGATGTCTAGGGAGATGCAGCATTTAAGACTCTCTCTCTCCCTATTTAAATAGCCTGAATCAAACAATGGTTTTATTTGAGGATTTGAGCACTATGTATAGTAGATCAGCAGAATGCAGTGGCTTAGTGGTTAAGAAGATTGATCGGAAGATCATCAGAATGGCAGTTTGAGGCCCAGGTGCTGCATTTTGAGGTGAGCTCCTGTCACTAGCCCCAGCTTCTGCCAACCTAGCATGCAAATGCAGGTAGATAGATAGGTACCATGTCTCAGAGTGTTTGGTGCAGTCATTCTGGCCACATGACCACCAGAGCAGTCCTCGGACAACACAGGCTCTTCAGCTTAGAAAAAGAGATGAGCACTGCCCCCTACAGTCAGTTACGACTAGACATTCATGTCAAGGGACTACTTTATATCTTTATAAAGTAGATCACATATTTATAGTAGATCACATTTATATCTTTATATAGAAGATCATATTTCAACATACTTAGAACTCATCCCAAAGTGCTTCTCAAAAGTAAAGCAACAAGGCCAGGGATGATGCACTCATCATAGCAGCAATCCTCCACAGGCTAGTGGATCTCTACAAGGTTCATGTGCCCCTTGCTCTGGGTAGCACTAGCTGAACAATTGTAGATGGAGATGCATAGGAATTGGGCCACAACTGTCTCATCTATGCAGCATCTTGAGGATCTTTTTAGCCACTGACAAATTGACCTAAACCATTTTGTCATCCAAGATGGAATTACCTGTATAGCACTTCCAGTGGCATTGTACAAGACAACTGTGACAATGGGCCTTCTCACTATCTGGGCAATACAGCTGAGGGACAGCCTTTGTCCCAGGTAAAACAAAGGGTTAATGAGGGGTTAGTGTTAATTTGTATTTATTGGTATCAACATCACTGAAGAGTCATCAAGATCATGAGACACAATCGGCAATGTGAGTGACCAGTGGCCAAAGCTTTGATAAGCTTCCATGAAGAGTTTATTAAAAGCCTTGAGTGACCACAAGGGGAGGGAGAAGAAGAAAAGGGATGCTTTGGGACTGGCAGGAGGGGATGCTTCAGACTCCTAGCCATCCTCATGAACATCCAGGACTTTGGACTACATCTGGTTGTGAGTAGCTAGGGAATTGTTTAGCCAGTTTATGCCAGGGCTTATTGTTATTTTGGTGATCTTGGCTGAAATTATTTAGACTACTCTGTAACTTGTAACTTCTACTAAATGTGCCTCAAGTTTCAGATATTTTGCCAGTGTAGCTGTCTTGTTTAGAATAAAGTCATTCTGCTAATGTACTTCTCTTGTCTCATACTCTTCATGTGCTTTTGCTTGGTCTGTGTATTGCCCTGTAGAGACAGGGGATGGGAAGTTGAACCCCAGCAACATCCACTGTGTTGCTGTGCAAGAGGGATTTAAATCAATGAGTGCTGGAAGCTAAAACAGATGGCCTCCGGAGGTCCAATCCTGCTCAGGCAGAAGGAGAAGTGGGGTCGTATTATTCTTCAGTAATGCACCCCTAATATTTATCCTCTGCCAGCACAGAGATAACATTTTTGGTTTAGCTGGAGATGGTTTGAATAGTGGTTTAACTGTTAGGACATATCCCTGCTCATCACTTAGAGAGATGTATAGGAACAATCTGTTGTTATTTACAGCTTCAGGTTACATGGATGTGTTTGATCAGGCCACGACTAATCTGAGTCTGCAGCACTTTGTGAAGAGCAATCCTATGGATTCAGATGTCAAGTGGGATTGAACTGAGATTGGTAGAATTTAAAGGTAAAGGTGCATAAGACTGCATCCTCAGTTTGGTGTGCTTAAAGCAATGGGACTTATTCTAGACTAGTAATGAAAAGGATTTAATTCAGCTTTAGGAAACTGAATGTAGAACTGGGGAATGGTGGAAGAAGTTGAAGAGTTCTCCTCTAGCACAAACCTTTGATAGCTGCAGCTTATTAACTACAATGTAAAGGAGGGACAGCTTGGAAGGGATGCTTCAAATGAAACACTTTAAGTATCACTATTCAAGTGACAATTTTAATATAAGCTGTCAAGAGCCCTGTGAGGTGGTTAGGCTAAGTGCCTGGCCAGTCAAGAAGCTTTATTGCTAAGTGATTATTTGAATCCAGCCCTTCTGGTCTTTCTAGTACTCTAATCACAACATCATACTATCTTTAAATATGTAGCACTTCTGAATTCCATTATCCCCCCCCCCCCCCCAATAAAATGGTGCTATTTATTTATTTGTTCTGTCAGGAACCAGATGGTCTGGTGACTAAAGTCCAATCCACATTGCAGAAATAATGCAGTTTGATGCCACTTTAACTGCACTGGCTGAATGCTAGGGAATTCTGGGAACTGTAATTTCATGAGACATTTAGCCTTCTTCTATCAGAGAGCTCTGGTGCCACAATAAACTATAATTCCTAAGATTCCATAGCACTGAGCCAGGGCAGTTAAAGCAGCCTCAAACTGGATTATTTCTGCAGTGTGGACTGGACTAATTTTCAAATCGCAATTTCTCTAGCTCAGTGGTTCCCCAGACTCTGCCCTTTAAGAGATTTTGGACATCACCTCCCAGAAGTATCAGCCATGTTGGCCAATAGTCTGAGATTCTGTTAGACATAAAAATCAGAGGAGGAAAAAAGCAAAAGGATTTCTATCCTTGTTGTCTTGTTGCAACTCCAGGTCAATGGACCAGTAAGTTAACAGGTCCATGATGACAAAGCAAGAATTATCTATTGATTCTACAGCTTAGGTGTCAGGGTGATGGGACATAAAAGGAGTGGCAAATAAAATATTACATATGTTCTGGGATGGTCCTCTGGAGGATCAGCCATTATACTCCCTCTTCTTCAAAGTTTTTTGCACTCTTTCCCCAGTAGCATTGTGTGGTCAATGTGCTCAATCTTTAATGACCAGCTCTAAGATCCTCCCCTTTTGATGGGGTTTATTTTGTTTTTGCCCTAAATTACTTCTACAAGCCTTAGAGTTTGCTTATTTATTTAATTTATATAACACTTTTCTCCTGGAGTGGGACCCAAGGCAGCTTTCACCTAACACAGTTAAAATCATAACATTTAAACAAGATAAAATTATATTAAAACAGTAAAAACAATATTTTAAAAATATACCAAAGTTAAAAAATAAATTCAAATCATACACCCTAATAAGAAGCCTCTCTGAGATCAATTACATATTAAAACATATATGTTTTATGCTTAAACAAAAAGGTATTTGCCAGCCAACAAAAAGGAAGGCAGGTCCCATGATGAACAGTTTCCTCAAGTCTGCTGAATTCTTCTCTTGTGTTTGACTTGGCACTTCTTTTGCTTACATGAACAATGACTCTGACCTCCAAATATGGGATACAGAGGGAATGATACTGACCACTGGCAGTAAGCTATCCTTTAACCTCTCTCCCCTCTGGTAGATGTTTTCCATGGGGCATTCTTTTATGTTTAAAAGTTGTTCCCTGCTGTGTATCGCTGCAAGCAGGAGGTACTCCTATTTTCAGTTTTGGATCTCTACTAGCAGGATAAACCAATCAGCAGCCCAGTGCAAAGCTAGGAAAAGGAAATTTTGAGGGACACAATTCCCTGACTCCTCAAGAAGTCCCCAAGGCCAGCACTGTAGTACAAAAAAAATAATGTTTCCACCCTCTGGTCCAGAGTGTTAATGATGTTCTATCATGTTAAAGGAGCAAAAACCAAAAACGAGTCTTAAAAGCAATGTACTAGTCAGAGCATGAAAGAAAACGCCCCTCCTGGTTATTAATGCTTTTGACAACATCTGTTCGGTGTTCGGGATTTCAACCCCCCCCCCAACAGTATAATGATATTGGTTGGTTTCCAAAAACTGAACCTTAAAGAAAGAAGCATGATATTTTCACTGGGCTCTACTTTATAAAGCGATACTTTTAAAAGTGCATTCAGGTGTGTGTGTGGGGAGGGGAGAGTCATACAGTTTTTATATAGGAACTGAACTTTTGGAAACTAAGTGTCATGAATGTTTTTACTTGTCCTTCCTTTAGAGTGTGTGTGGTTGGATTACTCTCCCATCAAAAAGGTCACACAAAGTGGTTCTACTGCATTCTTTTGTCTCAAGGCTTATCTCAGTAATAATATTTTTAAAAACATTAGAAAGCAGCATGGTCGAACAAGTCGTACCACATCATTAAAACAACAACAATTGAAATACTCCTAAAGAACAACAGTATCTGGACTACCAAATAACAATTGTGTTTGGAGAACCAACATTTCTTTCTAAAGTGTCATCTAAAGAATGATAAATCCTGGGGGAAATTAAGCAATATTTAAAAAAGCTGTGGAGAAAGTGATGGCCCATTTTGCTGTCACTCCCTGTATGAGCACGAGCATTTCCGAAAGTAATCAAGCTACTGAGAAACATTCCAAGTGGAATAAATTGAGAACAGCTGCTTCCACAGAGATTAACTTCCCCTAGATAATCCTAGTTCTATTTCCAATCATTCATGTTCTGCAACTAACTTAATTGCAACCCAACACTTGGTACTGCTTTCTACAAATGTCTTTGCAAAACCATGTTAAACTGGGTTAACTTGAAAGTCAGTCCAGGCTCTCTTTAACCATTCATTCCTCCACCACCACCCCATCACTCACCTTAGCTTCTGCTCAGGTAACCCGTGTAGACCCAAGCTATCTGGCCGATCCCGTCTCCTCCTGTACAAACCTGAATGCGATAATTCTTTCAACTGTAATGCAGTCATTTTGCTTTCACCCACGGTTCCCCTCCTCTCGCCCCCACACAAAAAACCAGTTTCTGTTGAGCAGTAAGGCTGCCAAGATGCTTGGAGAGAGCACGTTGAGCTTGCACACCTGCATTGATCAGAATCACACGTCCTTTTCTCACAGGCAGCTGCTACACTGCTTCCTGTTTCTCATAGGTACACACCCTCTAGACGGGCACTGCGTTTCCTTTAGCAGTGAGCCTTGTACCTAAGGGATGCTTCTTTGACAACCCAGAGTCAGCTGTTTTGTGCCCAGATCAGAAGTAAACCATTCACTGTGAAAGGGGTGGGGGACACCTACAAACCAACAAAAGTAACAATCACCTCTTCAGTCCTCTTTCCTGTAATCAGCTGAACTCTCAAACTAACAACCAAACTGCTACACCACCATGAGCTCCTAACAAAAGCAAAACCTATTAGCCCTTCACTGATTGGGGTAGGCCTGTGGCTGTCAGCCTAGAAAATCATTCAGCATATACATTAAAAACAGAAACAGAAAAGGGAAAGAGAATGAAAACTTTCCTTCAAGCTGCACACTGAGGGCTGATGCTAATGAATGTTTTCTAAATAAAAGCCAAATTGTAAGACGGAAACTCCTGTTTTCAATATTCTTGTCTGGATTGTAAGCACACAAAGGTTACATCATTCATCGCTCATCTTTTCATTGTGCTTTGGGACAAGGTCCACTGGAGACTATGGAAACGAGAAGGGAATGAAAGGTTTCCTGTAAAAGAGGAAGTTGACGACCAGGGATTTACAAGCCATACATGCCTCATTTAACCTTGTGACAAAAGTCCTGCTCTTGTGCTTGGCAATAAGTGTAAACCAATTTGCAGTTAGAACAAAATACTGAAAAACAAGAAGACATCCCTGCCACCCATGCCCAGAATCTAACACAATGAAGAAAAAGCTCACTTGTGTATAATACAAATATAGACAAGGTTGAACTTTACATTTAAATGAACTAAGGGTTTTTAAAATGTATCTTTGTGTAAACACATTTTTGTGTCCTTGTATTTAATAAAAAATACCCAATCATACAAAATCTGATGACACTCAAATATACCTCTCCATGACAAGATCGTCTGCTCAGACTTCAGATGGCGTCTCTCCTATCAATCAGTGCCTTGCAGCGGTAATAGATTGGATGAGGGAAAACAAACTGAAGCTTAATCCACAGTTACTGGCCCCGAAACCGGGTTTGGGAATACAATCTCCAGTTCTTGATGGACTCTGTTTGCAGCCTCAAAGGACTCTGTTCGCAGCCTGAGGGTGCTTCTTGACTTGTCGCTTCACATGACTAGTCAGGTGAATGCGACGGTCAGGAGTACCTGTTGTCAGCTTCGGCTGATACGCCAGCTGTGCCCTTTCCTGGATGTGAGGGATCTGGAAACTGTGGTACACGCGCTGGTAACCTCACGTCTGGATTACTGTAATGCGCTGTACATGGGGCTACCCTTGTGCCTAACCCAGAAACTACAACTGGTTCAGAATATGGCAGCCAGACTTGTTACAGGAACATCGAGGAGACAGCACATAACATTCGTGCTCAAGTCTCTCCACTGGCTGCCGATCAGTACAAGGTGTTGGTTTTAACCTTTAAAGCCCTACATGGCTCAGGTCCTATTTTAGGGACCGCCTCTTCCCGTATAAACCCCCCGCACACTTTGGTCCTCTGGGAGGAACCTGCTACAGCCTATGAAGACCAGACTGTTGCAGACCTCTCAGAAGGCCTTCTCAGCTATTGCCCCCAGGCTGTGGAATGACCTGCTGGATGAGATGTGTCTCTTTTCATCCATCAATGGCTTCAAAAAAGCCTTAAAGACGCATCTCTTCCGGCAGGCCTTCCCCGATAATGTTTAGTCATCTTCCGGCTCCAAGTCCAAACCTTAGAGTTTTTCCAGTTTTTCTCCTCTATGTCCTTGGCCTGTCCCACACAGCTCAAGAACTCTTAGGCCTGTTGCTGATATACGATATTGTTTGTATTTTACTATGTTTTAACTACAGTTGATTTAATCCTTTTTTAGGATTTAGGGAGGTGGGGATGGGATTGGTTTATTTTAACTGTTGTGTTTTAACTTCTTGTTGTAACCCGCCCCGATTACTTGCTCAGAGGGGTGGGCTAGAAATAAAAATTATGTTTATTATTAACAACAGCCCTGCATAATCAGGCCAAAGGTCTTGCCAACCCACCATGTCTTTTCTGACAACAGTCATCTTGGGCATGAAGGCAACTGCTCTCCTCACTTTATCCGAATTCACTTTATCTCTGAATACAGAATACAGAGATACAGAGCTGGTATTCAGATGCTGAAGATGGAAATCCATTTAGTTGCTAACTATTCTCAGTGAACAGAGGTCTAATCTGCTTTTAAAGCCACCTCATGCCAGGGGCCACTAGCCTATCTTGTGACTGAGAATTCCATCAATTGTCATGGAAATTATAATTAAATGATCACTATTGTTTATTAAATTATTAATTTATTGTTACATTAATCAATTTGTTCTGCATTCCTCCCGGAGTGCCTGTCACTCCTGGAACCAGAGTTGTTTTCTTTTCCCACAGGCGCTGAATCTCAGTTTGTAGGTCTTCATGTTTCATAATCTTTCTCCTCTTTCTCTTTAGTTCAGCTGCCCCCAGCTTGACCATGAAAACCCACTAGGTGATCTTGGGCAAGTCATACTCTTTCAGCCTCAAACGAAGGAAAAGGCAAAGGTACCCCCACACACAAACAATTTCCTCAGAGTCCTGAGCTTTTGCTCAAAACTATCCAGCAACTTCATGACTGAATGGTATAGAATTATAAGCCAGCCAAAACTCAACACTCTATCATTAGGATTGGTACTGGCAGGTCTAAGATAAACACTAGTGAAGAAAAAAATTGATTTGGGGAACTAAAGCATCCTATAAATTGTGTCATAAATATACATTTAAGAATTATGTGTCTATTGGCAATGTCAGAAGGATCGTTAACGTAAAGTATCACCAGCAACCAAGCCACCTAATTTATCCACTATTATGACAGCTATGTTTGTTGGCAACAATTTAAATCAGTCCATCTCCTACTTACATCACCATCTACAAAGGAAATTGGGGCTCTTGGTCCACTTTGGTAGCTGCTCAGAGACAGCGGTACAGGACAGCTTCATTCCTGCAATGGACCAAACAGCCATAAAGTTGTTGCCACAGCAAATCTGCCTCTGCTGAGCAGGGTGAGGACTCCTGAATACCAGTATATAGTATTTGTACATTTATATATTTGTGTCCCATATGGAATTTTGTGGTTGCCCTAAAAAAAGCTGACAGGTCCAAACCCAAATGGCATCCATGCTGTATTTGATGAGCACATCTGGTATCCCATTAATAATCTGTCTTTATGCATACACTTCCACTATGGGCAGTCTTTATGCATACACTGTCTTTATGCATGCACTTCCCCCATGGGCAGGATTATATCCATACCCACATAAAAAGTAGGGGGAAATTCTTCCCTCTTTGAGAAAGTACTTCTGGAAAATAAGAAGGACTTTGGGAAGTTTCCTTTTTGGCAGTGATGTATTCAATTCTTTTATTCCAAATCTTAAGTCAATTTTCAAGTCCTTGTAAGATACTTTCAAGTCAAGTCTCAAGGCAGATCCCAAGCCTGGGAGCCAACTTTTAACAGGAAAAAAGGAGCCAGGGTTCATTTTTCAGTGGGGAACAGCAAGTGTGTTAAGCAATGGGCTTGAGGCGAGGGTTGAAGTCTCCTTGGCTACCTGTCCCTGCTGTACATCAGAGGAGTGTTCAAAAGGTTTTGAAAAGCTCTAAGGATCCTTCTACTTCAAGCCCATTTCCTAACATATTTGCTGTTTCCCTCTGAGAAATACACCCCATGCTCTGGGGGCAGGCCTTGCCTGCTGGTTGAAGTGAATAACGTTAGCAAGTAGGTCGCTAAAAATATACAAGTCCTGAGTCAAGTTGAGTCAGTGTATTATTTATTGCCAAGCTGAGTTCAAGGTGAGTCAATAAAGCAACTTGTGCCTGAGTCAATCAACTCAGGTCTACATCACTGCTATTCCTAGAATATGTACTGAATTTGCATGATGGCTGGAGGAATCAGGCAGTTGCAGTCCAAAAATGCCTATTCCAACCTCTGCCAATGACAGGGGGAAATACTTTGTTAATTACCTAAACATGTGACATTCCATTTTCCAATGGAGAGCATCAACTAACATGCAGCTGGTGAACCTACAATAATTAAGCCACACTTTTTGAGAAGCCTTTCATTAGTGCTTAAAAGGCACTCATTGTTCTCACAACATCTGTTAAATCAGAGTGTTAATGAATAATGTGACAGTGGTTAAAATGGACAAAATGATTTTAAAAACACAATCAGTACATATGGCAGAATACAATTTCTATCAAACAAAAAGTGAAACTCCAGGAGGGAGATTCTGAAGATAAATCAAGATTTAATGCCGGGTTTAACATTGTGGTAGCAATGTCAGTAATATAATATAGAGAGGCTTTCCTCAAATACAAGTGTTTATCTTATCCTTAATATTTGTTTTTTAAACTTAACAGTCAAAATCAGAGAGAGAGAAGAAAAAGCTATAGTATACTCTTTTTCTTGCATGCATATCGGAATGCATTCTCAAAAGTACAAAATGTTCATTCTTAGGTCCAAAACACATTGCAGAAATAATCCAGTTTAAAACTGCTTTACTGCCCTGGCTCAATGCAAGGGAATTCTGGGAACTGTAGTTTTGTAAGACATTTACCCTTCTCTGTCAAAGACCTCTGGTGTCACAATAAACTACAATTCCCAGAATTCCCTAGCACTGAGCCAGGGCAGTTAAAGCAGTCTTAAACTGGATTATTTCTGCAGTGTGTTTTGGACCTTAGCTTGTTCGTGCAAAGGATTGCCAGCCTTAGTCTGTGTCTTTCCTATGCCTCTACTTCTGTTGTAGCTCTTGGGCCCGTCTTTCTGGACCACCCCCTCTAGAAGCAGTTCAGTCAATGACAATTCACTATAAGCTGAATTTTACTTAGATACATTTAAACCAGGGTGGGCAATTGCAAAGAAAGTAAGGACTAATTTGTGCCTTTGTGGGCCTCACACACCACAATCACTTGAGGTTGTCATTCTGGGGAGAGCTTTGACTGAAGATGGAAGCATTTGGGGCCAATAATAGGTTCTCTGGTGGATAGGTGGGGGAATGTAAACCACATCTGTGCATAGTTTGGCTAATGGGTGCAGTTTTCAGGTGAAAAAAAATGCCCAAAAATAAAATCAGAAAAAGATTGAAGTTTTTGAAGGGGCGGGGGGGGTGTTTCAGGGGGATAAAAGCCATCAAAAGTGCAATTCAAGGGCTGAATGCCCTTTCCTCTCTCCTAATATGAAAGAATGAAGGCCAAAAATGCCTTAGAATCATAGAGTTGCAAGAGACCACAAGGGCCATCCAGTCCAACCCCCCTGCCATGCAGGAACTCTCCATCAAAGCATCCCCGACAGATGGCCATCCAGCCTCTGCTTAAAGACCTCTAAGGAAGGTGACTCCACTACACTCCGAGGGAGTGTGTTCCACTGTCGAACAGCCCTTACTGTCAGGAAGTTTCTCCTAATGTTGAAGTGGAATCTCTTCTCCTGTAGCTTGCATCCATTGTTCCGGGTACTAGTCTCTGGAGCAGCAGAAAACAAGCTTGTTCCCTCCTCAATATGACATCCCTTCAAATATTTAAACATGGCCATCATATCACCTCTTAACCTTCTCTTCTCCAGGCTAAACATCCCCAGCTCTCTAAGTCGTTCCTCATAGGGCATGGTTTCCAGACCCTTCACCATTTTAGTCGCCCTCCTTTGGACACGCCCAAGTTTCTCTGCATCCTTTTTAAATTGTGGTGCCCAGAACTGGACACAGTATTCCAGGTGGGGCCTGACCAAAGCAGAATAGAGTGGCACTATTACTTCCTTTGATCTAGACACTATACTTCTATTGATGCATCCTTTGAACAACCAAGTTTTTTTTGAGGGGGGGGGAACACAACTCTTTATAGATAAACTTGCTAGGAGTCCTTTATATCCTACAGCTCATTTGTTCCTGATGCCTAAAATAGTCCTGCCATTCTGTAATTCTCTGCAAAAGACACAGAGGGTTCTTCCAGGTGGAGTGCTCCTGATGATATGCTACTAGTCCTAAGGTCTTGTGCATCTTCCCTCCATAACAGGTTTTCTGTGGTAAAGAAAACAAGATGGAAGGTGCAGTGGGAAACAGCAGACAGAGTTAGCAAGTTAAAAACCTAGTCATCTGGATCTCTAGTGAAATTCAGTGTTTGAAGCAGAATAAAAGCTTCATCCAGAAGCATCCAAAGTTTCAGTATTTCAATTTAAAAACAAAACAAAAAAACTGACAATTTTCTTTGGACATAAAAAGGCCTTTTCTCTTCTGATATGCTTGGCATATTATACTTAACTTGAAGAGGAACAAATTTTATATCTTCCATGTGTTTACACACATAAATTATCAATAACTGAGACTGTTGTTTATGATCCAATTTTAAACACAGACAGTAAATCTCATTACATTTAAGCTCTTTTGAACACCGTCTTGAAGATCTCTGTACCCACCTCCACACTGATTTAAATTGTTATTTATTCTGAAATTGCACACACAAACAATGACTTATAACCCCTAATTATGTGATGGGACGGGGGAGAGATGTGCTGACCTTTGATTCATTTGGATGTGTAAACAAGTCAGAGATGGGGAAAGGTTAGGAGCATATTATTTCAAAAATTACAGATTGTGCAAACTAGCATATGAAACAAACCAAGCTGACTTACTGTATATACTCATGTATAAGTCTAGAAATTTAGGTCAAAAATTGACCCCAAAAATATGATTCGACTTATCCATGGGTCAATGTAAGTACTATATCTTAACACTTATTTAAAAGAAGGCACCATCTCCTTTTGAAAAGCAAGAGTATAATACGCAAAGCACTGACCCCCTCTACTCTCTCATCCATCCAGTCTAAAGAGTAAGCACAAAGAGTCATGCCTGAGAGAATTTTATAAGTTCATCAATGTTGCTTTGCTTCATCCTTTAGATCATTTGCAATATGCCCCTAAATTTTATCCTTGACTTATCCATGGGTCATAGCAAAATCCATAATTTTGGACCCAAAAACTTGCCCTCGACTTATACGTGGGGTCGACTTATAGTCGAGTATATACGGTATTCTGATATAACTATGTTTACCAAACCTCTAAATAAAATAGGCTACATTCTTTTATATTAGATTAAAATGTTATGTGATTACTCAACCTGAGAAAATTCTGAGAATCAGCCAACACATATTGCTATATATGCCAGTAATAGTATCCTGTTTTCTCCTCTTCAGGTTCAAATGCACTTCATATGTATATCCCAGCCTAGCTATAGTTACTACACATACTCATGCACACATGCGAAGCCCAGGAAGTTCACTCTGTGTAGCTGACAAAGTGGCATGCTAAACTCATGATATAATAATTTTTCTTGTTTAAAAGGTGCTACAGGACCTTTGTCACAACAGACTTGGGTAAGGTGGCTAGAAAGCCAATTACTACATGGTTACTACTGCGGGTTTAAAATTAGGGCTAGAAAAATATTTGAGATTTTTCAGAACCAGTCCAACACTTACATCCAATGCAGAGCGAAGTCTCAGAAGGACACAAGGATCTAGTGCTTTCAAGATGCATCAGGAAGTGAGACAAGTACTCAGGTGAACAACACAATATTCAGTTGAAGGAAATAGCAAGATAGAGAGATGCTGTGAGAGACTTACTAGCTGAGTATCACCAACCAAATCAAAAAGCCATTGGAGGTTTGCTGTTCTGTCAAAATGAGGAACAGCATGGACAGGAGGCTCAAGGTATTGCCAGTGGAGCCCATATCAGAGGATGGACTTTGGAAGTTGCCCAACATTGCCAGCTCTTGACACTAGCTCTGTCCACTGAAGTAGAATAGCTGTCAGGAGCCCTCAACTTTCTCATTAATAGTAGGGCTGCAAAGAACCAAAGTCCCTATAGGAGAATGAAGAGGACCTACAAATGCCTAGAGAAATTTTCTCCCTAGGAATCTTTAGGTCCTCCAGTTGAACCTCTGGTGCAAGTTGGCCATAGAATTGCACTGGAGGACCTCGAGATTCCTAGAGAAAATGTATTAATCAAATCTGTAAATAATGAAATCCTCAAAAGTCAAAACTGCAGAGATGGAGGGCTGACTGTAATTAACATGCACAGTGGTTGTTAAATAAGAAGCCTTGTAAAATGCAGTGGGAAGGTTATTGTGAATAAGAAACAAGTCCATTCCACAATGTTGATTACTCTTTTATCAATTACAAAATTCTTGTCTGTATGGGGTACTTCCAATCAAGGCAGTTAATGTCCCCTACCAAGATACTGCATTCCCATTCCCCTATGCCTAAGCTGCCTCCCCCCGTTTTCTGTTTTGTTGCTGTTCTTCAATCATCAGTTAGCATTTCATTAATGCTTAGTCCTTATTATTTTGTGTTTACTGGGGGGGGGGGGAGGGTTGCTCTCCCATTTTTGTTTATATAATGTTGCAAACTGTAGGATTTTACCAAGCCTGCTAATATTTCCCTCTTGCATATGAGTGGTGGTACTGCTTTGGCTGCATAACAATCCAAATGTAGAAAATAAACTTGCCATTCATGTATAGGATACACTCATATCCATGCCAGTTTATCAAGATGATATAAGAAAATAAATGAACATTTGACAATCTGGTAAGCCTTGGAAAAAAACCTAGATATCTGTTTGCCCACGTACATAGAAATTTAGGGTTTGTTTTGTTTTTGTTTTTTAAATCCCTTTTGTATGGCCTAGCAGGCAGATTGGAAAGGTCAATTTCTAGGAAGAATTTGAACATACTTTAATCAAGTATAGTCTGCCTTTTCTATGGTCAACTTCTGATGAAGTTGGACCTAGAAGACCTAGGGAGCTGTTCTCTCAGGTAAACAAAAATAGTGATTTGCTTTTTTTTTTTTTTAATTTGCTTTTTTCCTTAGTTTCAGGAGGGTCCTGCATCCCTAATCCCAGGAAATGTGGAGGTTTCACTGTACATGCTTCACTTGAATGTGTGGAAATGCAGCCTGATGTCCCTTTAAAACAACAACAACAACAACACCTCGGAGCACAGTAATGTCAGGAGGGCATGGCAAAACTTAATTATGTTTTCATTTCTCCTCCCAAGTGCCTTCCCTTCTGCTGGGCTCAAAATACTTGTTTGAGGAAAGACTATATCTCCCATAAGAAACAAACTGAAATTATTTCCAGTGACTTTTTCAAACAAAACAGCTTCAATGAAAATTGAATAGAGAAATACAATTTTACAATGGCATAAAGGCCACACATAGATATATATTTCTCTCCCTCATCTACTTGACTGTGATAAAAGCTTAAGAGTAGTACTGTATGCAAAGCATTCAGCTTTGCAACATCTCCCTCTGCTGCTGAAATGCTTCATGTGCTATCTTTACTAGGCAACATTCAGTTTGCATTAAACCGTATATGTTATACACACTTTGGAGATTATCGCACAGTTTAAAAAACCAACTTACTGCTGCCAAATTCAATTTGAATTCTGGATATATCCAGATGTTATTGCATGGATTTTTGTCACCATCGCCACTAAGCGGGTGCATCCGCCTAGCCAGGTAACATCTGGCTAGAATCTGAGTTCAGCTGGTCAATTTGCAGAGCTTCCAGAATTTGAACTGACTAAGTCAGTTTTTTAAACTGTACGATAATCTCCTTTATCAATTCAATATTTAATCACATTACTTCGTTTCCCATTCTTATATAAGCCTGTGTGAAACCTGACTTTTTAGTGGTCTTTGCATTCACATTTATTCCGACTATAACTGCCTACTGGGGGATTCTAGTAGTTTTGGTCCCAAAAAGAAACTTTTCCAACCTCTGTTTTAATTCTACCAACTTTATGGGAGAAAAATACAGTCTCAGTTTAGACTATACAGTGGGCCTTCGGTATGTGCTGGGGTTTGGTTCTAGGACTTTCCATGGATACCAAAATCCATGTATGCTCGTCTCATTAAATACAATGACAGAGTAAAATGGTGTCTTGAATATAAAATGGTGAACGGTTCGGTTTATTTTTTGGAATTCCCCATAATCCTATCTGAATATTTTCAAGCTATGGTTGGTTGAATCCATTAATAGAGAATCCATGGGTATGGGGGGGGGGGGGGCTACTGTATATACAGTAGAGTCCTGATTATCCAACATAAACGGGACTGGCTGATAGACAGATAACTGAAAATGTTGGATAATCTAGAGGGTCCAATAAAAGCCTTGAAATCACTATGAAAAGTCTTGCAATCATTTTGAAAAGCCTTCAACTCACTGATCAACAGCTTCTTCTTGGGCCTGTTCAGGCTCCTTGCCTATCGCACCACCATTCCGGGGCATGTCTGGGGGTGTGTCCTAATTCAGCCGACATTGGATAATCCGGAATGTTGGATTACCAAATGTCGGATAATCGGGACTCTACTTGTGGTCTAAATACAGTCTAAATACAGATTAAACCTTTCACAAGCTTATTTCGGGATGTGAACAAATGGAAGAACAAGTAGGATTCCTATTTTCTTTACCCATCAAAAAGATAAGCACTTTTAATTTTACTGGAGCATTGCCAGAAAGACAGTGTTAGAGTTACAGTTATATTGACATGGTACCATGTGGGGTGCCATGTCCCATAGCAGCCCTATGTGCTCCTCCCAGTTCACCTATGCAAAGGGGAAGGGAGTTGAGGAACAAGCCAGCCTCTATAATGGAGCCTGAGACTGAAAGGGCTAAGCTTCTAAACCCCATCTTGGAGTTCTGTCTGTTTCAAAAATAAGACTACAGGCCATATGCAACTATATTTCTTCCTTCTCAGAGTTGTTCTGTTTCTGGTCATCCCCCCTTCCCTTTTTGCCTGTTTTACCAGAGCAGAAAAGGTGCCTGGAAACTAATTCTGCAGGGAGAGGGTAGCCATAAAAGCCACATGATGACTTTTCTTCCCTCCTCAGAGGCCTCCATTCCTGTCTCCATTAAGGCCAGAGTTCACTTTGCCTTAGCTGGGGCAGCCTAGGGCACAGGAGGAGCACATGGTTCTATTCTGAGGACAGGTGGGGATGTTGAATAATTTGGTAATGTTTTTAATTGTACTGTTTTTAAGGTTGTGAAGCCGCTCTGAGTTCCACTGCTGGGAAAAGAGCGGAACACATACATCATCATCATCATCATCATCATCATCTCCCTTGTGCAAACTGGTATCAGCCTTAGCTTTCTCAATGAGAGCATAGGCTTTATCTATACAGATTTGTTTAGAGTTTAATAAGCAGGTGGACTCAAGCAAGAGAGAAAGATACTTCCCTCCTCTGGTCATTGAGTGGATCTCTAAAGCTTACACACATTTGAGGATCTTTGAGAAGATCATCTCAGATGAGGTGATAGATATATACTGTATTGGATTAAGGAGACCAGCCAAGCCCTTCCCCCTTTAGGGGGCGAAAGAGGGGGTCCAAGTTCCTGCGATAAACACAGGGACCATTAGCTATCCTCAGGAGACACCTGGCTCCCCTCTCCATCCCTTCTTTCAGAGGAGAGATGTCTATTAAAGGAAATTTAAAAATAAAAATACAGCTCCTTGAAAAGGTTGGCTGTAATTCAAGGGGTTAAGGAAAGATTTTAATTGGAGACAAACAACTTCCTCTCCATTCCCCCCTCCTCTTTTCCCCCCATGAGTATTTGAAACAATAAAACAGGTTTTTCTACTAAGGAAGCATGCGTTTATATCAATGTTTTTGGCTTTAAGTTGGTCGTGCCCTCCATTTTTCTTAAATGCCCTACATTTGTCCCAATTTTGTGGAAGAGAATTATGGCAACCCTAATCCTGAAGTGAATAGAGCCGTTTGTTAATCTGCATTTACTAGGCTCCTTTGGGGAGGGATTAAGCTGTTTTGCTCTATAGCGTATGTACCCCCCTCCAGCAGAAGCTTGTTTCATACTATTTCGAGATCAGTTTGAAGTTTTTAAAAAGATCATATGTAATTTCAATGCACTGTCTCACATTTCCCAAAAAATATCCATTTTTTGAAGGCATTTTCCCTAATATGTGCATTTTTACACAATTTCATCTAATATGCACTTTTTTGTACATACTGTTTTCAAAATCAGAGAGCTCACTGCAAAATTCAATAACATTAAAAAACCCAAACTATAGTTACATTCAATCTGTATATTGGTTCTGAAAGTTAAAAAACAAACAAACCTTTGTTGTTACGTGCCTTCAAGCAACTTATAGCAACCCTTTCATAGGTTTTCCTGTTGAGATTTATTCAAAGAAAAAGGGGGAAGGTCTTGCCATTGTCTTCCTCTAAAGCAAAGGGACCATGAGTTGTCCAAAACCACTCCACCGCTCAATGGGGATGTGACCCTTGGTTTCCTAGAGTTCCAGTCCAGCACTCAGACTATTATACCATAGTGGCTCTAAGGTGGTTCATATTAAAATATGAAACCAATAAATGTTGCCCGACATCCCTAGTCTCAAGTATGTTTGATCAATACCCTGAAGGCACCAGATCCTCCCTGTTCTCAGATGCTAAGCAGGCCAGGCCTGGTTAGTAGCTGGAAAGGAGAATGCCAAAGAATACACCAGGGAATAGAGATCTAGGCCCTATTCAGTAGGATGCAATGGCAAACCACCTGTGAATGAATACTGCCAAGAAAATCATATGATAGGATTACCACAGTCAACAATAATAACCTCTTTATAATGCAGAAATATTTTAAGGTTGAACAATGTTTTCCCTTTAGAATAAGCATAGCCTATAAGCCTGGGAGAAATCTGTGGGTGTTAATGCCTTAGACAACTGGGATAGGATGAAAATAAGCTGGAAATGTAGGGAAGGGAGGAAGCATGTAGGAGTCACTGGAAAATCAGACAGAATCAAAGTAGGCAGGAGGTTTGCTTGTTATTGCCCCATTTATATTAAGTCATACATTTTCAAAATCACAAACCAGAACTGGAAAGCAAGTCTAGGATCCACAAGCAAAAGAAGAAATAAGTCTCCATGTGCTTATTAATTGTTAAATTTTATTCTTTAAAAGGATGTTTGATTATTCTAGTTAAACATATATAAAATCCGGTTTACATAAATGCTATTTAATGTTCTAAAAAAACCATATACATACCATTCAATCTATCAAGAGCAGAAATTTCTACAGTTGGCTAAAAATCTCTCTTCATAAAACTAGGAATATGTGTTGTCTTTTCTGAATTTTTAAATCTAATTTATTGGTATTTATATTTCTAGTGTAGTCCAGAAAGAAGAGACTTGGTAATATAAAGGCTGAAGTGGATGTTGTTGTTTTTTTTTTAAAAAAAACAGGATAATCAAAACCCCTTTTAAAGAATAAAATTTAACCATCAATAAGCGTGTGAAGACTCATTTTTCCTTTTGTTAGTGGATACATTTTCAAAAAAGAGAAATATTTTTTAAAACAAATAGTTTGCAGAACTTTAATGGAAAATCTGGTCAAGAGAAATTGTAGGGGGGAAATGGGAAAGACAAAATGCAAGGTAGCCTTCTCCAGCCTGGCATCCTCTATCCATGTTGGGCTATAATTCCCATCATTCCCAACCAGTTTTTCCAACGTTGAAATGGATTCCAACACACATGGAGGATGCCACATGGTAAAGGCTGGCTCAGACTTTGTCTATTCCCCTTTTCTTGATAAGATTTTCCATTTCTATGCTGGAGAAGGCTTATGTAAACCAACCTACAAGAGGTCCAAATTTATTCAAGAGTAATGCTTTTCTTACAATAAATAATCAATGTAGAAACATCATTTGTTTGGAGAAATAACTGAAAGCAACCACCTAGCAAATAATCACACTAACAGAGAAATAATGTTGTAAACAAAATAATTCCAGTAGAATACAAATAGTTGTGCTTCATTTATAACCTTTGTTGCTATTTCAGAAAATACATTTTCTCAATTCAACAACCACTGTCCATGAAAAAATTATCAAAGAAGTATGTTATTGTTCTAGAGTTGCTGTGTCTTCAAAGCTATAAAGAAAGCAGAAAATACATCTAAGTTATGATAATTATTAACCTATTCACTCCTAAATCCCACTGTAGTGAAGTCTTAACTGTACATAACTGGATACATGTTTGCTTTGATCTGTACCAAAAGAAAGCCAAAACTAACTTCCATCAGGACAACTGACCTCACTGCAATAAATTACAGTACGTGAATAATGTGTGGCTATGATGAGTGTGAGTAGATAGTGTGTAGAATGAATTTAGCATGCTGTGCCTGCCTTGGATTAGCTTTGAAATCATTTTTAATAGACAGCATATGTATATTAGCATATGGCTGTGTAAATCAGCATATAGCCACACATCTTCCCTTCCAAAAGAGATTGATAAAAAGCGGGGCAAATATGCCTCTCATCCTTTTCTCCAGTTCCTCCCAGCAAATACATACAGGCCACTAGCCAATGGCTAGCTAGGCTTAGTTTTTCTTCAAAATGAAGCTGAGTGGACCAGAAGCTGCTTCAGAGCCGCTTCAGTCCATTCCATGACTCTGACTGGTTGTGGAAGAACAATTTAATGCATTTATATTCTGCCTTTCTCCCAGTGTGGGACCCAAGGCAACTCACAAGAAGTAAAACAAAATTAGCTGAAAACATAGCAATAAAATTAAAACAAAAACTGAAAGACTGCCATTTCAAAAATCATAAATTAAACAACATAAAATAATTAAAACATACAAAATTTATAACTAGTGTACTCAATCACCCACATAAAATTTCCCCGCAAGCAATTAGTCATTAAAAGCCTGCTTGAACGAGAAGATTTTGCTCCGTTGGAGAGCAGAAAGGGAGCCAAGCTAACCTCCTGTGGAAGGGCATCTCACAGGGTGGGACCAGCCATTGAGAAGACGGTCTCTTGTGTCCTCACCAAATAGACCTGTGATGGTGGTGGAACAGAGAGAAAGCCTTCTTCTGAGAATCTTAAGACTCTGCAGATTTGTATATGGGGATCCAGTCTTTCCTAAGCCATATAGGAATTAGAGGTTGGCATAACAATGTATCTGAAACAATCATGTGAAAAATGGGGGGGGGGGATTGGTTGTTTTGTTTTTTGCTGAGGACAGAACCCAAACCAAAGTATTTAAATTAAAGAAAGAAAGAAAATGTTGCGTTAGAAGATCATTTAGGACTAAACATTAATAAAATTTCCTGACTTTGGTTTGAAAAGTGTGGACTCTCCTTCACTGAAAGTTTTTAAACAGGTTGGATGAACATATTTCAGAGAAGATGAATATGCTGCCTCAGAGTGAAATATTCAGTGGAATCTGTTGCCTCAAAGTGTGGTGGAGTGGAGGTTTTTAAGCAGGCTGGATGGCCATTTGTTGGGAGTGTTAGGATTGTATATTCCTGCATGGCAGGGGACTGGACTAAATGACTCTTTCAGCATTCTTTACCCCCCCCCCCCCCCCCCAAATTTCATCCATAACAGTTATCAAGGCTGGTCTGAAGATTGGTGTGACAATAATGTTGGGGGGGGGCAATTCCCATTACTCTTCAGAAATGATGGCCTATACACATTCTCAGTATATTTCTCTGTGTGTGTTGCTTTTGAGCTATTCTGCAGAGACAAATGCCTCCCACTAATCTCCCAAATGGCAGAATTATAACAGAAGAATAAGAACATAATTTTACAACCTATACTATAAAGACCCAAAAGGTTTAGCTGCACCAGGTTAGACAGACTGACACTGTCCAGCTAATCTCACTTATCTTTAGAAGTACATTCCAAGAAGCCATGTAAGAGTGTGTTTATTGGACAACTTTCTGAAATAAGTATGGCTATACATTAAACAATACGGCTGCACAGATTTTTTTCTTTTTTGCTTTCAAGCACATAAAAGGATGCTATCCCCAAAAGAATAAAATATGATGAGAGAAATACTCACAGTGTGTCCTGCCAGCAAAGTGATACGAAAGACAGATGCACAGCTAAATAAGTTGAACACAGAATATGTTGAATATTCTATGCGCACACATCTTCCCTGTGGTCATTAATGGCAGTGGTGATAAAAGCCTGCGTGACTTAGCAAACCACTTCCTGTTATTTTTCACCATGAATTTCTCTTTAAAACTAAAAAGATGTACAATGCACAGAAATCCACAACTGCATGCCCATCATTTCCAACTCCATTTCAAACCCTGTGGCCTTTTAAAGTTCAATTTTGTGCTTACCAGTTTAGTGATTCCCTGTTCCTGGACTGAAATATATTTCAAAATACAATACAGGCTCAGAAATAATGAATACCTCATATACATCAGTCCCAACAAAAACTGCCTTGAGGTTACAGGATTATGATGTGATAAGTGAAATAAACAAGGGTAAAAAAAGGACTTGGAAATATGAGGTGACCTATGTAACAAGCAGAGGTAGTCACGTTCTCTAGACATTTAACAACACTTTATTGCTTTATTGTGTTAAAGAAATGCATGACTCTCACAAGTGAACCCATGGTTTTCTTGTAATGATGTCATTGTGTTGCCTTCCTAACCTGTTCAGAACTTGGAAACTTTTGCTTTAACTACGCCTTTCTGAATCCTCCAGTCTCAATGGTTGATTCCCTATCCCTTGTATTAATGAGGAATTCTCTACAACAGCATCAAAGATTTACACAACCACTGTTTTATTATAACAAATTATTTCATGACCAGTCTTATGTTCAACACTCTTCTGATTTTAGTAGATACCATGTCATATGAATCAGTGGTGGACTTAGATCCAAAATGGGAGATATTAATGGATACTAGGCTTCCACACAAGTGGCTTTTAACATTATTGCCCTTGCTAACCAAACTTTTCTGTTATCTTTTTAGTGAGAGTAGCCTACCTGAGCCTTTCCAGCCCTTGTCAGAGAGACAGTCCTCCTGCAGTTTTCCAGGATCTTTTATTTAATTAATGTGTATCTTTTAGGAGATTAATATTTTTATTTGTGGTGACAAATACTCATTCTTTTCCATGGAGAAAGTAAGTATAGTCAGCCCTCTTTATCCACAGATTTTTTTATCCATGGATTCAAGCATCCACAGCTTGGGATTTTTTATAAGTATAAAATCCAAATACCAAACTTTGATTTTCCATTTTATATAAGGGACATCATTTTGCTATGCCATAATATTTAATGGGACTTATTTTTATGGGATTTTATTATCCATGGCGGCTCCTGGAACCAAACCCCAGCAGATAAGGAAACAGTACTTACACTGACCCATGGATAAGTCCGCCCAAAATATGTATTTGTTATTACCTGAATGTTGTTTTGTTTGTGAGATAAGAGATAAAGGATTCCTGTAAATGCATTCCTGTATTAATACCGTTAAAATATTTGGACACACGCCAGCTAAAATCACACAGTTCATAAAGTAGTTAAGTATACACTTACATTTATCTCTCTCAATCAATGGAATTTGGAAAGTTTAACTATGGTTATATTCTGCATATAATTCTTAAGGTGTCATTAAGGAAGCAAATATGTATACATATTACAAATTGAAAGAAACATATTTCTTGATAATATGAACTTTCAAACTGCCTGAACTTTACAAACAAGCTCCATACTAACGGCATTCAGGGAAGCAGGAAGGAAAGACAAAATGTTGATTCATGATGACTTTAAAATTTTCTGTGGCTTCAAGGAAAATGGAGACAAATTTGCCCTATGACACAACCATGGCAACTTCAGTATTCTCCCCCCCCCCCTTTTTTTTACCCAACCTGTCTGGAGAGGGTTTCACAGAGAGGCAGACACTGCAGTCTTTCTGAAGCCAGTTGCACCATTTGTAAATACTTGAAGGATCTGACTGCTGATTACACAAATGACAAAATCAAGTTCTTTGAGACAGGAGCCAGAAAAGAACAAACATTTAGCTTGCCAGGCAGTACAAAGTCCATCTGCCTCTACCCTAGCTGATGGCTCTGTTTGCCAAAAATACATGAAAAACAGTAACGAAAAATTTGTCACAGAATGTACTGGCACTGCCTTCCTGGCTTAAGAAGCAGAACAGGTAGATTATTTTATATATTTCTCCATAATGATTTTAGGCTGCCTGTTTGGGTAGAAATCCGGTCAAAGCATCTCCCAATACAAATACAATACAGCAGAAGACACTAGCATGAGTAAAATCCCACATAATAATAAACTAGATGTGACACAGACAAAAATACAAAATTTGAAACTGCTGCAGTCAAAACTATTCTCAATGCTGTAACACACATTCCTTCCCTTTCAAGAGAAGATCATAAAAATTAAATGAGTTTTGAAGGCTTTTCTAGAAGGCCCATAGGGATGAAATTATATATTCCAGACATGTGGGGCTGCTACAGAAAAGGCCCTCTCTTCCTTGCAACTGCCGATCTGGCTGCTCTCAGAGGTAGGCAAGCAAGAAGGGCTTTGATTACCAATGGTTCTGTTATGGATGAAGAGAATCATTTCAATCCAACTAATTTAAGATTTAATATCATCATCATCATCATTGCCATCACCATCATTACCATCATCATCATCATCATCTATTTATACATGACACTTTACAAGTAAAAGAACAACAAGACAGTCCCCTGATCCTCAAGCCTACAATCTAAATGTAAAAAGGAAAATGGGAAAGAGATGAGTCCAGGGGATAGTGCCTCTTCCTCTCTCCCTCTGAGGCCACAGCAGTGGCATTTGGGATGGAGAAGATGGACTTTCATCTGCGACTGACAGTAGGCATGGTTTTATAGCTAAATACCAACACTTTAAATTGGGTTTGGAAATACATTGGCAAACAACTTACTAAGTAACTGACAGCCTTTTGTCCATAGTAGGACTAACAGAAAGGATGGAACCATCTCCATCCCATTTTTGGTGTCTAGCTGCAAATTCATAAATATTCAGCAATACAGTACTGTACAGTATACTGACAGGGAGCCGAAAACTGTTTTTAACATGAGGAACCCACTGGCAGGCCTACTTTCCAGATACTTTTTACAAAACAATTATTAATTTTGCCTGTTTGCAGGTCTGTTTTTACAAAACAATGAAAATATAGAATTCACTGTATTAACATAATAACAACATAATAGATATGATAATAATAATTCATGCCTTTTCCACATTCAGCACTCAAGGCAGCTTACAAAAATGATAACAAATACAGCACACACACAAAATCACATCATACCGGCACAAGAGTTAAAAGTGTAATTAAAAGAGTTTAAAGAATTACCATAAAAAAGAAAATATGACAGCACAGTACATTCTGCAAGTCTCTTTATTTCTGAGCAATTCGTCTTCATAGGCCTGGCAGAAATATCCAGTTGCCTATGGAAAGAGAGCATACTCTAACCTATCTTGGAACCATGTTCCAGAGTCTGCAAGCAATGATGATGATGATGATGATGATGGACGAAAGAAGCAGATAACAATCTGAGTACCATGAAAGCAATGATAAAATAATTAATGGATTATAGCATAGTTACATACACAGAAAAATGTACCAAGTAATAATCTATAACATGAATGCAAAGTTGTCTGTAAGGGGTCCTAATGCATCATCCTTCTATTACACTACTTGAAGAAGAAAAGTTGTGGAGTTACATTAGAAGATACAAGACTGCAGAGACATTTCTTTCAAAAGAAAATACAAAAGCAGTGTATCTACCAAGCTGGAGGGTATAGAAAATCTTCTGATGTAACACTTGGAGTAAGGGTTATATAGTGAAGTAACCACATTTGCTGACAGCATTAATTTAGGGTAGTGAGAAAAAAAGAGATTGAAAAGTGTGCCAAAAGAATCACTCTAAACTGGGAGAACAAGCATTCAAATGGTCAATGAAAATTTAATAAACACAAGTGTAAAGTGATGCAAATGGGCTGCAGAGAACTCAAAACTTCATACATATACTGACAGATGTGACCTTGCAGCTATTCAACCAAGGGATCTGAAAGTCATGCCGATTATGACTATGAAAATACCGTCCTCATGCTATGGTTTTAAAAAAGGCAGATTCTAATTTAGTCATAATTACAAAAAAGAATCAGAAATCAATGTAACAATAGAAATCCATCACGTGACCACACCTGGAATATTGTAAACCCATCTGGTCACTGCATTAAAAAATATTGTAGATATGGAAAAAATACAGACAGGGCAACAAAATGCACTTCACCATTATGGAGTATATGCCTATTGAATGGTTATAAAGAAGAAGTAAGAGTAAACTGGCATTTGGGTGTATGCATATGTAATAAAATCAAGAACTATGCTGTTTCCACCTCAGGAATTTTCTGCTGGTAGAGAGAGAAGCTACTCTTCAGAGCAATCTTCTACAGTGAAATTAGCACATGAAGGCTTTTGTACACACTTCTTCTCTGGATCACAAAGTATAGATTACTCTGCAAGCCAAGGACCTATGTTTGTAATACCATCCATACAGTCACATGCTTAGCTGTACTAACAGGGAGCTTCTCTTTTAATGCACATATAGCCCTCCTATTAAAGCAACCCTCTACAGTTTCCTTCATTTTCAAGTCACGAATTCCTGGCTTATCATACAGAAAAAGGTGTGGTACAATTGGTTGCCACTTAAATCAGAATTATTTGTTTTGTACATAAGACTGCTCCAAAGGTTGATGAAGCACTTGGAATGCCAAAATGTGGCAGTGGAAGATTAGGCATGTAAAATATATGACAAGTTGCCTTTCTCATTTTATTGGCAGAGAGAGGATTCCAGATCAACACCAACAAGAGATTTATGGCAAAAGGAGACCACCCATATCAACAGCACAACTTAGATTGTGTGGTAGCATCAGTTTTTGCTAGCCTTGCAATGGATATTTGCTGGTGTTTAAAAATGTAATAATTTCCTGAGACCTAAGTAGAAAACGTATACAGATTATAAGGCAGATGCAGATTGTAAAGAGATGGATTTTAGAGATCACATGCAAAAGAAAGAAGTTGTGCTGTGTGGATTAAAAAAAAAGCCATATTAGCATATTAGGCTCCAGCACCAAGTCCCCTCTCAGATTTAAAAAAAAAGTGAGGAGGTGCCTAAAGCCTAGAATTCAAAGACATAGCCATGTTAGTCTGGAAAATTGGTATGCAAAGTGTGGCACTTGTTTCACTTTTGAGAAATAAAAGAAGCTTGAGAGAATGAGCTTTCACACACTTGTGTCTAAATTCCTCAGATACTACCAGCTTCTTTTTTTCAGTTAGCCTCAAAGGTGCTACAAGATCCCTTTGCATACTAAGAAAGGAGAGGATATAGATGTGACAAATACCCAAATAACAAAACCACATTTACCCTGTTATGCCATATTTAAATAAGTAGGAGGGGGTTGAGGAGAATGAAATGCTACTTATAATTGTCTACCAAGATGAAGACCAAGGCCCAATTCCTACTTACTTTTAGGGATCTTTCCATCATTTGAAATGCAAATGCCTCTTTTTAAAACTGGGAATCAAAAGCCCTCTTCACATTTGAGCATTTTATACCAATGCAGGCATACCCAAGAAGTAAAAGAAAAGAAAAAGGAAGTGAGAATGGTAAAATGATCCTTGATGCTAAGCACATTCAAGTTTATTGGATCTCCCCCAGTCCTGCATAGTATACCACTCTAATAGTATCAAAGCAAAGGCTAGTGGAAAAAAACAATAAAGCAATATTGACCAATGAATCTGAATGTCACCACTATAACAGCATTATCAGCTCTGGTGAATCAGCAAGCATATTTTGTGTTGATTCTAGACTATGCACTACTTAACTGTTCATAATATGCCAATAGCTGTACTAAAAAAAAAAAGATTAAAGCTTCTGTATTTCATAATGGGGAAGTTACTTTCAGAGGCACAGTTCATGTATGCTAAAAAAGCTGAGTTTTCATCTAGTTCCTGTTTTTATAAGTACATGTTTAAGATAGCCTTTGAAACTCCTGTAAGACACAGAAAGATGTTCAAAATATATTTGTAAATATATGATATAATTTATTTTTTTAAAAAAGATTAATTCAAATATTGCGTAAAGTAGTAAAGAAATTATGTTCATGGACATACTTCCCCTATGTATTCTTATTTCTAATTTGGAGGGAAATATTGTAACATGACCTGGGCAATTTTCCTGAGCTGCAGGGGCTGCATAATCTCTCTCTCTATCAGACATTGGAAGAATGCACTACTGCCAACATCCCTCATTTTAATTTCTGAACTGAAAAATGCACGCCTTGGATCATGTAGGTAATTTTATCAGGTTTTTGAGGTGGAGGGGGGTGAGCTGAGGGTCCAGGAGGCACCTTTTTCAAAACCAAAAGACTTCAGACGTCACTTCTGATTTTAAAAAAGAAAAGGCCATCTGGATCTAAAATAGCTTTGTAAAACAGCCCGCCCCCACTCCTTAGGGTGCGCAGGATGCCTTTTATTTTCATTTTTTTAAATGAGAGGAGGATGCACATGACCCACAGATAAGTCAATCCCCAACCCTGCTGCAATACCTCTACATGATATAACTGGCAAATAATATTGACTGACCTTGTTAAAAAAAAAAAAAAAAAGGAGATAAAACAGCTGTGTTCTTACAACAGTCTTTCATTACTGAATGCAAGCTGCTTGCTTTATTAGAAGTCATTAAGACATAATTTGAATTGACTGAAAATATGTTCCTTTGTTGAACAGCTTGTCTCAATGTATAGCTAAGAATTACCTATTTCCCCCAGGGAGCAGAGGTTCCTCCTCTTTCCCCAGATTTTTTTTCTTATTTAGTTTTTGCTGCCATGGCCAAGTACCCTGCATTGTAATTGTGTTTGCAGTCTGGACACCATTTTGTCTTTTCCAGAAAATCCCAACCAAGGACCATCCCAGGACACGCACTGGAGGTACAGGGGGATGTCAGCTATTTTAATGTTATGAAGCCACTCTGAGTCCCAGTTATGGGAATGCTTCCCTGAACAAAGTAGTCTTTAACTCAGGTTTAAAACTGGCTAGAAAAGTAATGAGTCGTTCTCGTAGGGGAAAGGGGTTCCAGGAGTGAGGGGCAGCAAGTGAGAAGGGATGAATCTGGGATGGAGCAGTGGAGATCCTAGGCTAGGACAGGAGACTTTGACTACCAAAGCAGAGGGTATGAGGAGGACTGTGAGTAGAAAGAAGTTCAGATAAATAAGGAGGGGCCAGCCCATGCAGAGCTTTAAAAGTCAGTAACAAAAGCTTGTACTGAATGCGGAAGGGGAGCCAATGGAGGGAAGATAATAGAGGAGAAGCATGATCAAAGTGGTGAGGGAGTGTAATAATAAGTGCAGCTGAATGCTGGACAGAGATTAAAGGAAGAAGGTGAGAGAGAGGAAGCCCTGCCAGAAGGTTACAATAATCTAGTTGCGAGACCACTAGGGCATGGACCAGAGTCCTAGCAGTAGAGAGAAAAGGGCGGATTTTGCCAATGTTGTAAAGATGAAATCGACAGGCCTTGGCTGTGGCCTGGATCTGGGGGATAAATGACAGAGAAGAGTAAAAAATGAAACCAAGACTGCGGGCTTCCTGGACCGGTTGAATGGAGATGTCGTCAACAGACACAGAAAAGGAGTATTGAAGGGTGGGTTTAGGTGGGAAAACAAGAAGCTCTGTCTTGGACATGTTGAGCTTCAAGCACTGCTGACGCATCCACTGAGAGCCAGCTGTCAGACAAGAAGAAATTTGCTGTTCAAACCCCAGCGAAAGGTCAGGGGTGGAAAGATACAGCTGAGTGTCACTGGCATCATCACTACTGCTAACCACCACCACCATCAAGATCCCTATGAAGAAGATTCAGAGAAAATCTACAAAATGGCCTTCTTGTTCCATCAGGATAAGAAAAAGAAAAATCCTATATATTTCCTCAGGAAGAAAAAAAATATTCTAAGAAATTTTGACTCAGCTCTGCTTCTCACATCCACTTTACATTTTCCAAGGCCACTGCATTCACAGTTATTTTTAAGCTGCTTTGAGTCTCATTTTTTGGGAAAAGGCAGGGTATAAATAAAGAAGATTACAATGGTGGCTGAGTATCACTCCTGTATAGCAAAACTATGCATTTAGTCTGTGTTGACCATCCAACTGAAGAGAGTACATGTGTCTGTTTCACCATATGTACATTCAGAGTACTGTACACATGTGAGCCCCTGGGACTGAGAATGGGAGTATACATGAGAATAAGATCTGTATAGTAGGGAATTGATGTTTGTAAAGTATCCAGTGGCTTTTCTGAAGCCAACAATATCTCTATAGGAAAAATAATTAAAATCTATATTCGTTGCTATCAGTTTCCCCCAGCAGATGGAACCAGAGATCTTTTGTATTCAACACCTTTAAACCATATCATCACTAAAAGAGAAAAGGCTGCCATCCCAAACAAATGTATTGAAAATTAATGGCATTTACTTTTGAGTAAACATGCTGGAAACCACAAATGAATATTTTCTATCTTGATTCCAGGGGGGGAAAATCAGCATGTGCTTTATAGACTATAGCAAAGCATTTGACTGCGTTAATTACAAAAAGCTATGGATAGCACTTACAGTACTGGAGTACCACTACATCTGATAGTCCTGATGAGAAATCTGCACTTGGAACAAGAGGCTACTGTCAGGAAAGAATTCAGAGAAACAGAATGGTTCCCAATTGGCAAGGGAATGAGGCAAGGCTGCATTTTATCACCCTGTTTGTTCAAGTTGTATGCAGAAAAAGAGCATAAGAGAAGCAAATTTAGATTCAGAATTGAAGATATACTGTAAACAATATGAGAATAACACCATAATACTACTGGAAAACATCACAGACCTGGAACAATTACTAAGAGAGTTCAAAGATGAAAGTGCATAGGCAGGCTTAATGCTGAACATAAAACACACACACACACACAAATGATGACCACAGATGAAATGCATAAATTCAATCTAGACAATGAAGGAAATGAAATAGTTAATAAAAAGAAAATCAACTCATTTCAGGTGTGGTGCTGGAGAAAAGTGCTGAAGATGCCATGGAAAGCCAAAAAGACAAACAAATGGGTCCTTGAATAGATCAAACCTGAAATCTCCTTGGAAGCCAAGATGATAAAACAGAAGCTGTTGGACTTTAGCCACACCATGAGATGGCACAACTCATTAGAAAAAAACAATAATGCTAGGAACGGGAGAGGGTAACAGAAAAAGAAGACCATATGCCAGATAGATAGAGTCAATCAAGGTGGTCATGGGACTAAATTTGCAGGACATAAGCAAAGCAGTGGAGGACAGGGGGGGTCATGGAGATGTCTTATCCACAGGGTTGCAATGAGTCAGGTCAATTCAGGGGCAATTAACAAGAACAACTTGATTCATCTCAGCTTTGCCTTTTACTTCAGTCAATTTTAAAACATTTTTAAGGAGCCAAGCAGATATATCCTTTAAAAGTTTGGACATATTTATTCAGCAGACTTATGCTGAACTGGAAGTCTAGACTATCACAACGAATTAAAAAAAGGTACCATAGTACCTTAAAGCAAAAATTAAACATGCCATTTAAGCCAATAGCAAAATTAGGCCAGTGGCAAAAAAATTAAATAAATAAATGAACATATTCTGTTTATTATATTCCAACACATTATTCTTTGCATAATTCAAGGGCTGAACAAGGAATGTGCCTTGAATGTCTTTTTCTTACCAGTCTCTCCCACCATCCCAACTGCCACTGCCTTGGCCTCAGAGGGAGAGAGAGGCAGCATTTACTGCACTTAATTGAGATAGTAAGCTTGAAGGCATGGAACGTAACAATTTGTTAGCTGCTCTGACAGCTTTTCTGGATAAAGAGCAAAGTATAAATTCTCTAAATAAAATAAAAATAACAGTCAATGTTCCCCACTCAGGTGCTCTACACATCTGCTGAATACAACTCCCATCACCACCAATTAGCAAGGAAATGGGAGTTATATTCCAACACAGTTGCAGCACACAAGGCTAGGGAAGGCCAATTCATTCATGACTTTTGCTTTTAAACCACAAAGTGGGTGGGTCAGGATTTTACAATAAGGAACATCCACAATCCTGGGCTTCCTTTCCTCCCCCCCCCCTCCTTGAAGAGTGGCGTTTGGGGATTAGGAGCTATGCTTGATTTTGTGCTATTTGTTTTTGGAAAAAAGAAAGGCTCTAGTCATGCGTTCCAAAACAAACTTCTAGTATCCTTCCTTTTCTCAATGCACTGAGAGACAGCAGTGGGGATGCTTAATCTACCCTGCTGAAGATGAATGGACAGATCCAAGATAGCAAGTTTGAAGAAGCTGGAAGAAAACCAGGACACGCCAGTGATCTTGGCAGGCATTCTCCACCACTGCAATAACAACAACAACAATAATAATAATAATAATAATAATAATTTTAAAAATTATTTATATTTCCTGCCTCTCTGTCCGGATCGAGGCAGGATTCCAACAAAATTTAAAACAGCTAACAAATTTAAAACAAGTATATAGAACAGTGTCCTATAAATTTACAATACAGCATATCCTAACAGTGCAGTGCAACCTAATAAATCAGTGATCTACCAGTCATTGGAGTGACCGACATTATATATTCCAATATCAACATGGCAGGAGTGAAATAATAATAATAATAATAATAATAATAATAATAATAATTTATAGCCCACTCCTCTGTCAGACCAATCAGAGCGGGTTGATTAAGATCATTTATAGCAAGTCAGATGGGTAGCCCCCCCCCCCCCCCGGAAGAGATCCATCTTAAATGCCTTCTTAAAGGCCTCTAAGGTGGTGATAAGACAGATCTCTTTCAGCAAGTTGTTCCATAATTTAGGGACTGTGACTGAGAATGCCCTATGGGAAGTTGTGGTCAATCTCATATTGGTATGATCCAATAAATTCTTCCCTGAAGTTCTGAGAGTGCGGGGCAGATTGTGTAGAGAGAGGTGTTCCCTTAAGTAACTCGGGCTCAAGCCATATAGGGCTTTAAAGGGAATGACCAAAACTTTTATTGCTGATAGGCAGCCAATGCAAGGATCTTAATATTGCAGTGATGTGATCCATTCTAAAAGCCTCCGTAACCAATCTGGCTGCTGCATTTTGGATCAACTGAAGCTTCCAAACTTGGTACAAAGGTAGCCCCATGTAGAGCGTGTTACAGAAAT
Source organism: Urosaurus nigricauda (assembly GCA_034509955.1). Lineage (NCBI taxonomy): Eukaryota > Metazoa > Chordata > Lepidosauria > Squamata > Phrynosomatidae > Urosaurus > Urosaurus nigricauda. Next base: position 108,665,369 of record JAOEGL010000003.1, on the reverse strand, counting down.
CTAAACGAGAGGTTAGTACATGTACCACTTCTTCTAGGTCCCTTCTGTCCAGGTAAGGATGCAGCTGGCGTATCAACTGAAGTTGGTACCAAGGACTCCTGGCTGTCTCCTCCACCTGAGATGTCAAGTGTTGAGACGAGTCCAGGAGTACTCCCAAGCTGCAAACTTTGTCCTTTAGGGGAAGTGTGACCCTGTCCAGGACAGGTTGACAAGTCTCCATCCCTGGGCCAGGGGAAACTATCGCAAGTACCCCTGTTTTCTCTGGACTCAGCTTGAGTTTATTTTCCGTCATCCAGCCTATTACTGACTCAAGACAGGCATTCAGAGGAGAGATGCCATCCTTAGTCACTGCATCAATTGGAGACATAGAGAAGTATATTTGGGTGTCGTCAGCATACTGATAACACTGCACCCCGTGTCTCCGGATGATCTCTCCCAGCGTCTTCGTGTAAATGTTAAACAGCATGGGAGACAGGTTGATGCCCTGAGGGACACCAGATGTCAGCTCTCTTTTCCAAGAGCAGCTGTCTCCCAGCTTCATCATCTGGATTCTACCCAAGAGGTAGGAATGGAACCATTGAAGTACAGTGCCCCCAATACCCAACTCCCTCAGGCGTTCCAGAAGGATACTGTGGTCAATGGTATCGAATGCTGCTGAGATTCCAAGGGCACCAACAGGGTCACACTTCCCCTGGCAATGCCCAGACGGAGATAATCGACCAAGGTGACCATTTCAGTCTCCACTCTGTATCCAGCCCTGAAGCCAGTTTGAAATGGGTCCAGATAATCGGCTTCGTCCAAGACAACCTAGAGTTGGAAGGCGACTGCCCTCTTGATTACCTTGCCCAGGAATGGTAATCGGGAGACCGGTCTACAATTATTTCTTATCAGGGGATCCAGGGAGGGTTTTTTCAAAAGTGGTCTAACCACAGCTTGCTTAAGCTTGGATGGAAACTTCCCCTCCCTGAGGGATGTATTAATGATAAGTTGGAGTAGTGACACCACTGCATCCCCTACCTGGGCGGTTAACCAAGATGGGCAGGGATCAAGAGGACACGTCGTCTTCCTAATGCATCCAAGAAGCTTGCCCATCAGTTGAATCTGATGTGCCATATCATCCATACAAAGAATGACATGAGGACATGGGGAAAAGAAATGATAAAGAGGACAGTGTGACACCTGAGTAAGAAAGGCAGAACCTAGAAAAGCCCTAAGACATGATACATTTGTTTTCACTCCAGGATATTTCTTTCTGGTGGTCCTATGGACCTTATCACACTAGAAGAATTCCACTCAGAAACTGGATTTAAAAGTAGGGGGGGAAACCGAAATGTGGGATGTTTTTCAGACGTTTTTTCCAAACAGCAATAATGTGAAAACGACACCCTTTTACTCTCTCTCTCTCTTTTTTTTTTTTTTTTTTTTTTTTTTTTTTGTGCACTTCCCATTCACTTTATTTTCACATTACTGCTGTTTGGTGCAACACATCTGAAAAACATCCTGCATTTGCAGATGCCCCTCCCCCCACTTTTAAAATCCCATTTCTGAGTGGGATTTGTCAAGTGTGATAAGGCTCTGTGTTCATTACTATCAACTGACTGACCAAGGTACAGATATGTACAGGTAAGTATGACTATACTAGCAGACACGTAGGGCCACCCGCAATCCTCTCCAGTCCACACCCACACCTCACAGCTGCTATCGGCATGGCAGAGAAGCTTTCCTTACTGCCAATGATATGTTTTCCACCCTGGTCTAACAGGTAGAAGCCAGTTTTCATAATCACTGGAGTGGGGGCAAGGGAAAAGAGGTGAGGAGGGCAAGAAGGTAGGTTAACCCCCTTTCTTTGCACTCCCACTAAAAACCACCCCCTGCCCTCACACTCCTCTTACTCTCTTTCTAGATGCACGTGTGTCTTGAGATGCAGCAAAAATTGGCATATTTGGTCTCCCGTAAAATTTGGCCACTAGATACCACAGGAGGAATGAGTTCCATGTAGCCTCATTTGCCAGTCTCCTCCTAATAGGACACTAGTAACAAGGCTAATTTTTGTTGTTATTTGCCATCATGTCAGCTTTGACATATGGTAACTCAATGAATGAAAGACCTTCAAGAGCCCCAGTCAACAACTGCCCTACTCATGCCTTGGAAAGTCAGGGCCACAGTTTTCTGATTGAATCAATTCACCTGTAGTATGGTCTTCCTCTTTTCCTACTGCTTTCCCATTTACCAAGCATTATCATCTTTTCCAATCAGTCGTACCATTTCATATGTCACCTTTAGTCAACTTTATTTTTAATTAGAGTTCAGGGTTAATTTGCTCTTAATTTGCTTTTTTAACCACTTCTTGGTATTTTACCACTCATTGGCATCTGTAGAACTCTTTTCCAGAACCACACTTCAAATAAGTTGATTTTCTTCTCATCCATTTTCTGTCACATAAGGAAGCTTCATTCACACAAATCTGTTTTAGGAAGGCCCAATTAACAGAGGCTGGAATTATAGTTGGTTAACTAATGCACTTTCTTCCTCAGGCTGGCTTGTAATACTGATCTTGTGCACCACTCGTCTTTCCTAGGGCATTTTATTCTCAGCTGGTTCTAACAATGTGGAATGAAGGAGCCTTCTCTGACCTTTTCCCTTACTTCCCGATTAAAAGTAAATGAGTTGGCTCACCGAAGGTTTTATTTTTGTCTGGGTAGAGGTTTTGGCCCTCAGTTCTCAGAGTTTGGATATCTTAGTCTAGCTCTCTTGATGCCCAAGTTGCCAACCTGTTCTTTCTCTCTCCACATCTTCTGGGAAGCATTTAAAGTCCCTTCCCTGTAGCATCTCCCTTTTCCTTGCTTCTGCTATGTTATAACAGTTTTTGACAAAGCTCTAAGAATCCTCCAGATTCTTAGAATATCCCAGATGTTTAGGGGATTCTGAGAGATGTACTCCACAAAAATTACTTTTCCAAACTCCATTTTGCATGGATGCCACAATCTGTGTCTGCTCCCCCCTGACCCAGTCCTTCAATTCATTTGGTCACCCCTTATCCTAAATGAGCCATTCAGTAAAGAGGTATGTCTGGTGACCACAACAAACAGAGGACCAATAGATCAGGAATGTAGGAAATGTCTTTGGCCCTTCAGATATTTTGGGTATTCCAGATCCATGAGCAAGCACAGTCAGAGATATGGGTTTATGGGAGTGATAGTCAGAAACATCTTGAGGATCCAAGGCTTCCTAATTGTACCACTGATAATATTTGAAAGCTTTGATAGCTTGATGGATACCAAAAGCTTCCCACAGAATTCTCTCTTGGTGAAGGGGTGGAGTGATATTTCAGCCTACATACAGCCAAAACTGTAGGGCAAGACTACCTCATATTCTATGTTGGAGGCAACACTGTGCAGTGCAAACAATCAGCAAGAACTCATAGCATGGCCACTGTTCTAGTCTAGACTTGCTGTCACCCTTGGAAAGACAGGGTGCAGCCAGTAGTTCATGCTAGGGCAACACTTTAACATTTCCACAATAACCTGGAACAAGGGACAGCCAGAAGCATTGTTACAAACTGAACATGGTTGCTTCTCAGCTTTCCAGTCTGCAGCCAAGTAAGCACAAGACTCATCAGAACGCACAATATTGAAGAGTTCTCTCAACTTGGAGCTGGTCCACTCTGTGTGCAAAGATCTGTATGTGGCTGTGAAAGCCACTGTGTTGCATCATGTGCATAAATATTTTGTAAAAGTGTAGCCCCATTTCACCTCTTTCCCCCCAGTACAGGGCAAGTGATAAGGAGAAATATTAAAGGAGGGAAAAGTACATCTTTATCATATGCCTATATCAAGCTGGAAACTCTCTGATAAATCATCATTCAGGCAGAGATACTTTTCTTATAACATTTTATGCAGATGTATTCAAACCACTGATGGACTGAAATTCAAAATGACTAGGGCAACACGAGTAATTGTAGATAATTATTTTTAGCTGAAAAAGGAAAAGCAAAGAAGGATCAATTTAAAGCTGTATGCCTGCATTACAGTGTATAAACTGGAGAATACAACTACATCTTTACAGTGTGACTCAATTATGCTTGAAAACTGCCATCTATTATGTTGTGCCTAACCAAACCTCTCCCACTTTGCAATGTCAAAACAAAATAGATTTACTATTTTCTTAAAACATTCTGTTCCTTTGGGCTACAACATATTTCATCCATAGGCACACCCAGTCATTCTAATATTCCCAAGCAAAGTTGTTTCAACATCAAGTTTTCTTATGCCATGATGAAAAGCTGTTTCCTTCATGGTGAACAGTAATTGCAGAAGAAATGAAAAAAGAAGAACGGTGCTCATATTTTATTTCAGTTATTTAAAAGTGGCAAAAATGGAACACACAAATGGTTTACAGTTAAGTGAACACAATCCGTTTAACTAAAAATCATAGTAAAACCATGAAGGACAGGCTTTCTTTGTAAACTTCTGATTTCTTATTTGATGATAATTCCAAACAGAAAGTTCTACAAACTTACTTCTATACATTAAAATCAGATGAATATTTTTTGAGAGTACAAACATTAAGAATAGCAATGAAAAATGTTTAGTGAAGGCCACACCCAAGTAGCGGTTGTGGTTGTAATATAGCAGCAGCATGGGCAGAATGGTTTGACAGCCACACCCCAGCAACATGCCAATTTGGCAACACAAAAACACACACATACACACATCTCCAAGTACAGAGAAGTGAAGTAGATCTTCAAAAGGGTTGGCTATCTGTATAGCTCATGTTACTCTTCATTACACTTGCAAAAACAGGCACGCCAATATTAAGCTTGTTCCATGGCAACTGTGACAGCCATGATCCAAGATGTGAATATTACAAGGCCATATGTTACAAGGCCATCTTGAATATTGTGTTCACTTCTGGGCACCACCATTCAAGAAGGATATTTACAAGCTAGAACTTGTCCAGAGGAGGGTGACCAAAATGGTGAAAGGTCTGGAAACCATGCCTTATGAGGAGAGACTTGGGGAGTTGGGTATGCTTAGCCTGGAGATGGTTAAGGAGGAGGACATGATAGCCATATTTAAATATTTGAAAAGCTGTCATATTTAGGATGGATCAAGCTTGTTTTCTGCTGCTCCAGAGATTAGGACACAAACCAATGGATTCAAACTACAGGAAAAGAAATTCCACCTTAACATTAGGAAGAACTTCCTGACAGTGAGAGCATATCAACATTGTTTTTACATTGCCTTGGAGTGTGGTGAAGTCTCCTTTGGATGCTTTTAAACAGAAACTGGATGGCTGTCTATTAGGAGTGCTTTGTGTATTCCTGCATGGCAAGGGGTTGGACTGGATGGCTCTTGAGGTTTCTTCCAACTCTGTGATTCAACATAATGGTGTTCAGGGACAGTCCTATCATTAGGCATAGGGAGGTAGCCCCTGAACACCTTAAAATGTGTATGAGGAGAAGTAAACAGTTTGCTCTGCTATGGGCTAGCCCAGATGATATTATAACTAAATAGATCTAAAACCACATTTGTGTCTAGATGGGTGAAAGTCTGAGAGCATCTTTTAATCCACTGTGAACTTCTGGAAAAAGTGGGAACCAGAATTTTCAGCCAAGTAGGCAGCTGTGAAGAACCCTGTGGGGGGAAAAACCAATGCCAGATGACTATACAACTTATTTTACTGTTTGCGTTTTAAAAATGTTTTGGACGACACCTAACAACAATCAGCAGTAGGAAAGAAAATATGGGTCTACTATTTTCACCTGCTATCGAATTTGAAAACTGAAATCCAGTTCAGAACCTGTCAGTTCATTAGCAGTGGCCCTGCCCCATGATCTGTTTCAGTATTTTAAAAGCTTCAAAAGGCAACCAGAGCTTCCCAGCATGCTTGGTGTTAGACAGTATAAGCAGCACATGCAGGAAACATTTCCAGCATTGGGGGAAAATCCTCATTCCTGAAGGAACACCCTCTCTGGAATTCATTATAAAAGGATACTGAAGAACAGCCAAAAAAGAAGGGAAGGACTGGTTCTCTGTTTTTGGTCTTGCTCCCTTCTGACTAACAGTAGATTTAAATCAGTCACTGGACAGTAGCTATGGAAGAAATTCCTGAATGAATAGGGTGGAGAAAGAAACCATGCTTTTTCAATTTGGAACAGTGATTTTTGTCCCTGTGATGACATAGGCTGTCTTCCCCCGCCCCTGCAACATGTCAATCAATCAAAATTTAAATTAAACAAGTTCTTGCAAGCCATCAAGTGAGCTGAGTTTTTCAGCTGCAGATTTTGTAGCGCTTTAAGCCTCTTTCTAGCATTTTTAAAATCAAGGTGGCACATCTGATTCTGGGTTGCTCCACTCCAGGATGGGACTCACATGACTCCATGACCCTTCAATCTTATCTACACCTTCAAGCTGTTTATCACCTTATGGTGACCCCTTGAATGTGATAAGGTTTTCTTAGGTAAGGAATCCTGAGGGGTGGCTTTGCCAGTTCCTTCTTCTGATTACAGCCTACTGGACTTGGTGTTTGTTGGAAGTCTCCCATTGAAGTACTATCCAGGGCCAACTCTGCTTAACTTTCAAGCTTAGTACCAGTCAGGATCTGGTACATATGTACAAATATTCATGAATAGGAAATAAGGTGACAAAAAAAAGGTTCTAATTCAGCAAACTAGCATGTGAAGGAAAAAGCTATGTGCAGGAGCTGTGGAGGGGGGGGTTGTACCAAGAGGTGTTACATTATGTAAAATCCTGCCATTTGTAGGTTAAAGATGTACAGCTCTGATATAAGCTTTACCACCTTAGTGAGAATTAGGTTTCAGCTGTGAATTAATAACAAAGACATTATCTCTGAGGATCTATATAGTGTTTTCTTCATCAGTGAGTAACCATAACTATTTCTCCTAATATTGGGAGTTTAGGGCAGAGAACATTAGCACTGAAGAGGTTTTAAAAACAGCTTCATTTATATACCGCTTCATACCCTTAAGGAGTGTCTAAGCGGTTTACAATTGTAAGCTATTTGCCCCCCAACAATCTGGGTACTCATTTTAGCGACCTCGGAAGGATGCAAGCCTGAGTTGAGCTTCAGCCCTCTGCTGGTCTTGAACTCGCCACCTTATGGTTTTGAGTGAGTGGCTGCAGTACAGGCATTTAACCACTGCACCACCAGGGCTGATGATAATAATGCCACCATTTATCGTGTAATGAAATAAAAGCACTGAGACTCTGCTCACATTTAAAAAGTAGAAGTAAAAGCAAATAGTATTTTCACAGATTTCACAAGGAACTCTGTGAGAGACTTGCTGTTGCCTCACCCACATTTGTCATGAGTCACACCATGTGAAGATGCTGCCACATCAACTATTTGCATGGGGGCTGGAGATGAAAATAAGCAAGGCCTGCAGCTAAGAAATCTCTCAGGTTGTGGCTGTGCATGTTTGAGCAACAGCGCTGACTGGAAAGCTATCTAGAATGGAATTAATTTTGTACAACAGCTCATGAACAATGACTTAATCATTATAAAGTTGATTAGATACTGTTTCTTGACTCTCCCATCTTTTCAATTTTTAAAGAATTATTTGGATTATATGGATAATGCAGCACTAAAACTTTTAACCCAGTATACTAAGTTTCAGTGCAGATGTAAAGTGCCTAAAGTGTTATCAACAAGCATTCAGAAGGAAGACATGGATATACTGTACATAATTCCTCCCTACAAAATGTCTCCTTTGTGGAATGAATTATCCTTCCTGTAGTTAAAGAATACATGAAATCTGGCATTAGTGATAGCTAAACCAAAGAGTAAAGAATCCTAGTCAATTTGAGAATCTGGTAAACCCTAAGTATATGGAAGATTAGAATGGATGTAACAATAAAAGCAAAGATGGGGAACTATGGCACTCCAGATGGTGATGGATGACAACATTCCTGACTTTTAATTGGTCATGTAGGCTGGGATTGATGATAACTGGAGTTCAACACCTGGGTACCAGACATGTTCTCTATCCTTGCCTTATTGGAGATGGGCATTTAGTTCAGTGTGTTAATAAAGTACACAGTCCTCAAACCTGCTTGCAATATTTTTGAGAAAATTAAAGAGCTCTGCCCCATTTTGACTCCACATGAAAACTTATGCATAGACCCAAGATTATTTAGTCTCTCAGAGGATGCAGCCCAGAGCACAGATTAATGCATTTGAATATAGAGTTAAATCCTGAAATCAGTGGAACTTAATTTGGACCCAGAATGAGAAAATGTGACAATTTCTGGATTAAAGAGTTTACATTTATGTATTTAGGGATTTGGAAAAATGTTTTAGAATGCAGCCAATGTTTGCTTACTTGTAGTCCACGACTTTAAGATGTTAGTAACACATGCTTTATTTGAACCTCCCCCCCCCCTCATATTTGACTGTACACACAAAGAATACTGTATATACTCATGTGTAAGTCTAAATATTTTGATAAAAAAATAATAAAAACCTGAGTTGACTTTTCCATGGGTCAATGTAAGTACTGTACTTTAACTCTTATGTTAATAAAGGAACCATCCCCTAGCAAAAGGCAAGAGCGTATATCTGTCCTAAAGGCACTGACATCTTCCCGTCTCTCATCCATACACCCTTTAGTGTGAGCACAGATAGTTATGCCTTCTGGAATTCTGTAAGTTCTTTGGCATTGTTTTCCCTTTGCTTCATCATTTACATGTTTTATTACATGCCCCTAAATTTTACCCTCGACATCCATGGGATATCTCAAAATACATAATTTTGTTCCCAAAACCTATCGTTGGCTTATACATGAGATTGACTTATAGTCGAATATATACAGAAAATAGCAAAAGGAGGCAATATGTACAAAATACTGTATGCAGCCAATTGAAATGTATCATAGTGTGTTGAAATATGGTACTATTTGCTGCATTTCCCCTCTCTTTTATAACTCTCGGAATACATATAATGGATATGCATTTTGTCCATACAAAATATGCATTGCTAGTTGTTTTGAAAAGCAAGCACCTTTTTAAGTAGCTGAAAAATAATTTTCATCACTAGAGTCTTCTGTCATTCTGCCAATATATACTACACACTAACGACTCTCGGCAAAACCTAGCAGAAATAAGACAGAAGCCATTTTAGAAAATGTCATCATGCAGCTTGAGCCTTAAACAAGGTGTAGCTCTTCCTGGATCTTAGCTCCATTTTAAGTGTGTGATAATGTGCCAGTATGCTACAGAAATGTTCCCAAGAGTACCAGAAAAGATGAAGGGGAAGATCTCAGCTGTACTGTTTATCCATCTACTGAGCAGTAATAACAATATTGATCTACTCAATACTCCTGGAGGAGTACAATTAAATTAAAATGGAGGTAGAATTGTCTTCATATGCTTGGCTGAACATAGGTGTCAAAACCTTTCCTCAGAAAGCAAGCAGCGGGCCTATCTAAGCCAGCGTCACACATTTAAAACCTGAATTTGCTTATCCTTCCACATAGCAAACTAGGGGGTTATTGAGATGGTAGAATGTGGGCTGAATCTTTATCATTTACATGCATTTAGAATGTGCCCAATTAAATTGGTGAGGGAGCTGCCAAAAGCCCACTTAACCCAGATAATTGATCCCCACCCCCACCCCCACCCCCAGTTTTCCTAAAAGATTTGCATTTTCGGCTGTGTGAATAACCAATATGAATAGACCCATGATAAACAGGGATAAAACTCTATATGTCTTGAATGGGTTTTGAATACATCTGCATCATCAACTCCATCTTTATTTGAGATGCTAACACATGTGAGTGACAGAAATTGCAGAGTTGTACACAGATGAGGCTCTGATAAAAAAAATAGTGTGGACAACAAAATTGGAATGCACTGTCACACTAAAAAAAACAACAACATCTGAATAACGTTTAGGCTGCATCAGACTAGAAATACAGGATGATAATAGCACACTAATTTGTTCACTGGCAGCATATGCTATTATTACTAGTATTTATACAGCATTAATATACCAAACATAGCAGAAACAGAAAAAGGACATGGGCTTTCCCCCAAGTAGTCTACAATATATATAACATCCATGGGAAACATCAAGAGATGAAAGCCAAGAGTATCAAGACATTCATCCCCAAAGAGTTAGAAAGATGCTAAGAAGGGCACACTTACTTTATAATCTGTTCCAGTCAGGTGGATATCAAAAAGGACAGTTCCTCTACAATCTGTAGGTTGCAAACAATGTGTTCTAACTCCACAGAACACTACTAACTGCTCTCCAATGATCACCATACATGGTGTAAATGTGATACTACCCAGGCAGGCATGAGGTAATCTAGCACATGAACAGAAAGCATGGAAGTGTTCTTTTAAAGGAATTCCTCTGCAAATGCCTGGTTGCAGATACCTCATTTCAGCTAATGCTTTCCTAGTAAAAGTATGCTCCCCCCCCCCCCCCGCACACACACACACAAGGCCCAAGGCTGCGGCTCAAATGAAAATATCCAGAACTTCATTCCAGCATTTACAACAACTATGACTGAAGTTAATTATCAGCAAGACGTTGCTTTCACTGTGTATTCAGCACTTCCAATATGCAAGAATATCCTTCACAACTACTCTGCACTCTGCCGTTACTCTGCTACCCTGTCCAGCATAATGATTACATTGGCTGTGGCACAAATATTCTTTGTAAGAATTTTACTTCACAACGGATCCATACAAAATCCTTAGAAATCTTCTATGCTGCCGGAAAGGGAGACCGAAGAGAAGTTCCAATACAGTTGTACCTTCCAACTGAAGGGAAGACTTTCTCGAGTGTGTGGGTGCCATATGTTACCAATTAGGTTGTTTTATTACTAGCTTCCTTTTTGCTATGTCTAGCCTCAAGTCCATTATTTACCTATTTTCCACTGCTGCATACCACAGCTCAGCAACAATGAACTAGCTTTTTATAACTGACTTTGAATGCTGGAGATCTTTCCAAATTGGAGGGTTTTTGTAAAATCAAAACTCAAGTTTTCATCCTTCCTATTAGGCAAGCAATCCATAGGACAGCTGCACTTTGTTTGCTTTTTTTTAAAAAAAACAGGCCTTTGACATAACTGCAGAAAACATTTTAAGCCAAAGCCAGTGAGTGGTGAATAGTGTACAATTCTTATGGGACTCATCATCTCAGATATGAGTATGGTGAGTATTGTACAATTCTTATGACGCTATATCATGTCAGATATGAATATGGGGTTTGTCTCTTTCATTAAAACTCTTCATGTACACAAAACTAGTCTACCTAGTAGAAGATTTTTTAGCCTACAGTAGTCTTCTCCCTGATTTGCTAACTGTGCACAAACAGGATTTTTTTTGCAGGGGGTGGTAGTGGTGGGAATTAGAGGGACTAATTCACACATGTAATCTCCATACATGAATGTTTGAATTAGTTCATTATAAAGAGAATTTTTACCTTTCCAATGAATCAATAAATAAAACAAATTATATCAAACTTTCAATCAAACAAATAAATGAAATTTGAATCAAATAAATAAATAATGCATTTCAAATTACCATCACAAGAAAATAGTTCAAATATATTTTACATATCAACAATATCAGACTGAAAAAAACCAAGGCAGGAGTTTAATAAAAAGAAATCAGAAAGACAGATGTACTGTTTTGGGAATAAACTGAAGAACGTAATGTCTGAAACCACAATAGGAAGCCACAATACAGATGTCACTGATTAAGATGCCACATAATTCTGTCTTGCTTTTTGGAACCTGTCTTTTTTACCTCCATCCTTCAAACATCAGTTTGTGCTCAATATCCAAGGGAGAGTCTACACATTCTCTTACCTAGGCTAATCCAATATAGCCTACCAATCCTGTACAGTGACTTGCAATAAACTCAAGAAACCTCTCTCTCTCTGCTACCTGGAAAAGACAGCAAAAGTAGGTTGGTAAAAAAAACCCGTGCAAGATTGGTGCATCTGTTCAGAAGATAACCTGTGCACAGTCTTGTGCTTCCTGAAGGAAAAGGTGGCTATAAATGAATCACATTTTATCACCAGTTGCCCCCAAAGCTTGCGCTGGAAGCATGCAACCTGATGAAAGGCACCCATGTGCAAAGGAGCTTTCTTGAGAATAAGCCTTGTTGAACACAACTAGATTTTTATCTGAGTAAAGTCTGGCATTGGCTGTGAAGCGCCATCATTGCAGTGTGGAAATTCACCCCAATGAAACGTGAGCTATATGATGATGTCAGATTGACCAGAAAAAGAGGAAAACCCAGGTCTGGCTTATTTCCTTTTATGCCTCTAACTGAGAGGTGAGTGGCCCTTCAGATGTTCCTGAAGTGCAACTCCCAGTGTTCTTTACCATTGGCTATTCTGTCTAGGGCTAGCTGCAGTCTAACAACATATGGAAGGCTACATGCTTTTGAAACATTCATCACTGGTGATGACAGATCTACAAAACTCAACAAACGAAGGCTTTTATTGCACAGAAGCTATCATAATGGCTGGGTTTCAAGCCACTCTTAAAAGACAGCCAGCTGAAAATCTGGCAGGACACAAGAGACAGAGGGTCATCTCAGCTGGCCCAGATATTTCATATCAAAAGTGTAGCACAGACAGTTCTCAGAATCTACTGTCCTATGTGATCAGCTTTTATTTCATTTAAAATGTTCATACTCCAGAGAGCACAAGCCATCTAACAAGATACCTGTAAAAGCATACACAATGTAATTTCATTCCTCAAGAATTTGCATCTTCTAAAAATAATATCTATTATTACAGTTATTATTATTGGCAGGAGTTTAACAAGAGACATCCTCAAGTTTTGAGTTCAAACCACGCAAAGTGGGCCTGGATTCATAACTACTGTCCTTCTGAGAACTGGGTTGTTATTGTGGGAAAAGGGACAGAGGGAAGGAAGAGTAATGCTCTGCTCAGGGACCAGTTGCATGGAGAATTCTTCTTTTTCTTTTGGGAGGTCCCACGATCCCAAAATAATCCCCAGGGAATTGAAGCTGGCTAGACACTTTGAATTATGATATTATTCCTTACACTCAGTTCAAGTAAAACAAACAACTCAAGGAACAGAGAGAAAGATCTGGTGACTGACCATAAGCATATGTGCAAGGGCTTTGACTATATGCACAGGGAAAGTAGCAAGCAAGCAATTTTCCTGTCGCTGTTGTTATTGTGTGCTTTCAAGTCATTTCTGAATTATGGTGTCTCTGAAACAAACCCTATCTGAGGGTTTTCTTGGTAGAATTTGTTCAGGGAGGTTTGCCCTTGTCTTCCTCTGAGGCTGAGAGAGTGTGATTTGACCAAGATCATCTAGTGGGTTTCCATGGCCAAGTAGGGACTCAAACCCTGGTCTTCCTGTCCAACCCTCAAACCACTACACCATGCTATCTCTCTATATTAAAACATTAGTCAGCTTTTTAAAACCTTTAACTAAAAATATTTTTGCACATTATTCTAAATATGTACACAATCCATCAAACGCCAACTTTTCTTTTGAGCTCGACAAAGACAGAATCTACCTTCATGATGATCTGTTTTAATCTTAATTAAGCATATAGTTTTCCTCATGATTCCAAAAACATGGCTGAAAAAGAACAAGGAATGTCAGCAATCAAGCCAGTTACTTTCTCTCCCTTATGGAAAGGAAATGCCCAAGGCAGTTATATCTAGACATCATACTTTGCCAGAGATAATCATGCTTACACTAAAAGCTTGCAATGTATCTATATCAAGAATATAGAAGTTCTGATAGTATCAAACAAAATATTTGCTTGCTCTGATGCACCACTCTGAGCAATCCTAAGAACAAGGCATCAGCCTGGGCTTCATGGCAGCCGAGAGGAGGCAGCTGTCCCAGAGAAGGTATAATAATCTATTTGCTATTCTTCCTGATTATTCACAAAGGGATCACCTTGTTTTCTGGAGGAAACAAGCCCTGTCTTTTATCTTTTTCCTGCAAATTATAACCAACCAAACCTAAAAAAATCCCCAGCTATACATTGTGGTCAGCTGGGTTGGGGATATCTGTCCTATTGTTGCAGTTCTTCAGACAACAAAAAAGGGAAATTTATCATGACCCTGCTAGGCTACCGTATATGGCAAGTGAGATGCATTTGACCTACTGAGTCACACATCATGCAGGCAGGCCTATGTCACAGTTTCATTTTTTTTCATATGAGTTAAACTAGAATGGATTCCCTTGTGCCTAATCTTTGGGGAACTGTACACTAATAGTGGGTGAGTCTGAAGGCTGTGGTGAGCAGATCCAGAAATCTCTTATTTCCCTCTCCTTTGGATACCCCTTTCTCTGTCCCCAATATTCCACACAAAGTACTATGCTGAGATAGGAATAGGTCACTTTTGCAAGAGGGCTAAACCTGCCTCCAAATTCATCTGTCTTTCAAAGGAAGGAAACATAGGCAAGACTGGAACAGACAGGACAGTCCAGGTGATAGTCATTTCTTCCCAGGCTGTACCTTGGAAATCATAACCAAAACAAAGTGCTCCTATAGTTTAAAACAAAAACAAAGACTACACCCCTACCCAAGACCATTACAAAATAAAGGTCAATCCAGAAACACAAATTCATGATAATCACAAAAATGGGAAGAGAACATGAAGGCAACATACCTGGCATTTCAAATCCCTTCCATGAATTCTGAATTGCCTCATTTACCACAAGTTCAGAGCAGCTGTGGTTATTTTTGCAAGAACAGATGTTCTGGGAAAGCATCCTGACCACAGGACATCTGCAAATTGCTCAGGATCTTGGGATAACAGGAATCTAGATATTATGCACAAAATCTCTCCCCCCTCCAGTGTGGACTGTGTGTGAAAAGGAGGCTTGCCACACACATACTTTCACTACAGAAAAATATTTAGGAAGTTTGGACAACTAGGACAAATTTTCCAGGGCTCCAAGAGACACTTTAGAGTTTGCTGTGTCTGGCATGGTCCACCAGTATTTCCTGCAGCAACACACATTACAGACAGATACTCTCAACCTCTTGTGCACATGTGCTAAGTAGCCCTGTTTGGTTTATGCTCCTTGACGCACATACATGGAAACAAATACTTCACACTTTAACATCAGGGTGGAGAAGATGTGACACTTCAGACTGTAACTTCCAACAACCTTAGCCCACAAAGCCAATAGTGAGAAATGTTGGGTGTTGCAGTCCCACAATCACCACTGCTTTACAAACAGGATGGCTACGTAGCAAGCTCAGAAGAAACCAATGGCTCAAGGTCCCAGATGCAGGGGAAAATGATGGACTTAAATTAAGAGAGTCTTTCAAATTCTTTTACAAGTTCTGACTGAACCCAATTCTTTGAGAACATTTCACAGAGCAGATCCTGTCACTCCATGAGTGAGTGAGTCTCTCTGGAAAACTTCTGTTATCAGGAAAACCTAGAAAACGTTATCCTTGAAGAAGCTCCATAATGGAGATCTCTTACTTGAATAAAAAGCCACCTGCCTGAATGAGAACTACTTCTAGCCAAGTTGGTCACAAAATGTTTTAAGAAAAGTTGGTTCTTACCGTAACTTTGATACACATAATAATACTTTTGAGGTAACCTGGCTCCCGTTTACAATTGGCCCTCCATTTTCGTGGGGGATCTGTTCTCAACCTCCCCCCTGGCGAAAACAGAGGCTTGTGCATATTCAAGCCTCATAGGCTTAAATGGGGCACCCCTGTGAGTGCGGCCTGGGTGTGCGCACCATTGGAAATAGCGGAGGTCGCCCCTCTGGGGATATTTGAGGATGTAGATTCCAGATCCACATGTTACTGTATTTCTTATGTAAACCAAATTAATGAGGAAAGAAGTCATATACTAGCGACTCATGGTTCCATTTGGAAAAGAATTAATCCAATAGAACAAATAATTACAGAGGGATTTGCTTTACATTTCAAGATCAGGATGACATAACTCATGTCCTATGTTCTATGTAAGTATTGTTAATATTTTTGTGCTGTTGTTCTACCTTTTTTTAAACTTCTGTTTTTTTAAAAAAATGAATAAAATAATAAAATAAAATAAAATCCAATGGTGCGCACAAGTAAATATCATGGATACATTACATCAGACTAAAGTTTGAGAGAGTACACTTTCTGGAGTGATTTGTAAGGCATCTGCACATGGGACACTGTATAGACATTTCCAGTCAAAGAGATGCGCACTACTGTCACAAACTATCATGCATGAGAACAGGAAATGCACTTTATTTAAGGGAGTCCTCAGCATTGCTTTAAAAATAACATTGGAATGAGAGATTTGTGGCCCATTGAATGCTGAACTTCAAAACTCCCATCAGCCCCACCCAGCATGGCCAATTGGTGGGGAAGGTGGAAGCTGCTACCCGACAACATCTGAAGGGCCACAGAGTCCTTGCATCCCGCATCTACCCAAGACTTCTGTGCGTGTGCATACACATGTGAAAATACAAATTCGTTGAGAAAAATCTGCCCCCGCACAAGTAAACTTGCCAAGCACACTGAGGCTGGCTGCCACTCCCTGTCAAGCGCACACTTCTTTGCAAACCTGTTTGCTGTACTGTAAAATGACTTGTGTGACAAGGCAGCATCCTTTTGCTTGGAAAACAGGCAAATAAGCACCAGAGTTTTTGGTCTGGGGATTTGCAGAATTAGGGAAAGGAACAGAAGCAAAATAAAATAAACAAGAATTCAAAGGTCGAGCAGTGTTAGTCTGGAAAATCAGTCTGCAAAGGGATCTTGATGCACCTTTGCCAAGGAAGGATGATGCTTCGCAGTGCTCCTCTTGCTATTTGATTCTTTGGCCTCATTCCCACTACCTATTAAACCGGATCACAAATGGGTTTGAACCGGTTTAAATGACCCCACTTCGCACTTGAACCAAATTGCTGAAGGGATTTGGAGGGGGGCCATGTGCTAGACCCATTTAACCCACGTCTTTTTTACGCTGATTTTTTTTTCTCTTTGGATAAATCAATTCCACGCAAGTGCAAACCAGATGCGGATCGAAATCAATTTAAATTTGCCCTTTGGCCGGCTGGAGCAGTCCATTTTGAATCGATTCATTCGTGCATGCATACCACAAGTGGGTTATTTTACTTTATTTTTGCAGCAAGAAAATGTGATCGGTGCAAATGTAGTGTGGACCACGCTCCGCTGCCAAACCGATCTGTCGATTCAGTTCACAAAGTGATTTATTTGTAAGTGGGGAATGCAGCCTTTCCAAAGGGATCTTTTCGCACCTTTCAGATGAACTGAAAGAGAGAAGTTGGTAGCAGGAGGAAAAGCTCCTGATACCAACTTCTCTCTTTCAGTTCGTCTCAGAAGTGCGACAAGATCCCTTTGCAAAGAAACAAATAGGAAGAGAAACACTGCAGATTGTCTTCCTTCCTTCCTTCCTTCCTTCCTTCCAGGAGAGGACTGAGTCACTGCTCCTCCTCCATGTGATCTATGGAGTTTATCACATGGGAGGAATTTCTCCCAATTTTGAATGGAGCCAATCTGAATTCACGTAAATTCGCTAGTTTAGTAAAATTACGTGAATTCTAATTGCATTCGTAATGCATTCCGAATGACTTCCCATTGCCCGAAAATGACCCCCCATTGTCCGAAATTGCGTGAGATATTTTAATACGCAATTACGTGAAACCCCATGGTTGCGTTCGGAATGACTTCCCATTGCCCGAAATTGCATGAGATACTTTAATACGCAATTACATGAAACCCCACGATTGCGTTCGGATTGCCATTAAATATATACCCCCAGATTCCGTCATATGATAAACTCGTATGTAAGGTTTGTGCTCCGAATGCCCGACAGAGACACTATCTCCCAGCCTTCCTGCCAAATCTCTGACCTGGGCCCCCGTCCACACACACAAGTCCTGATCCCACTTCAGAGCCCCCCCCCCAATACTCCTGCTCTCCCCTCCCCTTACACTCCTACACCCCCATTTTCTGCAGCAGCCCTCCTTCCTCTCTCTCAGTTTTCCTTCTTAAATCATGCCAGACAGCCAGCCACTCCTCTGAAGGAGCCTCTTTCCTCTGGAAAGAGCAGGGTTTGAACCCGGCCTGGGCCATGCAAACCCACTGGGGGACCCTTGGCCAAGTCACACTCTCTCAGCCTCAGAGGACTGTCAGGGCAAACCCTCCTCTGAAGAAGCTGGCCAAGGCAAACTCTATGCGAGCTGAAAACTAGGAATTCTCCATACTACTCCTTTCTTCCATGGTTGCTGTATACTAGCCTCAAGTCACTTCTGAATCGAGAGGATGCTAAGGGGATGCTCTGGGACAGGGGTTTTCTTGGCAGGGTTTGTTTTGGGCTGAGAGAGTGTGACTCGCCCAAAGTCAACCAGGGGTTTTCCAAGGCCGAGCTGGGCATTTTTTCCCAGTGTGCCTTCATGTCCTTTCCAAATTATTATGACCTCTCCTGGGGTTTCCTTGGCCAGATTTCTTCAGAGGGGGTTTGCCCTTGCCTTCCCCTGAGGCTGAGAGAGTGTGACTCGCCCCAATGGGTTTCAATCCTGGCCCAAGAGGGTGGGGGGCATGGTCTCTTGAGGGAATGAATGGGAATGGCACCCCAGGCTGCCCAGGTATGTCCTCACCACCATGGAGGACAAAAATGGAGGACAAAAACGAGGACACACGACCAAAGGAAAAGGAAAGCTCAGGGATATTAAAAGCCATGTTTCTGGGTTGCTGCTCAAAGTGGAGGACTTTGGAGGGAAATTCCTCCCGGACAGAAGGCTGAAATGGAGGACAGGCCCTGGAAAAAGAGGAGGTAGGCAAACGAAACAACACAAAAACCCACAAAAAAGTAAAAAAAAACAACAACACTCCTGCTACTAGAAATGTAAACGCCTGCTTCTTCTCAGTCAGGATCCTTTGAGAGGATCCCTCCCTGGGAAAAAAAAGCTGGCATGGAGGACGGGTCCTGGAAAAGGAGGACGGGTCTGGCTAGCCTGGGATGATGATGTTGATGATGATGATGATGATGGCTTGGCGCTTTCCATCCTTACCTGTTGGTCATGCCAGCCTCCAGTCCCAACATGGCCAAGGCAAGGAGGTCACCTCCTTTTCTTTTCCTTTCCTTTCCTTTCTTTCTTTTCTTTCTCCTGGCAAGTTCCTAGCAGCAAAGAAGGCAGCTCAAAGGGAGGCCGAGGGAGGGATGAAGGGAAGGAAGGAAAGAAAGAGAGAAGGAGGGAATGAAGAAGGAGGGCGGTGGCAATGGCACGTCAGCCAAGGCTTTGGTGGTGGGGGCTTCCTTCTTTCTTTCTTTCTTTCCTTCCTTCCTTCTTCTCCACTGGTCTCTCCTTTGGAGCCCAGGCTCCAGCAGGGAACTGGCCCCAGGACAGAGGACCAGGAGTGGGGAAAATGGCCACCACCACCACCAAAGAGGAGCAAAAACTGGGGCCCCAAAAGATGGGCGGGAGCTGGAGGGAGGCAGGGAAGAAGGAAGGAGGGCAGGGCCAGCAGGGTTTCCTTTCGCCTCCGGCCCCACTTTCCTCCTTGCCTCCTTCTCTCTGCTGGCCTTCCTCCTCCTCCTCTTCCTCAGTAGCCTGGCCTCCTCTTGGAGGACCTGCCTTTCATTTCCACTTTGCTGCCCAGGAGGAATCCCCACATCTCCTCCATTTGGAGCATCACTAAGAAGCCTGGTTGGACTTGGATATGAGTGGTTTTTTAAACTCAGGCTGACTAGGTGTCCTCCTTTTCCAGGACTTGTCTTACATTTCCACCTTCTGCCCAGGAGGAATCCCCACATGTCCTCCATTTGGAGCATGACTAGGAAACCTGATTGGACTTTTATATGAGTGTTTTTTAACTCAGGCTGACTAGCTGTCCTCTTTTTCCAGGACTTGTCTTACATTTCCATCTTCTGCCCAGGAGGAATTGCCAAAATGTCTTCCATTTGGAGCATGGCCAAAAAGCAGGAGTTTACAATGGTTTCCAGGACCTGTCCTACATTTCAACCTTCTGCCCAGGAGGAATTCCCAAAGGTGCTCCATTGGAAGCGAAGCCTAAATGAACATTTATATATGAGTGTTTTTTAAACTCAGGGTGACTAGATGTCCTCCTTTTTTAGGACCTGCCCTACATTTCCACCTCCTGCCCAGGAGGAATTCCCACATGTCCTCCATTTGGAGTAGGGCTAAGAAGCCTAAATGAACATTTATATATGAGTGTTTTTAACTGAGGGTGACTAGATGTCCTCCTTTTCCAGGACTTGTCTTACATTTCCATCTTCTGTCCAGGAGGAATTGCCAAAATGTCCTCCATTTGGAGCATGGCCACGAAGCAGGAGTTTACAATGGTTTCCAGGGCCTGTCCTACATTTCAACCTTCTGCCCAGGAGGAATTCCCATATGTCCTCCATTTGGAGGAAAGCCTAAATGAACATTTATATATGAATGTTTTTAAACTCAAGGTGATTAGATGTCCTCCTTTTCCAGGACTTGTCTTACATTCCCACCTTCTGACCAGGAGGAATTCCCACATGTCCTCCATTTGGAGCAAAGCCTAAAGGAACATTTATATATGAATGTTTTTTAACTCAGGGTGACTAGATGTCCTCCTTTTCCAGGACTCGTCTTACATTCCCACCTTCTGTCCAGGAGGAATTCCCACATGTCCTCCATTTGGAGCACGGCTAAGAAACCTGATTGAACATTTGTATAAGTGTTTATAACTCAGCCTAACTAGGTGTCCTCTTTTTCCAGGACCTGCCCTACATTTCCACCTCCTGCCCAGGAAGAATTCCCACATGTCCTCCATTTGGGGCATCACTAAGTAACCTGACTGAATATGAGTGTTTTAAATTCAGGCTAACTAGGTGTCCTCTTTTTCCAGGACTTGTCTGACATTTCCACCTTCTATCGGGGAGGAATTCCACATGTCCTCCATTTGGAGCATGGCTAAGAAGCCTGAATGAAGGTTTGTATGAGTGTTTTTAACTCACCAGACACATCCTCCTTTTTCAGGGCCTGTCCTACATTTTAAAATTCTTCCCAGGAGGAATTCCCAAAAATCCTCCATCGGGAGCATCACTAAGAAGCCTGAGTTTACATTTATATGAGTGTTTTTAGCTCAAGGTGACCAGGCTCATCCTCCTTTTCCAGGATACACCTTACATTCCAGTCTTATGTCCATGGACTTCTGTTTATCTGTGATTGTTTTCAGCTTTTATTTGGTCACGGCCTACATTTTTCTGGAACGTTCTATGTTTGGCAGTGCCTTTGGCCTCCCTTGAGGTTAGGCCATCTTGTCATCCTGTGTGAAGGCAGACAAGAATAGCAACGCCCACTACTTACTTTCCCCAAATGCGTTGAGGCTGCCATAAAGTCCTCCCAGAATTAGCCAGTCCAGCCGGACAATTATTAGCACAGAGAGAAAGGAAGGGGATTATGTCTCTTCATAATAGCAAAAGCAAACAAGGCCCTCACTGGACCTCGCTCTTCCAAGAGTGACCAGATATCCTCCTTTTCCAGGACATGCCCTCCATTTCAGCTTTCTTTCCAGGAGGAATTCCAAAATGTCCTCCATTCTGAAAAAGAGAAGCCCAAATTTCTATGAGTGTTTTCGGCTTTTACTTGGTAACAGCCTACATTTTTCTTGAACACTCTACATTTTGCAGTGCCTTGTCCTCCTTGGTGGTTAGGACAACTGGTCAACCTGTCAGAGGGGTGTAGTGGTTCGAGTGTTGGGCCAAGCTGAGGTAACTGGGAGACCAAGGAAACCCATTGCAGAACCTTAAGCGAGTCACACTTTCTCAGCCTCAGAGGGTAGAAATAGCAAACCCCTTTTGAAAAGACGTGCCAAGAAAACCCTGTGATGGGTTTGCCTTGTTGTTGCTGTGTGTCTTCAAGTTATTTCTGACTTCTGGTGACCCTATCATGGGGGTTTCTGCAAGATGTCTTCAGAGTAAGTTTGCCATTGCCTTCCCCTGAGGCTGAGAGCATGTCATTTGCCTAAAGTCACCCAGCGGGTTTCATGACTGCACTGGGACTCAAACTGTGATTTCCAGAGTCGTAGCCCAACACTCAAACCACTATGCCATGCTAATTGGCCTTAAAGGTAAAGGTAGTCCCTCGACATGAATGTCTAGTCGTAACCGACTGCAGGGAGCAGTGCTCATC
This sequence comes from Urosaurus nigricauda, assembly GCA_034509955.1. NCBI lineage: Eukaryota > Metazoa > Chordata > Lepidosauria > Squamata > Phrynosomatidae > Urosaurus > Urosaurus nigricauda. Next base: position 108,643,222 of record JAOEGL010000003.1, on the reverse strand, counting down.
TTTGTTTCTAAGCTGAGGAGCCAGCATGGTTCGAGGACTACTGTGGTGGTCATGCAGCCAGCATGACTGCACCAAACACTCTTACCTTCCCACTGAGAAGTGGTACCTGTCTATCTACTTGCCTTTGCATGCTTTTGAACTGCTAGGTGGGCAGAAGCTGGGACTATTGACAGGAGCTCACGCCATCATGCAGCACTCGGGCCTCGAACTGCCAACCTTCTGATCATCAGAACTGGTGTCTTAACCACTAAGACACCACATTATCCCTAAGGCCTAAGTTGGCCTTAGAGCTGTCATAAATCAGCTTTGTCTTGAAGGCACACAACACCACGCCCAACCTCCTCTAACCTGGTGCCCTTTGGATGTGTTGGACTGCTCTACCCTTCATCCAGCTGATGGGAGTTCTAGTCCAACCCATCTGGAGGATGATGATGATAATAATAATAATAATAATAATAATAATAATAATGCCTCAGTTCGGGGAGCATGTGTGAGACAGGCCTAAGATTAGCAGTGGCTGCTGAGGTGGGGAAGACAAGTTATCCAACACTACTTCTCAACTCTTCCCGTGAAGCATGTTGGTGGCTAAAAGTGCCAAAGAGATTGGGACTGAGGGCAGGGTTTGGGAGAAATAGCTACAGGTCTCCCCCCAGGTGTTAATTCCTTAACAATTTCTGCAGAGGGGTAAATTTGCACTTTCCTTGTCTCTGGTGACCACGTGCAATTCCCCCTTTGGGCCATGTTACCTTTTTCTTCTCATCTACTCTGCAGAATAAATAATGCAATTGACACCGCGTTAGCTCAATGCTATGGAATTCTAGGACTTGTCGTTTTGTGAGATATTTAGCTTTCTCTGTCAGAGGGCTCTAGTGGCCACAGCAAACTACAAATCCCAGGATTCCACAGTATTGAACCATACCCATTAAAGCGGTGTCAAACTGCATTATTTCTGCAGTGCAGTTGAAACTGTAGTAACTGTAGTAATGCCTTTTTTTCACTAACATGTGCAGCAGCATATACTACGAAAAAAATCGAATTGATGATTGGTTTAAATGACCCTAGTTCCCATTTGAAACCGGTTCCTGTCGTAATGTGATCGATTCCTGTCGTGATAAAGTGAGGCAAACACACACAAACAAATAATGATTTTTCCAGACACTAAGCAGTTCACTAAGCAGTTTCTAAGCAGTTCTTTTGAAAAGAATAGATACCAAAGAATGTTCAACAAGTGAGAATGATAGGTTGGAATCACATCAATCTGGAGGGGAGGGACTAATAACAGAGGGGTGTTTACTATTCCTCTTCAGTTTTTGGGAGATTTCACACACATACCAGTCTAGCCTTTTTGTTTGTGGTGTGACCTATGCGAGCTTGTTTTTTTAAAAATAAATAAATAAAGAGAAGAATCGATTCTACGTTCAATTTATTTCTTTTAAAAAAATTCAACGTGCCTCTTCCTCTTTTTCCTCCTCCTGGCAATGCGCCATGCCATGCCTTGCCTTCCTCTTCCTCCCCCTCGTACCATCCTCCTCCTTCTCTTCCCCCCATGCAATGCCATGCCATGCCTTCCTCTTCCTCCCCCTCGCCACACAGCCCTGTCCTCATTCTCCTGTTTCCTTTCATGCCTTGTCTTCCTCTTCCTCCTCCTCGCGCCACACTGCCCTGTCCTTGTCCTTCTCTTCGTCCTCCTTTTCTCCCCCCTCCCACAGGCTTGCCCCAATACCTGCCAGTCTCTCCCCCCCCCCCCCCCGAATCTGGGCTACTATTTATGTCACTGATGATTGGCATGCATTTTGAAGCGATGCAACTAGTGGGGATGACAACCGTGCCAAAAAAAGAAGTGATTGCATGGGGCTAATGCAAAGATCTGCTTTTATAGTGGGAATGACACACTTTTGGAATCGATTACCAACTGGGAGCAAAGGCAAATCGCAAACCGGTTTAAAGTGTAAGTGGGAATGAGGCCTAGGAATCTTGATGCACCCTATTTGAGAGGTGGAGTGTTGTTGTTTTTTTTAATGTAGACTGAATGAGATGCCAAATGGTTATCACATTTAATTATCTATACAAAGATTACATGCTATTTTCTATACAGATATATCTTCCATGAAGCAGTTATACACAACAGATCCTCCCTCCCACCCTATCTTGGTGGAAATAACTGCAGTATATACAAGACTGTGAGATCATGTTTCCATGGTTGAGTATAAAATATTAAGAAGTCATATTATTTGAAGATCGATTCTCATCCTCAAAGACAACAATTCCCCCTTGCAGTTCACAGCAATAACTTACAAGCACAATTTAATCTTACATTAATGGACCCAAGATGTTTTTAGAGTATTTATTTGTACCCTGCTTGTTTCCCAAAATTGGATTCAAAGTGGAATTTAGGGGCTGAGAAGGTCCTCGCTTGTGATGGTGGTGGGACTGAAAAAAGAGCCTCTCCTGATGATCTCAGGACCTGAACTGCTTCGTACAGGGAGATATGGTCTGCCAAATGGCCTGGACCTGAGCCAAATAGGACATTATAGGTCATAACCAGCACTTTGAATTGTGCCTGGAAACAAACTGGCAACTAATGGAGCTGCTTCAACAGGGGCATTGTGTGGTCTCTGTAACCTGCCCCAGTTTACTTTCTGACAGAAGCTCTTTGGACCAGTTGAAGCTTCCAAACACTCTTCAAAGGCAGCACCAAGTAAAGGATATTGCTGTTGTTGTGTGCCTTCAAATAATTTCCATCTAATGATGACTCTAAGGTGAAACTGCCACAGGCTTTGTTTGGCAAATCTCTTCAGAAGGGGTTTGCAATTGCCATCCTCTGAGGCTGACAGAGTGTGACTTGCCCAGGGTTAGCCAGTAGGTTTTATGGCTGAGCGGACATTTGAACCCTGTTCTCCAGAGTCATAGTCCAATGCTCAGACCACTACATCATACGATAGTCCAAACGGGATATAACTAAGGCACGTACCATTGCAGCCAGATCCAGTGTCTCAAGATCCATAATAGAGTTGCCATATGTTGGAAGCAACTTGAAGGCCATGGCACACTACCTGTGAGACTTTATGTAGCAAACGTGTTGAATAAAGGAACCAGTGTGGATCATGGTCCCAAAGAGTTAGGTATACATATCTACTCCATGTTGCCTACTGAGGAATTTTGAAGACCATGGGGCTTTCTAGATGGGCAGGAAAGTGTGACATGAAGTTGCCTCTTCCTTAATGCTTAGCAGCTGCACCACAGCCTTTAGATGGAGCTGCGCTGTTCCACAGTTTTTAAAAAAGAAGCTGGAAAAACTAGCACCTTTTTAAAGGCGCTTCTTCTCCCCTAAAAAGCAAAAAAAGCTTTTTCATGGCACACTTTCCCTTTTTCTCATCTAAAGGCTAGAGTTTCATGCAGCCATGAACACACTTCTTTTTGCCAATCTAGAAAGCCCCTCAGGTGATGCAGGGAGCTTAAATCTGAACCAAGTCCACAATTTATTTAAGATGAGCTGGAGCGCCATCTGTCCTGTATCCAGCTGAGGCAGGATGGAACTGGGAAGGGTGGGACTGGCTCTTTCCCTTGAGCTGGTGCCTTCTGACTGAGAGGCATTTTGCCCTGTCTATGAAGTGTGAGGGAGGCACCAGACCCAGCTTGAAGTAAGCCCTCCCCACACCACTGGAAAACATAATAACATCTCCCCCCGCCAATTGATTTTAATTTGCTTTTGTGTTTGATACTTCTGATAGTATCCCCAGTCCACAGGCTTGCCATCAGTAGTGTTAATAGGCATGGGATTGATGCAAGTGTTGTGTGTGCCCCCTATGGGTACAAAGTGGGCAGACCGATCTCTTGCAGGGCTTGCAGTTAGTGGACTCTTTCATACAAGGCTAAATTGGAAGTATAATTTAAGGTCAATTCGAATGCAATCATGGGTTTTATGTTATTGCAAATTAACTCTTCACATGCAAATTCGGGCAGGAGGGAAGCCAATTCGAATGCAATCATGGGTTTTACCTTATTGCGAATTAAAGCTTCGCATGCAAATTCGGGCAGGAGGGGGTTAATTTCGGGTAATGGGAAGTAATTCCGAACGGAGCAGGGGTTCATGTAAATTCGCTAAACAAGCGAATTTACATAAATCCGCATTGGCTCCATTCGGAGTTGGGAGAAATTCCTCCCCGTTTGAAAGAGTCCAGTGATTCGACAAACCTTTGTTTTTCTTCTCGTCCACTGAGAACTTAATGAGAATTTTTTTAAAAAAAATATTCTTTTCAAAAGTCCCACTTTCAAAAGGTTATTTTGTCTCGCTCTGTCAGCAGCTAGAGAAGTATTCTTGACAGATTTCTCGAATGACAATGAAAGGCAAGTCGAATAATTACGCTAATTACGTGTGTTGGTGCTAATTTAATTTGCATTCCAAACTCAATTACCATGTCAAAAGGAGGCTCAGAGCTCAAGGCTTAACACTTTTTCTGGCCCAAGGCTATGGAATTCTGGGAGCTGGAGTTGGTTGTGGGGCCCAGAGATCAAGGCTTAATTCTTTTTCCAGATCAAGGCTTTGGAATTCTGGGAGTTGGAGTTTGGTTGTGGGGCCCAGAGCTCAAGGCTTAACGTCCTCCATTTTACCAGGGTGACCAGACGTCATCCTTTATCCAGGTGGACACGTCCTACATTTCTGCCCACGAGGAATTTCACAATGTCCTGGTGTGTTCAGAGAATTTGCCTTTGGTGACTTGGGGGTGTGTGCAAGTGTATGTGTGTGTGTGCCTTCAAGAGGTTTTCTTGAGAGGTTTGTTCAGAGAGGGTTTGACTTTGCCATCCTCTGAGGCTGAGAGAGTGTGACTTGCCTGAGGGTTTTTTAAAGGTTTGTTCAGATAGGGTTTGCCTTTGCCTTATTTTGAGGCTGAGAGTGTGTGACCTGCCGAAAGGTTTTCTCGGAAAATTTGTTCAGAGGGGATTTGCCTTCACCTTCTCTTAAGGCTGAGAGAGTGTGAAAAGCTCGGTGGGTTTTTTTATGCCCAAAGAAGAGATCGAACCTTGGTTCTCCTCCACCGCTGCCTCCTGTCGCACTTCCTCAGATCAGTTGGCAGCATGAGCTGCTTCCTCAGACGCATTTAGTCTCAGAGGTGCTCCAAAATCTCTGTCCTTGAATTCTATTATTATTACTAGTGTAGTGAAAAGACCCCAGAAACAGCAAACCCCGGAGACAGAAACTGCCAATCACAGACCAGGTGTCCAGCCAATGAGGAGCTGGCTGGGCAGGGCTATATAAGAGCCTAAGCAGAGGGACACAGGGTTTTTTTTTAGTTGGAGTTTGACTGAAAAAAGGGAGACACCACAGAGGGTGGGTGTACTCTAGGTTCCTGAGGGGACAAGTGTAGGGTTTTGGAGAGTCCAGTGAGGGACTAGTTAGTTAGGTTTGAGGAGTAAAAGAGACTCTTAGCAATCTGTGAATAAGGATTGAATAGTAGTAAGATTGCCTATGTGGCTTTAGTGTAGGTTTGTGGTAAAAGAATCTGTAACTAAGAAAGACAAGCAAAGCAGTTAAAGTATTTTACTAAATATCTCTTTAATTTGTAAATAAACTTTATTCCTGTTTTCAAATATTACTTGGCCTCTTTTAAATAGTGTGACGCTACCAGAAAGATATCAGTGCCTCATAGAAACTTGGTGGCTCACCACAACTAGTAACTGAAAGAAAGAAGTTGGCAGCATGAGCTGCTTCCTCAGATGCATTTAGTCTCAGAGGTGCTCCAAAATCATAACTCTCTACCACCAAACCAGGACAAAATGTAGGAAAAAATGCAGGACAAATTTAACCCCAAAATGTAGGCCATTCAAGAAAAATAGAGAACATAACCAACAAAAAGGCAAAGACATTATTTATATATATATATTAAAGAGATCTTATACTATAGAGATCTTCTTGCACCTCTGAGGCTAAATGGATCTGAGGAAGCAGCTCATGCTGCCGACTTATTTCTTTCAGTTAATAATAAGGTCTGACTCACAGAATCTCCGCCCCCCAGCAACAACACTCTCTCCCAAGAGTTTTCAAAAATTCAACTCTCACCCACTTAAAAATAGCCACCCAGAACTGCTCTCCTTCTCCTTCTCTCCAGCAGGAATTTATCTTGAAAGGTCTAGAAAGGCTCTGGGAGGGGTTACCTAGAGCTCGACTGCCAGCTCCACTCCTTAGTGACTCACAGAAGCCCCACTCTCAGCTGGAACTTTCTAGAAAGGCTCTGAGACTGCTAGCTCCACCATAGCCTTGAGCCAGAAAAAGTGTTAAGCCTTGAGCTCTGAGCCCCACAGCCAAACTCCAACTCCCAGAATTCCATAGCCTTGAGCCAGAAAGAGTTAAAGCAGTGCCAAAACGGGTTATTTCTCCAATGTGGATGCAGGCTGAGTGGCATTTGCTGATGTTGAACAGGGGTCAGACTATATGTTCTCTAGGATCCTATATATGCCTTCATAACAGAAGGAGGTTGGACTGGATGGTCTTTGAGGATCCCCCCCCCCCCAACTCTACCATTTCTGGTTGGGGATTCAAAGTATATTTGTGTGTGTGCCCTCATATGTTTTCAAGGAGAGGAATGTTCTTTAAATCTGTTTGGCAAGGAGAATTCATATCCATGAGTGATGCTAAAGGAAACCCATTGTGCATTTTTATTTTTAAATTTTTGGCAAGGACAAGGAGAGTTCAGAATAACCATGAGTGAGAGAGTGTGAGTTGGATGAGGTGACCCTTGGCAATTCCCCCCACCCCCTTCTTCTCTTCTGTGAGAATTTTAATGGTCTGAAAGTATCCACCACCTCTCCTTTTGTTCTCATTTGTTTTTTAAAAGCAAAGCTGTGGGCAAAGAGGGTGGAGATATATCACCCTAACAAAGGAAATAGCCTCTGGTAAAACTCAGTATGGATGGTAGCTTTGCAAATCCTGGCTGAAGAATAGTGAGCTGAGAAGTCCCATCCCTTCACTTCATTTGGAAATTATTAAAAATCAAAATTCTTCTCATTGATCGAGAAATGCTGATAATTTCTTCTCTTTAAAAAGCTTACGAAATCTTCGAATGACAGATATTTCTTCAGTTTTTTTAATTTTGGAGAATATTCTTTACATCACTACTTGCAGTTGCACATAGGATGTCAGTGTCACTTAAATGAGGTGGACACCATGTATCCCACTCCAAGGGCTGTATATGTTTTCAATCTCTTTTCCAGTCCTGTCTAGATATTGTGAGGATTAATCTCAGGATTTTCTGCACGGAGGTCTGAGTTAGAGTATTTCCCTTAAACATGGAAAGGCATATCCACTGAGATGGAGAGGACACTACAGCTGAGGTCTATATATATATATATATATATATATATATATATTATATGTATATATATAGGGGAATGCTCTAGGAATCAATCAGGCCATCTCTGTGGTCAAGAGATATATAAGGGGATGCTCTAGGAATCATCCCGGCCATCTCTGTGGTCTAGGTACAGAAAGGGATGCTCTAGGAATCAAGGTAATCATTTCTCTTATATATATATACATACACACACGCTCTAGGAATCAACCCAGCCATCTCTGTGGTCTAGAGAAATAAGGGTACTCTTTAGGAATCAATCAGGCCATCTCTGTGGTCCAGATATATATAGATATATAGATAGATAGATAGATATAGATATATAGACGCTCTAGGAATCAATCAGGCCATCTCTGTAGTTTAGAGATATATAAGGGGAAGCTCTAAGAATCATCCCGGATTATCTCTGTGGTCTAGGTACAGAAAGGGATGGTTTTTTGTGGCTCCTTTTTGCACGGAAAGGCCAGATCAGGGTCACGGTGTGCGGTTGCCACGGCCCTGATTTGGTGAAGTAATAGGCGGCTGCAGGCTGCCCCTTCAGGAGCGGTCTGCACAGCCCCATGCTCACCAGAAACATATTGACTGCAAGGAGAGCCTAAAATGGGTGGAAGAGTGACCTCACATACAGAAACTCTGGTTTGAATCCAGCACAGAACCAGACATTGCAATAGCCGTTCCATATGCAGGGATAGTTGAGTCACCGGGGGGGGGGGGGGGCGGGGGGGAAGACTACATATATCAATAGTCTGGCTCCTGCATGATTCAACTAGAGCTTTGGGGATACCCCAGAGCATACACACCCCATGACAAGTCATACGCCCAGTATGTCTTCCAGCTATTCTGTTTATTCCTGCTCAGAGTACATGAGAAAATCAGCCAAGGCAAAGCTACTGCTGCCTAGGAACCAGAGCCTATGCTTGGTAGTGGTAGAATTTTTAAGCTATGGTTTTACTTATCCTAGGGCTAGAAGGGTGGAGTAGATGCACTACCAGTGTCCTGTAGCTGCATACTATTTGTTGGAGCCAGGGGAGAAACACTTGGCATATTCCAGCATGCAATATGGTCCTCAGAGCAAGCTTGGTCACCCCTTCCCTTAAGGGATCCCAACAATTATCGTCCAGTTAGTCTGACATCAATACCAGGAAAGATTCTAGAGCAGATCATTAAGCAGAGAGTCTGTGAACATTTAGAAGCCAATGCCATAATCACAAAAAGCCAACATGGGTTTCAGAGAAACAGGTCATGCCAAACGAACCTGATCTCTTTTTTTGATAAAATTACCAGCTTGGTAGATGAAGGGAATGCTGTGGATATAGTTTACCTCGATTTCAGTAAGGCCTTTGACAAGGTTCCCCATGACATTCTTGCAAATAAGCTTGCAAAATGTGGGATAGACAAGTTAACTGTTACATGGATTTGTAATTGGTTGAGTGGCCGAACTCAAGGGTGCTCAACAATGGCTCCTTTTCATCCTGGAGAGAAGTGACCAGTGGGTCACTTCCAACTCTATGATTCTATGATTCTAAGGGCATGACACTGGTGCTTACACTCCTGAACCCCATCTGCTGTAATGCCACTTTGTATTAAGCCCTTCCAGCTTTGGTACGGCGAGTGATTCTGGCAGCCCAGAAACCGGCTACCAAGAGGTCCTATGAGGAACAAGACCAGTGCTTCCAGCTAGAGAGCATAAAGCAAATTTTGCAAAGTGATGTTTTCTCCAGTGAGTTTTGTACTGACAAAGTAGAAAAGCTCTTACTGCTGTTCTGTTTCCACTTTCAAGTTCAAGACTGTGATCCTGACAGACAAGAGGCCAGGAGGTGTGTAACATGACTTGAATTATAGAATCACAGAGTTGGAAAAGACCAGTGTCATGCCCTTAGAATCATAGAATCATAGAGTTGGAAGAGACCACAAGGGCCATCCAGTCCAACCCCCTGCCATGCAGGACCTCCAAATCAAAGCATCCCTGACAGATGACCATCCAGCCTCTGTTTAAAGGCCTCCAAGGAAGGAGACTCCACTACGCTCCGAGGGAGTGTGTTCCACTGTTGAACAGCCCTTACTGTTAGGAAGTTCCTCCTAATGTTGAGGTGGAATCTCTTTTCCTGCAATTTATATCCATTATTCCGCGTCCTAGTCTCTGCAGCAGCAGAAAACAAGCTTGCTCCCTCCTCAATATGACATCCCTTCAAATATTTGAACAGAGCTATCATATCACCTCTTAACCTTCTCTTCTCCAGGCTAAACATCCCCAGCTCCCTAAGTCGTTTCTCATAGGGCAGGGTTTCTAGACCTTTCACCATTTTAGTTGCCCTCCTTTGGACTCGCTCCAGTTTCACCACATCTTTTTTGAATTGTGGTGCCCAGAACTGGACACAGTATTCCAGGTGGGGCCTGACCAAAGCAGAATAGAGTGGCACTATTACTTCCCTTGATCTAGACACTTTACTTCTATTGATGCAGCCTAAAATTGCATTGGCCTTTTTAGCTGCCGCATCGCACTGTTGACTCATGTTCAGCTTATGGTCTACTTGGACTCCTAGATCCCTTTCACATGTGGTCTCATTCAGCCAGGTGTCCCCCATTTTATATCTGTGCATTTCATTTTTCCTCCCTAAGTGCAGTACCTTACATTTCTCCCCATTGAATTTCATTTTGTTAGCTTTGGCCCAGCTTTCTAGTCTATTCAGGTCATTTTGAATTTTGACCTTCTTCTGGAGTATTGGCTACTCCTCCTAGCTTAGTGTCATCTGCAAATTTGGTAAGTATGCCCCCAATTCTGTCATCCAAGTCATTAATAAAGATGTTGAATAGGACTGGGCCCAGGACAGAGCCCTGTGGGACCCCACTGGTCACTTCTTTCCAGTGAAAAGGAGCCATTGTTGAGCACTCTTTGAGTTCGGCCAGTCAACCAGTTACAAATCCATGTAACAGTTACCTTGTCTAGCCCACATTTTACAAGCTTGTTTGCAAGAATGTCATGGGGAACCTTGTCAAAGACCTTGCTGAAATCAAGGTCCAAATCCAGTCCAAATATTGGACTTCAAGGATTATAGCATATACAAATAGGATTCATTAACAGCTGAAGGAAGAGCCAGAAACAAAAATATTTCTTAATAAAAGGGATAATTTCGGTACTATTCTTCACTTGAACATTAATAATTTTCCAAGATAGTTTCCTCATAACACTTAACTGTAAGAAACAGGCTTTCTAAGCCTCTAAACTGTCAGGGTGGATTAAGATCCAGACCTTGATTGTAGCACCAGAGTTCTCTGGCAGAGGTGGTTAGATGTCCCACAAAACTACAATTCCCATAACGTAAGCCTTGGTGGACAAAATGGAGTAAAACTGGATTATTTATGCAGTGATACAGCCTGTGTGTGTCACTGTCAACTGCACTGCAAACAGGACTTCATGCTATTCCTCTTCCTCTGGAATACTAGCATATTTGGTCTTTTTCCGGTTTCGGCACTTTGCTAACACATACAAACAATATCCAACAAAGATCATACAGTTAGATATTTAGTTATAGAATCTGACATTCCATTTTCCGTACTTTGTATAGTTTTACATTGTATCTGCAGCAACTACTTCTAACACATTCATCTGTTATTTCCCAAAATAGCTTTTACAAAAACTGTGCATTGTAGAATGACTTGTTTTCTTGTGCTGAGCCAAAATACAGCAAGATTACATTTTGAATCTAACAGTGTAACTTCCTTTTTGATTTGTTGCCAAGGTTCTGTCTGATCCTTATGTATTTTATATCAGCCAGTTAGCTGAAATAGCCAGAAGAGATGCTATTTATCATGCCACCCTTCCAAGTTCTGTGCATCCGAAGTACTTACCATTTACACAGAAAGCAGAATCCTCAAGAGTTGGCTGCTAATCAGGTATTGTTGTGTTCTTTCCTACTAGTAATATTATGTGGATGGCTCACAAACAAAAACAATATATTTGATGATCATGTTCTCATAGTTAGAGCAGTGATTCTAAGGGGCAAAACAGATGGCCCCGATATAGCAGCATCCCACTGCCCCTTTCAATGCCGGCAAAAAGGCGCCTTTGCCGCAACGGCAGCACTTTTTGGCATGTGTCTTATAAATGCTGCACCAAAGGAGCGCCGTGACGCCATTTGCCATATGGTCAGGTGGGCGGTGTGATGCTAACGTGGGGGCAACATGGAGCTTGTTTCATCCAAACACCACACCCCCATGCAGGCACTTCAGGTGGGTCTGTTTAGCCCTTAAGACTATCTGATGTCGGAAACTGGTGCTATTCCCCCACCCCCCCCCCCAGTGTGCCGGGGAACCAGCACCATATTTGTGCCTATTTGCTACAATTATATCTTTCTGTCCTGGAAACTTACCAGGGACAGCCTGGGGACCAGCAATGCTCTATAAACTACTACTTTGAGAAAACCTGAGATATAGCACAGCAGTTTTCTTCTACTTGAGAACATTTTTCTTGCGCCAGTAAGGCAGTGGTTCTCAGACCTTTTACTCTTGCTGACCAGCTTTACATCTACACCCAGATGTCTTCCCTCCCCCCTTGATGTAGTATATGAATACAAATTTTTGCTTAGTGTTCTTTTCATCTGCACATTTAGGTACACAGAATCCTGCCTTGAGCTGCTAGCACATGGGGATAAACCCATAAGTGATAGATTCTCCCTTTCATCATCCAGAGAACACATGGTTTACAAACAGTCATGTTTTGCACTTTTTCATTTTAATCTGAATTCTCCATCCATTGCTCAGATTTCTAACCTTTATGTGTAGTAAACGGTTATGTTTAGTGCATATAAAAATGTTACATTTGCAAGTATAGTATTTTAATCAATATATTGAATATACATTTAAAATGGTAAAGTAACAAAACTAAACTATAGGCATAATTTATTCACAGTTTGGAACAATAAAATAGCCATTGAAATGACTAAAAAGACAAAATGGTTGTTTTGTCACAGCTTCTTAACAACACTGTGTAGACAGAGAAATTATTTTCCATCAGTACCCAGTGTTCAGGTACCACTTCTGGAAAAGTGAATTTTTAAAGAAAGTGCAAAGACATTTTCCTGTTGAGTTTAAACATATACAAGTATATGACTGGGCATATCCCACAATATCTGACTCTTGACTCTATCCTTGTAGGAACATTGCTTGCAGTGAAATAAATTAAAAAGATAAAATGACTGTATTCTGAAAAGTCAGTGCAGATGTCACTGTGAGTCTATTACAATTACAGATGCTGCAATAAATTAGATATCCTCCCCTTACTGCCTGTGCTATAAAAGTGGCACAAAGATATTTCTGATATAACAAAATAAATTGTGCACTTGTTATTACTGATGACAAACACTTTAAAGGTTTCATATGCCTAAATCGAGCTCACTTTCCAGTTGTTTTCAAGGTAAATCAATATAACAGATAGTAAAAATTAAATTGGTGGATTAGCAGTAGCTGCAAGTTTATGGTTTCATGTTACACTTGAAAGACCTAGTGTAGTCTGCTATGCTATTCTTATATCTGAAAATATGTGTTCAAATAGTGGATTACAAAACACATTTATTAGCCTAGATAAAAGACTCTTAAGTATATCTACACTAGATTTGCCATTTACATTCCTTCCCTGAGTTACTAGCACTTTCTTGTTAACAATTCTTTTTATCCATGCAAGTGAGTAACTGCCCTAAGTAGTCACTTGTACCTTGACTGCATTGGAATGAGTTTGTAAGCAGCATCAATGAATATACATTGAAATCTCCACTCCACTGCATAAAAGCAATTTCAAAGAAGCAGTTCTGACTTAATCAGCTAACCAGCAATTTCATCCAGACTTCCTTTTTCTCAATCCAATTGATGTACTCGTGTGAGGAAGGAATAGGACTCCTAGCATATGTGGGGAAGCAGGAAAGAGCAGAAGGTACTGTGCAAACAGCTGTTAGATTCAGACTTAGTTATGTTTAAGTAGGTGCACTGAAAAAAAATGAGACTTACATTACTCATGACTAAATTTAAACAAGTCCACTCCACCACTGCTAACTGTGTGGTCCTCCAGATGTTGTTGGACTGCAAGTCCCAGCTGCTGCAGACAGCACAGATAAAAACAACAAGTGTTGGAAGCTGAAGTTCAATATCTGGAAGGCTACACAATTCCCATCCTTGGTCTACTGTACGAATAAATCTGGATCTAGCTCTATACACTTCTGCATCTCCGTTTTATATGAAGAGAGATAAAATGCTGAATCAGGGTTCAGAGATCAAGCACATAACTGGAAGTTTAACACTCCTGCTTGTTTTCACAAAGCACTCAAACTGATGACTATTACTCATCCCATTTAAGATTCACAACCTACAACAAGCTATTCTATTACTTGATCTCCTCCACTCTATCTTTAACCCTTATGACTAGCCTAATACAGTTGTGTCAATAGATGCTTACGCATCAGAACACAATGCCCTATTAAATTTTATGTGAAGCTTATTGTTTTGTTTTTAAAGTTATTAAAGTAGCTTGTCTTCTGTACTTATTAACTAGTGATTTAATACACATTCTGAAGGATCTGACACAGCAATGTCCTACGCACTAGACATTACCTTATTAGCTGGAGGAATCACTCAGTAAGTTTGGCAACATTCCTAGTGTTGAATAAATTGAATGTAGGGCACAGAGCCAAAGACTTCATTTTTGTATTTCTCTCTTACTTTGAGATGAATAAGCAAGTTGAAAAGTATGTGTTCAGGTACCTTGCTAAGTAAAGTATTTATATGGTGTGGGGTGTGGGGGGATTAAAGGATCAATGCTGGGGAGGAAAAGAAAATCAAAATTGTACATCTGGATTTACAACTTGAGTTTATCCTTATCACTGATCACTGAATTGCATAGCTCACTTTTTTAGATAAATAAAAATTATGTTTCCTGAAGTAAGATGATACCACATCCAGAGTTCCAAGGTAGTTACAAAATTTTCTATGTGCAAACTTACAGACTCATTTCCAGAGGAAGGGGCTTCAAACACAGAAGAAGATGCATGTGCTAATCTGCCTCCTCTAATAGGGGAGAGGGAACCTGAACAGAAAAAACTTGAATAGTTGCATCATATTTCCTACACCTATAGCAAAATAAAAAGAGGAGAGAATCTGCACCCAGACTACTGGTATATTATTCCCCAGATATTAAGTCAAAATCAGATATAAAATAACCAACAGAAAAATCAACAAGAGTTACCCTTGCTACACATATCTATGGTTCATTCTTCAGTGTTCCTCCCAGTGCAATTCCAGATTCTGAATGTTTTAATAAGTATAGAGTCTTATCGGAGTCCAGACCAGCTGTGCAAGTATGATGCCCACCCAGATGGCTGTGATGTGCTCTCCTCTTCACCTTAAAAACAAAGACCAAGAATACCAACATTCTTTAAATAACAGCCAAGAGATTTAAAGCACAGAGTTGAAAGCAAGATTTGATCAGCAGTGCATTCATTATGCCTTAACGTGTGAAACCTGACACACGTTGGAGGCACTGCCTACGAAAGGCATAGTTCAGCAAGAAGCAGCAAACATTTCTATATGAGCTGTCTTGCAAAGTCACCAAGCAAATAAACACCAAGTGGAACTGCAAGTGATACCGGACTAAAACTTTCACTGATTAAGTGGCTAGGGCCAATGGGTGCTACAGTTTGGCAACACTTGGTGTACCACAAACTGTCCATCCCAGATTTTCAATTGTTGAACAAAGATTTCCATATCTAAAATCAGGCTCCAGTCTCTAGACTAAACATGTACTCAATTAACGCACTCTGCTTTGGGTTACAAACATGGTCATAGCACCTATGGGTAATGTTTAGCTTCTGACATTAGCAACTGTGTTAATGGCTTCAGAGGTCAAAAGAGAACCAAATTTCTTGAAACTTGTCCCTTACTTCAATCTATCTCACAATTTTCCCTCTTCTTAATGAAGGTAACAAAACAGCTTCATGTACCTTGAGCAATTGCAACAAGTTTTCCTTTCTCTTCTGGACTCAGCTGCAACATGGTATCTATAACAGGAAGAAGCCTCTCTCTTTCGCTGCCTGACTTTAGAAATATAAATTGTAACAGGACATTCTTCAAATATTCCAGGTTGGCAACAGATTTCTCTCGTTCTTGGTTCCTTTCTAAACGCCTTATTTCACTTTTAAGAAGCTGAAGATGAAAAACAAAGAAACAAATTCACAGCTGGATGTGCAGATGCCAACAAAGCCCATTAGACAAACAGCTAAGGAGGTAAAACATGCAGTGTTCTCCACACGTCAAAGGTCTGCAGTAATTGACTAAATACAGAATCACAGAATTGGAAGAGAACACAAGGCCCATTCACTCCAATCTTCTGCCATGCAGCAACACACAATCCAAGTATGGCACAATACAATGAAAAAACAGAATTAGGCTCGTTCACATGGTTCAATTCCTTCTCAGGAAAGGATGTAGCAGTATGAATTGGTCCTTTAAAAAATTAAAGTAATGGGAGAAAGTCAATGTCAACTAAGACATTGCTACTCAAAGTGGTGGCCCATGGACCATCAGCTTTTGGGTTCTGACAGCTTTCAGGAAAGGCACAAACAACTGTAGCCAATGGATACAAATATGGTACCAGTCTCTGGCATGCTGGAAAAATAAATGCCAGTTCACTACATCAGACAGCTACAGCTACTTCAATAGCTGAAGCATACATAGTCCCTCCTAACAGCATCTGTAAGGGGAGAAAACAAGCAGATCTTGGAAAAGTACTTTCAGTAAGCTATTCCATAAGCAAGAATCAAAAAAGTATTCTGTCAGTGCTAGCTTTCCCCTCTGGCTTGAGTTACAGGGCTTAAGCATTATGTTTTATTTTTAGTGAGTGGGGCATCACAGCCTGTGAATGCATGGGGTTGGACTCCTCTCCTTGTTAAGTCTTCATGATTCATCCTTCTGTTCATTTATATTTATTTATTTGCCTTGGTTTGTTCCCTGGCTTTTATCTGTTTCCAGAAAACTGCTGAGAACTGATCATAAGACACCCATCTCCTGCAAGAACCAATGAGCAAGCACACAAAGGAATGCTTTATTACATTTACAAGATAACTACAGTACAGCAAGATTTTTGGACCTGGTAGAGAACATCTGAAAAACACACATACCATAAGATGAGTCTGAAAAACACACACAACTACTAACCTTTATTTGTTCCATTAGAATTACATTGGTTGCTTCTGATTCACGAAGCAACCCATTTAAATGATCAGCACTCTTTGATGTGGTATTTAATTTCTGGATCAATTGTTCTTTTGTGAGCTCTGCTTCCCACTGTGGCGGTTCTAAAAATGGTCACAAAAAGGGTGATTTAAAATTTAACGGAAGTACTGTTTCTTGTGGTTGCTAGCAAAAATGTCCATTTTCCCCACTTCTACTAAAAATTCCAAATTAGAGTCATCTCTTTCATTTCCATGCTTTCACGAATAATGCCTTTTCAGGACCGTTTCAGGTTTAAAACATACAAATCATACACTTGCAGTACCCTTTACAACAGTAGCCATTCTCTTGAGGCTTAAGCTTACAGAATTAGTCATGTGTCCAAATGAGTCATTTGCCAAAATTACCAAAAAAGAAAATGCAGGTGAATTGTAATTGTGTAAAAATAAAAAGGAAGATGAAAAAATGATAGTCAATGATTAAAGGAATTAACATAATAATTGTTTTTAAAATAGCTGATGTATGTGTGCTAAAAAACACAAAAACTCTGACTGAGGGTTTTATCACAAGAAAGTAGAAAAGTCTTGTATACTGGGCATTTGAATTTAGTGATTTACTCCAAAACATATGAGGTATTTATGAATAATTATTGCAGTCCTTCCATTCTCTCTCAGACTTCTTGTCTTTTTGTCTAGCTGGTGATGATTCCATCCCACCTGTTGTCTCATTTATGTTAAAAACAACAAACAAACCCACATTTAACTTTTTTCAGATGCCAAGAAACAGACCAATAGTGCCTTAAGAGCTGCAGAATCATATAAAAGAGTAGGATGCTTCATCATAAGCAGGACCCCTCTGTGGACTGAGGAGATATTCCTTAATACCTCTACTCATCCCAGTGCCTCTTCTAGCTTCAGAAAATGGCCTGTCATCTCAGGGACTAACATCTAGCTACATTGACAACCATTTTGAGGTTGGCTTCACTCTCCTCCATGATTTTCAATGGCCCAAATATTCAGAAGAGTGCCAGTTAGAACATTAAGAGGGGGTTGTAAATGCCTTTGTTTGCTGCTACAGATATTGCTGGATTATAACTCCTAGCATAAATAAAACATAATAGCTATACTGGCTAGGGATGATGGGAGTTGCAGTCCAACATGTCAAGGACCACAAGCAGTCTTGATGCACCTGCCATTAACAGCCAAAAATATGAAATCAGTATGGCAGTCCAGATAAGGAAGCCACACATTTTGATGGTCTATCACAGCGGTTCCCAACCTGTGCTCTGTGGAGCCTTTAGGGCTCTGTGAGTCAAGAAGGTTGGGGAACCCCTGATCTAACATCTAGTTACTAATGCAGCCATTTTTAAAGACTTGTTGTGGCCCAGAGATTCAGAAGAGAATATCCATTATGCACGATTAGCCTACCCTAAGAACTCATCTGTTTCGTTTTAGATTCTTATGAGATATCTCAAGAAATGCTGCTATTCGTAGGTAGGTTATAATAATTTTAAATACACCATTTGGGAATCATAAATCAAAATCTGTTACAACTCCCCCCTCCCCCCAAAAACCCCACCTATTAAGCAATATCAATTCTGAATTAGGCCAGGCACAAAACACAATTGCACACATGGTCATCCAAGAAACACTCCTTACCAAATTTTGTTTCTGGAGTATTAAGAAGCTGTTCTAAGGATGGTATGTGGGTACTGGTAGATGATACAGACTCTGTGTCAGTCATTTCCATTCCTTCACCCTCCTCCCTAGCTACAGTGTGGACGTCAAGAAGAGGAAGGTCTGTGCTCTTCCGTTCACGCAAGTTCTTTGCTGGTAGGCTGGAAGCAGGAGGGCCTGAAAGACAAACCACTAATAAATAAACCCATTATACAAGAAAATTTTTACTGTATGTGAGTTCAACAAGCATGGTAAAATTAAAAAATAATTACGTACACCATAACATCCCCAATTTAATGTCAAATTCACCTTAAAAGTAGTTAGGAATGAAATCCAACATTCTGTAGGTGGCTATGGGAGAACTCTTCTCCCGTCCTTTAGTCCTCCATGCCACCTAAAAACTGACACTCAAGACACTGGTTCTTGCTGTTCTGCCAGTGGAATGCCACCGTTAGATACTACCCTAGGATGTTTGTGTTTGTGTAAAGACAGTCATAAGTAGAACTGAGTTAACAGTTAATAAGTGGCCTCAGATGAACACTAACTTTTCAGTGAATAATGGAAAGCAGCTTACTTTTGGTGTTTGGCTCACTTTTGAGTTGAAAGAGCTGGGTTTCTACTTTGGACAGCTGATGTTGTAATGTTTCCACTGTCTTCCTGTGCTCTTCTTGTAGATGTCTGACTTGATCACGGAAGCTGTTCCTAAGAGCTTCATTTTGGGCTGTCAGCTGATTCACAATCTGTGCATGTTCTGTCTTCATCACCATGTTTTCAGATTGTATTGTGCAGAGCCTAGAAGAACCCCCCGCAACCGAAGTTTCCACATTAGAAGACAAAAATTACAGTACCTTGAGAAAGCAAGAGGCAAGGAAGGCAGAAACCTCTAAAGTTATTACTGCCAGTATGGGAGGATTTCAAGAGTGTACTGAACCCCCTACCCCAAACAACAGCAACATCTATCGCATGGTAGCTCAGGCCCTTTAAGATTAAATGATCCATCCACACACAGTGTTCTAAGATCAAATGCCACTTGCAAGCACAACAGTGTGATTTACATACGATAGGAACTTACTTTTCTCGGAGCTCTGCTTCTTTTGCCACAGTTTCCTGAAGAATTTTATTGTGTCTCTCCAGCAGGGTGTCATGTTCAGATTGTAATGCCTGTAGTTCAGTTACATTAATTTGTAAGTTATGCTGAGTATCTTGCAATTTGATCTTCAGTTGGTCCATTACCTTTTCCATTTGTTCCCTAAAAGGAAGAAAATATTTGCAAACACCTGTTCCTGTACCACTAATAGACCACAAAACCAAATTCTTCAGTATTTCATTGGCTTTAGTCATACACTACTATTATTTGAATTGTATAATAATATAAAAGAACTGTATCTTAGAATTGGAAAATAGAATGGTGCCCTACATTGCATGTGAATTAAGTATGTCTTAGTTCCACTTTGCAAAGACTTTCAGGCAGGAAACCAATCTTTGCAAGGTAATTTTTATTCAAAACAGCATTGACCAAGCCAACCAACTATGCAACACTTACCTTTCTTGTTTTGTCACATCAGTGTCAGATTGGGAACTTTTGTTCTTCTGTTTTAAAACATTATGTACACGGACTTTATAGCTCTCAAATTCAGAGGTAACAGCAGTATGTTCTGCCTGCAGTGACATAGTGGGAGGGAAGGTAGTTACCTCTGTTAAAGAAGAATATATTTTACAAAGCCTTACATACTCCTTTTACTTGTGATCCATTTGTAGGCATACATTCACCTGTATACTTTTCTAAACAGAACAAGACTACTTTCCTACCTCACAGATAAGCTGTTACAAAATTATCAAGATGCAGTTTATCAGAATGAGAATAAAACACTTCTGCCTCAAAGATAGCATCAACATTATTCATGATTTCCAGATATACTTTTAATATATGAATAACTATGAAGTTATTTTGCAATCAATGTGTAAACAACTACTATATATAACAATTATAACACAACCTTGGCCAGAAACCTCACAAGTCATGGCATAGCTATCTGTCATAAGTCATTCTCTACTACAATCACATCAACCAAGTGTCTGATTAGAATTACATATGATTCTGACTCACTCTGTTTTGCAAAAGCAAATGAGAAGGGGAAAATTTTATATTAAATTTTGGGAAGTCTTGTGAAAAGCATACAGAAGCATTTTCCAATAGCAGGATATCACTCATTTAGCTTTTGTGTATCCATACATGGATCGCTACAGCACAAATGTTCTCAGCAACCGACAAATGTTCTCATGGCTTGGTTTCCCATCTGCTTTTCAAAACATCCTTCTGGGAAGTACTACCTATCTTTTGTTACCTGTTGTTATGAAGACAAATACCTATAAGTGAAAATATAACTTGGACCAGGGCGAGAATATATGCTTGTAAAGGTGGACATGTAGAAAGCTCTGCTACTTCAGTTCTCTACTGGTCTACTGTTTACAGAAAATACCTTTGCTGCACTGCACTCTTCTTGAAGAACTGTCAATTTCTGCTGGTAAGTATTCAGAACTCGCTGGTGGTTCTCTAGAGAAGTCCGCAGGTGTTCTTGAATTTTGTGATTTTCTGAGGTTATTTCAGCCAACTGAATCTACAAAAGGACATTATTTTGTGATATGTATGTGCCTTCAAGTTGCCTGCTGATTTCTCACAACAATGTTTTGTTATGATTTTAATTTTATGAACGGAATGGGAATTTCATAGGGTTTTCTGCAGCAAGGACTACTCAGAGGTAGTTTTTGCCAGTTCCTTCCTCTGAAACATAGCACCTAGTATTTGTTAGTGGTTTCCCATCCAGGTACTAACCAGGGTATGCAATTGGAATTCACTGAAGCTGCCCAACACATAGATACACAGGAGTTTATTACACTAGGGGCCAATTTCGATGTTAAAATGACATTGAAGTGGTGTTAAAGCAAACTTGAGCCTTTGTGAATTTAAAGCAAATTTAAAGTGGAAATAATGTTATTTCGCAATGAACAGTCACGCATGATTTTGCAATTAAAGCAATTTTGAATTTACACTTTCTGTAGAGATCTGAACTTGAAAAGATGTGGATTAATCCTAGTTTAATTGAAGGTTTTTCGCGACGTCGTGTGAAATAGCGTCACTTAGTCCTCCTTTAAATCTAGTTTAACTCTGGGTTCGTGTGAAACGGTGTCGCATAATTTCGGGATTTCTCCGGGATATCTTTAGATTAAACCCTTGGTCTCCCTTGTGTGATAAACTCCACAGAACAATAAGACAAACTAATTTTATACATTGTACTTTGCCCCTGCACTCATGTAGGAAACATGAGTGAAATCACCATTATAACCAATTAATGTGGAATGGGGCTTCTGGTTCTCTGTGTGAATTCAATTTTCAATGTGATTTTATTTCCATTTAGATGACTGTATTTGGGATGAGCCAGTTAACCAAAAGACTACCACAAATTCCTTTTGAAGGTTTGAAGGGCCAGCCATGCTGTCTCCTAGCTTAAAGCCTCTACTCAGGGGCCCTGCGCTGGTGGTGGTTGATGCTGCTGCTGCTGCTACGCTACTGCCCTAGCTACTGCTACTGCCCACACCACCTGCACTGCTGCCGCCTCGCTCGCTTTATGGGCCTCTGGCCCATGCTGCTCCACTCGTCCGAGAGTATGGGGCAGGGCCCGGTGTTAAGGGGCGCGCTGTATTCTTCTCCTCCTCAGTGGATCCAGGGCCAGAGGAAAGGGCTGAAACCCCAAGCACCTACTCCATTTCCTCCACTAGAAATGAAGAGGACTTAGTAATACTTAATTTGGTTGGCTCATCTACACTAATTATTATCTGCATTTTCATAATTTTTGCAGTGGTCACAAATTTGGTCTCTATATATGTTTCCTTAACTTGTTTTCCAGAACTGAAGCTCCCATTTCTGTCTATGGAAAAAGGGATGGGACACTCCACAATTAGGATATTCCTCTACTCTGCACAGAAAATGCATCTGTTTTCAGCATGCGTTAAAAAGTTAAGACTACTGAGTTCACAGGGCCTTATTCATAGAAAACTGGGTCGAGGACTGCACCCTGTTCATGGCAGAAGTTTTATTAACTTCCATATTACTTACATAAATATGAGCAGAATTACATTTTTTTAAAATGCAGTGTGGTAGACAGATGGCACATAGGGTACAAACTGATTATGGATATAATAGCAAGCAGTAAACCTTTAGCTACCACTGTCAGATATAATACTGTCTTTCTCACTAAAACAAAAAAGAAATTGCCTTGCCTTATAAACTTCCACTTGCTGCTGACTTGCCTCCAATTCTCCTTTTAATGATGCTTGAAGTCTAAGTAATTCATTTTCCTGAGGAAAAAAAGCTATTTTGAATAATTTATCGTACTGTAGAAGACAACAACATACCTACAGGATTATCACTTTACCCAAAGAAAAAAAGAAAAGAAAAGTACACACATAGAAAAGCTCTGAAACTTACTGCTTGCTTTGAATCTGCCAATTCTTTTTTTGTTTTCACCAGTAGCTGTTTGATCTTCACATTCTTTTCCTCATACTGCTGTACAGCACTCTGAAATGACTCTATAAAACCAAGAAATTGATATAGATTAGTTACACAGCTAGAAGTAGGAATTTTATGAAACATTAATAGATTTTTTCTTTTTCTCATATTCTTCAAGTTTAGGAAAGGAGAAAATAATTAAGGTCCTAAACACACTGCAGAAATAATCTGGTTTGAGACCACTTTAATTGCCTTGGTTTAGTACTAGGGAATCCTGGGAATTGTAGTTTATTGTGACACCAGAGCTCTCCGACAGAAAAGGCTAAATGTCTCATAAAACTATAGTCCCTAGAATTCCCTAGCATTCAGCCAGAGCTGTTAAAGCGGCCTCAAATTGGATTATTTTTGTAGTATAGTCTGAATTTAAATTGAAATTATGATACAATCTTACAGCAGTTAAATGAATTTTCATTTTAAGGATCTCCCCTCCCCCCCAGATTAAAAAGTGTTCCAAGTTCAATGGATAATATGAAAATCTCCCTTTAATACACACAAAACCGAGTTTCTCACTGAACACAGAAGGATCAAGAAGGCTAAACTGCTCCACAAATGGGGAATTTGTGAAATGTCTAGTAAACTAATTTTCTCGATCTTTGGAACAAAATCCTTATCTATGGATTGATGATGATTTTTACAGTTTTGTTTCTACTTTCTGGGATACATATTAAGTTGTCTTGGTATAACAGAATATATACCAAACCATCTTTAAACACAAAGAGAAGAGGTATCTTGCTTACTGATTTCTTCCTGTAGAGTTTCTTGCTTCTGCTTTTGAATTTTAATCTCTTGTTCAAGGTCTTCGATTCTGCTGCTTTTGTCAGTAATTTTCTGATTAAGTTCTTTTACAAAACGTTCATAATCAGCTATTTCCATGTCCATCAATGTACTTTTCTGTGCATCCTGTAAATTGCAAAATTCAATGTGATATTTTCATACAACATACGCAACTGCAGCTAGTAGTAATAGTTAATCTAGTGGACCTAATGCAGGGATGCGGTGGCTTAGTAGTTAATATGCCAATTCTGACAATCATAAGATTGGAAGGTTGGCAGTTAGAGGCCCAAGTACGACATGATGGTGTGAGCTCCTGTCACTAGTCCCCGCTTCTGCTAACCTAGCACTTTGAAAGCATGCAAGTCAGTAGATAAACAGGTACCACTTCAGTAGGAAGGTAACAGCATTCGGTGCTGTCATGCTGGCCATATGACCACCAAAATAGTCCTTAGAGAATGCTGGCTCTTCAGCTTAGTAATGGAGATGGGAACTGCCTCCTACAGCTAGACATTTAAGTCAAGAGACTACCTTTACCTTTAATAGATCTAATACTACTACTTTTGAACTACTGGTAGACATTTCTCCTTTATATCAATTTAACATGCCACATACTGTCCAAGTAAAGGTTATGATTCATTATCTGGCACAAGAACAAACAAAGCCAGAATCATAGGGATGAAGTAAAGTGGAATTGGCCAGGGACTGCAGTGACTGCATGGCTTGTTCTCAAAGTGGGCCACCACTTTGGCCCCAAGACGGAAGCCAGAGGGAATGGATTAAATCCACTCCTAAAAGGCTCTTGTAGCCTTGGTGTGGCCTCAGTGTGGCTTCCAGCTGTTTTGGGGGTATTTGAATACTATGCCCCACAGTGGCCGGAAGCTACTTTATTTGGCCTATCAGTTCTAGGCCCATGTTAAATGATGATTAATATATAATCACAAGCCAAAAACCAGTATCAGAAAGGTAATGTAGCTCTTAGCCTACCTTCTTTGCCAATTCCAACTCTTCTAACACTTTTTGAAGATGTCTCTTTTCTTTCTGGAGTTGTACCTGGAGTTCTTCAACTTCTTTTACAGCATTAGAATGGTCCTGAAAACACATTGTAAGTATTCCTCATTTAGAAAAATGAAATAATTTTACTTTATGTTATTTTCACTTTCATAGCAATTTTGATTACCTTAATTTTTTGTTCTTTTAGAAGTTTTTCTGCTTCAAGTTCTTTATCAACTTTTGCTTTGGCTCTCTGTGTTTCTAATAGCTGGCTTTCTAAAAGCTTTGTGTTAGTCTGCAGAGTCTCAATACGAGTCAAGAGATCTTCATTAGCAGAGCGGCACTGGTCTTGCTAAAATGACAGATGACAAAATCTAACGTAATTAAGACAGGAAATCTTTAAACAAAACACCACACACTACTTTTCCAGCGTTTTTCTGTGAAGGGTCAGATTTTCTTGGCCATAACCTGTAAGAAAGTTTCATGTAGAGTATTTGTTAGGCCAAAATCTGTGGTGGTTAAAAGGCCAGAGCCAAAAGTGAGTAGGATATTTGTGTGCCCTTTTTTGCCATCCTTCTTTTCTCTTTATTAATTTATAAATATTTACCTACCACTTAGATCCAAAAATTTTAAAGTGGTGTACATCAATAAAATATAATGTAAAAATACAATCCTTATGTTCGTATTGAAACAGATGTTACATTGGACTAATTAGGATTAGCTTATATAAAAATATGTTTTTAACATATTTATAAAGCCAAGAATCTTGGAGCATGTCAGCTTTCCTGGAAAAGGGCATTCCATTTTGCAGGTGCCACCACACTAAATACCCTGCTCCAAAGAAACACTGATGAGCTCCTAGGAGCATGTGACAATGCCAGGAGGGCCTAATCAGATGACCACAAAAACTGAGTAAGCCTACAATGGAGAAGATGGTCTCTCAGATAACCAGGTCCTGAATTGTTTAAGGCTTTATAAACTAACAATAAAACTTTTACTCTTTATTTTATTCTTCTGCCAATCCTTTTCCCCTCCTGTCTGTCTCTTTAAGCAACAGGCTACCAGAAGAGGGACAGATAACTTTCAAAAGAAGCTTGAACTTCTGAAATGAGGTCAAGTGCCACATGAAATCAGGCTTTTTCCCACACTTGATGTGGAGCTTAAAACAATTTTAAAATATTTTGGTTCAAAAACAGAGCATGATTTCCCTTTTAACTTTTTTATTGGTAGTTGTAAGCCTTGGAATGCTTTTACCTTAAGAAAACATGCCTTTGTTTGAATCTAAACAATTTATATTATATATCCAGAACTTACACAGAAACAGCCGATTACGCCGATGATTTAACAGAAGAAAATTACTGTAGACAGCCCTGCAAACTCATCTTATTCATACAGCCAGAAAAGAAATTCCTGACCTTGGTTTTCATTATACATGAAGCTAGACAAAATTTTTAATTCTTAAAAAAAAAAAAAAAAGGGGGGGGGGGAACCCAGCAAGATTTGAGATCTTCAAATGAGAATATAGGGTCCTTCTGAACTGCTAGCTAAATGGAGCAAGCATGGCATAACGGTTTGAGAGATGGACTATGACTCTGGAAATCAAGATATAGATCCCCATTCAGCCATGAAACCTACTTGGTGACCTTGGGCAAGTCACACTCTCTCAGCTTGAGGCAAAGGCAAAGGCGAACCCCCTCTGAACAAATTTTGCCAAGAAAACCCCATGGGTTTGCCCTAGGGTCACCATAAGTTGGAAACAACCTGAAGGCACACAACGAAACTAAATAAAGGTGAAGAGAAAAGAATGAAAAGGGAAATGTCTCTATTCAACCAAGATGTTACAACACTCATTATTTGTTTCTTGTTCTCGAGTGGCATAGAGATGGTGCAACAGTCTCCTGCCCAAAAATATTTTAACACAATTTATTTTAAAACACTGCTCTCACAAAAGAAATAAAAAACAATCACGTGCCTACATTCTCTCCATAACAACTTAGCCCCTACCCCCATTTTTAAAAATAAATCAGTGCTACTTCTAAATACTATCCAAGGAATATCTTCATGGGTCTATTAAATTAATCAGAAGGAAAAAACCCAAATCCATCTGTGTCAATGAACTGTCAGATTCCTGCAGATGCATAATCCTATGAATGACACTTTCTAGACACATTTACAAATATCCAACCAGTAGCAGATGTTCCCCTCCAAGATGTGGACTGATGAGAGAGCTTGGAAGTTATCTGTCCCTCCGTTCAGTATCTGCATTGCAAGGTAAACAACGCCACAGCCACCATGGTCCCTAGTCATGCTGGCTGGGTCCAGAATGGTAGCCTTTGCAAGCTCTGGGTGACACAAATGCCACAACGCTACTCCCAACCTTTGTCTTATACCAACTACACCTATAAAAGCCTCTCCTATCAGATACTATGAACAAACAGAACCTCCATGTAGAAATGCAATATCTTTCTCAAAAAGAAACAGTGGGACACTACTGTTTCTTATGCCCTACTGTTTTCAGAGGTATTTGGGCTAGATTAGGTGACAAGTGAGCTGCCATAAATCACAAATTCATCTCCCAGCCACTGATTTTCCAACTCCAACCCCATTTCTTCCAATTTATTTGCCTTGTTACTTCCCATCTATCAAATGGTGAAGAAATCAATTTTTATATGTTTTAAATAAGCAATACCTGCTGAGTTGAATTCTCCAGCTGCTTTGTAAGGTCATCAACTTGCCGTTCAAAATTACGAGCTCGCTCTTTTTCAAAATCCAGCTGTTCTGCTTGTTTGTCAAACTCTAGTAAAAGATTCTTGGAACACAAACAAATCCTTTTCAACTTTTGTAAAAATATACAGAAGTATACAATGTGTGGTGTATGTGAACTATGAAGTGTACATCTACCTTTGTTTATTAAATACTAAAAAAAATTTGAGAAATCTGATCTATTTTTTTACATGGAAATAATCAGTTTTCTGTTCTTGTTCAAGTATTTTGAAAGATCAATGTATTTGCCTTCCACAACATTACAGTGAATTTAATTTTAAAAAATCAGCAGTATTTTACTGTTGGTGAGAATTAATATCTACAACTGATTATATCTCATGCTAAGCAAACAGAACTTCTGTTTGTGCAATGGACTGCCAGCTTCTTTTCTCACTGGGGCATCTGCTGTTCCGCCATCTCTGTGGATTATGGGGCACAGAGTGATGCAGAAGGGACGGAAGTTTGTTCTGCTGATAGATACTTTTCTATTAGTGGGAGATACCAGTTGGATAGCACCTGTTATGTCAATTTCTGCATCAGGCTGATTTAACCAGCAGCCAATTTAATCTCTAATTAAAATTTTATTAATTTATAGAGACAGCTATAATCAGTCCTTCAAGCATTCATAGACCACTCAGAGCATCTTGCAACAATTTAAAACCATACAGCTCCCATACAGAAAAGAAGTGGCAAAAGGTCAGCTAATTTTTCAACTGCCTCACTTAAACACAACAGAAGCCACTACTTGGCATTCTTTCTGTGAACTTAATTTAAGAAACATCAAATGCAACCATCCAAGTGGCAGAGGAATAGAACGTCTGTTTATGCAAGGTGGGTGGGGGGAGACAATGTACTCCTTCAAAGTTTAGCAAGATTTTTCTCTTCCCCAACCCATTCTTCCTGGCAAACCACAATCCATGGCAAATACAGCCTCCCCCATATAATTCCATGGCGGCTTTAAAAGCAGATACCCAGAAACAAAGTCAGAACAATCCCAGAGAATGCTGAACAAGTCTGTTTTATATCACAGTAGAGAAAACTTGATCAAAAATTTCAAGTATACCAAGCACTCATGTGCTTGTATTTCACCTTATAGCTCTCAGCTCCTTGAATAATATCTCCCATCGAGGTAGATAGTCGCTCTTTTTCTGACTGTGACAATGCCAGTTCTTCTTTAAGTGTCTGTACCTAAGTGCACAGACAGGTATAAGGCTGTCAATGATGACAATGGGTTGATGAAAAAATAATCTTACATCAAGGTAGGGGATTTTTTTTCCTTTGATTTTCTTCTTCCTTCAACCCCCTCCCCCAAGATTATTCCAGTCCTCCTGAGCACATTTTCACAGACTGCAAGGGAGTTAGAACCCAAGAATGCACCCTTCCCTGAATGAAACTTCACTTGTGAAAAGGTTAATTTTTGAAAAACAAATAGGTTAATAAATCTGCCTTTCAATATATCTAAACATACAACTAGCTGTAAGTCTGTCAAGGTAAATACAGACAGGGAAATGCCCATGCTATGACATTAACTTCTGTAACATACTGCCATTTTGAACACATGGATACTGGAACAGTAAGAATTTTATAAAATAATTTCATGATTAGAAAGGAGACTCTCATTTCTGACTCCACTTCATGGACATTGTTAAGAAAGTGGGAGTGCCCTTAATGGTTGCAGGAAGGAATTATCTTTAAAGTCTCTAGAAGCCCAGTAGAGTAAGCCTTTAAAAACAATCTCATTCTTTTTGAGTTGTCTCAAAAATAATGTACAGAAACCCAGTGTGACCAGAATATAATAAATGTATCCATCCATAAATTTGAAAATGTAGAAAAGAAATGGTATGTGAAGAGAGGGGCTGTCAGTGAATAACAGAGACTGAAATATTTCCAATATTGCTGGATGACTCTGTTCTGATTTTAAAACGTGGCAGTTATCATCTTTACAGCCTTCTCATGGAAATGCATCAAGCCTTGTAAAAATTGGAACCAAAAAGGAGCAAGCATGCATATGCATATCTCCAGCTGTTCATGTAGCCTCATCCCTGAAATACACGTTAAGCTCTGGATGTAACAAAACAGAGCAAAGCTTTAATAATTCAATCACTTATGAGAAAGTTCTAGAACAACCTTGCTGGGAACAAAATTTAGTAACTCAAAATACCAAAACAAACAAACAAACAAACAAAACAAATCTATGTGGTCCCAGAATCACATTATCAAAGTATCATGGGGAATGACAGAGGATGGTTTCAATTACCTCTTTCCTGCTAGAATCCAATTCTTTTCTTAATTTTACAGCAACTGCTTTAATTTTGTTTAATTTTTCTTCCTTTTCTTTCAGCTGTTTTTCCAAATTTTCTACAATAAATAAAAGCCAGTTTAAAATGTGATGGCACAATATTTGTGTCAGGAGAAATTATCACTTTATTAACACACATTAGCTTGATTACTTCATGTGTACTGATCTTTCATGGTGCAGGGATAGTGAAGAGTAAGCCTTACATATCTCTAGCTAGTTGATGAAGGCAAAACTCTCTGAACAAAACTCTCTGACAGATTCTCTTAATGACACTCAGCTCTACTGTTCCATGGCACTGGACTCAAGTGATGCTGTATATGTGCCTGAAATGACATCTAGATTTGATTAGGGTCAAAACACTGAGATAATTCTCATGCCTGCTCTGGATAAACTCCTCCTGAAAGATTAGACTCATATCTTAATCAAAGGGGAAATCTTTCACCAAACTTGTCACCAAAGGCCCAGGTGACTGGCAGCATCCTTTCTTGGCACTGTTTATTCATCAGCTCAACAGAGATAATCTAATCACCATTCTGCATATAAGTTCCTGATCGGACTACGGCAATACATTT
Organism: Urosaurus nigricauda; assembly: GCA_034509955.1. Taxonomy (NCBI): domain Eukaryota; kingdom Metazoa; phylum Chordata; class Lepidosauria; order Squamata; family Phrynosomatidae; genus Urosaurus; species Urosaurus nigricauda. The sequence continues at coordinate 108,613,022 of JAOEGL010000003.1, read as the reverse complement.
CCATGAGGGTTGCTCTTGAAGATCTAATTATATTAACAGTCTAATTATAAGTTTATATGTACAGCACTGTGTAAACCTACAGCGCTATATAAATAAAGGTTGTTAATAATAATAATAATATAATATCACAGAAGCTTCAACTGATTTAGTGTAGTAGAACTACAACTGAATTTGTATTTCACCAGTTCTAAAGTAGCTGTGGTGGCTACTTCTATATTTGTGAGCTCAATTCAAAGTGTCAGGGCTTTCTTTTAATGCTCTAAATTGCTTCATTCCTAAAAGGAGAACCTGTTCCTGTATAAGCCTACTCTGCTGTTGTTGCTGTTATTGTTTTGTGCCTTCAAGTCATTTGTGATTTATGGCAACCCTATTTATGGTGCTTTATGCTGACTTTATCATGGGGTTTTCTTGGCAAAATTTGTTTAGATCTGCCTTTCTCTAAGGCTGAGAGAATGTGAATTGCCTAAAGTCACACAGTTAGCTTCCATGGCTGAACAGGGATTCGAACTCTGCTCTCCAGTCATAGTTTAGCACTCAAACCACCACACTGGCTCACTAAAGGATTTTCTTCAGGACTCATTGATTAATAGTGTGATACCAATTGAATGGTTTTTTTCCACTGATTTTTTTTTCTGTGTTCCTCGAATGCGGAACACTCTCCCTGTAAAGAAATGGTGTTCCAATTTGTTTGCCCGGGCATTTTTAAACTGGTTTGTCTTATACTGGTTGATATATCTATTTTATCACTGCTGATGTCAGGGTTTTGGTTTTGTTGTTGTTTTGCCTTCTTTAAAATTGCTGTTCCTATACTGACCCAGGTGGCCCACAAACCCACTCCTCCTACATTACCTGAGCTAATATGCAACATGGAGCTGCTGTGGGAAGTGAAACAATAAAATGCAGAATGGCTTTGTCACCCTTAACTGATGGCATGTTAGGCAGTATAAAATGTTACCTAAAAAAATCTAAAAGTATTTTAAAATATTTTACAGAAAGTATCAAAATAATAAAATAAATAAAACAAATAACAGAACAACAATATAATGAACTTCAAAAATACAATTATATATTTTTAATAATGTTGGCAAAACATAGTTATATTGTTATATTGTTGTTCTGTGATATACAACTGTGACAGATGTCAACTACAATATATTTTATATATATATATATATTTACACAGCAAAACTGGAAAAACAACTATTTAACCAGAGTTACCTATTTTTTGTGATTCTGATGACTGTTGGTCAACATTAGCTGAAGAGTCTTCCACAGAAGCCTGCATTGTAAATAAAATAAATGAGAAGGCTTGTTCAGTTCGATCTTTGACTGGAAGCCTCATGAGAAACATGAGGCAGAGCCTGCCCTGCTAATTCACAGTGAGAATCACTTAAAACTGCATGTGAGTTTCTCTGCAATACAAGGGTAGCATCAGTGGTGAGAGCTGCAAGGTGTGGATGAGAAGACTCACAACTTAATAGTCCCACTGTGACATCACATAGGGCCCTGAGCCTGATCTATAAGATAGTCTTAAACGAAACAAGAAACAACTAACAAGTATTTTTCTGCCCTTTGCTATCTGTTTTATATGACAAGAAAAAGAAGACTGAACTCTTATAATGACAGAAATCCTTCAAAAAGAACACTACCACTTTAATACCTGGAAATGTATACATTTGTAGACTTTGAAAAGGTATCATTAATTTATGAAGGCTGCTTCCAACCCAGCCTTTAAAAAAACACAACAATTTTCTTCTTGATTTCAGAATGACAGGACATTATTACATTATAAAATCTATTTTGTTTTTAAATACCTCAATATGAAGTACAATGAAAGTCATGAACACGCTTTAGCCTATATATCTCAAAAGTTAACAGGTAAAAAACCCAAAAAACAAAAAAACCCATCTTTGCCATCAATAACAATTGAGAAGTTCCACCTTTTCACATTTAAGTACCTTTGGAATAATCTTGGAAAAGACTTTTTCACTGACCTGGATAGAAAAAAAAAAGTACTAAAGTTCATTCTCTAAATCAATTGTTTTAATTACTCTGAATTTGGGGATGATTGTTTTCAAACATTCCACAGTCATTAGGGGATCATGGGTAGAATGAATTTGTCAAGATGAACACAAAATGTGAAATGGTTGTACACAATTTTAGGGGATAAATCAAGAGTACCTCAATAATAAAAGGCCTAACCTTTAGCAAAGAAAGTTCAGCTTGTACATTTCTCAGCTCCATTTCTTTTTGTTCCAAGGCTAAGCTTAATGTTTTTCGCTCTTCTTCCAATTTTGCTTCTTGCTCTTTTGTTTTGCTTTCATGAAGTTCAAGTTGTTCACACATTTGCTCAATACGGGCAAGAAGTTCTTGATTCTCATTCCTGACTTTTTCACTGGTGTGCTTTAACTCTTGGATATCTAGTTGGACGGCTTCTTTTTCTGAGAGAGCCCCTTCTAACTCCTCTTTTAAAAGGCATTTTTCTTTTTCATAATCATCCAGTAGAGATCTAAGTTCCATAAAATGAGCTGCATTTTCTTCCTGAAGCCGCTGCATCTCCTGCCGTAGAATAACATTTTCATCCTTCTGTGAAGTCATATTTTGTTCTTCCTGTTTCATATTTTCCAAGAATTTGTTTGCAGCTTCCAGTATACCAAAAACATCATCTGTGTCATTTTCCTCTGGATATTTAGAGCCCATCTTCTCAAGGAGGCCATGCAGCTGACTCATGAGGAGTGATTTGAAGGCTTTTTCTTCATCAAGCAACTTAGTCAAATGGTCTTTTTCTTTACAGGCTGTTTGCAGTTCCATTTCTAAGCAATCTGCTTTCTCTTTAGACATGTGCAAGTCCACTTTTTCAGAGGCAATACTTTCCATTTCTCTCTTTGTTTCTTCTTTTATTTTAATATTTTCACCATGCAAACTCTCTAATTCTGACAAAAGACATGCTTTCTCTTGCTGAAGGGCTTCAATTTGTTGTGAAAATTCCCTCAGCTTTTGCTGGTTCTTTTCTTGTTCCACTGAAGTACCTTCCAATTTCTCTGTTAATTCTGCTGCCTGTTGTTCTAATACATGGTTACAAAGATTAAGAGCTTCAGTCTGTTGTTGAAGTTTCACAACCACCATTTTCTCTGCTTCATATTTTTCTTGGAGGTTTTCTATTTTCTCAGCAGAGCACTTCATTTCATCACAGATACTACTGTTCTGCGAGAGGAGCTCCCTTTCCTTCTCTTCCAGTTCTTTTATAAAGGCTTCTCTCTGCTGAAGAGATGTAACAAGTCTCTCATTCTGTTCCTTAAGTTCTTCTATTTTATGCCTCAGCCCCTCTGCTTCTTCTCTTTTGGAGGAAAACTGTTCTACCTCTTCCTGGAGACGATTCACTGTTTCAAGAAGAGTGTCCTTCTCGTTGAAAGCCACTCTAAGCTTCTTCTGTAGTTCATCAACGTCAGAAGCTTGCTGCTGCTTCATGGATTCAAATTCTCGGCTTATTTTACCAGCTGATTCCCCCAACTCAGTTTGTAAAGTCTCCAAAGTTTCTCGCAAGCTTTCATAACTAGCAATTGCTTCTTCTTTCTCCTCTACATGCCTTTGACAGTGTTCTTTCAGATTTTGTATTTCAAGAACCAAGGACTGATTTTCTGCCTCTAAAGTAGATGATACTGTTTCTTTAATCTCACAGATCTCCCTTCCATGCTTTTCAACTAGTTCTTGAATTTCCTTGCTGTTCTCTTTCACAGCATTCTCATATTGTTCTCTAGCTGATTGAAGCTCTGATTTTAGTTTTTCAGTTAAACAACAGTGATCCTCTTTAGCAAGTTGCAGTTCATTAATTTTGAACTCTAAATCTTCCTTCTCATGAAAGTATTCATCCTTTGCCTGTTGGAGTTCTACTTCCAGTTTCGTCTTAACATTACTCATATAGGTTAATTCATCTCTAAGTATACTGTGCTGAGATTGTAATTCTTTTAAAGTGTTTTCTAATTGCCTGGTCTTTTCTCCCATTTCTGGTTCCAAGTCTCCACTTCTAGACTCCACTTCTTCATCTTTGGCCAAAGTCCGCCTTATGTATTCCAGTTCACAGTCATACTTCTCTTTACAAGCATGCAATTCATCCTGCATGTTTTTCTCTTTTACCCTGTACTCTTCTGCTAAGTCCTGCTTTAGCTGATCTAATTTGTTTTGCTCTTCTTCACGTGCTTTAGCAGAGGTTTCAAATTGATATATCAACTCTGACAACTCTTTCTGGTGAGCAGTCTTCAGTTTGCATAGTTCTTCATCTAATTTATTTATTTCATTTTGGTAATATTGAGAATTACTTTCAATAACACCTTCCAGTTTGGCAATTTCCTCCTTCTTACCCTCACTGCAAGCTTTCAATTGTTTCTGCAGACCCAATATCTGCTCTTCATAGATGGCTTTTGTTTGATCTACCTCTTCCTGCAGTTTTTTCATTTCTTCATTACTATTACTATAACATTCAAGCTGTTCAGTGAGCTGCTCTTTTTTCTTCAGTTCTGCATGCAGTTCCTTTTGCAGTGTGGCTATAGCTTCAGCATGTTTGGATTGTGATGTTGCAATTTCATTTTTAAGACTTTCAATTTCATTCAGGTAGGCAGTGTTCCCTTGTGCAACCTGCTTCTGCAATTTTTCTTCTTTAGCCAGAGCAGCCTAACAAGAATAAAAAATATAGAGCACAGTGTCAAATTTACCTGTGTTCCAAAAATCTGTAAACTTGTATTAATTTAAATGAAGTTAAATGACAATATCAAGCTAATTCCCCAATCCCATTACAAAGCACTAATGATGAAAGGAATAGGACAGATAAAGAATCTGAAACATCCATACGAGATCAGCACATGTAGAATTACAGTCGCCTCTCCGTTTTCATGGTGATCCGTTCCGGAAACCCCTGCGAAAACAGAAATCCATCGCTATTCAAGCCCTATTGGCTTGAATAGCAATGTGCCCCTGCAGGCATCCGTGAGTGTGTGCCATGGGTGTGCACCCCCTTTTAAGTCCCTCTGTTTGCCCCTTGTGAGTGAGCGAGAGACGTGGATCCAAAGTCCGCACAAATGGAGGGACAACTGTATACCAACAGAATCTGTCTTCCAATCCGAGCCAAAAATATAGGTTTTTCTTCACTTAAAACCAAAATTTGTATTTGATTAAATGCAACATAAGATTTCAAAAGGACGAGAATTGGATTTCGGTTCAGCACACATAAATAAAGTTTGGCTGTTCCTTAAGTTATTCTGTTTGCAAAAATGAGCATGCAATCCCACAGCAATTTATATATCCTTTATGTGTAATTGCAGCTACTGTCTCTAAAGCACAGTATACGAGAAAATTAAGCAGCAGAGCATCTTTGTTTAAAAAGCTGACAGAAATAAATAAAACACAGAACTAAAGGTTTCACTGTGTCTGCAATGCCTGAATCTTCCATGGGAATAACATCTGAATACAGCTCTTAGAAGGAATAAATGCTCTCTTCCCAAAAACAAACATCTCAAAGGTCAGGAACCTGTGTCAAACTGCTTGCAAAACAAATCATTGTGCATGTAATTAGACAGTGAGCTATCCACAGTATTGGCATATGGAAGATATGTTTTGAGACCACATTTATCTTTCATAGAGTAAGTGTAGCAGGCAATCCTGCATAACTACACGGGTGCTAAATAGGATGTCATCCACAATATGTTGAGAAGTCACAGATCCTACAATAAACGAATGTTGGCTCAGCACTATGGGCCTTGAGAAACCAGCCATAAGGGCCAGCATCGGGGCAGAGTGGGGGTGTGGTGTTTGCACGACCTGACTCCGTCCCCATGCTGGTGTAATGCTGTGTGCCCCACCACATGGTGGGTAGTGTCACAGCGCTCCTCTGGGGCTGCGTCCAGATGACGCAACACCAAAGGAGTGCAGAAAAGCCTCAGAGCTGGAAGCCATGCTGCCCTTTCCACAGTGCAGAAAGGAGCCACAAAAAGCTCCTTTTTGCGGCTCCTTTTCGCATTGCGGAAAGGCCAGATTGGCGGCGTGGGATGTAGTTGCCGCGGCCCCAATATGGCACTGCATGGGACAGCTGCAGGCTGCCCCTTTGGGGTGGTCTGTTCAGCCCCTACGTTCCCAGAACAGCAAAGTCCCTCTGAAGTAGATTTAATTTCTTTGGAATGGGTCTGGAGAACATCCCATTCCCATAGGGTTCACTCTTACTTGCTTCTCTACAGATAGGGATGGTGAGAGGGTCAGAAAGACAGAAAGGGTCTGAAGACAGAAAGAACTTTCTGCCTGTGATAATAAGCCAAGATTAAATCAGATTTTTCTTAGAAACATTTACTTTACTTATGAAGTACCTCTGCTTCTTGTTGTCTTTTCACATTCTCTTTTTTCAGAGTGAAGCACTGCTGCTGGATTTCTGCTTTTTCCAGAAGAACTGCATCCAGTCTTTCTGTGAGGGCCTAATTTTGAAAACAAAACAAAACAAAAACAGAGAGAAAGAAAGATCAGTATACAAAGAAAAAAACAAACAAACACAAAGGGTTTGTTTACTCCTTGAAAGATACTTCACTTTTCCTTCAACACTTCCATTTCCTGTGTACATCAAAAATAATACTCCAAAAACAACCCAGAACTTCTTTACTCAGCAGCATATGCTCGCTCTTTATGCTGCATAGGCACTAAAGCCACACAGAAATATCTGCTTTATTGCTAATTATTTTCATTTATTTCCCTATAAATCTTTTTTAGACAACCCTGAAAAAAATTACAACTTGACTAGCAGGGTATTGTTGTGGTTCTAGCTATGGTTCTAGAAGGTGACTGACACTTCCAACAAACCTGGAATAGGCAGTAAAATACTACAGTGGTCCCCCGGGTTACAAAGGTAATCCGTTCTGGGATTACCTTCGTAACCCGGAAGCCCTTCGTAACCCGGGGGACCGCTTTCGTCAATGCACAGCGCGCCGGAAGCGCGCTGTTTTAAAGCTTCCATGTTGCGAATTTTTTTCGCAACCCGGGTTTTTTTTCATTGGCCGGGGCCGTTTTTCCGGCCCCGGCGGTTTCGGGTCCTGGGGATTTCGGATCCCGAGGGATTCGTATCCCGGGGGACCACTGTATTTGAAAAACAGGCATTTGCAAAGATGCCCATAGGATACCTATTCTAAGTGATCTTTCTTTTATCTCTCATTGACCACACAGCTTCAAGGTTAGTTTGTCATATCAGTCTAGGAAAGGAGAAAGTGAAAGTTAAACAAATTATTACTCAATATAATGATAAACTATAGTTTAACTTAGGCCTGAACACACAGAGGGTTAGAGGGCCACCTCTGGGTCTTCCAAAACACTGTGAGGGCCACTAATCTGACATTTTCCAAACCAAAACGTAATGTTTTGCCCACTCTACAAATATTTTGGCTGCAATGGGTTGGGTCCCTTGAAACAGGAAGTCTATGCCCTGAGACACATTAAGGGGACATTTTTTTCAGTCAAATTATGAATTATTATTTTGAAGTTGTAGGCTTAATGGCTCTGTGGAACTGGCTGGAGAAAAAGAACACAAAATATCTTCCTCAAGTGCCATGTGTAGCCTGTGAGCTGCACAATTCCTGTCCCTGGTTTAGCATTATCCCTCCATTTCATCTTCCAGCTGCAAGGAGGACATTGGTCCCTTTAATTCTGATAGTAACTGCTTGTTATTACACCTGATTCTAATAACAGCTTGTTATTAACCTGAGTCCTAAACAGTACAGTAGTTAAAACTTTTAAAACTGTGATTTACTAAAAAAAGAAAAATTCAAAACCAGAGTTTATTCATTAACATGTGATTGAACAAACTGTTGGTAAGATGTACCACAGTTTACAATTCAGATACAGTATTAAAATTCAATCAACTGAAAATGAAACCAAAAGCTTTCGATTCCCTTGCAACTGTGGTTTTGGGGTGAGGACATGCAAGCTCAAGGTCTGTTTGTAATAGCAAACAATAACTTCAGTAGCTTTTTGTGGGGCTTTTGGGCTATGTGGCCATGTTCTAGAAGAGTTCCTTTCTGACATTTCACCAGCATCTGTGGCTGGCATCTTCAGAGAAATTTCTCTGAAGATGCCAGCCACAGATGCTGGCGAAATTTCTCTGAAGATGCCAGCCACAGATGCTGGCGAAATGTCAGAAAGGAACTCTTCTAGAACATGGCCACATAGCCCAAAAGCCCTACAAAAAACTATGGATGTGGGCCATGAAAGCCTTTGACTCCACAAACAACTTCAGTGTTATGTCACAACCAGGTTATTGAGTTTAAAACAGCAGGAATCTATCTTATCCTGCTCCAATTTTCCAGCAGAACAGCCTTCTATTACCAGTGAATGTCGTAATATACAATTAGGAGTTTCAAGGACATTTCTATCACATGATCTTCCACTCTCATGAGACATAAAACAGTTGTTAGCACAAATTTCATTCAAACAAACACACACACACACACACAGTGGGGCAAAAAATAAATAAATTCTTTCCAAATCAGACAAATGTGATTGTCTGGATTTTTTTCCTCATTTTGTCTCTCTTAGTTGAGGTCTACCTATGATGTCAATTACAGGCCTCTCTCATCTTTTTAAATGGGAGAACTTGCACAATTGGTGACTGACTAAATACTTTTTTGCCCCACTGTATATATATAAATATTAAAAAAAAATAACTGAAAACATTTTACTTAGTAGGCAAATGATATGTATATGCATAATAAGGGGATATGCAGACTGCCACTTTTACAGCCAGATTGGGACCATGGCAATAGCATGCTGTGCCCCCAATCTAGCCTTTGCAAAGAGCTGCAAAAAATGGCTTTTTTTAATCCTGCAAAGGGCGCCATAGCTGCAGCTTTATGTTGCTGCTTCGGCACTGCGTCATGCGGATGCAGTGCCACAGGAGCACTGTGACATCGCATGTGTGGTGTGATGCATGGTGTCACATCGCCCTGGGTTGGAGCCAGGGCGTGCATCATATGGACGCTATGCTCCGACTGCACCCCCAACCCAGCCTTTCCCACCAGTGTGCACAGCTCCTAAGTATGAGCTGTAAGACACAAGAAGAGATTCTCTGACCACATGGGAATACTAGATTTCTTAGGATTATAAATACATATGCTATATATGATGTATGAAATTATGTATTCCTACCTGTATAATATCATCAGTTGCGCCTGAAGATTTTGTTTTCAGCTCTCCAATCTCTCTCTCTAGTTCTAGAAAGGAAAAAGAGTACATTACCCCAAAAATGGACAATACATTCATTACAATGATATCTATTTTTCCTACAGCCCCATACAACTATTATAGTAATAACCCAGGAATACTGTAGGATATTTCCTGTGATTCTTCTCATTTGTTGTACCTAATGGAACTTTGGATCCTTTCTGCTTTTTTTCCCCACTGACCCTTGTGGATCCTGTTATGCTGTTTTAAGATAAATTAAAACCAATTTCGGTGTGGTACCTGTGCATCTTGACTTCATTTTCTGTAGTAACATCACTTGCTTCTTTGCAAATTTGATAAGATCTTCTTTTGATAGAGTGTCCAGCTGAAAAATTCATGAATGATGTTCAAATTATAATTAACAACACGGAATAGCAGCACATCAAGAAATTGTTATGGCTCTCTTCTTCAGACAATATTATGTCAATAGAAACCCATCTACTTTAATAGATTCTGAACCCATAAGGAACACTGAGAAATGTGCTTTAGTCTGTAAATCAATATGTAACTGTTTTGTTGTTGGTTTTTTTTTGGGAGGGGGGTTCAGTATGGTTTTGTTTCAGCCCGTTTTGTCCCTGCCAGATCTATCAACTGGAACAAGCTTCTCAGAAAAGTTACAGTGACAGTATATAGGGCAGGGGTGGCGATGATGCAGCCCCAAAGGCTATCTTTTATAGCCATGGGGCTCCCTAGTACCCAAAACCTTTTATGAGGTAAAAATCTAGATATTTTAACCCCCCCGGACCTAAAATGGGTCAAAGCACTGGGTGTATTTGGGTGCAAATTATTTCTTTTTATGGGGGGGGGGGAAGATGGGGGCATGGTCCTCTGGGGAGCCCCTAACTCTGAACACTTGCCCATTCTTAATATAAGGGATCTGCCCTGGAAAGCACTATAGGCCTATGCACCTGCCCCTATTCCAGTGGCATCCCAGATTTCTAATCTACCACTTTAAAACTGAGCAAGAAACCCTAGCTAGCCACACTTGTGCCTAATATAGAAAGAAAAAATCCTGGTATAGCAAAGGGAGGGGGTTTATTGCCTCTTTCCCATAAATCCTGTTCCAGATTCTCAGGAGCTTAATGGCAGTGTATAAAATGATTTTCACTCGCATTTTTGTTATGCCCTATATTATTTCTGAAAGGCCTCCACATACAAAAATTCTGAGGATTTACCCTCTGAATACAAACCCCTAACTTGTTTAAGCTTAACAAGCTGATAAAAGGTAGGAAGCAATTTAGATAACATAGCGGAATACTATAAAAAAATTACAGTGTGGTTTCACAACATTATTGGAAGAATGAGCAATAAAAAACAAAAAGTGAAATGTTTGAATGAATGTAACCAAACTTTTACCGGAATGCTTGCTTTCAGCAACAGCTGTCAACTGCATTTGCCTAATAAACACCTGATACAGCCAAACATTACTTTTTAAACGGCTACAACAATTTTGCTTTCTGCAAATAACGCACAGTGAACATCTGCATTAGAAAATGAGAGCTGGAACACTGTCCAGGCGGCTTTGGAGCATGGTGTTGATATGCCGCATGTTCCTAAGCTGCCCTGAAGCCACCCAGAAGTCGGGCGGCTGCCCAGATATGGGTGGCTTCAAGATGCTCCGGAGGCACGGCGTTTAGACACCACACACCACTACAGCACCTTGAAGCCGCTTCGGGCTTCAGCGGGGCCAGGAAAGCCAGTTTTTTTTCAGCCCCAAAAGGAGTGGATCTTCCTGCTCCTTTTTGGGCTGGCTTCAAGGCAGACTGGGGTCACAGCATGTGGTTGCCGCAGCCCCAATCCACCTTCAGTAGGGGTGGTTTCAAGCCGCCCCTTCTTGCTGGTCTGTTCCCGGCCTGAGTTATTTTCTGAAATCACAATAGAGAAGAAGTTCTTAGTAAAAATGTTAAATTATTACTTCTGAACTCAGTTATATCTGTAAAGAAATTACCTTTGATTTCCCTGCTGTAGTTGTAGAAGAAGAGCCTGCCATTTCTTGACCACCATCTTGCAGCTGGAGTGGAAACAGAGTTTTATGTAAAAGCATGCCATACCAGATTTTTTTGCTTCTGCAGGTCTACACCATGTGACTACTGTGCTTCAGTAGGATTACAACAGTGAAGACACAATTTAAAACAGTATCACTTCAACAGCCAAAAATAAGAATTAAATTCAATGGCATGGTCACCATAGAGCTGTCACTTTATTCCAAAATCCTGACAGAATGAAAAACTTTTGTCTGTATAACCCTATCTTATGTCCACTAGTGCTTATTCCCTATCAAATGAATGCAGATTTGCAATCCTACAATTCAGTTTCTTTCTACTTTTGTTAAACTGTACCTTTTGCTTTTCTTCTAAACCCTACCTGGAAGCTAGTTCTGTGGACTTCCTGGGAAACAGAAAAGGCTCCTAGAGAACAAGCAAAATTAGATTGCCTTTTTGGGTGGCAGCACTTACATGTACATCTTGTTTGGATGAATTGAAGGCATCCTCACTAGTGAAAAACTGGATAATTTACCAATAAAACATCTATTCAGTGACTCTATTACATCATTTGCACCTGAATGGAAAGGGTAAACCACATTTGATGTCACAATAAACCAAGGTGTATTTTGATAGGAATAAACCTAGCCCCCCCTCCCTCCTTGAAGCTCACAACAAGCTCCCCTTTTCCTTTGATATCATTTTCTGATGCAGCTAGTAGGAGGTGCTCATAAGTTTCTACTTTCATTTTAGAGTAACCACAGTAGTGGGTGGCTTGAAGCCTAAACGAATTAACTTTAATAATGGTCTGCTCAAATAAATCAACTTCATAGCTCACACTTTCAAAAATTGGCTTATTTCGTATAAACCCAGTTCTAATTAGCCAGTTTGTCAGGTTCAGGAGACATGATACAGTATGTCACCCTACCCATTCAACTGCTCTCCAAAACACACTGCAGAAACAATCCTGTTCCACATCACTTTAACTGGCATGGCACAGTGCTATGGAATTCTGGGAACTGTAGTTTTGTGAGTCATTTAACCTCTGCCAGAGATCTCTAGTGCCACATTAAACTACAATTCTCAGGATTCCCTAGCACTGAGCCAAGGCAGTTAAAGTGGTCTCCAACTGGATAATTTCCGCATTGTATTTTGGGCCTTATATGCAGAATGTATTGTAAGAAAATCAGGATTGGACAAAGAATAATAATAACAACAATTACAATAATATTTATTTATATTAACTGCCTCTCCCTAGTGAAAATAGGAGGAAGGAATATCAAGAACAAAAGGTATGCATATGACGACACCATAATACTAGCAAAAAACCTCACAGACCTGGAACAACTACGAAAGATCAAGGAAGAAAGTGTTGAACATAAAGAAAGCAAAAATAATGGCTGTGGAAAATCTACACAAATTAAACCAAGACAATGAAGAAATAAAAATATTAAAAGAATTCTCATACCTGGGATCAAACATTGATAGAAATGGGGACTGCAGCAAAGAAATCAGAAGAAGATTAAGAACGGGGGGGGGGGGGAGTGGCTATGAAAGAACTAAAATGCAAAGATATACAACTGAGCACAAAAGTTAGAAGCATACAAGCCATTGTATTCCCTATTACCATATATTGATGTGAGAGCTGGACAGTTAAGAAAGAATATAGGAAGAAAATCAATTCATTTGAGATGTTTTACTGGAGAAGAGTGCTGAGGATGCCGTAACAGCCCAAAAGATAAATAAATGGGTCCTAGAGCAGATCAAGCCTATAATCTTCATGGAAGCCCAGTTGATCAATCTGAGCCTGTCGTACTTCAGACACATCATGGGAAGGCATGACTACTGTACGTGGAAACAACAATAATGCTAGGAAATACGGAGGGAAGCAGAAAGAGGAAGGCAGCATGCTGGACAGATGGACTGTATTAGAGAGGCCATGGGTATGAGTTTACAGGAACTGAGCATCAGTGGGACACAGGGAATCTTGTAGATGTCTCATCAACAGGGTCGCCATGAGTCAAGATTGACTTGAAGGTGGTTAACAACAACAAAAACTCAGAAGAAAGGTCCTCAAAGGACATGTGGTCTTTTATGATGTACTACCTAACCTTAAAATTAAGGCCCCACTGAGGTACCCCACTGGAATACTGTTAGGCAATTCATTTTTGTATTTAGTTTTGCAGCCAATGATAATAAATTCTCTTACTGTCTACTTATATTTGAAAAATGTAAAGCTTTAAGTTGGAAGAACAGGAAGAAATATTTTACGATACAATATTTATGAACAAGATAATTTCATATCTACACATCACAGGCTACTATTATGAATAACTCAAGCAGTTACTCATCTACTATCAAGATGAATAATTTTAAAAGTGCAAGGCAAAAGACTATTTTTCTGATGGCTGTTGCTAAAACTAAAACAACTGAACTGAATGGTCCCAAACAAACTGCAGAAATAATCCAGTTTGAGACTGATTTAACTGCACTGGCTCAGAGCTACTGTTGGAAATCCTGGAAATTACAGTTTATTGTGGTACCAGAGCTCTCTGACAGAGAAGGCTAAATGTCTTACCAAACTACAGTTCTCAGAATTCCCTAGCAGGGCAGTTAAAGTAGTCTCAAACTGGATTATTTCTGCAGTGTGTTTTGGACCAAGGATGACTCTGACTCTAACAATTTAAGATTAACTCCATAAAATTTGACTCTCTTATTCTCTAATTGTCATATGTATATAGGGACTTCCGTGTACTTTTACTCACCATATGCTCAGAAACAATAATGATTTCTAGCAGTTCACATGTCCAAACAAAACATGTTGCCAGGGCTTAGTTTTAGAAATGTAATTACAATGTTCTTTTTGCCAGAAGAGCTGATTAAACAATTCCCTGCCTAGAGTTGCAGTAGGACCGGCACTGAATTCATATTGAATTGCTAGAATTGCCTGTTTTATTATTTGTTCTGCTTCTATACTGTTTTAACAGCAGCCTGGAACACTGAAGTGTAGGCAGTAAATGTTAAGCACACAGCAACGGCATGTTAAATCAAACTGTTAAGGCAATCATGTATAGGATTTTGGCCTAACTCTGAGACAATATCACTAGAGGTGTTAAACCTGTTCATAAGGGCCAGTGAAAACAGGGATTACTGTGGCTGTCAATGTCCCATAGCTTGAGATCAGGCTGACAACTGTAGCCAAATGGTTGTGTGCTTGTCACCTGTTTCATTTCTGCCTGTCCTGTTGCATCTGTTTAGAAGTGCAAAAGACCAGGGTCCAAAACACACTGCAGAAATAATCCAGTCTGAGACTGTTTTAACTGTCCTGGCTCAATGCTAGGGAATTCTGGGAACTGTAAGTCTGTGAGAGAGAATCATGGAATCCTTGAGTTGGAAGAGACCACAAGGGCCATCCAGTCAAACTCCCTGCCATGCAGGAACTCTCAATCAAAGCATCCCCGACAGATTGCCATCCAGCCTCTGTTTAAAGATCTCTAAGGAAGGAGACTCCACTACACTCCGAGGGAGTGTGTTTCACTGTCCAACAGCCCTTACTGTCAGGAAGTTCCTCCTAATGTTGAGGTGGAATCTCTTTTCCTGCAGTTTGCATCCACTGTTCTGTGTCCTAGTCTCTGGAGCAGCAGAAAACAAGCTTGCTCCCTCCTCAATATGACATCCCTTCAAATATTTAAACAATGCTATCATATCACCTCTTAACCTTCTCTTCTCCAGGCTAAACATCCCCAGTTCCCTAAGGCGTTCCTCGTAAGGCATGGTTTCCAGACCCTTCATCATCTTAGTTGCTCGCCTTTGGACACGCTCCAGTTTCTTAACATCCTTTTTGAATTGTACTGCCCATAACTGGACACAGTATTCCAAATGGGGCCTGACCAAAGCAGTATAGAGTGGCACTATTACCTCCCTTAATCTAGACACTATACTTCTATCGATGCAGCTTAAAATAGCATTGGCCTTTTTAGCTGCTGCATCACACTGTTGACTCATGTTCAACTTATGGTCTACTTGGACACCTAGATCCCTTTCACATGCAATTTCATTCAGCCAGATGTCCCCCATTTTATATCTGTGCATTTCATTTTTCCACCCTAAGTACAGTACCTTACATTTCTCTGCGTTGAATTTCATTTTGTTAGCGTTGGCCCAGCTTTCTAGTCTATTCAGATCATTTTGAATTTTGATCCTGTCCTCTGGGGTATTAGCTACTCCTCCTAATTTGGTGTCATCTGCAAATTTGATAAGTATGCTCCCAATTCTGTTACCTAAGTCACTGGAGTTTATCACACGAAGGGAATTGGAAGTATAATCCAATGGCAATCTGAATGCAATCATGGGGTTTTGCGTGATTGTGTGAGAAACTATCACACGCAAATTTGGGCACTGGGAGGCAATTTCGGGCAGTTCTGTACGCCTTGCAGTGTCAATATGCAATCAAGTAAATTCGCTGAACTAGTGAATTTACTCAATTCCGAACTGGCCTCACTTCCATTTCTTTCGAAATTGAGAGAAATTCCTCCCATGTAATAAACTCCATAGATAAAGATGTTGAATAGCACTGGGCCCAGGACAGAACCCTGTGGGACCCCACCGATCACTTCTCTCCAGGATGAAAAGGGGCCGTTGTTGTGCACCCTTTGGGTTTGGCTGGTCAACCAATGACAAATCTATGTAACAGTTGCCTTATCTAGCCCACATTCTATAAACTTGTTTGCAAGAATGTCATAGTGAAATGGTTGTATACCGATATGTCACCTGTTTCACTTCTGCCTATCCTGCTGCATCTGTTTAGTAGTGCAAGAGGCCAGCATGAACAACAACAAGCTCCATCCACTCTCCCATCCTGTTAAGTCTGTTACTGAACAAACCTCTGTTTTATGTATGGATCTGCTTTTTAACACCACTTGTGCCTTCAAGTCATTTCCAATGTATGGTGATCCCTAGGGCAAACCTACAGTGAGATTTTATTGGTTAGGCCTGTTCAGAGGTTTGCCTTGGACATCCTCTGAGGAGGCTGAGAGTGTGTGACTTGCCCAGGGTCACCCAGTGCGTTTTATGGCCAAGCAGGGAATCAAACCCTGATGACCAGAGTTGTAGTCCAATGCTCATACCACTATGCCAGGGTGGAGCTACAGCACTTAAAAGTGGTGTCAATCTGCATTTCTTTCTACGGTGTGGATGATTAGAGGCACAGGTCCAAAACACACTGCAGAAATAATCGGGTTTGAGATTGCTTTAACAGTCCTGGCTCAATGCTAGGGAATCCTGGGAATTGCAGTTTATTATGGCTCCACCAGAGCTCTCTGACAGAGAAGGCTCAATGTCTTACCAAGCAACGGTTCCCAGAATTCCATAGCATTGAGCCAGGGCAGTTAAAGCACTCTCAAACCGGATTATTTCTGCAGTGTGCTTTGGATCTTACTTACCCTCTGCTCCTCAGGACTTCCTGGCTCCTTGATCCAGGTTCAAAACACATTGCAGAAATAATAATCCAGATTGACAGTGGTTTGACTGCCCTGGCTCAGTGTTAGGGAATTCTGGGAACTGTAGTATTTTTGAGACATTGAGCCTTCTTCTGTCAGAGAGCTCTGGTGCCACAATAAACTACAAATCCCAGAATTCCCTATCACGGAGCCAGGGCAGTTAAAGCGGACTCAAAATGGATTATCTCTGCAGTGTATATTGGACCTTAGTTAATACTAGTTTCCACCGAACCCTGAAACCCATTAGGGCTCCCTCAGGCCAGTTGGCGCGTTTTCAGCTCACAGGTCCGCCTTACAGGGTTGTTCTGAGGGAAAAGTTCTGAGGGGGATTCATTTGCCTTGAGCTCACAGCAGAGAAAGTGGGATATAAATGCCGCCCATGAAGCAACGCTGAGGAGCTAAAGTTAAAGGGCATCTTTCGTCCAGGGTGAAGGAGATGTCCACACTGCAAAAAAGAGAAAGGCACTGCAAAAATGTAGGGCAGACAAGAAAAATGGTGGACATGTCCAAACAGAAGCTGAAGCGTCACTGAAGACGCCAGCCACATCAGCTGGCGAAATGTCAGGAATAAACTCTTCTAGAACATGGCCCATAGCCCCCACAAAAAACTATAGAATAAAAATAAAAATTCCCCCAGCCATAGAACGATTGCCCCCTCACTCCATGTATTAGGCTGCCACACCGCTTATGTTATATTTGCTATTAATAGATATTTTTAATATTTTACTGTAATTGTATTATGTTTAATACTTTTTTTTAACGGTGGGGGGGACGGTGAGATATAATAGCGTATACGGATGTTTTAACTTGTTGTTAGCCGCTTTGATTGTTTTTTAATGATAGAAAAGTGGGATAAAAATAAAAGTTTTATTTATTTATTATTTATTCATTTATTATCGACGCTGAAGACACTTGGGATAAAAATGTTAATGCCTGTTTCTTAGCCCTGCTCCAAATGGAGGACATTTTGCATTATGTTATATTGTATTTTTATTGTTAGTAATTTAATTTTAAACTTAACTAATTTAATCCTATTTTAAGGGGGGGGGAGGTTGGGATGGAATTCTTGAATTATTTTAATCTGTATTCTGTTTTTTAACCTTGTTGTACCCCGCCTCGATTGTTTTACAGAGGGGCGGGTAAGAAATAAATATTATTATTATTATTATTCCCGGACAGAAGAAGGTTGAAAGGGAGGACGGGTCCTGGAAAAGGAGGATGTTCTTGGGCCACCCTCCTTTATTCGCGTGTTTGTGTGTGTATATGTGTGTGCCTTGGCCATCCTCTGAGGCTGAGAGAGTGTGACTACTGCAAGGGCACCTATTTTTTTTACATGCCTGAGCCAGGATTCGAACCCTGCTCTCCAGAGTCCCAGTCCAAAGCTGGGAAAGGAGGATGTATCTGGTCACCTTGGCCCCCTCTTAGCCAGAAGGAGGGTGGGAGGCAAGCCTTGGTTAACAGACAGGGGCAAGGAGACTGAGGGAGGCACTAAAACAAATGACAGTACTTGCCCATTGAAAAACATGGGAGAATACTTGTCCATAGGGAACCATAGGAAACCATTGGGGAATATTTGCCCATAGGGAATCATTGGGGAATATTTGCCCATAGGGAATCATTGGTCATTGTCCCTCTATGGGCAACCACTATCATTTGTTTTAGTAAGTCCCGAGGATTGAAGCACGTGACGTTAAAGTGGCATTACCTCCATGGTGGCGTTTCTGCTGCTGGCTCCTGCTGCTGCTGCTGCTGCTGCTGCCCCTCGTTCGCAGGCGCCGCTTCCGCCTTCGTCATCAACATCATCATTGGCGGGTGCCCCACTCTCCGAGCACGCGCGCGCCTCTGACGTCAGCCCCAGGGGCGCGAGGGCGACGCACGCAGGAGTGTCGTTGCCATGGCGACTCAACCACCTCTTTCCCCCAGGCCACGCCCACTCGCGTTTGAAATCAAATATAATAGCCCAATCACACAATAATAAGTTAACAGAAACAACAAACAACCGTGGCTGCATCCACACTGGATTGATAATTCGGTTTGGAAGCGGTTTAACTCTTTGTCTGACTCAATCGCTATGGAATTCTGGGAGTTGGAGTTTGCTGTGGGCCCTGAGTTAAAGCGCTTCCAAACCGAGTTATCAATCCTGTGTGGATGCAGTCCTAGTCAACTATATACCACATTATGCCAGCTAATCATGGAGGTCCAAAAGACACAGCAAAAATAATCAGTTTGAGATGGCTTTAACAGCACAGGCTCAGTGCTAGGGAATCCTGGGAATTGCAGTTTATTATGGCACCAGAGCTCTCTCTCTCTCTCTCTCTCTGACAGGGAAGGCTAATGTGTTCCACAAAACTACAGTTCCCAGAATTCCCTAGCATTGAGCAGCCAAGGCAGTGAAAGTGGTGTCCAACCGGATTATTCTGGCCGTGTGTGTGTTTTGGACCTTTGGACCTACCACATTTCCTTTGCTTGAAAGCCTCTGCTCCTTCAACGCAACAAAATACCTCACAAAACTACAGTTCCCAGAATTCCACAGCATGGAGCTGTGGCACAGTTAAAATGGTGTGGAACTGGGTTATTTCTGCAACATGGGTTCAGAATAGTGCTAATATCCTATGTTCTCCTGGGATTTGTAGTTTTTGCAAGGCCTTGAGCCTTCTCTGGCCAAGAGCAAGGGTGCCTCACCACCAAACTACAAATCTCAAGAATCCCAGCAAGGAGGATTGTCCAAAAGTAGTTTGACAGCAGTATCAATCATAGCTGAAAGGTTTTGAAAAACCCTGTTATATCCTCTCCTGTTATGAATATTAAATATGGACCACATTACAACATTATAATTTATTTAATATGGTTTAGGTTGGTACTGTTACGGTAAACAAAGGGTCAATTAACCCATTCACAACCAATCATGCAAGTCAGGCATTTGTGAAGATTTCCAAACAGATCCAATTTATTCCAAACAGTCTCAGTCTGCATGCAGAGCTTCAGCCAAAAGTCATCTCATTGACTGAATGCCTTAAAATGGCGTAACCAGTTTTTATCAATCCATGAAATATTCATTGAGCATGCGTAGTTTAACATTCATTTATATATATCCACCTCATTTCATTATATATCACTATCTATCTGCTAGGCTTACTAACTGAAACCTTTTGTTCTTTTAGCCTTGTGATTTTCTGGGCATTCAGCCAGTCTTAGTCTTATCAGGAACACTTGTTGCCATTAGCACTCATTTGCTTCCCTCTTCCCTCCTAAGGTGGGGGCTACAAGCCAGATTCAAAAGGACAAGTTTTTCCTTTGGCTCTATTTCTCGCTATGGCTGAACTATTGATCATTAATGGCAGAGATTATTGGTTTCATTTGGTTATCAATGGCTTTATTAGTTTTCACCTTAACTGTACCACCTGAAAGACCTCTTAATTTTAAAACATTTAAAATCTGTTTTCCACAGGGAAGATATTAGTAATAAATTGGCTGATTTATTGAAAACAAAGGATCCCTTTCAGAGACACACAGAGAGATTTAATACCTGTACTGATAAATACAAACGAAATACTATAACACTTTTTGCTTATGAATGGTCCATTATTTGGGGAGGCCAAAATGGTGTGGTTTGCTGTGGGATTATTTTTCATGGCTTCAAATTGCATCAAATTGACAGTCTCAACCAGAGAACCCCTTTTCTAGATCTTTTTTCAGGAGCTGCATCGCCTTCTCAGTATCCTGCCTTGGCTTCTTCTGTGGAGAAGAAAATGAAAAAATGAAACAACTAACAGAACAAGTTATCGAATCATTGAATGAAGTACAAATGGCCCAGGCAGTGAACTACTGTTCCTACTTATAAACAGTGCAGAGAACAGGCATGTTTTCCCACCTCATTATACCTTAACCCAGAATCACTCATTAAAGCAGATTAGCAAAAAAAGTTGGATGAAAGACAGAAAAGAAAATATCTTTTCAAACAATGTATAAGTGGTGCATTTTAACCTATCCTTGAGTTTTGGTAGCATTCTCCCTGAAGGATCAGTTTTGGAAGTGTGCTTGAACTCAGTATTATCACTGCAAGTATGCTTGAACTTGTTAATAAGGTCTGGCCTATATAGTCATTATTATGCCATATGTTTGTGGTTTGCAGTAGCTTCTGGTCTGTGTCTGAGCCCAACTAAAAGTGCCAATGGAGTTTATCATACGACGGAATTTGAGGGTATACTCCAATGGCAATCCAAACGCAATCATGGGGTTTCACGTTATTGCGTATTAGAGTATCTCACGCAATTTCAAGCAATGGGGCTGGGTCATTTTCGGGCGATGGGAAGCCATTCTGAATGCATTCCGAACGCAATTAGAATTCATGTAAATTCGCTAAACTAGCAAATTTATGTGAATTCGAATTGGCTTCATTCGAAATTGGGAGAAATTCCTCCCGTGTGATAAACTCCTACGCTAACCTTTGCATAGGGTGGCTAGATGTCATAATCGCAAAGGATGACAAGGCACCACAAAATGGAGGACATTCAAGACATTACATTACAAAATAAAAGTTAAAAAAACAAACAAACAAATATACATGCTTAAAATGGAGGACATTTTGAAATTCCTCCTGGACAGAAGGTTGAAATATAGAAGATGTCCTAGAATAGGAGGTAGTCTGGTCACCCTGCCTTTGTCGCTTTGGACTTCCCCACATGGCTTGAAGCAAGGCTACCTGAAGGACACTCTCCACCTATGTTTGTAGTTGTGTGCTTTCAAGTAGTTTCCAACTTATGGTGACCCCAAGGCAAACCTATCATGGGGTTTTCTGGGGATGAGTGTGTATGGCAAACCCAAGTTCACCAGTGGATTTCTATGGCCAAGTGGGCAACCAAACCCTGATCTCCAGTTGTAGTTTGGTGCTCAAACCACTACACCACACTGACCCGTATTATTATACAGCCCAAACTCTAAGCTCATCCTCATCCTTTGAGTGTCCTTGCCAAATGACGTGAGACTGAGGACTCTTTCACATGGGAGGAATTTCTCCCAACTTCGAATGCAGCCAATGCGAATTCACGTGAATTTGCTTGTTTAGCGAATTTATGTGAATCCCCATTGCATTTGGAAGGCGTTCGGAACGACTTCCCATTACCCGAAAATGACCCCTCCTTGCCCGAAATTGCGTGAGAAGCTTTAATTCACAATAACGTGAAACCTATGATTGCATTCGGAGTGACTTCCCTTTTGCCCGAAATTGCATGAGAAGCTCTAATTCGCAATAACGTGAAACCCCATGATTGCGTTTCGATTGCCCTTGGATTATATTTCCAATTTCCCACATCTGAAAGAGTCCTGAGGCAGCTTGCTACTATTAAGGAGAAAAACTTTTCAGTTGCACACCTTGACTGTTGAATGCCTTCCTCAGAGATCAGTGCCAGATATTGATAACACTGTTGTCTTTTCAGTCTTAGGTGAAGACGTTTTATTTTATCAATTATCTGGTTGTTCAGATTTTCTTTTTAAAATATGTTAGTGCCTTTCAGATCTTTTATTACACTGCTTTATTTGGTTTTTATGTGGTATTTGTTTTGTTTTGTTTTTCTTTTTCTTTTGCCATATTTTTGTTTTATTATGTTTTTATATTACACAAGTTTAAGCTTAATTTTGTTAATCACCAAGACAGTGGGTAGTATAGGAATGGAATTTAAAAAGTAAACGATGGAGTTAATTGCCACCAGATATGGTGGAGATTACTTACTTAAATGGCATTTAAAAGGATTGGGTTGGTGGGAGGAATCACAGTGGACAGGTTTCCAGCAATTATCCATGGTAGCTAAATGGAACCATCATATTCATTACTGATAACCTTTAAATTATTCCTTGATTGAGTGATTATGAACTGTTAAAAGAATGCAGGACTAAATGGATCTTGATTTGACAAAGCAAGGCAGTTTTTGTTTTCTTAACCCATTAGGCAAGTTATTAATAAGGTAATAGTCAAGTTGCCATTAACAAAACATGTATTCAGATGGTAACCTAGACATGTTGCTTGCCGATAGGAAAGTTGCAGGCACGTGGGCAGGCCATTCTATCAGTCACTTAAAATTGTGCACTTGCAATTTAAATAGTTTATTCTCATTGAGTTCAATGAGATATTTGCTCTGTTTAGATCCCAGTAATAGATCCAGCATGGTGTAGTAGTTTGAGCATTGGATGAGGACACTGGGAGACCAGGCTTCAAATCCCTACTCGGCCATGGAAACCCACTGAATGACCATAGGCAAGTCACACACTCTCAGCCTCAGAGGACAAAGAACATGCCAAGAATACCCTATGATAGGGTCACCTTAGGTTTGCCAGAAGTTGGAAACAACTTGAAGCCAATCATCAACAAATATAGCTTTAGTTTGTGGTTTATAGCAGGTGTGGGAATTGTGCCCTTTTGAGGTTACTGAACTGCAACTCCCATCAACCCTAGCCAGGATTGCTAATGTTGAGGAATGCTCCCACCTCTACCCTACAGCCTGGAAAAGCAAACACACACACACACATAAACACACACACACAGAGCTCCATTTTAGTTTCTTCAAAGAGAAAGAATATGATAGCAATTTTTTCCTCCCACCATCCTTTCATTTTTGTAACACAGCCCTAAAGACTATCAGTAAATTAAAACAATACAAGAAGATGGTTCATTCCGGTGGCTATAAGAGAACGACCTGAAATGAAGATATTTGTTTTCAAGTTCATACTGTATTATGCTGATCCAAGATCAGCAATTTGTACTGAAGAGAAGAAGCTATTGCTCATCAATTTGTTTGTCCTCATCAAGTCTTAAAGAATTTAAGGAGTTTATCAGACAACAGAAATTGGAAGCATAATCCAATGGCAGTCCAAACACAATCATGGGGTTTCATTTTATTGTGTGAGAGAATACCACATGAATTTTCGGGCAATGGGAAGTCCTTCCAAATGCAATTGTGGGGTTTCATGTTAATAATAATAATAATAATAATTAATAATAATAATAATAATAATAATAAATTTATTTATACCCCACCCCTTTGAGATCAATCGAGGCGGCTAACAACAGTAAAATACAATTACATCAATAAAACAAACTACATCCCTTCCCCCCTTAAAAAATATTAAATCTGTTACAGATTAAAACCAATAATATAAAATAACATTTTAAATTGTTAGCCTGAGGACAGGGATCCATCTAATTATAAGATTGTATGTACATCACTGTGTAAATTTACAGCGCTATATAAAAAAAATTAATAATAATAATAATGACAACAATAATAATACAAGTTACAATAAACAAACAGGCAACGCAGCAACATTCTAATTGATTTTTGAGGGGACATTGGGGAGTCCTCTGAAGAGGGGGTCCCTGAGGCTGGGGTTATCTATCCTGGAAAGGCCTGCCGGAAGAGATCCGTCTTGACATCCTTTTTAAAGCTGTCTAAAGATGTCAATTGACGGATCTCATCTGGCAGGCCATTCCATAATCTAAGGGCGACAATAGAAAAAGCCCTGTGGGAGGTGGCCGAAAGTCCAGATTTTTGTGACTGCAGCAAATTCCTCCCAGAGGACCGGAGTACGTGGGAGGAGGCGGTCCCGGATATAGCTTGGACCCAAGCCATTTAGGGCTTTAAAGATGATAACCAACACCTTGTACTGGGCCCGGAAACTGTTAGGCAGCTAGTGTAGGGATCTTAATACCGGGGTAATATGATCCCTCCTGGATGTTCCCGATACTGTTCTGGTTGCCATATTCTGTACTAACTGTCGTTTCCAGACTAGGTACGAGGGTAGCCCCATGTAGAGCGCATTACAGAAGTCCAGGCATGAGGTTACCCGCTCGTGTTCAACAATTTCGAGATCTCTTACTTCCAGAAATGGGCGCAGCTGGCGTATCAGCCGAAGCTGAGAACAGGCACTCCTGACTGTCACATTTACCTGATTTGTCATCTGGAGGGACGAGTCAAGGAGCACCCCCAGACTGCGAACACAGTCACTGGAGGAGAGTGTGACCCCATCCAGGACTGGAGGTTGCAGCCCAATACATGGTTTCGGGGCCGCTACCATGAGCACCTCCGTCTTGTCCGGATTCAGTTTCAATCTGTTTTTCCTCATCCAGCCCATTACTGCTTGAAGACATTCATTGAGAGAGGAGATGCCATCACACACAATTTTGGGCAATTTGGGACAATGGGAAGTTATTCCGAATGTGTTGCAGTATCAATACACAATCACGTAAATTAGCTGAATTAGCAAATTCACTCATTTCTGAACTGGCCTCACTTTAATTTTTTCGAAATTGAGAAAAATTCCTCCCGTGTGATAAACTCCTATGTGTTGTTGCATTGTTTAGAATACTATTTACTACTGTGAGTACAAATACTGATCATTTTTATTTAAAACAGGTAAATTTTTAAATGTAGAGAACATGGCATAAGACATTGCACCCATCCTTTCCAGGCATTTATTTCTTTAAACATTTCCCCCACATTCCTGGCTTAGGCATCTTTAATAATAAGACACGAAATTTATCACTTCTTGCAATCTAGATCATCTGCATTGGAAAGATGCCAAACCTATTTGTTATTTGCGACCATGAAGTAGATATAGTGTTGTGCCCTTCTCATGCTCAATCATAATCTGTTGGGTTTCTACTTTGGGGACTGATAGTACTGACAGTGGTCGATGATCATAGGAGTAGGAACAATTATGCTTTAGAAATCTGCTAGTATTTGTTGGCATTTCTCTTATTCTATATGAAATAGATGAAAACTTCCTTTCCCCCAACTTGCCTTGGAGTTCTGCTCCCAAAGTGAAGGAGTCCACAACCATACAGGAAGATGGGTTTTCAGTATTCTTGGTGAGGGTACTGCTTCACTGTTATTCAGACCTGTGAAACTACAATCCATTATTATTAAACAGAATCCTTTCTGGAGTCCATTTTGTAAGACTATAAAACATGCTTTTGGAGATGTGCTTAGGTGTGTTGAGATTTCCTTCTAAAGTGAAAGACACAAATGTTTATTTCCTTTCAGTACACTTCAGACTAATCATAATTTTTGTCTCATGTTTTCATCTGGTCTCAGCATTTTGTCTGGAACATCCAAAGTCATCCCAGTTACTGATTAATTACATCTATTTTCACACGTTTATTTATTTTTAGTACTTTCATTTATATAGAGAGGTGATTTTGTTCTGTGAACAAAATGTTCAAAGTGAAAAACTAGAGCAAGAAGTTGTTTTTGGCAGCTACATTGGTGGGGGGAGTATGAATAAAAATAAAGATTGACCCCACTTACTAACTCATGTTTGACACTCTTTTCCTTATTCAAAATAAACTAGAGTGTTCCAGAAAAGAATGCAGATCATGCTAGCCATTCCATTTTGTTATAGTAGCCTTGGACTTTATTTGAATTTCTTAGCAATATAATATCTGATAACTAGAGCCAGAGAGAGAGAGAGAGAGAGAGAGAGAGAGAGAGAGAGACTTGAGCATCCACTGATTTTGTTATCCATGGTGGATAACAAGGGACCACTGTATTTGTTATTGTACTCCCTACCTTTTTTTTAAAAAAAAAACAATATTAAGATCCAAATGACATTTTCCCAGTCACATGATGTTTTGAGGTATTTCTCTTCCTTTTCTTCAGTATTCCAATGTATTTTGTTCCAACTCTAAAGGCAAGTTGTTGTTGTTTTGAACCATTATGTGGATGATGACGTTGTGGTCAGGGTGTCCAGTCCCTCACACATCACCCCTACATTTTCAGGGTGTTTCTGCCTTCTGAAGAGTCAACATAGTATAGTGTTTTGAGCACTGGACTAGGACTCTGGGAGGCCAGGATTCAAATCCATGCTTAGCATGGAAACCTACTGCATGACCTTGGGCAAGACACACCTTTTCAGTCTTAGAGGAAAGCATAAAGTGTGCAAGATATTTAAAGTGGAATCATAGTGCTATAATTGAATTATGTGAAAAGGATCTCAGATACATACTTACCTTGGAGTCTACTGAAAATAATGAGATTCATTTTTGAGTGAATATGTGTCAACCCGCTCCGATTGGATACAGAGGAGCGGGCTATAAATAAAACATTATTATTATTATTATTATTATTATTATTATTATCAACTTACACAAAAAAATCTAATTAAAATAACATTTTATTTCCCAGTTTAAAACCAGTTACTCTTGCCTTGTGTGAGAGCCAGTGTGGTGCAGTGGTTTGAGTGTTGGACTCTGGAGAACAGGGTTTGATTCCCTGTATGGGGATCAATATGGATAAAATTGGGATAAAGCGGAAAAAAATCACAGACTGTAAATTCCCATTGAAACCAGTGGTGCTACAGTGTAAGGTTTAAGTGTTCCATCTTTTACTGCAGTGAGATTTCTTTCTACACAATTCAAATCATTAACTGGCTATTGTTAGTTTCAAAAATATGTATTATTCTCAAACTTCCATGTCTGAGAACTGTCCCTCACTCCCTTGAAAAGTTCAAGATTGAAGCCTTACAATGCATTCCTGTATGTGTCTAAGTAGGGAGCCTATTCCATTAATTTCAATAGACAAGACTGAAGCACATGCTTTATCCTCATTCTAAGAAATGTCATGCTTGACTATTCAGGCTGCTCTGACTTCATTATGGAAGAAAGAAACACAGGAAAGCTTAATGCCAGAAACTGGTCTTGTCTGTGTCAGGACTTCATTGGCTGTCAATGGTGGCTGGTGTGAATCCATCTCCTTTTTAAAGTTAGAACCTTAAGGGGCCTAGTGAAGGCATTGAATGATGAACCCAAATGAGGTTCAGTACTAAAATCCAGAGTGGATTTACCATACCAGTGACATGGAAGTCATCAGCCCCCAGTGTCATGTATTCTGGCTTGGGGATAACATGCATCTGAAGAAGTAGGCTCAAGTCTACAAAAGCTCATGCTACCCGCTTCTTTCTTTCAATTAGTCTCAAAAGTGCTACAAGATCCCTTTGCATACTGGCTTGTTGATAAAGAACTCCTGCAGCATATATTCATAGAGGACCAAGAAAGCTGAACCATAGCATGGTGTCCATAACACAGTGTGGGCTGCCTACCCCTGAAAACTAATTATTCAGATGCATCCAAAGGAGAAGAACTAATGTCAAAACACATGAATTTTGGACCCTCCCCCCGCCCAGTTGTACAATATAATGTATTTATTTTAAGCTTCAAACATGAGATGTTTCTGTTCAAAGGCATTGCAAAAACGACTATCTGCTTGATAGCAAGCTCATTTATAAGCATTAATATTTATATAGAGCAATTAGCCTACAGGGCACTTGGAGCACAGGTTAAGAAGCCCTGATTTACTCCTTCTGGGACATATTCCATGGAATTTAAAATTCTACAATGATTAAAAGGCACTGAGATTTTTCTAGTATTGATCTGCATTGCTTTGGATTTTCCTCTGTACAAGTGTGGAACAGGGTGTTCTTTCAGTACTATTTAAACTGAATCCAAATAAAACAGAGGTACTCGTTATGGGCAATCCTATTCCGGGTGAGGAGATAAGTCCTCCAGTCCTGGATGGGGTCACACTTCCCCTAAAGGACTGTGTTTGTAGCCTGAGGGTACTACTTGGATTCGTCACTTTGCCTGTCATCTCAGGTTGATGCGACAGCCAAGAGTGCTTGTTATCAGCTTTGGCCGATACGCCAGCTGAGACCCTTCCTGGAACGGGAGAACCTAGAAACGGTTGTACATTCACTAGTAATCTCTCGTCTCGGTTTCCGCAATGCGCTTTACATGGGGCAACCCTCATGCCATGTTTGGAAGCTGCAATTGCTTCAAAACATGGCAGCCAGATTAGTTACAGGGAGTTCTAAATTTGATTCTATTACACCTATTTTAGAATCCCTACACTGGCTGCCTGTTAGCTTTCAGGCACAGTATAAGGTATTGGTCATTACCTATAAAGCCCTACATGGCTTGGGTCCAGCATACTTGAGGGAACGCCTCCTCCCATAAAATCCTTCCCACACACTCAGGTCCTCTGGAAGGAACCTACTGCAGCCAAAGAAAACCAGGCCGGTGGCAACCTCCCAGAGGACCTTTTCAGCTGCTGCTCCAAAAATATGGAATGACCTGCCGGAGGAGATCTGCCATATTACATCGTTGGAGGTCTTCAAGAAAGCAATAAAGACGGATCTCTTCCGGCAGGCCTTCCCTAACTGACCTCCTCAGTGTTTTTTTTTAAACAGTCCATCTGTCTCACTGCTCCCATCGTATGTTTTCCAATCTTATTTTGAATTGTTGTTTTTTTAACTGTTTCCCACTTGCTTTTACCCGCCTTGATCCAACACAGGGAGAGGCGGGATACAAATAAAATTATTATTATTATTATTATTATTATTATTATTATTATTACCCTCCTACACTTGATTACTATTTGCTTCTCCTCACTTCCCATCCCCTAAATGTGGATTGTAAACTCTTTTGGGCAGGGACTGATATTATTTGCTAATGTCACTCTGATTCCTGTCCTAAGGAGATTACAGTCCAAATTTACAGGATGGGAAGAGAGGACGAGGGAGGGGGGAATCTTTACGATTTAATTTTTTAAAAATTGCTATGAAGATATTGGTTTATTCCAAACAAAAGCGAAGGTGGCATGGGATGCTACTTACACAGGGTTTGGTAATCTTTGTTTGTCATTGTCACTTTGTTATGGAGAAGGAGTCTTATAGCTTTTGTCAGATATTCAGTGGGGTCCATGACACCACCACCACCCCTTCCCAAGGCTGGTGTAAATGTTGATTGAAGTATTGCCCGAATTTACCCTTTAAAAAGTTTATTATCTTTTAATTTGATTAACCGAAAAGTGTAACAAAGAAGAGCTTGGAAAATATAAATGTCAAGAAAAGTAATGCTTACTATGTTGATCTTGTTTCAGAGTGTAATATGTCAGATTATGGCTTAAAATAATATTGTATAGACAAACATTTATGTGCAAGAGGTTGGTTTATAGTTTACATGGCAGCTAATGGGAAGTCACACCAAATGCATCCATGGCTAGGGAAGAAGAATCAGTCTTGTTCCTCTGATACACATGTTTGTAGTATTAGAATCTCTCTCTCTCTCTCTCTCTCTCTCTCTCTTGCATATAACACCTGCATAAAATAAATGTGAACTATAAATAGGTTTTATTTTTTATTTTAAGTTTTCTATGAGCAATCTCTACTTTCAACACATATCAGACTTCTACAAAGAGAAGACGTGTAATACGGGAAAAATACATCGGTGGAGATTTTAAAAGAGCAGAAATTAAAGCAAATTTTAGAAATCAGAGATAGCTAGGATTAAAATGCTTGTTTGGAAGATCATATATTACAAAGGTTTTATATGCTTTTGCACATCTTCCAACATTTTATATATGAAAACTGGAACATATGTGGCCAAGCAACATCCGAGTTGGGTCAAGATGGCCAAAGTTATTAATGAGGAGGAACAGGCAAGCTAGGAGAGGCTCCAGAAATTTGCATTTGCCTGAGCCTACTGGGAAGGGCAAGACTTTCCTCTGTTCTCTCCCTCTTGCTGAGCTAATTGACTGTAACCTACTTTTATGCTTTGAACTAATTTTGCAGCAACTGAAGAAATCTGACTGTAATGGGGGCAGTGGAAGACGAGAGAGATACTGGGGCATTTTAAAAGTAACTGAAAAAGTGGGGCAAGAGAGGGTTAATCAGGACTGTCCCTGCCAAAATGGGACAGTTAAAGGATATGCTTTTGCCCTCACATATCCTAAAATTGTATATAGTTAAATATAATTTTTGAAAAAAGACATGCCTTTCAATTCAGTAAAAAGAGTCCGGATGCTAGATCCTCCTGAAGGGCAAACATGCAAACACTGTACTTTTTAATAAAGCGATAAGAACAGTACTTTGTGAAGCTGTTGAATTGGGCTGAGATCCATGAAAGCTCACGTGGTACTAACTTTGTTTGTCTTCAAGGTGTCCCAGACTTTTGATTGTCTTTGCTGCAAAAGATTAATATGGCTACCCTTTTGCAAACAAAAAACAAAAACAAAAACAAAAACAAAACCAAAATAAAATATAAAATCCTAAAGCTATTGCAAGTTTCATAATGGATTTTGGTCTTCACAACCATTCAGAACTTTTTTTAAATAGATGTTGCTCTCAAAAACCCGAGGGACTGGACCAGAAAGGTTTGGTATGAATCTCAATGTAAATAAAAACACAGATAAATTTTTATTTGCGAAATGGGGGTTTGCTATGGGTATTCTTGATGGAGCTGTAGTGGAACATGCATCCTCTTCCCCAATGTAGTATTTTGTACATTCCCATCTTGTTCCCCAGTGTCCTATTTTTAAGCATGTATTGACCTCTGTAGAAGGACAAGTCTGGGATTTTTAGCTGGATAGTCAAATAAGAGGCAAAAAGGGCAGGCTGTACAAAAGTGTAATAAATATGATGAAAGGAAAAAGAGATGGAAAGAGTAGTGATGTTTCCATTTCCAGACGAAAATTTATGCCACAGACTGTAATGTTCGGCCAAAAAGCTCCCATCACGTCCATGGCAAGCTTTTACGTTAATTAGATCTATTGATTTTCAGTGTTTAACTTGATAAAGCGCCATTAAAAAAATTATGAGAAGGCACCACTGCATTTCTGAATGCTATATTTAGCCCTTTATTCCTTTAAATACATATGACAAAAGGTGACCTTAGAACCTACTTCCTTCTTTTTATTTATGAAATGAACTCTACTAAAATATTTTTGGGCAAGTTTCCAATTTTTGAAGTATCAAGAAATCAAGATCTTATACTTTTACTTCAGATTTCATTAACAATAAATGAATATCAGGACACTGTTCCACATAAAGAATACGTCAGTGTTTTTCCAGACACTCTGTTTTGTTTATCTGATTCTGATAGTTTTGTTTGCTTTTTCCTCTGAAATGTCACCATTATGAATCAGCAGCTATCCTCATGAATAAGCTTGTTTGAACCATCTGACTCCTCCAATTGAGTCTTAAATATTTAAACATCACAACACTAACACAATGTTGGTGTGTATGTTGTATCAATTGCCCTCTAGTGGCCATTTCTAAAAACATGTTTGATTTAGGTTAAAATCTTACGTTTCAGCTGGGAGTAAGTCAATGGGATTTAGTGTAGAGTAGATATGAATGGTCTGAGTAGACACACTGCATGAATTATTAGTTTGAGCATTGAACTATGACTCTTGAGACCTGGGTTCGAATCTCTGATCAGTCATGGAAACCCGCTGGGTAACACTGAGCAAATCATAACCTTCTTATTTATCTGTACTTAAGCAGGTTTTTTTTTTTTTAAAATGTAAATGTATATTTCATCTGTTTTTAATTTTTGTATATTTTAAAAATTGGTTTTATAGTGTTTTATAATGTTTTAATTTTTTAAAATTTGCCTTAAACTTTTTGTAAATGTTTTTAATGTGTTATGGGAGCTGCCTTGGATCCCAGCCTAGGGGAAAGGTGGCATATAAATAAATAAGGACATGAGTACATGAACACCAGTTTTGCGCAAAAGGTAAGTATTGATGGTGGTGTTAGTGGTGATGATGATTCAGATACAGACACAGATACAGTAGGCCCTTGGATATTGGTTGCAGGACCCCCCCCCCATCCCCTCTGGATAGCAAAATCCATGGATGCTCCAGTTCCATTAAATACAATGGCATAGTAAAATGGTGTCCCTTATAAAAATGACAAAATCAAGGTTTGATTTTTGGAATTTAATTTTATTAAGCATATTTTCATTATTGAATCTGTGGATAAAGATTCTGTGAATGCAGAAGGGCTGACTGTATAAGTGACAGTTGATTTTACTCTCGCACAGACTCTTTAATTCTTTTTAAGAAAGGGCATATAAAAAAAGTGATAAGCAGTTCAGCCATTGTGTTAACAACGGTTCTTCCCCAATGTTTCCTCCTACAATTTCCTTAAATATTACAGTAATTTCCCCATTCTCTGCATGGGTTGTCAGAGGCATCACAACATTAATAGATGGCATTGCAGTACCCAGGGATGGTGAGGGGATCTCATTAGATTCCTACAGCTCTCCCCTACGTTCTCACTAAAGAAGTAAGCGCATGAAACGCTGCCGCTATCACGCTCCATTCAGCAGTCCATTGTTGTGGTATTGTTTCGCAAAAAGGTAGTGTGCAAGCAAAAAGTCAGGTGTACAGCAGGCAGGATGCCAATCTTCCATTAATAACATGGATTTTGGTTCTGGAAACCTGAGGGGGAATAATTAAAGAGGATTTATAAGAAATGTTCATGAAACAAGGTGCTCTTTATGAACTACACGATATGGGCCCTATGAGGGATGTGGGAGCCCTAGGTCAGGTGACAGTCCCTCGTTCAGAGTTGGCAGTGTTAGAGCTAGTAAGGAGCTGGAGAGGACTGTAGAAACTTCCCCCAATACTGTGAAGAGGAAAGAAGCAAGCGATGCAATAAATAATAGCTTTATGGAGAAAGAGGAGGTTGTTTTTTTCTACTTGCCTGACTAGCTAGCAATTCTTCATGTGAACTAGGACTTTTATGTAGTGTGGATGCACTGTGGTGGTAAAGCCCCCAACTTCAGTGTGAACTATGAGAAAGGTAGAAATCCTGCTCTTGCTGATGGACTGGAGTATGTGTGGCTGCTCAGTCTCTGGAGTTTATCACATGGGAGGAATTTCTCTCAATTGCGAATGGAACCAATTTGCAATTACGTGAATTTGCTAGTTTAGCAAATTTACATGAAATCTGATTGTTTTCAGAATGACTACCCATTTCCCAAAAATGACCCCCCCCATTGCCCAAAATTGTGTGAGATACTGTAATACGCAATTACGTGAAACCCCATGATTGCGTTCAGAATGACTTCACATTGCCTGAAATTGTGTGAGATACATTCATTTGCAATCACGTGAAATCCCATGATTGCGTTTGGATTGCCATTGGAGTATACCCCCAAATTCCATCGTATGATAAACTCCTCTGTGTTCTTCTCCTTTTCTCCTCTCTGCTTGTGTGAGACACTGAAATACAAACTATGTTAATATACAGTCTGCCTCCCCTGCCCGCTCCCCTCGGCCCAAAAAAGGCCACAGAGCAGCCATATTTGCATACCAAGCTAAAGCAAAGATGGGCAAACTGTGGTGCTGGCCATTTTTCATTCCTGTGTACCTCATCCCTCGTTTGCCAAAAACATTGCTAACAGAAATCATTCCTTTGTTCTGACTTCTAGGTTTCTTAAGGTATTGGGGACAGTTCTGTGCAAATCTGCTGCTCTTCTAGAAATGCCAGTTGACTTCCTTGGGGTGTTTTAAATCTGTTTTTTGGCAAGAGCAGGGGCTGGGGTGTCTTGGTTGCTGTAAAAAAAAGAGGTTGGGGCCAAATGTGGCCCACAGACTGAACATTTTCCACTCCTGTATAGTTCAGCATGATGTGAATGAAAAATGGAAAACCTTAAAGTGGCATGTATAATAAACACTAGATATCTCTTACATTCTTCTCCCCTCCTCTTGTGTTTGTTGTCATCTCTACTGACAACATGACTAATAATAAGATTAGTTTCAAACAAGCCAACGTCAAGCTACTGTTACTTAAACTAGCTTACTTCAGCTAACCATTGTTAAGATTAATCACAGTTTTAGAGCCAGATGAGAATGGAACTGGGGTGACTTTTTATTAATCATTGAACTGACTTTGTTGCCCCTCCTAAATTGCCTGTGAATGTGTGAAATGATGTTATTACTAGGAAAGACTCAAGGTAGTTTGTCATATATAATGAAGATTCCAAAATTGTGCTTTGCTTCCTATATCCTGAAAATCAATATTTAAAACATGTTATGTGGTATTTCATCTTTGTGATTACTTAAATAAGGCACAATAAAAGTTAAAAAAAAAAAGACAACGGAGTCTCGGTTAATCAAAGCAGAAGCGATGCTCCCAAACTCATTCAAGACAGAGAAGAATGGAGTGCATGAGACTAGGCTTGCTGCAGCCCATGCCTCTTTGTTGATGCTATCTTGGACTAAGGTTTGTTGGGATGTGTGAAACTGGCCAATTGGACTGTGCTGATTGTGGGCTAAATTGAAATGCTAGTCCCAACTGGAGTAGACTCATTAAATCATAGAAAATTTGGTAAGCCAAGATGAATGTAAGTTGCCTTCTGTGAAGTCGAAGGCTTTCATGGCCGGCATCCATAGTTTTTTGTGGAGCTTTCGGGCTATGTGGCCATGTTCTAGAAGAGTTCCTTTCTGATGTTTCACCAGCATCTGTGGCTGGCATCTCTCTGAAGATGCCAGCCACAGATGCTGGCAAAATGTCAGAAAGGAACTTTTCTAGAACATGGCCACATAGCCTGAAAGCTCCACAAAAAACTATAAATTGCATTCTGTTAATGGGTCTTAACTAGTTGGGACTAGGAAATGGATTTAGGGTAGTGGCTTTAAGGATTTTTTTGGTAAGATTTCCTCTAAATTGAGGATTTATTTCAGCAGATATTTTGACTTTCCAGTAAAGTGGTCATGTAGGGATTTTCAGTGTGACTAAGTGACACATTGATATATTTAGGCAATTGTGTTTCTCAAACAATAGTTTCCTCACAGATATCTGACAAAATTTTCTAAATGACAGAAAAGTACCAAATGAAGTATACAACACAAACACTTTGTAGAGTTCTTTCAAACATTCAGCATGCTTCACATATATTTTCTTGTTGCCAACTTTTCAACAGCCCTGAAGGCTGGTTGCTGTTTTTCTCCATCTCTTAGATGCGAGGCTCAGGCTGAGCAAGAGTACTTGACTTATGTATTCATGGAAGAAGCATGTCTCAAAGTAAAAAGGAAGCCAAAAGTAAAGCACAGAAAACTGTGAGAGGGGTAAGACTCAATTTGATGTGCCTAGGAATTACTGTGGCATTTGATTTGGGTGCTTGGAACTGGCTGGTAGCACAAGGCTAGTCTGAAACTGAGTTTTATACATAGTGCAGGGTGGACATTAGTTTCCTTTTGAGGGAAGTCAGATGTGCTGCTTATGACAGCACATGTGAACATCATAGTCAAGCCACTGACCAGACTAATGGGAATTCTGGAGGCTCTTTCACACTGCATACTTATTGCACTATGATTGCACTTTAACAGCCATGGCTGCATCCTATGGAATACCGGGGTTTGTATTTTAGTGAGGCACTAGAGTTTTCTGGGTAAGAACTATAAAGCCCCCTTCCTGTAAATCTCAGGATTCCATATGATGCTTCCATGGTAGTTATGGTGGGAACATATGATACAATTGTATGGTGTGAAAGGGCCAGGGACGTTGTATCAGCTACATTGATAAAACAGATTAAGAAGTAGGCTCCTGAGCCATTAGCCAATCAAGGCCTCCCAAAATTGCTAGTCTTACCCCCCTCCCCGCTATGAAGACTGGAGAAGGAGGAACAAAGGAGATAGTTCTAGCGGCTCCTCCATAGTGAGAGAGAAGAACTTAGCCACTGCTGTCTCCTGCTCCTCCTTCCATGGCAGAGAGGATGCAGAGATAGAGGTGTGAGTGCATGTTTGTGTTCACATACATGTTCACAAGCAGGGGGATCTCTACTACTGAAAAAAAAAAGCCTTAACAGTGGCTGCTCTTTTCTTTTTTAAAAAGGGTGAGCCCTGCTGGGACAGTATCAGCAGGGAGAGTGCCAGTGGGGATTTCTACCTTTTTGCCTCTATGTGAGCCATCTCTAAGTTTTGTCACTGTTATGGCAGAACTTAGTTACAGCTGAGTGATGCTTTTACAAAATAAAATTTCTTAATGCTACTGCTGCTATTCAAAGAAGGAGATGGGGCAGCTGTTAAACAGTTCCTGTGTTGCCTGGCTGGTGCTGTCCCAATATTTTGATTACCTGTACCTTCTTCTCCTGTAGATCTATGCTACTGAAAAGACTTGTGCAGGTCCCTGAACCATAAAATGCAGGTCCCTGATGAGCTTCCAGGAAAGAAGGAAACAACTATAACCAAGGAGCACATATATATGGTGCTAATTCATGGCACACTTGGTGAAAATAAGATAAAATACTGGTCTCTCACTTCAGCTAGCTTAAGAAACACTGCGCTCTAGACTAATGTCTTGGCTGGACAGTTCTTTAGTAGCTTCTGCATCCCTTAGCTCAGAGTGGTTCTGGCCTGCCTAGACACTTCCACAGCCTCACTGGTGACCCAATCCCAACTGGGAAGGGCATCCTAAGGTGGGCAGGACACAGCTTCTACCCTTCACCTGACCCAAGGTGCTGTCCTGTGCCTTGGGGCAGAAGCATGGGGAAGGTGGCACTGTAGCATTGATCTCTTAAGTAACCTTGAGGACAAAGCTTGGGGAAATTATTTTTGGGACCAACTCCCAGAATTCCCAGCAGGAATGCTGACTGGGGGGGATTCTGGGCATTTTAGTGAAAAATAGTACAATATTCCCAAGCTTTAGCTTCATGATTAATAAAGGAATTAACACTCCACTGCTACTTCTGGCTTCCAAAGCTGTTCATGATATGGCTTTTCCCACGCTTTGCCTAAGGTTTCCAAAATATTTGTTTGGAAAACAAGCTAAATGTCAGCCTCCTCGCAGGTGATCATTCCTAATGAGCACACTTGTGTGTGTGTGTATATGTGTGTGTGTAGATGGGGTAAGATCTACAATGGAGACCCAAAGAATTACAAAAAATAATTGCATGCACCAAAGAGATCTTTGACAGTGAGAAATACAAGGAGTAACACAATGATACACCTCTGTGTGTTTTCAAAAACTGTGCTGTGGCTGGGAGGTCTGATATTCAAAGAGACAAAAACACCACTGAGCATGCCTGAGTACTTAGGTGAACCTAAGGCAGTTCTTTGTCTCTGATCCTATGAAATAGATGGAAGACTAGTGGAATTTTCAACAAGAATATTGGAGTGGGCATCTTTAAAAATACATATAGCAAGTACTTTTCTCAGTTTGCCATTACTTTGATCAGTACCAGATTATAAGAACAAGAACACTGAGTGGCATACCTCCTGCATTCAAAGTACTTATTAATAGTTTTGAGCCATTTTCTATGTGGAAATTACACAAACCTTTCTCTCTTAATTATAGATTTATTCTGGAATAAAAGGTAGAAAGAAAATGCCAATCTATTCTGCTTCTGCAAGGCCTCTGACTATTTGACACCTTTTTTTAAAAAAGCACATATAATAGATGGAGAAGCAATAGCTAGCAATTAAGAATAATGGTATAAACTATTAGGATGTTATTTAATGTTTCTTTTTTGCTAAAATGATGATAGAAATTAGTGTAGAAATCAGATCTTTATTATAATGATAATAAGGAAAGGTTCCGTGAGCATTTATTTGAAAATGTGTGTGTGTGTTTTCTTACCTCCTGCCCATTAACCTTCTGAAGGAGACTGGTTTTCCCTTTATCTTTCTCTGTTGTCTGCCTTTTTAAACACTGTGACTTCATCTGGAACACTTAAATGCCATACCAAAAAATTGAACACATCTGTTACTCCTTCTGGAATACTCCTATGTGTGAAAATTTCTAACTGCTACAGGGAAGCCATTTGTTTATTCAACCAAATAGCAGTCCTAGATTTCATTTCAGGACCTCATGCTGAAGTGTATACTCTCTGGACAAGTGGCACAAATAAACTGATGGCAGTTTGTCTGGCTCTTCTAACCTCTAAGGATTACAAACCAAGTCTGGTGACCCCCACTCATGAAACTTCTTGGTTATGTCTTGAGTGGAATATGAGAAGCTGCATCCGCACTTCTGAAATAATACGGTTTGACACCGCTTTGATTGCCACGCCTCAATGTTATGGAATTCTGGGAATTGTACATTTCCCAGAATTCCATTGCACTAAGCCATGACAGTTAAAGTGGTGTCCAGCCAGATTATTTCAGCAGTGTGGATGCAGCCTTGGTGATCTGAAGATCAGCAGTAGCAGTGAAAGTTGCCAGATGTTATGATCTCCAGGTGTGCAGTACTACGGTACAGACTTCTTCATTCCCCACCAGTATGATCTTTGGTCAAATTGGCTGAGTTTGATGGAAGTTGTAGTCCAACATGTCTAGAGGGATGGAGAAGGTTTGTGTAAGGCTCTCTGTGTGCAGTGGTGTCACTAGGAGGTGTGGGGAGTGTGGAACACACCAGGTGATACACAAAGCGGGGGTGATATCACTGTTCCCCGAACACCTCCCTTTGGGGCTGAGGCTGTGACATTTGCCTGTGTCCCTTTAAAATGCTGAAGAAATGGCAGGAGTGGGGTGAGGCTCTGTGATAGGAGAAAGGAGAGGTACCAATTTTTTAAAAAATTAAAATTTCAAATTAAAAATAATGTTAAAAATTAATTTTAAAAAATTATTGAAAAACATCACATTTTACCAAAGTTTAAGCATATGAAACTATGTATATGTAAATGCATTTAGGCTGTGCATATGATGTTGTAATTTAAAAATATAATTTTAATTGCACCAATTATTTATGTCACAACTATTACTGTTACATTCAGTGATATATGGGAATTACAATTTATGCATAACATTACTACCAAAAAAAAAGAGGATAAAAAAAGAAAAAGAAAAAAAGAAAAGAAAAAGAAAAAGAAAGAAGAAGAAGAAAAAAAGAAGAAAATAGCTGCTAAAGATTCTGTATGGTATAGTATGGGAGGAGGGCAATGGGAGGGGTGACACCATGAGTTATCGCACTAGGTGATGCCGACCTGAGTGATGTCACTGGCTCTGTGACCAGATTTTTAAAAAATAAAGACTGATCATTGGGACTTTTTCCCTCGTTATGAGACTCATGGAACTATTATTTCAGTATCTTCATAAATAAACAAACACACAAACAGCTTTATTTATATACCGCTTCATACCGCCTAAGCGGTTTACAACTGTAAGCTACTTGCCCCCAACGGGTACTCATTTTAGCGACCTCAGAAGGATGCAAGCCTGAGTTGAGCTTGAGCCCTTTTGCTGGTCTTGAACTCGCAACCTTATGGTTTTGAGTGAGTGGCTGCAGTACAGGCATTTAACCACTGCGCCACCAGGGTTCCGCATCTCTGAAATAATACGGTGTGACACCACTTTGATTTCCATGACTCAATGCTAAGGAATTCTGGGAATTGTACTCATAATGCTCATCCACTAGGAAATTTGCTTTTCTTTCCAATCTGGAGAAATGATATGAAGATTCAGAGGTTTCTTCCCCACTGAACAGCTGTATATTGAACTTAAAACTCAGACATTTGACTTCAAACATCATCACATGAGCCTTGTGTCTCATGGTAATCACATTATGAAAGCAAACAAGAACATACCACTTTGAGAATATTTGTTATCACACCTCTCTCCTTTCCCACAATTGCTCTGCTTGGAAATTGTCCTCCAGCTGTGATAAGCCTCTTCACTTCATTTCCGGCATCACAACCATGAGGAGCCATGATACATCCTGATTCTTCTCTCCCTCACTATTGCATTTTTTTAAAACACTGTGTCGGTTGGTTTATTTATTTTGAATTTCACTGTGTTTCTGTAATTATGACAAAATTTATGAAAAACTATTTAAATTACTTTTTTATTTTATTTTATTTTATTGTAATGCCATAAGTATGCAAACACAGCAAAGATGATGCTGATGACGCTGATGATAATAAATAAATAATATCCCAGACAAGGCACAGAGTTAGCCTGCCTTGGAATAGTGAATGGGATGGGGAGAGAAGAGAATCAGACCCCATCCTGCCACATGGCTACAGTAACGTCTGAATTGAACTGAAGAGGCTTTCTGCGTCAAAATACCTGGGCTATAATAGTAAGATTGAGAGCTCATTGACCAGTTTGAGCCATCAGTGAAAAGTTGCATTAAAGTAACAGGGTGGCAGCAGTACAGTCATAATGTCGTCTGATAAGTACTGGCCAAAGATGCTTTTATCCTGCTTTTATTCTTTATTTTAGCCTCATATAGTAAATTTGTTCATGTATTAAACTTTTTCAGAATACATATGTGTGTATAAAATTCTGAAAGTTTACTATATCAAGTCAGATGTTTGACTTTTAGTTTAATATATACAACTGCTGAAATTGTCCAGTGTAGAAGAAACCCCTGCATCTTTGTATCATTTCCCCAAATTGTAAAGAGCAAATTCCTAATAGATGAAGGTATATATAGATTGTGTGTGTGTGTGTGTGTGTGTGTGTATGCAGAGCCATTGTGGTATAGTGGTTTGAGCATTGGATTTATGACTCTGGAGACCAGGGCTTAGCCATGGAAACCCACTGAGTGACCTTGGGCAAGTCACACTCTCTCAGCCTTAGAGGAAGGCAAAGGCTGACCAAATCTTGCCAAGAAAACTTCATGATAGGGTCACCACAAATTGGAAATGACTTGAAGGAACACAACAACAGAGCTAGCATGCTGCTCTTGTATATCAGAAGGTATAAGCAACAACACTGTAGAGAAGAGCAGGCAGAAGCCCTTTGGGATTAAAGTAGATGTCATATTGCACATTCTTGATTGTATCTTTCAGTTGCCGGAAGAAATGACATTGAAGTGTCAAGAACAATATATATAGCACTGCGCATAGAGGTGTTTAAATCAAGAAACAAGCTGTATTGTTTGTGTCTCTACAGTGTGTGTATGAGAGAGAGAGAGAGAGAGTTTGTGCAGTCATGTGATGTGCAGGCACCCTAGGGAAGTGATAGAGATATATCCCATGAAAAGTTATTCTGAATGGGTCAAGGTTGATGGATTCTTTGCTTATGTTCTGGATCCTGAGTGCTGTTCATTGCCTGTGACGTCCTTGGTCTCAAAATACAGCACCAGCTTTGCTGCTAAAGTCCCAGTACTGTATTGTGATTAATGTGTTTTCCAAGAGACCGAGAGCATAGCAAAATTCTGCAACAAGTCAACAACTGAGGCGGTTTACCTTGTAATAAAATGTATTAATGGTATCCCAGCTGAAAATAAAATATCAGGCTAGCATGAAACTGAGTTATAAAAAGGAAAAGAAAGAAAACAGAGAAGAGAAGAAAGGGAAAGGAAAGTGAGGTGGGGGTGGAGAGGAAGAAATCTTTCGAAGTTGCCCCTATCATGGAAAATGAGGAAGAGCTTCTTAGAGGTTACTGAGTCAAACAAGGTTGATTTACAAATGCTGATCATTCCATTACTGAACACCTGCTCCTGACAGCTGAATGACCAATTTCTGTTTAAAGTGACTTCTGGCTGTGGAAGCACGTGCCCAATCTCCATGCACTGAATGAATGCAGAAAGTGATTTGGAGAGCAATGCCAGTTGCCATTGCTGCAAGTTGCTGGCCTGCTATCTTGTGGACTGACTCTTTCACTTTCATGGGGAAAAGAAGTTGATACCCTCCTCACCAGCGCCAATTCTCTTAGCCCATTTTGGCTAGTGCAGATTAGAATAATGATAACTTCATTCCTTACATATGGAACTGGACATTTCGTGTGGTAGAGTCATAATGAGCAGGTGTGCAGCTTCTTGACACTTCCATCTTCTTCAGACAATGGATGCTGCTTACTGAAAATGTGTTCAAATGGATGTCTTTCAGCAGGAGCCTGGTAAGAGTAACCCCACACTTGAACCCTTTTCTCCTGGGTCAAGTACCTTAGAGCTTCAACAACTCATCTGTCTTTTGTTATGGCAGTTTCTCCTCAACTGATTCAAAATGCAGTTCTTTACCTTTGAACAAGATTACCTTTTTTACTCCCCAGCTTCAGGGCCAATTCAGATATTGTATTAATGGGAATCCATGCACATACTTTTTAGGAGAGAGAGAACAGCAGAAGACAGATGTGGTTCATAAGCAGATGTTCTAACCATTCACTTAACCTTTAGGGTTCTTTGTGAAAGGGGAGCGTGTGACAACAACCCTTTGGAAAAAAGGTGTGCATGTGTGACAACAACCTTCCTTGTAGTGACAGCATTTGTTTACTGCTGGAAGAGCCTAGTGAACAACTTGTTGTTGTTGTGCCTTCAAGTTGTTTCAATTTATGGCAACCCTAAGGTGAACCTATCATGACGTTTTCTGGGGCTGAGAATGTGTGACTCACACAGAGTCCTTAACTGGGTTTCCGTGGCCAAATGGGAAATCAAGCTTTGATCTCTATAGTCCAATGTTCAAACCACTACACCATGCTGGTTCTCATGAATTAATCATTTTTGTTCATAAAACAGGTTTAATACATGCTAAGAAATTCAGGCTAAAATAATTCTTCATTGTCTGTCCTGTATCAGCCTATTTCTAATTTATATATGCTGCAGTTTTTACAGCCATTCTGAAGACAACACTAGACACTATGCTACAACAGCGCTTTTCTAGCTTTTTCAAAAAATTAATGATGCGGCTGTTTCATGGATTTTTTAAAAAAAACCCTCTAAAAGATAGCTGCTTATTATAAAATAATAATTTAAGAGTATTAATATGTAAAATTGTTTTCTGATAGGAAAGAAATGCCCCAGAAAGCTTTGTCAGCATTCCTGGACAATGCATTGAATACTAAACCTGTCAGAAGCTCTGAAACTCTGACAGATCATTCTGAGCAAAGCACTTTATTTTTGACAGAAAGGTCTGTTTTTTTTAGCTTTGTATCCCTGCTTCACTGAGCAAGGGATGCTGTTATGTTTGACTAAGTTCATTTTTGAGTCTC
This sequence comes from Urosaurus nigricauda, assembly GCA_034509955.1. NCBI lineage: Eukaryota > Metazoa > Chordata > Lepidosauria > Squamata > Phrynosomatidae > Urosaurus > Urosaurus nigricauda. Next base: position 108,569,591 of record JAOEGL010000003.1, on the reverse strand, counting down.
CAGGGGTCACAACCCAGAAAACAGAGTGACAAAGGGCCATCAATCAACACCAGATGACTCTGGGCTCAGGATCTCAATTCTTCAAGCTATGCTGAATACATGACACTCACAATTTAACCCGAGGAATTGAAATATTTTAATACCTTTGACAGCCTGAAGCTGTGATCAAGAATTCATCCATTTCCGACAACCTTGTTAAATGGTTAGTCCCCAAAGCAGCAGGGTGCTGGATGGGTGTGTAAGCAATAGTCCATCATTTAAGGGAGCTTGTTTCTTTTCAGAAACCTCTTATTCCATCCTGTTTGATGAAGCACAAAAACTGTTCCAGAGGTTTATTGGAGAGGCATGCCAGAAATTAATTTGTCCCATTTACAATCTTCACTCATGACAAAAAGTTGCAGTGAACTCAGGCACAGAATATTTGTGTCTTTAGCTAATACGTGTATTCACATTATGCAAATATTAACACAATATTTCTATTTTTTTAAAAAAGTGCATTAAAGTGTCATCTAAATCAAAATGTTTGCTTTAGTCATGAAGATTGATTTTCTGCCATTTTTTAGCCCACCTGGCTCACTTTCTTTCTAAAGTAAAATCCTATTTCTTGTCTTAGCTCTTTAGTATATTTACAGTTAAAGTTGACATTTATCTTAAATACACATATTGGGGAGGAAGCCCTATTGAACACAAAGGGACTTATTTCTGAGTATATAGACGTAGGAGTTTACTGTGTATGACTTCAGATTGTTACAGATAGCCCTCTGTATCCAGGGATTCTGCATCAACAGATTCAATCATTCATGACGTGAAAATATTTATAAGGCACATTATTTTACTTTGCTATTATATATAATCGGACTTGAGCATTCACGGATTTTGGTATCCACTGGTCATGGAAAAAATCCCAGTGGATATCAAGGACTCACTGTAGTTATCACAGGATATTTTGTTGAAGGAAAAAAAAATCCTCACATCTATCTGAAAGCAGGGTGTGGCAAGTTAAAAAAGAAAACAAGGCGGAGGTACTTTTTTATCTATTGCTTTTTTTATCCTGAGTCTCACTTTTCCAAACTCACAATTTTGGTGACAACTTCATGTGTTTTTCAAATTCTTTAGTCAATCAGAGAAACTCATATTATACTATACGGATACACGCAAACATACTCTTATGTATAGTTTGACTTGGAATCAGTGTTGGTATTTGCACATTAAATCTCAACGTTGCCATTGCTCCATTTCAATGCACTTTGCACTTTTCCTCTTGCTTGGTTGCCAAAAAATCAGCAGAGGGCGCACAAGCTAATGAAGAAAAACTGCCAATTTCCGATCTTGTAATCAGAAGACTAAAAGGATTAAGTTCTGTTTGTTACTTTAAGATTGAAAGGTATCCCTTATTATATAAAAATGAGAACCAGAAAGCTTGCTGCTTATAGGGCTGGCAGGTGTCCCTCATTATAAGCCCCTCCATTTGGGGTTTGGAAAGTTTTTACTTTTGTATAGACTGAATGAAATGCATAAAAATCCCATACTTGAGGGTGTGGACGCTTCATAAATACAGGAATGTGTGCATCATGTAATTTATGAATGTGGACTATATGTTAATTTTATAGAGAACACATGGCTATGTTAACTGATTCAATACTTTTGGTATTTACATAGAATACAGAGTTATTAACAGCTATTTCTTGATTGCTCCTCATTGCTATCTTGAAAACTTGTGATCTAGAAGAAATGAAATTCAGTGGATAAATATTGTGGGAATATATTTCAAGATGCTGTCTCCAGGTGGGATTCAGTTTTGTTAATTCAATGAGATGTAGCAAAACAAAAGATAGCCATAAAATGTCAATGAGTCTTCTCATGTGTTAACTAATTAACATAGTCAAGGCAAAGTTCTTCCCTGAAGAAATATAAAAGCTGCTTTTCCACCCAGATTTACAGTTGTTTCAAGGAATCTTGTGGCAGTTCATTTACATCAATGATGGAAAACTCTTCTAGGCTAAGGAACAAATTCTCTTGCAGAAAATTGATCAGAGACCACATTCCAGGGCCCACAGACCAAAAACTGAAATCCAGATTGTTGCTGTTGTTGTGTGCTTTCAAGTCATTTCTCAGTTATGGCAAATCCTAAAGCAACCCTATCATTTTCTTGGCATGTTTTTTCACAGAGGCTTTGCTATTGCCATCATCTAAGGCTGTGAGCATGTGACTTGCCCATGGTCACTCAGTGGATTTCCATGGCTGAGCAGGGATTCAACCCTGCTCTCCAAAGTCATAGTCCAACACACAAACCACTACACCACACTGGCTGTCATAGAATCCAAATTATCACTCTATTTATCTCCAAACCAGTTTTGAAGCCTTCAAAGAGGCATTTCATCCTTTCAGAATGGGGGAAGAACCTATAAAAATGTTAACCACCAAAACCAGTATAGTAAGGAATGGGGTATGGCCATCTGGTGAATCCCACTAGGCTAGCTTGGGACCAGGAGAAAGCAGGATTTAGCTATGGGGCATGAGACACCTCATCATGGTTTATGGACATCCCTATTCTTTGTGCAGTCTCCATACCAACAATATGCCAGTATGAAACATTCATGGATTTCCATTGTATATCTTGCATTGAATGTAGCGAAATGATACAGTGAATGGTATGGGCTACCTCCTCAGTGGTTCTCAAACTGTGGGGTGGGACTGATGGGGGGGGGGGGAGTTGCTTAAGGGGAATATGGGACTTGGAGGACTTGATCCCTCCTGCACTGCTTCCCAAACATTTTCTGTCCTGGAGTGGAAGAGAAAGGTGAGGAGGGCATTTGAAGCAGCCGCGTCTGCTAAGGGAGGAAGAGAAAGAGAATAGGGAAGCTGGCTGGATCATGGCCCCTAGTGGGGCTCATCCTGAACTGCCTCTTCTTCTTCTTCTCCCACCCGCCCCATCATTGCCCCTATTCTTGGGATGAGACACTGTTGCATGAATATATCCATGTATATTCACGAATGTACATGAAGGTGTGAAAGAATTATGTTGGGGGGGGGGACCGACATCGACATGTAGATGTAAAGGGAGTCAAAAGGTCTGAGAACCACTGGGCTACTTGAATCCATCACTAAAGCTTGCATAGAGGCATCCTGGATGGACACTGATGAACAACTTAGTTCCAGAATGTATCTATACATCTCTAATGTGATGTGGCCCAATCTAGTACTGAGTTTGCTAGTGACACATCTCCACAAGAAATCACATCCGTTTGTGGGACAGAACATACTGTTGCCTTTTCATGACCTGTGACTTGCACTGGTTATGCTGCCACCTTTGTGGACCCTGTCATCAAAACCTCTGATTTATTATTTGGCAGGCCACATTTGGTACAATGAATTCAAGAAACCTGACGTGGAGGATGCTATGATGTGAAAAGCTGCCCTGTACTTGTCATGGAATGTGAGCAACTTGGCAGGTCATTGTGTGCACAGTAAAATGCCAAGGATGGATTTTTAAAAAGTTTCAAAGGTTAGAAACCTGAAGCTGAGAAGTTTTAAAAATCATCCTTTGAAACGACTGAAAGAAATATACAAAATTAGCTACAGTGCGGTATGAATCTCTAAAATAATAAGCAGGATTTATTGGTCCTTGAATAATTAAAAAAAATTTTTTTTTTAGAAATACTGGAAATGGCATCTTACCTTTTAATCAAATGTGAATTGCATTAATTCTGGTTATCCAAGGCAGAGAAAAAGGATTTCTGTCAATGCTCATGAACACTATTTTCATTATTACTTTAGGGGTTCTTAATTTATGTCAGTGAAAATATGTTTCCCTACTGTTTCTGGACAGCCCAGGCTTACATTATGTGCCATTGGCTGCTTCCACACTGCAGAATTAATACAGTTTGACACTGCTTTAACTGTTATGGCTCCATCCTAGGATTTGTAGTTTGTTGAGGTGCTAGAGCTCTCTGACAGAGATGGATAAATATCTCACAAAACTACAAATCCCAGAATTGTATAGCCTTGAGCCATGGCTGTTAAAGCAGTGTCAAACTGCATTAATTCTGCAGTGTAGATTGAACCATAGTCTTATATATTTATAAGATTCCTTTAAAATATTACTTTATTTACTAGGCAAGTCTGAAGAAATGTGAAATCTTGGTACAATTATATGCAGGGCTGGCCATCCTCAACTGAAACAAGCAGGTTTTGCATACTAAATTCTAATCTAGTATCAAGGTATTGGTTGTTTAACTTTCTGGGTTTTAATTGTTTAATCAATACAATTAAAATTCTTTTACACCCCTCTCTATGACAGGTGGGAAGACTAGGGGGGCACATTAGCAAGAGACCTTGGAGGTCTGCACTATTATGATCCTTCCAGATGGACAGCCTCCAGAATCACATAGTCATGAAGTTATTGGTGGACTACACCTGCCCCTGCCCCCATTCAAAGAAAGAAAGAAAAAGAAAGGAAGGAAGGAAGGATGGAAGGAAGGAAGGAAGGAAGGAAGGAAGGAAGGAACAATTTCTCTCTCTCTCGCAAACTCCATCTAGGGCACATGGGAGCATGTTTTTGGGCTGTCCTGGGCTGCTAGAAGGCATTTGGACATTTTAAGGCACTTAAAAAAGGTGTGTGGGGGGAAAAGCTCCAAATGTGGTAGAAGTGCCCTCTACACTCCTTAGAGATCAGTTCTGAGCATTTTGTAGGAAAAAAAATTGTTGATCCCTGGGAGCCCTGTGGGGCCATGAACTTCCCTTTGTCCCCCTCTGGTTTATATGTTGCACTAACTCAGCAATGGAGCTTGTTCATCATCCTTTTTTGTTTTAAATCAACAAACTCTATCAATAGCGTAATAAATAAATACATTCTCACTTATTATGGTCCTTCCAGATGGACAGCCTCCAGAATCACATAGTCATGAAGTTACTGGTGGACTACAACTACCATTGCCCTAGCCAAGATAGGCAATGGTGAGAAACACTGGAAATTTCAGTCGACATCTGGAGAGCTGCACTGTTCCCTCCCTTGTCCTAATACTAGGAATGAAAAGGTATAGTTCAGCTTCTCCATCACTTCATCCTTCAAAGGGTTTTGGGGGTAAGAAAAATGATAGAAGAGGCTTTGAGAAAATAAAGGAGCTGACATCTAATAACATCTGGAGAACTGGACTAGATTTTTAGCTTGTGCTTTCAACCTCTCTTGGCAATAAGGCCCACTGCAGGCTTACTTTTTAATAAATATGCATAAGGTCAACTGCATCATCGGGAAAACATTGATACATCACAACCCTTCTGAAGTTAGTTTGTTTTCTAGCTGTTCAACTCACACCACTCTCTATCCCACAGGTGAAAGTACGTGGTGATTCAGTTATGTACATAATGATATATCTTGCTGCTGCTGCTGCTACTGCTGGAAAGCTCTTCAGAGCAACATTATAAGGGAAATTGACCTCTCTACTCTTCTCCCAACATACCTAACTAAAATGAAGGAACACGATGGGCAGCTCTCACATTTAGAGTCTGCTCTCATCACTCAGAATGTGCCTTCAAATGGCATTTATACTACCCCTGTGTGATATATTTTTTTAAAAAAGGAAATGCTCCACCAGTATTTTCCCTAGATTTTTCCTCACTAACTCTAAGCAGGGCATATCCAGGGCTAGCTATGTTGGCTCTGTGGCATAGTACAATATCATCCAAAATCCACAAAACAGTGATACCCTTTATTGGGCCAACAAAATGCAAATAATACATATTGCATGCATTTTTTCAAAGGCTTGCAACTTGTATTTTTTTGCATTTGGTTGGCCCAATGAAGATATCACTGTTTAGTGCCCTGGTGGGGCAGAACCCTGGTGGCCAATGCTTAAATGCCTGTATTGCAGCCGTTCTCTCACAAACCACACACTTGTGAGTTCAATCCCAGCCAGGGGGCTCAAGCTCGACTCAGGCTTGCATTCTTCTGAGGATGCTAAAATGATTACCCAGATTGTTGTGGGCAATTAGCTTATACTTTGTAAACCACTTAGGGAGTGCTTAGTGCACTGATAAACGGTATAGAAATGTACTTGCTATTGTTATTGTTTGGGATGTTACTTTCTAAGCAGGGAAGTCTGGGAGCTGGTGCTCTACATTATAAAGCCCAAGTTTGCAGCTGTTATCCTCCAGATGTATTAAAGCAATGGCTCCCATAACCCTCCCTCACTAATAAAGGTTGGCTAGGACTTGTGGAAGTTTTGGGGCAAAACATTTCTAGGTCCATGGTTTCCCACCCCCATTGCAAAGAATCCGGTTTTCATACTGCAGCATTTAGGTAAAGTGCAGTGTTTTGTATGGCTATTGGTACGGGTATGGGTATGCTTGGACCATCATTTTCTACACCAAGTAGTTTAAGGTCAACTCCTCCTCCTCCTCCTCCTCCTCCTTCTTCTGTATGTTCCCTTCCTCTTGGTGTGGACCCTGTTAATATTTGCTTCACTGGATATTTTCAATAGCATTAGCTGATATGAAAGGCAAGTTAGAATTTCAGTGCAGAAAGGCAGTCAATGCCTTTAGGAAAGGCAGTGCCCTATAAACATAAAAATAAAAAGACAAATAGCCTCCACTTATAAGGATTCACAGGATAAAATGCATTTTCTAAAATGGATGTTTCCACAGGTTATAAACTACCAAACAGTCATGCTGCGTACATTGCAATAGCTAAATATATCAAATTAAATTTCAATTTCTTTGATTGATATGGTTTCAGAGTTGATTTATTTGTTATATGAAGAACATTTTCCCATGGTACTTTCTTCCTTCTCCCATACAGGGGAAAAATGATTATGCCTACGGGCACATTTCCCCTTTCTTGCTTATGAAACTCACTGAAATATTTGAAACTGCTGCATTCAGGCAACCAGCACTTTCCATTGGCTGTTGCTGCTATCTAGCTTAGGGCTCATCCAGAGGACTCTAACTTTTTGGTAAGAGGGGATGCTGTTTTAGCACTTATTATAGAATCATAGAATTGTATGAGGGCATGGGAGGCATCTAATTCAACTTCCTTCTCAGTGTAAGAAATCCAGTAAGAGTATTGCTGGCAGATGACTTTTGAGCTTCTACTTGAAGACCTCCAGCAAGGGGGAGCCCACTTTTCCTCCAGGTAACTGGTTGCATTGTTGAACTGTACCAAATGTCACGATGTTTCAGCCAATATGTACCCTCCTGTCACTGAAGATTGTTTGTGCTAGACAGACATGCCCTCTAAGACAGCAGAAGAAAAAAACACCTTTGTCCTCTTGTATGAGACAGCTGCACACGTATTTTTATCTTCCTACTGTTTTGTTTAGCCAGTGGTTCTGATACCAGTGGGATGAAACACAATTCCTTCAACTTTGTTCATGCAAGACTGAGTGGGCCCTTGGTATCCACTGAGGATGGTTCCAGGACCCTCCATGGATACTCAAGTCCCACTAAATATAGCAATGTAATAAAATGGTGTCCCTTATACCAAATGGCAAAATCAAGGTTTACTTTTTGGATTTTATATTTTTTGTAATATTTTCAAGCCGTGGATGGTTGAATCTATGGATAAAACAATCAGAATAGCATGGTGACATAGGACCTTCTTTAAGCCTTAGATACCTTTCCCTTTTATCCACAAAAGGGTCCTAGTCATTGAAACTTGCTCTGTGTTTACCTAGAAAAACTAGGGTCCCTATTGTTTCAAAAATCTGTTTGATGTTTTAGCTTGTGCTTGCCTTAGCTTATGGAGATCACTGAGACAGAGACATCTATCCTATATACTTAACTATAAGTCAAAGTCATGTATAAATCACAGGCAGGTTTTGGGTCCAAAATTATGGATTTTGCCATGACCCATGGATAAGTCGAGGGTAAAACTTGGAAGCTCCAGTGTGTGTGTATGTGTGTATACAGCAAGAGGGACTCTAACTGGGGCTTTTTTGCTCCAGTGTTTCAGTCTTTGTTTCAGCCTTCACTCCCCAGATAGTGGTGGTGCTGGAGGTAGAGGGACTCTGTTTAACAGCAATCAGTCACCCAGGACTCTTTCTGCTTGACTCAAGGGAGAAAGAAACTGCTCTTGTGACCGCATGGTGAAATCTGAAGCAGTTGCTATCACACTATCATACTGACCCATAAATAAGTTGACCTGGGACTATGAGGTGAGTTTTTGGGCATAAAGTTTTTGACTTATAAAGGAGTATATATGGTAATGTAAAAAATAAACAGTAATATTATTAAATAGCATTAAGAAAGAAAGTATCTTATAAAGGTTCCTAATGTGGTTTACATTAGCAACAACAATTGCAGGCTTTTAAATACTCTGTACCCTACTCTTTCACTCTCAGGAGGAATACCAACCATACTGGTCTAGTCTAACTGAATTGCAGTTCTCTCTGGACTAATTTAACTGAACTCCCTCTTCTGTCTGAATCCTTAGGTGATCTTAACTGAAACTCTCTGTCTCTTTCCAGCCCAACTGAACTGATACACACTCCTGCCTTTATACATTCTAATATCCCCCGCAGCCTACTTTCACACTTCCAGACTGCCAGGAAGCCAGTTCTGCCTAGCAACTTTGTCACACATGGTGACTTCAAAACCATGGCCCAATTGTGTTACCTGGGAAAAGAGTCTGAAACCACCACCAATATGGTTAAAAACATTAAATCAATCAATCAATCAGTCAATGAAGTTATCAACCAATCTTCTTCAATATTAATCTTTCAATATCTGTCTTTTAAAATCAGCCAACTTAGTGATCACAACATTTTGTACTAGTGAATTCCATAGTTTAACAATGTTAGATAATTGGCAGAGTTCCTGAAAATTTCTTATCACCGTCAGTCCAGTCCTGTCTGCATTTGAACTTAAGGTAAACAAAAGAGGGTACAAATGTAATATATATATATATGTATATATGTAAAAGTTTGTAACAATTATAATAAAGCACTGAAATAATCAATTATTCAGATTTGCACTCCACATTATAAATAGCAGTATGGGAGAAGGTCCATAGGGCATAAATCATTTGCTGAAGCAAAAAAGATGGCCCAAAATGTCATCCAATTCTTTGTTTAAACAGAAGCCAGACATGAAGAATGAGCTCTGAATAATTAAATAATTGATTATTTTAGTGCTTTATTATAGTTATAAACCTTTACACACATACTCATACAAACACTTTGCATACCCTCTTTTTGTTTACCTTTTGTTATTTCAGTCAGTTAGATTTTATCCTTTTCTTTTGTCCTGCATTTGAACTTAAGCCTGATTGTAATTGTTGAAACTTGATTACATGATTGCCAGAGCACTTGACTGAAATCTTACCTTTGTATTTCATTTAAAGAGGGTTTTCTAAAACATTAATAAAAATAAGGGCATACAAAATGTATTTGTTGAATAATAAATGTTATTTTATTAAACATATGCAGTCCCACTACCCTCTGCGTGTCCACTTAAAATTAAGCTCTGCTGAGTTTAAGCATGCATTGGATTGCAGTTGCAGCTGATTCACACACACTAGGGCCCATTTTAATCAGGGACACAGATCTTATGTGACTTAGAAACTACTGGTTATGATGCCTATTATTACAATAAAGACTAGTAAAAAAATGGAAAATCAAAGTTGGTCTTTCCTATCAATAATGAGTGATAGTTTATATTTAATCCTGCACTATTATTCCTTGACTATTTTGGAGTATAATCATAACATCCACTCATCAAAATACATTGACCATAATGCATTAAACTCTCCACTAAGGCAGAGGAGCTACATCAGTGTAGTGGTGTTGGTGTTTGCTCTACCATCCCCTAGATCACAGAAAGCTTGTGGGTATAGATCTGCTGGTAAGCATCAGAGCCCCAAACAGTGTGTTCCAGGTGAAGTTGGGAGGCAGCGTGTATCCAATGGATGAAAAATCCTCTGTGTTCACTCATTCAGAGGTCCTCCTATCACCAAACAGTATGATTCAGCTGTCTTTGAGCATCAGGAAAGACTTAAGACTCTGGCTGGCATCCGATTAGTCAGTTAGGATGTTGTGAATTAGACTTTGGACACTGTAACTAATTCACATTCTCATTTGTCAAGATAGCAGATGACTGTGAAACTCACATGAAAAGCCACTTAGCCATCTGGAGTGATGGAGTTCTGTGCTGCTGCTGAGTGGGGCACTAGGATGATATGACCAGTTCCTTCCCACCAGCAAGTGCTTGTAAGGTGGGTTTCAGGGGTTGGATAGAGTTAAAGTGGAACTACAACATTGGGTCATATGTTTGATGCAGGATCGCAGCCTCTGCTTATTTTTTATTTATATATTCCATTCTTGACTATAGTCCAGGTTGTCCAACAATTTACATAAAATACATACAGTAATAAAATATAATAAAACAACAAGCCATTAAACAAATGTAGCACTTGTCTTTTTGCTGAAATCCTGGACATTTAAATTCATTTCCAGTAAGTGCTGGTGGGTCAAACTAGATGTTAACTTAGGGGCTAAACAGACTGGCATTATATGCGAGTGGGGAGGGCACCCTAGGGGCATGGCATACACATGCAGGCCACCTCACACCACCCCCATGCCAGCATCATGCCGCGTGCCCAACTGTATGGGGGGGGGGTCATGGTTGTCCGTTGGCACAGTATTTAGGCACTCTGCACCAAAGAAGCACCGAAAAGCCGCCGCTGCAGTGGCAAGAGCACCTTTTTGCCAGTGCTAAAGGAGTGACATTTTGCTGTTTCTTTTAGTGCTGGCAAAGCACCAGATTGGGGCCACGGCATGCGGTTGCTGCAGCCCCAATCTGGCACTGAAAGGAGCATCAGGACACCACTCCAAAGGGGCGGTCTGTCGAACCCCTTAGATCTGTACAATCTGGCTGCAAGTTTCCTTTTTGTTGTTAATTTTCATCAAGTCAACTTTGACTTATGATGACGATATTGATGAGAGACCTCTATGTCACCCTGTCATCAACTGCCTTGCTCAAGTCTTGCAGACTCAGGGCCTTGGCTCCCTACATTGAGTCTATCCATCTGCAGTGTGGTCTTCCTCTTTTCTTACTGCCATCTAACTTACCGAGCATTATTGTCTTTTCTACTGAGTCATATCTTCTTATGATATGGCCAAAGTATGACAGTCTCAGTTTAGTCATCTTGGCTTCTAGGGAGAATTCAGGATTGATTTGCTTTAGAATACATTTATTTGTTTTTGTTTTTGTTTTAACTGTGTACAGTATCTGTAGAGTTCAGGCTTTTCCAGCATCACATTTCACATGAGCTGTTTTTCTTCCTACCAGCTTTCTTCACGCTCCAACTTTTACAGCCATACATAGAAATGGGAAATATTATGGCATGGACAACCCTAACTTTAGTATTTAATCATATATCTTGACACTTCAGGATCTTTTCTAGTTCCTTCACAGCTGCCTATCCAAGTCCTAGTCTTCTTCTGATTTCTTGACTGCATTTTCCATTCTGATTAATGACTGAGCTGTTTACAACAGTTTATGTCAGTTAACATATAATGCCTAATTTCTAGGTGGTAGAGCCTCCTTGGGGGAAAAGATAATAAATTTGGAGATGACAGTTATTAATACCTTGGAGATTTCACAGTTACTTCTGCAAAATAGTGACTATGTAAAACAAACAAACAAACAAACCAAATAAAAAAAATCCTGTCCTGGATTGTTCAAGTTTCAGATACAAATACTGGAAAAGAATGATTAGGCTTCAGTCTAAAGCAAGTTTACTTAGAAGTAAGCCCCAATGAATAGAGGAAGATTTTAATTTGACTAATCATTGACAGAATTGCACTGTAAAGCTATCATTCAGTTTGATCATATAAGCTGCTTCAGGAACCTCAAATCAGGTGCTTTCTACCTAGTAAGATTTTTCCAATGAACTGATTCTCTTTCTATCAGCTTTCTTCACTATCCATGTATTCAGCCTGGTCTGTCAGAAAACACATGTGTGAGGAGGTCCCACAGCTGAACACTGGGCCTTCTGATTCTGTTCTGTTAAATTGGTTTTACTTCCTGAGAACTGTAGGTGCTTTAAGCTTCATAAAGGACCCAAGAGAAAAAGGATCAGAGTTAATAAATAATAAATAGCCCAGCATGGCACATTCTCCAAGGAAAGAAGTAGATTAATTAAAATATACTGCACAGAAATAGAGGCACTTTATTACCTTCAGTAGAGGTCATAGAATAAGAAATATTAACTAGGCTACCAGATGGTGTTGATTTAAAAATCAAAACTAAATTTTCCTAATTGAAAGTAAAAAAAAAAAAAAAAAAAAAAAAAAAAAAAAAAAAAAAGGGAAAAAACCCCACTAGTCACCCACATATAAATAGGTTTTATCAGAAACCACAAAGCATCAATTATCTTTGGTCTGGTGAGAGATACAAAGTTGCCATATTAATCCTAGCCCTGCCTTTTCACACCAAACAAAAATGAGATGTGGTTAAAACAAAAAGCATTATGCCCCCTACTTTTACATTAATTGTACAGTGCGTCCAGTGCATAGTGTCAGAAGCAGTAAAGCCCCCAGTAGGTCGAAAGAAAAACATTTATAAACATAAAGCAAAATAGGAGACAAGTGCTGGCAAATCTTCACGTCTTTATTTTCTTATTACAGTCTGCCCTCCGTTTTTATGAGGGATTTGTTCTGCCCCCCCCCCCCCCCGAAAATGGAGACTTGCCTGTATTCAAGTCCCATAGGATTGAATGGTGTGTGTGCCCATGGGGGCACGCCCCATTGAAGATAACGGAGGTTGTCCCTCCATTCAAGACTGTGGACCTCAAGTCCGCGAGAAAGAAGGAGTGACTGTACTTTTAAAATCCTAGTGTGTTTTGGCCTCCTTTTGTCTCTTGACAACCTGTGTTCATGCAGTGGTGTCACTAGCATTGGTGTCACCCAGTGTAGTAACTCATGGTGTCAACCCCACAGACTTCTTTCCATTTCCAGAATGTGTGTGGCAGGTGCAAAAAAGGCTATCACTGCTGTGGCTGCAACTCCAGCATATTGTTGGAGGGGTCCAGTTGGGAGCATCTGTCAAAGAAGAAAAGCAATGGCTCTGCACTGACCACAGCAAAGAGAGGGAGGTACGGTAATTTCAATGTCACCTCCTCTGATGGTGTCACCTAGTGCAGTTGGCACACCCCACACCCACCTAGTGATGCCACTACTCAATGGCATCACTTGGGGGTGCGGAGAATGCGGCCCACACTGGGCGGCACCTCAGAATTGGGATGAACCTGGTTGAGCCCTCCTTCTACTGTAGGGTGAGGAGAGCTGAATGTGCCCCTCCTCCTATGAGGAGATCTCTGTTACTGCAGAGAAGGGGAGGGCTGAGCGTGCCTCTCCTGGCTTTGCTGTAGTGGCAGAGGCCTCCTCGTAAGGAAACCTCTGCCAGCACAGAGAAAGAGAGGGTTGAGCATGCTCTTTTGGCCACCACTGCCCCCCAGCAACACCTTCTCCACACTGGGGTTAGGCATGCTACTGCCACTGGTTGATGTATAAATAAGAAATAACAATGATCTTTTTTTTTCTTTGCTTAATGGTCCATGTCTTTGGAGAGCATCTTATACAACTTCAAAAATTTCTGTCTGAAGGTATGTATGTACACTTCCACATGTTGAACAATGTATTTTATACGTATAGAGATCTTATAGTACCTTTGAGACTAACTGAAAGAAGTTGGCAGCATCAGCTTTCGTAGACTTCAGTTTGCTTCCTCTGATGCTTTTGAACCAAGTCTAGGGACAAGTCTAGGAGAGCTCATGCTGCCAACTTCTTTCTTTCAGTTAATCTCAAAGGTGCTACAAGATCTCTCTACATACTGATTCTACAGACTAACACAGTTATATCTTTGAATTCTACCAATATATTTTACATGTTTTTAGAGAATATAACAGATTTTAGGTTGTCCAAATTAATATTTTTAATAGAATTTTATTTGTATTTTATAGTTTAGGCCCTGGAGAAGGCCAGTTTTGAGGGAGGCTGAAACATATTGGGCCTTTTAAAGTAATAAAAAATAAAGAAGCGAACATTTATCAGCACATGGAGCTTGTCTCCTATTTTGCTTTAGGTATTAAAAATCGCCACAATGCTAATTCACTAAAAGAAGATCAAAGTGTAAAAGTGATCAGTTCTGTGCCAAACAGGACAAGTGGTTTCCACACACACTGAATCAACTATGAATAGCACTGGAAATAGCACTGTAATAATTTATAATTGACATTCTTAGTAAAGTTATACTAGGCACTTTCAGGTGCAAATAACATATTCTGGTAGATCTTCATAAGGCAGTACAGTCACTGTAACAGCAGGCAATTGTTCTGAAAACCAAATTGCCAGTTAACTTGCACTTAACAGTGTTTAAAAAAATGAAGCAATTCTTTTTATGGAGCCTAAAATACATGGTGGAATTCCCTTGTGCTCTATAGGCTGTTTACAATAAGATATTCAGCCAACTTGCATGATTTTCTTGGATCCATTCATACCCACAAATTATGAAATATTAACCCATCTGGGTAATAAGCATTCAAACCAAGACCCCTCCTTTCCACTATTTATACAATATTAGAATCTTGCTAATGGACAATTAAACATGTAATTTACAGGGTGGCAGTCCTTTACATTTCACCTAAGTGTATTTGCTGAGTTGTTAAGGATGAAATTTTTCTACATGAATGCCAAAAGAGAGATGAAACCCCCTGAAGGCATCTATATCAGGTTGCACAGGAATCCATATTCCACCTTTATTTTTCCAGAGCTACAAAGTAACTCATTTTCTGAGTTAGTTATTTTAATATCTTTTTTTTTTTTTTTGCAGTAATGAACTAGATCACAGTAACTTTGTTGACTGTAACTGCCATGGCTGCAATGCCCAACTTTTCAGTGGATCGAGAACAGGTCAGCTCCCCATTATATATTGACAGGTAAGTGTTGACTTCCCATATTATTTCACTACCCCCTTATAGTGCTGTTATTCCACTTATATGGCTTTGGCTGCCTCTTGTTGCATTCTGAGGTTTGTAGTTCATTGAGACCTAAGAGTTCTCTGGCTGACAATTCTAAATACCCCTCCCTTAACTGGAAATCTCAGAATGCACCAGGAGGCAGCCAGAGCAGTAATAGTGGAATAACAGCACTATAAGAGTGTAGTGTGATAATGTAGCTAATCTGAGTACTTGGGTGGCTTCTTTGAGCTGCAACCAAGAAGGACTGCTTTTGTTATGTGTTTCACCTTCTTCTTCAAATTCCCAAGGTGTCAAATTTGCACTGGCTACTTGCAGGTAATCAGAAAACATTTCTCTACATTTAGCAATGCAAAACTAACTGTAATCAATTAACAATAATGAGTAACTTGGCAAGTTACTTTCTGGACTGCAGTAACAGTAACAAGCAATGAGAGTACTGAGTAATATCCCAAGTTCTTTTATTGTCAAGTAAACGTTCATAAGACTAGGGAGGCCAGATGGAAGGAACAGAAAAAAATTGTGTGTTGCAAGGACGACTAGAATGGGTGAGCTCTCCCACTTTCAATATTATCTTCAAATGCAGCATTTTACCATCTTTAATAAGAATGAACAACAGACATTTATTTGGAAGCAAGTCTGAATTAGAAGCAGGTGATCTACATGATTTCTGTGCCAACCAGGTGAACTCTGCCTTTTGCTCATGCTAGAGTGGAATAACAAACTATGTAAGTGGTATGGAATATCATAACATTTATTTTTAAATGCAAAAGTGAAATGGTGGACTGCCACCAAATATTGCACTATTTTCCTCTCTCTCTCTAATAGGAATGTTCCTGTTCTAGTCAGGCAATGTGTCTTCCTCCAGAATGCTATATAAACTGTAAGGAACCAAAAAGTGTTGTTGTTGGCTCCATGTCAGTAGGGCTGTGAATCCACTAGGAATTTTAACTCTGAAGGCATTATTCAAGGTACTGATCCCTATCCCCTTCAGTTTGGACTGAAAGACACAGTAGGTTCACAACCATAGTGATAAGGGCACCACCAGCCATCAGTGGAAATAAAGCAGGAGATTCAATTTACACTGATACCAGATTTTTCTTTCCAATTGAAACTCAACATACCATAGCTATTGAGCATGCTAAAATGTCCTTGGATTATGTTTATTCCTTGTGCTTTTTTTTTTAAAGGTATGGTCTTGCTTTTCTGAAAATATCTTGGTTTTGACGTTGTGGATTTCCGAAACATGCTAATACTAGCTTTTTTCAGTGTCTCCATTTCTTTTGCCTTGCATCACCTGAGATTGCTGTTGGAGGGAGTGATGAGGCAGCAGGTGTTAAACTCTTTTGGAACCTGTTATCTACTTATAGGCCTTTCTCCTGACTCAATAAATACTCTTTTTCCCCACGTGGGGTAGTTTGATGATAAACTAATGATGATAAATCACCCTATAATGATTTTGCCACAGCATATAAGTATCTTTGAATTGTACTAGCATCATGTTGGTAATACTCTTGCTTTAACAACTCAGTAATTTCTTAAGCCATTTGGTTTCCCAGGCACTTTAATGTTGTGATTTGCATTGCTGCCTGTAAAAATAATTAAACAATAATATTTTTAATATTAAACATTTGCACTCTAATGTAGCTGCTGCTGCCCTATCGCCTCATGCTATTTTCTCTGGAACTATAGTTTAAAAAGCACATTAATTCAGTGTACCTTCCCCTCAGACTGAAATGAAGTCAGTTCACAAAATAAATTGCACTTTGCTGGCTGTTCCCTTTACTGACAGCATAGCTACATGAAAAATATTATGACTTGTTTCTGTCGCATGCAGCTGAGTGAATTACTCTGAAGTATCCCTATTCCTGTCTTCTATTACATTCCTTGTCATGCATTGTGCCGATCATTCATAATAGTTGATGGGCTGAGAGCGGGAAAGCATCTCTCTCTTGTCATTCTCTGGAGAATTTCATCTTGGGATTTTTGTTTGCATTTAATCATGGCTAATAGCTCTTCTGGCACCAATTCAGAAATACTGTAGATTTTTTTAATTGTTATTTTAAAAAATGAATATATGAGGGGGGAATGGAGGATACCAGGAATAAACTTATTAAACCTTTTGTTTCATCATTTTATAAAGACAGCTTGTGTTTTACAATTGTTTCTGATAAGAATTTGATACTTTTGGTCTCCCTGCCTTTATGGCAATTGCAACCTGACCAATCTGAGACTACAACAAAAAGCCAGTCCAAATTAGCATAGTAGAGGAATTAAATAACACTGCATATATTTTTTACTTCTTCTTTCTAATGCAAAGCTTCTTTTTGGACAGGTAGATGTGCCATCTTCTATAATAAACCATAGTGCAATAACATGTGGAAATGTAATTCTGTGTTGACAGCATTCTCAACCACTACATTTTTTCTCATCTACAGTTCTTCCTTTTTGGACAGCCAGAGAAAACAATAGTGATGTAGACTGGTGATGTAGTATAAGACATTTTCCTATGTTTATTCTGTGGACTTGTGCTGTACACTTATTGTTCAGAACTACATTTGTAAAAGGAACGCTGTACCTACAAGAGGCAGTAGAGGTTGACATGCAGTCAACTAGGGACTTTATCATATGTGACTTTTAAACCACCATAAAAATTGGATAATACCACCTTTAGCTATACCTATTGCATGATGCCATTTCTGACTTGTCACTACCTTGTCTTCCAAACAAGGTTAACCCATACCTTACTGTTGATGGAAAAATCTACAAACTTTGGTCTCTGAACTCTTCAGGAAGGATGCAGTGGGGGTGGGAGCCTTTTTGTTGGTCTCTGTGAAAGGAGACCAGAGGATGAACCACTTTGCCTGATTGGCCAAGTGGTGAGGGGAAAAATCACTTGTTGCTGAAGAAATGCATTTAAAAATTGCTTGTCTATGGAGTTTATCAGACGGGAGGAATTTCACTCTATTTTGAATGGAGCCAATTCAAATTCACATAAATTTGCTAATTTAGTGAATTTATGTGAATTCTATTTGCATTCAGAATTCATTCAGAATGACTTCCCATTGCCCGAAAATGACTTCCCATTGCCTGAAATTGCGTGAGATACTCTAATACACAATAACGTAAAACCCATGATTGCATTCAGAATGACTTCCCTTTTGCCTGAAATTGCGTGAGATACACTCATACACAATAATGTGAAACCCCATGATTGCGTTTGGATTGCCATTGGATTATACTTCCAATTTCTGTCGTCTGATAAACTCCTATGACGGCCAATGAGTGTAATTGTTGAGTTAGACTAGATGATTACTTGGGCCTTTAGTAATAATCTAGACCCAAGTAATAATCTAGTCTAACCCCACAATTACACTCATAGGCAGTTCAGCTTTGCTGCTTTTGCAAAAGGTTGTGTTTGGGAACATACAGTTTCCTCTTTCTAACTGTATATCTGAGGCAAAGTGGTTAGAGGTTTTCTTTTCTGTAAACAAGTGCATAGAGAGCCATAACATTGTTCAAGGTTTTGGAACATGTTTCCGGAGATGTAAACATTTCCTAATGTACTGTCACCATTTCCTAGTTCTGTAAACAAAGTGTTCTGGTCAAAATACTGATTAATGATAAATTAATTGAGGGGAGGGGGAAATAGGAGATGTTTGTGACTCTGTATAAGAAGGTGCCACAACAGAATGCTTTTGCTCAGTTGCCTTTGAGAAAGCTATTTCTCTTTTGAGCCCGGTGCCGTGAATAAAGAAGATCTGTTTTTCTAATTCCGTGTGGTTTCTGAGTGAGGGATCCCAAGTTTCCACTATAGTGAGACCACAGGATGCGGGCATGAGGAAACCTGTTGCCCACCTCATGTGTTCTCTTGGCTTTGGGTTACCCTCAGGGTCTGGTGTTTCACCCAAGAGATAGCTAGGGAAGTGTCCAAGGTTGACATCTGGGCCTTAACTGGACCCACACCATGTTGCTTCTCACCTTTGTTTGGTCAGTTTGTTTATTCCAGGTCTTAAAGAGTTTAAATAGTTTATAAGTCAATAAAATGACCTTTGTTTAATTCAACTTTGACTTTGTCTAGTCAACAAAGCTCCCAATTCTGCTGGTATAGCACTAGTCTTCAGGTGTGGTTAATTACTCTTGTGGCAGTTCCAAGACTGGGCAGTCATGTATAAAAGGTCCTAGGTTTACTAGGGGGGGTCACTCCCTAATAAATGTTCTTGTATTGCAAGTCAAATCTGCAGTCACATGGAAGAACTGAACCCATGGAAACTTAGGCCCTAAACAGACCGACACTTTGTGCTGGCCTGGGGCATAGGGCTGGGCATCCACACGCACCCAGATCTACCTTCTCTACCTGTGTGCCATTTCAGCATGCACCCATCCACACGGGGTGCGCCATGGTGGTGCACAGGTGTTGGAGTGCCCAAATAGCGCTCTGCATAAGGGGTGTCATCATGATATGAGAGCACCATTATTGCACTCCTTCCAGGAAGCTGCTTTTAGCAGCTTCTTTTTGCTCCGAAGAGGGAGCAGACTGTTGCCGCAGCAGGCGGTTGCCGGATCAGAAAGGAGCGGCATCTCGCCGCTCCTTCCTGTCTATTTGTCAAGCCCCTTAGTTCTCATTAGATAGGCACAGCATTGAATTATTAGTGCTAGCATTTTATCTGGAGCAAGTTTGGAATCAAACTTAAACACCCCCTGCTTATCTCCAGAAATAATACATTACCTTGGACCATGGAGATATCATTTAATTGTCATGGCTAATTTTACTCATTTTGACTACAGCTCCGAGAATCCATTAGTCAGCAGAGTCGCTGGACATGCTGGTTGGTAGCTTCTGCCATGCCATAGTCTCCTAGAAATCCAAAAAAAAGTAACTTGAGAAGTCCAAAATAGTAACTTTTCCTAGAATGGATAGCGATGAAGGATTAATCCCCCTTTTATTTGCTTACCTCTGTATTTAGTTGCTTACTAGGAGCAGAAGACCTTTTGGTCATACTGGAAAAATAATTATTTTGTTCAAATGTTTGTGAAGTGGTAATAATGTTTCTTTCTTTCTGGAGGGGAAGTCAGAATCAAAGCAACAGAAAACAAGGACTAAACTAGGAAAGAAGGATGAAGGCTATAGCTATGAGCTAATCCTGCTCCTTGAGCCCTTAGCAAGCAGAGAAGACTGCCTTGTTTTTGATGAATGTTGGAAAGTCTGCCTTTTGCCTGTGTGAATAATGGAAAGAATGGTTGAGTCTCTGTGTTACCAGACCTATCAGTCATGATCAAGGGAAGTTGCTAACATCTTGTCAAATGCATTCAATTTCAAACAGGGTTAGCAATATGTGGGTCTCCAGATGATCCTGGATTGCAGTTCTCACCAGCCCTCTAGATGGTCCAGCCAGTGGTGAGCAAGATGGGGACTGAAGGTCAGTGAAATCAGGAGGGCCACACATTCCTCTTCTGTGATCCAGAATAATCTCATCTAAACAGTGCAGGGTGACATGATTTACTATGCACAGAGACATGGTACTTTGTTAAACCTTACTGTTTTGCAAAGTGTGTGCTGTGGAAAGCCAGCCAATCATGCTATGCAATTATAATGCTATGATTCCACTTTATCGGCCATAGGACTGAATCCATAGGACTGAATCATGAGCCATGAGTCCAAGGCTACTTGGGTTCAATTGGAATACACACACACAAACACACACACACACACACACACACACACATATACTCATGGCAGAAATTCATCCAAATACTCAGTTCATGTAGGCTAACAGCTCAGCTTCTTAGCCCTAGCAACATTGGCCTTTTCTAGATTGGCAAAAAGAAGTGTGTTCATGGCTGCATGAAACTCTAGCCTTTAGATGAGAAAAAGGGAAAGTGTGCCATGAAAATGCTTTTTTTGCATTTTAGGGGAGAAGAAGTGCCTTTAAAAAGGTGCTGGTTTTCCCAGCTTCTTTTTTAAAAACTGCAGAACAGCACAGCTCCATCTAAAGTCTGCGGTATAGTTGCGCAGTTAAAGGGGCCGCTGTATCTTTAAAGCACCCATTTAAAGGCAGCGATACAGGTGCGGAGCATAATGGATCATGAGTTGGGAGCATGCGTGGTGTGGAGTTCACTTCCAATTAAAACACTTAATGCCCTGCAGGTGTAAAAGCTGGGGTTTAACTGTACAGTTTTTTTAAAGCTCCCAAACCCTAGCTCCAGCCCTAATCGGAACCCTAGACATGCGCAGTAGGGACTCTGGGATGCTGTAACTGTTATTCTTCTGTGCATAACATGTCAATTCATTCAAAAAATAAAGGGGTTCATTCATAATGCACCAGTGCAACTGCACAGTTTAAAAAAAAAAGCAGAGAAACCGGAATGACGCTGAAACTTTAATTTTTTTTCCTTGCCAGCTGCGAACTGCACAGTTGCGCAGTTCCCAGCCTGCAAACCTACACAACTGCACAGTTGCACCGTTCCCAGCAGGCAAACCTGCACAACTGCACAGTTGCACCATTCCCAGCAGGCAAACCTACACAACTGCACAGTTGCACAATTCCCAGCAGGCTGCCAGCTGGGAACTGTGCAGCTATGCAGGTTTGCCGGCTGGGAACGGTGCAACTGAGCAGTTGTGTAGGTTTGCCGGCTGGGAACTGCGCAGCTGCGCAGTACGCAGCCGGCAAGGAAAAAAAATTAAAGGTTCAGCGTGGCTAAAAGCCGCATTCATTGCCGCTGGAGCAGCTGCTCTGCCTGTGTTTGTAGCGTTCTGACAGCTTCCAATGTAGCTGCTGAGCCACAGAAAAGACTTCAGATAAGTCGTTCCCACACCCCTCAGTCTAGCTGCCCTGTACCTTTTAAATACACACCTGGGGCTTGCAATGTAGCTGCTAAGCATTAAGGTAAAGGCAACTTCATGTCACACTTTCCTGCCAATCTAGAAAGCCCCACGTGTGTTCTTTTATTAAAACGCAATCCAGAAGGCTTAGCAAGCAGGGGCCATGTGGGTGACGTGGGAAGAAACATGATCACTTTTGGTGCAGAAGTCTGTAAGAGTCATTGGGTCTACAGGATCTCCTTCAAGTCCAGAACAGTTCTGGCCCCAGATGGAACAGGAACAATTCTTATTTGTGCTGCATTTGCTTCAGTGTCCTCATTAGACTCCCCCCCCCCCCCCGCAGCCTGGGTTTTCCCAGCAAATTGAAATATGGTAATTTTGTCTGTCTGTCTGTCCCCCTCTCTCTCTGAGAGAGAGTAGTAGTAGTAATAGTAGTAGCAACAGTAATAATAGTAGTTTGGTTTATACAGCTTTGCTCATCTGGCCCAGATGTAGGAAAGATTACTTTTTTAATTACAACTCCCAGAATCAGCCACTTATGCAAGTTATAGTTCAAAACAGTAACCTTTTCATTGTTGGAGCTGGCCACTGCTCTGCACAAATTGCAGAATATGTTTTTCTTTTTTGAATCCTGAGCAAAATTTAGAAATCCTTGACTGAGAAAGTGTTCCTCTAAGATGGAAAGTCTGAATACCAGTGACCTCGCTTTCATTAATACTGTTTGTTATCAAGTCACTGTTTACCACTATAGCACTTTCTCCTAGCTGTTCTCCATCAATAGGCTCCCCATTTTGTCCCAAAGAACTCTCTCTCAAGCAAGGACATAGCATTTCACGATGTCAACATCTGATGTCGAAAGCAGTTTGAAATATGTCTTCTTGGTCCAATTCCATTAGGTATTCCTCTACTTAGTACAATAATGTAATTAACATTGTGGCTCTCCTGGCCCTTTTTAAAGAAATTAGGCATCATGACTCACTTGGGCATTATGTGAACGAACTCCTCTGACTCAAAATGATTCAATCACCAAGATTGAAATCTGGCAGCATTCTGAGATATGTCCAGAACAGAAGAGCCAGCACTTAATCTGATTTAGGGTCGTCTCCAATGTTTTTCACTCTGCACCAAAAATGCATTTGGTAGGGGAAGGAGTGAAAAAAATGTATTATTTTAAGTACACTATGCATTCTGATTTTCCACACAGCATTATTTATCCTTTTGAAAAATATTGAGGTAATATTTAAAAATAAAAGCCAAACAAAACGGAACATGTCTTCTGCAAACGCAAAGGTATAGCATTTGCAAGGCTAATGCTGAAATTGGGGGAAAAAATACTAGTGGTCACTTAATTTGATTTATTCATTCTTCTTAACATGTTGTGCTGATACTGCACATTATGCTAAAGGCATGATCCAAATACACAGCTGATTTAGGGAAAATATGTTTAACATGTGGAAACATTTAAACACAAAGATTACATTTAAAAACCCCTTTGTCATTGGTGACAACTCAGTAGAATTCTTCTTTATATGCAAACAGGCACAGAAACATTAGTTAGGCCAAGGCAATGTTGTAAGTAGGATTTCTACTTGAAAAAAACAAAACAAAACACAAGCAGGAGGGGTAATTGGCCTCTCTTGTGTTCCTCTCTGATTTGTGTTCCTTTGCCAACTTACCTCCTGCAAACTTTATTATTTATTTATCTCATTTGTATGCTGCCTTTCTCCCAGAGAGACCCAAGGCAGCTCATAGTTAAAGACATTTTAAAAAATTACAATAAAATTTAAAACAATTTGCAGAGCTAATGCTCGATTTGGGACAAAGAAAAAATACTATTGGCCACTTAATTTGATTTATTCATTCTTCTTAGCATGTTGCAGTGATATTGCGCATTATAATATGGTAAAGGAATGATCCAAATACACAGCTGATTTAAGGAAAATATGTTCAACATGTGGAATTTTTTAAACAGAAAGAATTGATTTTTTTTTAAAAAAACTTTGTCACTGGTAATGACACAGCAGAAGAATACCATTCTTCTTTATATATTAACAGGGCTTGGAAACATTAGTTAGGCCAAGGCAATGCTGTAAGTAGGATTTGTAAGTAGGAAATGAAAGTATTTTTAAAAGAAAAAAATGCTCCAAAAGAAACTCTTCAAGATAGGTGTTGTGAACACCAGACTGGAGTGGTGCGGCGCATGAGCCATGTCATCGACACATGCCCCGTGTAAATGGTGTCTTGCCAAGATGGTGCTCGCGGCGTGCGATAGGACTTGGGACATTAGGGCCCCAAATGTACTTTCTGCCCCAGGGCCCCTAAAGGCCTAGCTATGGGCCTGGTTTTGTGTGCTTAGGTTCCTAAGGCTGCAGTCTTATATGCTCTGTGGTGTAGACATGTATTGAATTGGATTCAGTTGTATACATACTTCAAATACCCAATCCAAACTTCCATTGGTTTGTGACCCTTGCATATTAAGTAACTGTTTGAAGAATACCATGTTGAAAACAACAACAACAACAACAACAACATTCATCTATACTAATGCTTCCCAAGTAACCTCTTGTGGGGAATCAGCAATTATTTTTTTCTGCCACTGTGTGAGAGTCTGGTACCATATTTGTGTCTATTGGCTACAAATGTTTCTTTCTTTCCTGGAAACAAACAGGGGCTTACAGCCAATAGTTTATGGACCAGAACTGGTCCAGGGACCACTGAATAGCACTGATATGTATAATATCTTGGATTAACAGATTGTTGACTTGAGAACATGACACCCTTGCTAAAACAGCCCCACTGATTGCCAGTCTGTTTCTGGGCATGATTCAAAATGTTGGTTGTAACCTACAAAGCCCTATATGGCTTAGGTCCAGTCTATCTGAAGGTCTGTATATCCCTATATGAACCTCCCTGGGAAATCTTTCTCTCTGTCCCATCACCCTCACAGGTACATCTGGAGAGAACATGAACATGCTTTTGGTAGCTGCTCTCAAACTCTGGAACTCTTTCTAGAGAGATTAGAGTAGCACCTTCCTTGCTATCCTTTTGTAGGCAGGCAAAAACCTCTATTTTGGCAGGCCTTGGAGGGTTGACTGCTCTGGGGGAGAATAGCCTTTTCTATGGTCTTACTACATTTTTTGTTCTTTTTGGTGGATTGTCCAACCCTACTGTTTGAGCTAGTTAACATCAAGTGGATTGAGCCTAAGGCCAGTCCACTCATTGGTGGCATGGTGAATATCTGAATCTAGGAGCCAAGGAATCACTGCTAGTACCTGTCTCCCCAAACCATGGTTTTGCATCTCTTTTAACTAGGGCCCTCAACAACAACAACAACAACAACACACTCAGAAAAGTTACATTTTGGGCTAGAATTTCTAGTATGCTAGCTGGGGGATTCTAGGGGTTAATCCAAAAGGCAGCATTTCCTAGGTCTAGGAAAAAAGGTGCTCCTATCTTTGGAGTTTTACCTTTTACTGCTAATGCTGTAAGTAGGCTCACTCTCTTCTTTTTCTAAGGAAGGCGCCTTTTAAATTGAATTACCTAATCACATTGACCAAAGCTCTAAACATGAATCGTTATCTGAAGGCACTATGATCCTATTGCATACTGTACAGTCTCAAGGAGATTAGCAAAGAAGAAAGATAAACTGAGGTGTATTTATACACTATTTAGAGTATGCAGAACAAGTCCCAGATCAATGCAAGTAGCAGGAAATCTATTGCCTTCAGCTAGTGATTTATACAAACTGATAATCAGTCCTGCTTTATGGATATTCTTAGACACATTCTTTACTGATTGAAGAACACCATCCCTCTATTTTTAGTTTTGATTTGGGCATTACTGAGAACTTTAGCCCACTCTGTTGTGCATATTTATGCAGTCATGCACATGGAAATAAATTCCCCTTTTAAGTATCAGGTTTTTTGCCATATACACAGTTCTTCCCAGAGGAGTAGATAAAGAGCTATGGATTTAACTAGGGCCATATTATCCTGAATATGTTGAAGTGTGGCAATGTGGGAATCTCTGTAAGAATTCCAGTCTAAACAGGCAGCAAGGCCAAATAAACTACTGGGCAAGTTCACCCAGACCCAGCGGAGAGGTTTGCATCCCCTCCCTAAGTCCATGTTGATCTTGATGTACATGGACCTCCTGTATCACTCTACCTGCTCCCTTGATACTATGGATGAATGAGGAGAGATGGTCCTAAAAAGATCCCATATCCTGGCCAATACTCAGAGTAAGAGTATCCTGTTAGGGCAGAATACGGAGAAACTGAATGGTGTCCAATTGGCTAGAGGGTTGGGCAAGGGTATGTTTTGTCACCCTATTGTTTAACTTGTATGCTGAATACATCATACATAAAGTAGAATTAGATTGGAAGGAAGTAGGTGTGAAAATTGGAGGAAGGAACATCAACAGATGACACCATATAACTAACAGAATATGCAGATGACACCATACTACTAACAGAAAACAGCAAAGACATGGAATGATTACTAAAGAAAGTCAAGGCAGAAAGTGCAAAGACAGCTGAACATTAAGAAAAAAACATGACCACAAGCAACCTACATACATTTAAAGTACATGATGAAGACAATGAAATAATTCAAGATTTTTCATACTTGAGCTTAGTTATCAATCAGAGTGGAGACTGTGACCAAGAAATCAGAAGAAGACTTGGACTTGGGAAGGCAGCTATGAAGGAAGTAGCCAAGATCCTGAAGTATAAAAATATATTGCTGTATAAAGTGAGAAGGATCCATACCATAATATTTCCCATTTCTATGTTTTGTTGTGAAAGTTGGACATTGAAAAAGCTGATGGGAAGAAAATCAACTATTTTTCAGATGGGATACTGTACTGAAGAAGAGTTCTGCAAATACCATGGACTACTAAAAAGATAAATGGATGGATCCTAGAGCAAATCAGGCCTGAACTCTACCTGAAAGCAAAGATGATTGAACTGAGGTAGCTGTACCTTGACCATATCCTGAGAAGAAAGGACTCACTAAAAAGATGATATGCTTGATGAAGTGGAGGTCAATAGGTAAAGAGGAAGAACACATACCAGGTGGATAGATTCAATCAGGGAAGCCATAGATTTGAGTCTGCAAGCCCTGAGCAGGGTGGTTGAGGATATAGGGACCTGGAGGTCTTCAATTCATAGAGTCACAAAGGTCTAAGTCAACTTGAAGTAACCTAGCATGTAATATGCATGTAACTGTAGCTTAAATCAAATGAAGCTAGACCTCATGGAGAAGCAATCTTTATCCCCCAGACCCACTGCTTCTCATAACATTCAGTGCTGTCTAAGCAAAAAGGCATCCCCTTGAATATGAAAAAGGGACAAAAATTCTTTCTTTGTTCTGATGAAGCTAGGAAAACTTGTACTGAACAAAAAGAAGGTGGATAGGTGTCTGGCTGTCCAAGGGTAAAAGCATGGGTGAGGGAGAAGACCTTGCTGACCCCACTTGAAGAATGGTACATGAATATGCTGGTGCATATAATCCAAGTATAAAGGTCCCATGCAGTTTATGTCTTTGAATGTAATTACAAATACCTTGGATTCAGATTGGGGAGGGGGAAATTGGAAGCCAGTGCAGCTCCTTTAAAATATGTATATATGTTCTTGTTATATGATTTCAAGTAGTTTTCTACTTTATGGGGTTTTCTATTAATTATCATGGGGTTTTCTTGGCAAGACATATTCAGAGGGATTCATGCAGATTCAAACCCTGGTCTCCCAGAGTCTTAGTCCAACACTTAAATCACTATACTGTGCTGGCTCTCAAATATGTATGGAGTCTCTATTTATTTATTAAGAATTACATTGATGCATGGAAAACTATGGTTGTGCCTTGTCCTTGCCTCTACCAATTCTGCTAGAGAATGACACTCAGTTTACGCTGGCTTTTCATTTTTAATTGTCATTTTTCTCCCCTCCCTCAGGTTTCTCTATTTTTAATGCTTTCCCCCAGTATGCTCCTCCCATGTCTTTCAGTGTGCCCAAAAGAATACAGAGATGATCTCATTCATCTTCCCCAGATGCTGGAAGAATCCCAGTTTGCACTGATAGGGTAATGTAGTGCCATTGATTTTTACACAGCATTTGTCACTAATATTAAGGAGCTGTAGAAATCAATAGTAGAAAGAAGACCTTCTTTTGCTTAATTAAGATATGGTGTATATTCTCTCTACCACTTCTGTTAAATAAGTTGTTTGGTAGAACCAATAATCACCGTCTCTGACAAATCTCAATAACAACTCTTGTTGACACAAATTGCTCAGTGTTTTTCAAATGTCTGTTATATTACTACCGTTTCCATTTCTTCCTATTGAAAATAATTCTCTGGCTTATAAAATAATACACCATTAAGCTTAAATATATAAATGCTGTCTTCTGAAATCTGAAAACCTAGGAGAAGATGGCCACCGAGGACTACAATCATGATCAGTGGCAGCTGGTGGCTTCCATGTCAGTGATGCTATAAGCTTGCTCTGGTATTTTTCATCCAAATTTTGTAGGAAAATGGCCATGCACAAGCCACAGCCCTAAGTCTGCAAGACCTGAGCAGTTTGTTGATGATAGGTGACTTGCAGGTCTCTCATTCATAGGATCACCATAAGCTGAAGTTGATTGACAGCAGGGGCTGTACAGACCAGCACTTTGTGCCAGCCTGTATGTGTGGTAAGAGCTAAGCGTCCACATGCTCCGAGCCCTTACTGCACTGCCTGGCCACCATTATGGTGCAGGCCCACCCATATGGCACATGCCATGATGATGCACGGCATGCGCAACACCCAAACGGTGCAGTGTGGAAGGAGTGTTATGATGCAGTGCCACGGTGCTTATGACACCCCTTCTAGGAAGCTGCTTGGAGCAGCTTCCTTTTGCTCCCTAGAGTGAGCGGATTGGCGCCAATGCGTGCAGCTGCTGCAGCACCAATCTGGGGTAAAGGGGGGGATCCCACCCATCTGTAGAGTCCCAGCAGTTAATAAAGCATCCTTTACTTCACATTGTTTAGTGGCAAGATTTTAGACTATAGATGACCATGAAAGTTTGCCAAAAATCTTGAATATAAGGTTGTACCAAAATTTTCAGAAAATTATAGAGCTGTAAAGGGGCAGAAAATATCAATATTCTTATCTGCATTAGTAGAAGAACTGTGTTCAGCATTAATTCAAAAGTATTTTCAACTTTGCCAGAGGAACATTTAGCTTTTGATGGAAGTGGTTAGCTGAGTTGGTTTCCAATACGGGGAGAAAATGCTCCTCTGTCTTTAAGAGCTATGAAACACTGAGAAACTCAACAGGTATAATGTACCTAGCATGAAAATGTGCCAGCGCATAGTGTCATCTGTTAAATGTCTATCTGCCATATAGCTCAGAAGTCCTGCCAAACAAAGACAGCTACTCAAAATAATCACAATAGGCATATGGAGACTGCTGCCAGAATTGATTCTAATTACATCAGGGAAGTACTTAGCATTGCAGAGGCTGAATACCAAAACAGTGGTACAGACTGTGATGAACTAGGTCCAAGGACTATATATTTTTGTTCTGTCGGTATGTAATGTGCTACTAGTATGCTTGCAGAACAAAGTACCCCTGTGAAAATTGTGCTGAGCCTCACAGTAATTAATTAATCAGCTACGGCTAGCTTTGCAATTTGGTTAAATAAAAGCAGAAATTTATTTTGAATGCCATTTAAATGACAACCCCTTTCGAAAAGAGCATCATTCACTCTAATAGCAAAAACAAGTGATCAGTACCAACCAGGCTGGAAAACAGGCCACAGAAAAGTAAGGGGAGGAGGCATCAGCATACTCAGGAGCTGGATTCCAAGCTTTGCAGAAGCAGAAAATACATAGGAGACTATCACATGGTGAGGCTTCTGTCCTCCTCCTGTGATTAATTTGAATTTAAAACATCCAAATAATGCAATCGGGGTTCACACCCCCACACATTTCTCCCATCCTTCTCCTATCAGTAAATCACAATCGCCAGCCTCCCTGTGTGATAATCTCCTTACCAGCGCACTTGTCTTGTCAGTAAAGCATCATGGAACCACCATTTGGCAATAACAGGACCTTCCATTATTGCCAAATGGCGGCTCCATGACGCTTTACTGACAAAACAAGTGCGCTGGTTGTGATATACTGACAGGAGAAGGATGGGAAAAAAGTGTGGGGATGTGAACCCCGATTGCACTATTTGGATACTTTAAGTTAAAATTAATCACGGGAGGAGGATGGAAGGCTCCCCGTGTGATAGTCTCCTATGTGTTTTCTGCTTCTGCAAAGCTTGGAATCCTCTTGCCTCTTCCCTTACCTCCCCCCTCCAAGGCTTTTCCCTGGGGGGGGGGGGAGAAGCCCAGATGGGAGGGAACAGCTGGGAAGGATGTGTGCATACGTGTTCCTCTTCCTCCCCCTGCCCTTTAGCCAGCTAAGGGAAGGAAGGGTTTGTGCATGTGCTCCTCTTCCTCCTCCCTTTAGCTGGCTTCCATCTGCTGTCTAAAGGGCGGGGAGAGGAAGAGAAGCACACATGCACACTCCTCTTGCCTTCCCCACTTATTCATAGTTTTGCAGGGTCTTGTGCCCCTAACCCCCACGAAAGTGTATGACCGACTATATATATAATGTCTCATTAAAAAAAAAATGGTATGAGAGCAGCAATCCCTCCTTTCAACTCCTTCCCCAGCCCAACCCTCCCACATTTGTGGCTTTGACTACTGTGGATTTGATTATTCATGGATTTGATTAATATGTTCTTACTAGGAATCTCTAGGTCCTCCAGCTCAACTTTTCGGGAAGCTGATCATCAGAATTATGCTGGTGGACCTAGAGCTTCCTAGAGAAAACATCTGTAGATCCTCCAGTGTGATTTTATGGTCAACCTCTAGAAGATGTTGGCCACAGAGTTGAGTCAGAAGACCAAGAGATTCCTAGATGTTCTCTCAGGTAAAGCCATAGTTTTTTTTTAAAAATCATCTTTTTCCCCACTTTCATGGGGATCTTGTGCCCCTAACTCTAGTGAACATGGAGCTCCCACTGTAATGCTAAAGAACCAGGTTATTTTGAGAGGAAGTCAAAACAGAAAAATGGGAAATTTAGGATGAAGGACTTAAATGCACTGCTCTGGCCCCTTATACTGAGTTAAGTTACATGTAGCCCATCAGCTGCCTGTGGTTTTACAACACAATTTTGTGTTTGCTTTAAACAAACAAACAATGGAGGACCATGAACCCCAGGAAGTATTCTTTACCTTTGAATCACATCACCCATCTGCACCTATTTTTTTAAGTGTAAAAGTTTTTTAAAAACTAACAGTGGATATCCAGGCAATTCTGGTTCCGTCAGGAGGGAGTAGTGTGGACAGTCCTAAATCCAAAGGGGAGGAAGATTGGTTTGTAGATCATCCAACGATACCTACCACCATCTCATAGTCTTTCTCAACCTGCCCCCCTCCCCAATGAGCCAGCCAGAACTGGAAGATAACGGAAATTTGAAAACTGATGTCCAACACATTTGGAGGAATTGAGGTGGGTGAAGGCTGGCTTATACTACCTTAGAGGAGATCATGGGTTGTTGGCTGGCTCACAGCTTCTTACAGATGTTAATACACTTCATTTTTTTGTTACTAATACTACTTGCTAAAGATATTTCCATGCTGTCAAAGTATAAAATGTAGGAAATTAAACACACATTTTCTGAGCAAGGTATATTCCAGGGTGTTCTGACAACAGAACTAAGGAAAAGTTGTAATTTTTGTAGCTTCTTCTCCCCCTCCACCATTTATTTATATCCTGCTACTCCCCCCCCCCCCCCCCATCCTGGGACTGAAAGCAGCTTACAAAAGTTAACAGATACAATGAAAAGTATATATATCATACAAAAGTTAAAATACATCTGAACTATCAATAGAATTAAAAGCCAATAAAAGCACAGCCATTAAAAAGAACAACAAATACAGATAACACAGCACATTATTCAAGATCCTTTTCTCCTGAGCAATCAGCCCTCAAACCCCTGCTGAAAGAAAAATTCCTGCACCTATGGAAGGACCGAACAAACCCTTCAGATATCATATGTATATATTTCATTTCATTATCATTTGAGAGTCAGAAACTAAAAGTATGAAGTGACTCTGTCCCAAAGCATTGCAGAGTAGACTGACCACAGCAGGTAATGATCTGTGGTATTTGCTCTGCAATGGTTCCTCCACACAATTGATGCTGCTATTATAGGAAAGCTATGGGCTTGTGCATAGATGTGTTCAGAACATTTTACTAAGACTAAAAGTAAGTCACATTGAATGCCTTAATTACATCCATTTGCGTTGTGCTCAGTTGGCTTTATAAGCCTCTGAGGAAATGCATGCAACTTTGCATTTCTTTCCCTATTAGTTTTATGATGGCAACGGGACTATGAATTTGTATTGATTTCCCCTCTGCCTTGGCCCAAGATTAGTTTATAGCCCAAGTGAGAGTCTTTATCTCATTAGATATGGGCAGTTTAATGTTGACCCTTTCAGTCTGCTTGAGGTTGCATCCAGAAATAGAGGAACTGCCAAGTACAGTATATTTATATATGTGAACTTAGAAGCCAGCAAACAATCAGAAGCTAGAGAGGAAGAAAAGAAGCAGAGACACTGGCAAAATATAGAATCTCTTGACATGTTGCCAAATGCTAACAGTAACTAGACTAAATTGATAGCTCTAATGTGATTATTTAAGGAAAAGTACAAACACGCTGATCAATGTGCTTGAGAATGGAGTGCATATGCATGTCTTAAATTAACTGGGCAGGTGTGTAGCCCACCTCTTGGAAATCTAATCATCCTGGGACAATTAAAGACATTTTGTGTTTTTTGCTTTAGTAGTTTTCCGAGACGATAGCATCTGGATAGTCTTAATTACTGATTTGGCTCAGTGAGAAGGAGAAGACAAAAGTTGTACTTGCATGATTAAGAATCTCTTTTCTTCATTAAGGTTTCTTTTTCTAACGTAATATTGATACTCTGTGTGCAGCATCTGAAAGATCATTATAGTAGAATGATTCTATCTCAGTGGGAAAAAAGCCACTCAAATTGAGTTAAAGACAATAACTTGGATCCTGATGAGGCTTCTGTGAACACAAATGCTCCTATTGTGCAGGTCTGCAGTTGTTGTTATGTACCTTCAAGTCAACTCCAGCATATGGTAACCCTATCATAGGGTTTTCTTGATACAATTTATTGAGAGAAATTTGCCTTTGCCTTCTTCTGAGGCTGAGAGAGTGGCTTGCCCAAAGTCACCCCAGTGGGTTTCCATGACTGAGGGCTTTATCATACCAGTCTTCCAGCAATCAGGTTGTTGAAGCAAATGGACACATACTGGTATGGAGGCAATCACTATCACATATTCTCTGCAATAGTGTCATGCATATTCCCACAATCAGTCTTCTGCTCTCCCTCATTGACCCCACCTTCCTCCCCTGTGCCCTATGTAGCACATGCACATTATTTAGGGTTCTTCTTTTTTGCCACAATTGGATAATTGTACAGTTTCACTGCTTCTCGCTGTCACCATTTCACTTGTTCAATTGAAAGCAAACACATACTCAACATGGCTCATAATCTGCCCACCTCATTCACATGTTTGTTGTGAATGAATGTAGTGAACCTATCATTGGTTCATATTGGTTGCTTTTACTCTATTCCTTGGTATTTTTTTTAAAAAAAATGTTTTGCTGTTATTGAAGCATGAGATGGCAGTGAAATTGTGGAATTACAGCAAAGCAATTTTGTAAAAAAATAAAATACTAGTGAACAGAGTAAAAAATAACATTATTCTTGTGCACCATGGTATCCTCTTTGTCCTGACACAGGAAGAGGGGTTACTTCATCCTGCTTGGAGACAGAGGGAGAAGAAGACAGGACTTCTGGAATATCGAAATTGCAGTGGAATGAAACAATTGTGCCAGAAACAATAGCTGAAGAGCAGCAATATTGGAGCCATTAACAGGCTTTTCCCATCAATGAAAAGATGTGATCTAATAACAATGGAAAAGCAATGCAATAATAGGAGAGTTTGTCCTGTCTTCACACTGCACTAGCAGGCAGGGGGCCAGGAGTTCAGAAGCCAAAGGAGCTGGCAGACTCCAACATCCATCAGTCCAAGATCAGGAGATGTAAATCATATGCACAGTCCACAGTAGCAAAAAACAAGGTCAAAGAACAGTCCAGGGTCATAAATTGTAGAGTTAGTCTCACTGTAAATGTAGGCTTTAGAAAGAAATCCAGTTTGTTTCTCACAAATGGGAGAAGAAAAGCCCATGCTTTATAAAGCACACTAATTCATCCTCACCCTTCTTTGCAGCCCCTATTTCAGGAAAGCGTTTCTCTGCTATGTGCATGTACGCTTTCATTTCACCTACAGGAGAGGGACTGGGGCTGTTCCAGATGCTTCATTCTTCTCTTTTCTTGAGGCATTATCCCTCCTACTTCCTCATCATCTGGATCATTCAAGTGGTTATCAGACTGAGCTGGAGGAAGGCACAGATGTGGTAAGTCAGCTTCCTCTTCAGAATCCAAACTTTTTTGGGGGAGGGGCTAATGGGTGGATCTGTGAATTCTGGATTCTGAAACCTGAATGCTCAAGAAGGGGCATGACAGAGTCATGATGCTGAGTGATAAGGAAAGATCAATCAAGCCAGTGCAATCATGCAAAAACCTATCATGTGATAAAGCCCTGAGTGGAGAGTCAAATTCTGGTCTTCTAGTTGAACACTCAAACCACTACATCATGCTGTCTCTAGTAGTGTGCATGGACTGCACTGAAATCCTATGATTCCCACTGATTTACTATGTTTCCTAGAGCCCCCCACATTCCATTCCAAAGGATTCTGCAGTATCCTAGACCGAGAAAAATGGAGAGCACCAGAGAATACAATGGGAAAGGAGGACTGGTGAATGGTATTTTCTACTTTCCCACTTTGTCTGGGAAAAGAAGTCCCCGAGCATAATTCTGCTCTGTGGGCACTCCTGCCAGTGAAACTAAACTCAGAATTTGGCCTGTAAAACCAGAAACACCTGGTAAAATTATGTGGCATCCATTCATTAAACTGGAGAGAAAGAGCAATTCTGCCAGGATATCATGTCATGAACAAGATTAATTTTATGCTGTAAATAAGGAATATTGTAGCTATCATAAGTGTTGATAATGTATACAAAATCTGAATATTCATCTTACTATGAAAACTCTGGAAGAGTTTATGCTAGAAACTAAGGGGTGACATAGATCATCCTGTTGTGCTGGCTTCTGGGTGACTTCAGAGCATGGTGTTTTGACGGCCCATGCTCTGAAGCAGTCTGGAAGCTGGCATCATGCCATCTGCCCACCCACCCAAACATGTGCTGGCTTCATGGCACTCTAGCAGCATGGTGTTTGCATGCCGCACACCGCAGGAGTGCTGTAAAGCTGCAGTGGCACATGAAAAGCTGTTTTTTTTTTTTTGCTGGCTCAAAAATGAATGGCAGTTTGGCACTTCTTTTTGAGCTTGCAAAAAGCTGGATTGGGGCTATGGTGTGTGGTTGCTGTGTCCCTAGTCCGGCTTTCAGAGAGGCAGTCTATTCTGCTCCTAAAATTAATTAAAACAGGAGTCTAGAAGCAAGATCTCAAGCTACTGGTAGATTTTTGGGATGGTGTGCAGTAGGTCAGCAAGGATTTGAGGATTCAAATTATTTACCCATAGTAGTAACAACTCCCCCTCCCCCCATCCCCATTGTGTATTTCAAATGCAGAAAGCTTGGAGAAATCTAGAGTGGCTTTTTGTTGTGGAACTAGGAGCTCCACTCAATCCTGGGGCTCAAAACTAGCCCAAGGCCTGATCATTCATCAGTTCTAAGACTTGTGTACCAGTGCCCATGCTCGCTGGAGGCATCTGGGGGTTGTAGTCCAAAACTGCAACATCTCCAAGCTAGACAAAATGGCATAAATGATGGGCAAAGATGACTCATCCTCGTATCATCATTTTTTAGGCAGGAGAAAAGGGGCAATCCATTCCTTTATATAAACAGATGAACAAAAGATAAAGATTGAAGTTTCAAGGAACAAATAGAGACTTGAATTTTGGGATCTGAAGCATTTTAAGAAAGTGGCAGTGTAAACAGTAGATGGTGCATACATTTGGGGTAGCTGGTTACGCTTGCATTGGTGTTAAACCTGTGTTTTTATAATAAATGCAAATTTTACAAAATGTGAATGGATGTCTAATGACTTCTTTTTAATGGAAACCAAATCTCAGATAAGTGTTGCACTTGTAGAATTGCTCACACCAAAAACGTGGATGAGTGTATAATGATATCTTGGGGACAGAGTATGATTTTGCTGTCTTTTTTACTTTAAAAAACATTCAGAGAGAGAGAGACAGGTTCCTTGTTAGCAGTATCCTACACCTTCTCCTGCTGTTTATTCCATTACATGGTGAAACAATAATTTGGACAGCAACGTGTTGATTGAGTTCTTTCCCAGCAAAAAGCAATTAATCCACTTCAAGTGAGTCATTATCACTCCTTATGTCCAAAAAATGCACTTTAGCCTCCATTTACTCATATTACATATGAAAGAATTACCTATCACAATATGATTCATGTTTCTTGTTGTCATTCTAAATATTCTCACAGACCAAAAAAAAAAAAAAACCTCCCACAAAAAACAATCCCAAAACAAAGAACCCTAATGCAAATTGTGTGTGTGCATATGAATATCGGTGTGGGTGTGTACACATTGTGCTTATGTACCTTTAAGTTGACTGTCAGCTTATGGTGACCCCATTTAATTCAGTGTTTTCTTAGGCAAGGAATACTCAGAGGAAGTTTGAGGAATACTCAGAGGAAATTTGCCATTGCCTTCCTCAAATGCAGGAAATACAGCCTATACCACCTGGTACTTCTTGGTTGTCCCCCTTCCAAGCTGACTCTGCTCAGCTTCCAAGATCAAACACGATCTGGTGCTCACATGCAGAAAATTAGAATTTTCTTTGAGGAATAAACAATAGGTTTAGATTAACTCAAGGAACCTTATCTCAGAGTCAGAGTTGGGAATGGCTAGAGTGTCAGACTAGGACTAGGGAAAGGGGGTACAGAAACACAGGTGACAAGAACAAAGCTGGACATGCCTACATGCCCCTTCCACCCACTCTCTTCTGGTGAGGCAGTTGCCATGTTGGGAGGGACAGCTGAGGCTGAAAGCAGGTATTTGAAAGGTGAGAGAGGACATGAATATTTGCCCCATCTCATGTTTCATTATCTGTCCAGTAATAAAGGTACAGGTGTCCTCTCCTGCATCTAAACCGGCAGTGCTTGCATTCAGACCAGAAGCATTTTATCAGACTGGGGGCTTTACAGACCACCCTTTTGAGGCGGTCTGCAGCCACCCCTTTAAGCGCCAGGATGGGGCCAGGGCTGCCGGTGAGGCAGCCCCAGAGGCCCCATCCTGGTGCTTCTGCAGGCCATGGAGAAGTGGCAAACTGCTGCTTATCCGCTGCCTGAAAGCTGGGTGCGGCTGGCACCCTGGGCACCCACTGCACCCCACTTTCCCCAGCGCTGCTGAGGGAATAAACAGGCCACTGCCACAACCCCTTTCTCCTCAGGGTCTTTGGTGTGGCCGTCTAAAGGCCAAAGACCCGCACCAAAAAAAGAGCTCCATTTGGAGCTCTTTTTAGCACCGCAGAAAGGGCACCATTGGTGCCGTCCTGCGGTGTGATGTCAGGTGTGCAACACATTATCTAAATGCAGTGCATGCCATTTTAAAATGGCGGCATCCATACACGCTAGGGTTAGGGAGGGTGTAGATGTTGCGCTCTCCCTAACCCTAATCATGCCATACAGTCAGCCCTTTTGGGCCTTCTGTATCAGCCCAGTGCAATTTCTTTAAGACTGGGATTACATGGTTTCCACGTACTGTTCTGCTCAGCAATCTAATTCCTGCATTTTGCACTAGCTGAAGTTTCCAAGGCAGGCCCTTGGGTAAGATCCACCTAGAATGCCTTGCAGTAGTTTAATCAGGAAATTATCTGTACTGTAGCTTAGTTATCCCTGTCAAGAGAAAGCCATAGCTGATGGACCAGTCAAAACTGGCCTTTGGGCACTGGGAGTTATGGGTCCTCAAGTAATGATGGATGCATCCAGACTGCAGAAATAATTCAGTTTGACATCACTTTAACTGCCTGGGCTCAATGCTATGGGATTCTGGAAACTGTACAGTAGTTGGCTGTGCCACCAGAGCAAAACTCCCATCTTCCTTTTTTATGCTGCAATATGGCTACTTCTTTGAAAGCTACTACTCTTAACATGTATGTTGGTCTTATAAGTACAATAACATCCAAAATCCACAAAGCAGGAATACCTTCATTGGGTCAATGAAAAACCTTCATTGGGTCAATGATACCTTCATTGGATCAATGAAAATTCATAGAACACAGGTTGTAAGCTTTTGAAGCTCCACTGGCTTCTTCATCAGGCAAAGATGTTAAAATCATACAGGGAAAAAATGATGACATTAAAACATAGGCCTGCATTTTGTCAAGCTGTTGTAGTTGTTGCCCACATTTCAGATCATTCAGAGGGATATAACAAAGTAATATTGCCAAAACAGCTACCCCGATATATTTTCTGGAAGTGAAGATACAGCATTTTAGTCTCAACAGGGAAATCCTAAAGAGAGCCAATGGACTGGGACATTACTATTTGAGCTTTCTACCACCAACAAAGATAAAACATTTTTTTTAAAAAAATAAGTTGGGACTGCATTGGCCTGTTCTATCTTAACAACACCTGAAAGTTTTCCTGATGCAAAAGCATGGAGGCTTCCCGAGAAATCCAGTGTTCATTTCCTAACAAAGGGGCTTGTAGTCTCACAAAGTATGGAGACAGACCAGAACTCAAAGGCAGTATCTTTATTTGGTCTTGCTAATGGAATGTAAATTTTATTTCCTGGTCTGGAAGAATTTTCCAGTACTCATATGGCCAGAAGAAGGAAGGACTTACCTGAATGAGCACCCCTCCATACCATCTGAACTGAGGACAACAACTGCAACATTTTGACAAGAAGCAGACCTATGACTAAGATCATATTTTTCCTCTCCTTTTAACACCTTTGCCTGATGAAGAGGCCAGTGGAGCTTCAAAAGCTTGCTACATGTATATTTTGCATTTTGGTTGGAGCAATAAAGGTATAGTTTTCAAGAATAGCTTTCCATGCTTGCCCTTGACATTCATTCTTCATTTGGTCACTCTCTTCCCTCACCAGGGAAAAGGAGAGGCTTCTTCTTGAAATCTACAGATGAATTTAGGAATCAAAGAGAGACTTGCAGCTGAACCTAGTGTTGATTTAACCCGAGTGCCTCTGAGTCTGCTTGAGGTTCTCTGGGGAAATAAAGATGTTGGGCACAACTACTGCTATGTTCTGCAGAATACCTAGGCTCTTATGGCATATATATAATGGTAGTGAATTCCTTTGTGAGTTATCTGGGTCAGATTTTCATTAGAAACGTTGTTTTGGGACTGTACAATGAGTGATGCTGTGGGAAATGGGATTTCTAGACTGCATATGGTAGGTTAATGGACATTGCCTCCTAAGATTATAAGAAAAATTGCTTTCCTACCTTTGTGGAATTAATTTTTGATTGCCACCAGTATCTTTAGTGTATTAGTGTATTGTGCCACTTCCATGTGACAAATATTCTTCAACAAGAAGAGTAACACAACAAGTGAATGGATTTGCAGGATGAGCTCATGTTAATTTTGTAACCTTCCTATGGATCTGTAAAGTCACTCACTCAGGATGCCTGCTGGCACTATTATTTCCCCCTTAAGAGGTGAAATACTTGTACATTTCCAGAAATCCTATTTTGGAAGAATAAACCTTTGACAGATATGACTAATAGGTTTTTACTGTTTAGAGCTTTAATAACTGCATGCCCTTTTGAAATGCTGCATTGCTTATTAATACTGCAAAAGTAGTGGCAGCCTAGAATAGAATATGCACTCCTCCCATGGATGTTAATAAATGTATCCATTAAATTATTTTTTGAACTATTGCTTCCACAGTTCTCAGCTAGCATGGATAATGGCCAGATGGTACCCTTCCTCCTTTGTTTGCCGCTGTGTAACTATAGGATCATTCAAGCCCTGGAGAAGGTAAAGAGGCACAATACGTTTGATTATTTAATTTGTAGATCCTTTCTCCTTGAAAAATTCACAGAGTGGATAAGCACATAAATAAGTTAATTGAACCATACAAAGGTGGCTGGAGCCATCCATCTACTCTTTTTACAAGATTCCATTCAAGGTGAATTAAATCATGATGCCAAGGTCAGATCTTGCTCAGAAGTACAGTCAGATAGCCTCCTTGAGGGCCCCATCATCTTTTAACCAGACTTGAACTAGACAGTCATTCAAGGAGGATTCTTCAAATGGAGGACATTATTCTGTAAATGAAGGCACATGGTCACCCTAGTGCTAATCTACTCAGACTGAGTACATGGCTCAGCTCAAGAGCCTACCAAAATGCTCATTCTTCAGACTGGGAGCAGAAAGATGATGATGAATCTGAAAAGTTTATCACATGGCTTAAAACCCTGACTTACCCCTGTCATGTTGAAGTCTCTTTTGGGATAAGGTATTATCACATGCAAAATGCTGCCAATGCTGTCACCAGGCTGAATCCCAGCTAACTTCTGACTAGAAGCTGTGATCAGCCAGCCTCTTTTCAAAACTGGGAAGCTCCTGGCTTCACAAATCAGCCAGCTGAAAGTGGCTTCTAGCCAGAGGTTAGCCGGGATTCAGTCAGGCGGTGGCATTGGCGGCATTTTGTGTGTGATAATACCAACCTTATCCCAAAAGAGACTTCAATGCGACAGGGGTAAATTGGGTTTTTAAGACATGCAATAAACTCCTGAATTGTTGCTTGGACTAGAAATTGCAGGATGCATCTAGAAGCATGAGCTCCTGGAACTCTGAGACCCAGACTATTCTATTTCCTTTGGCCAGACCTCACATCTGGAATGCCTTGCCCATTTCTGGGCACCAGATCAAGGAGGATACTGACAAGCTGGAATGTGTCCACAGGACGGTGACCAAAATGGTCAAAGTTCTGGGAACCAAATTCTATGAGGAATGGGTTAGGGAGCTAGGCATGTTCTGCCCAGAGAAGAGAAGACTAAGAAGTGACATAAAAGCCAACTTTATATATCTGAAGCGATGTCATGCACGATATGAAATGAGCTGGTTTTCTGCTGCTACAGAGATTAGAACACAAACTAATGGATTCAAATTACAAGAAAGGAGATTCTTACTAAATGTTAAAAAGGCCTTAAGAGGACTTAAAAGCTCTTGCCAGTGGAATAGACAACTTTGGAGGCTTCTTTGGAGGTCTTCAACTAAAGGTTGGATGGCCATCTTTCAGGAGTATTTTAACTGTGCATTTCTGCACCCCTGTCTGGACTAGAAGGCCCTTGCAGTTCCTTCCAGCTCTATTAATCCAAGGAAGAAGCACTGAAAATCTTTTCTATCTTTGCTTTTGAAATGATTCCTTAACCCTGAGTTACACTGAAAAACCACATTTACATTGTGGAATATATGCACACAGTGCCTCTTTTTTAGATAATACATTTTAATTATAGAAAACCTTCATGGAACATTGAAAATTGCACAGAGAAAGAGTAAGACATGTGAACAGTAAAGCCACACACTCATATTCACAAGCAACAAGGGTAGCGTTTATCCACATTCTGTGCAGTTGGGGATTCTTCAGAGGTAATTGGTTTATCTTTCACTTGTCCATAAATCCAATTTGCCTCTTTGACTTCCTATATTGATACAAATGGAGTAAATCAGAATATGGCTTAAGCAGTCATGTCTCGGCATGCATTTTTCATCCCTGTTTTGTCAATTAAATGAGTTGCAATTGCATTACGGAGGACTCTGCCCCTAAAGCCCATAAATATTCTTAATGCCTTCTGTCTAGTGAAACTCAGAGTGAGGCAAGCAACTGCACTCATGACCCTTTTCTTATTTTCATTCCTTGACGTAAGGGCTTGGACAGTTACAATATGTATTTTGCTGCTTGGGATGCAGAAAGATCAAATAGGGCTTTTTCTTTGTCTTCATTTGCTTGCTTATGCAGGGCCATATTGTCTGACTCTTTCCCACTGCACTTTTTTTTGAATACCCGTTAGACGTCAACAGATTTAGCTGGAAGCAAAATGTTATAATAGCAAGAAAAATCATGCTGGGGCAGCTGACATCAGACACTCAGGATTTATTTTTCAAGTGGCTCACATTTGATAGAAAAATAGATTCATAACAAAAAGCGGACAGAAAGTGGAATTGTTTGTCTCAATGAACATTCTAGAATATATGAGGGGTATCCAAAAATTTTAATGATCACCTTTTAAAATAATTGACAGAAAGTTTGTTTTGATTTGTAGTTGTTAACTTATCTCTATGTAGTCACTATCTAGATTTATAAGTTTTTCCCAGCGTATCTTGACCCTCCGAATACCTGATATTGTAGAAGTCTGCAGACTGCGCCTTACGAGGGGGTATCATATAGTAATAATTATCACCTGGAAGTTATTATGGCATATTGATGAAATTTTGTCAGTGTCATAATTGGTCCCTAAGTACACGTTGCTGAGAAAATCAGCTCATTGCATCCTTTATTTTTGTGACTGGCTGTGACAGAAGTGACTAAAGTGTAAAATCCTTGTCAGGCGCAATCTGCAGGCTTCTACAATATCAGGTATTCGGAGGGTCAAGATATGCTGGGAAAAACGTATAAATCTAGATAGTGACTACATAGAGATAAGTTAACAACTACAAATCAAAACAAACTTTCTGTCAATTTTTTAAAAGGTGATCATTAAAACTTTTGGATACCCCCTCGTACCCAAATCGAAAATGATGAATTAGAGATCAAACCATTTAGAGAACACCCAACATAATGTCTGTTATGATAACTTTAGGGCTAATTTTACCACTTTTTGGTGAAACAACTACATGAATCCTTTTCAGCAACTTCCATCTTTCTAGTTATCACTTCTTCTATAAACATCAAGGATAGAAGTGATCAACTTGAAGCCTTTCAGATGTTGTTTGCCTAAAACTCTAATTATTCCTAATAGAATGACCAATGGTGGGGATTAGGGGAGCTGATAGCCCTCTCCCATTTTAAATCGAAAAGCCTCTGTTATTGCCGCTCTTACATCAGAGATAGTAGTTGTACTTTTTGTGAAACAGAAGCAGTGAACTTGGTGTGGTGGTGCCT
This sequence comes from Urosaurus nigricauda, assembly GCA_034509955.1. Lineage (NCBI taxonomy): Eukaryota > Metazoa > Chordata > Lepidosauria > Squamata > Phrynosomatidae > Urosaurus > Urosaurus nigricauda. Next base: position 108,526,484 of record JAOEGL010000003.1, on the reverse strand, counting down.
TTCTTTCTGCTCTAAAAATGTGAAGGAAATGTGGCTGACCTGACTGGCTGGCTTTGTAACTTCAGGCAATTTGCCCCCTCCTCATCCTACCTTAAATCCTTCTGGCCAATTTTCTCCTGCATCCCATAACAAAAAGTTAGAAATGGTCTTGCAGCAAATCATACACAAGGATCAGGTGATAGAAGACATCCATGGAATTCCACATCTCCACCTAATGTCTGCTACTCTACTGCAACTCAGGAACATAATAAATGAATATTTCTTACTCTCCAACATTTTACAGATAAAACAAGGCCAAGCAACATCAAAGTGGTCAAGATGGCAAAAGTTAATAATAAGGAAGAACATACAAAGTAGGCTATAACAGTTTGATTTTTCTTGAGCATACTGGAAAGGACAGGATTCCACTCCCTCTTCTCCCTTCCTCCCTGCTATGTTAATTGAATGCAAACTACAGTGTTCGAAAATTATCTTTACAATTTCAATTGTATATAGAACTGAAACTAAAAAGATAATTTTCATTTATTTAACTATTATTTTTATTTTGCATCAAACATCCATAAACAATAAAAAGGTAAAATAATAACATCTGTAGAACATAATTATAAAACAGAATTATATACAATAGCTGAAAAAGTGTGCAGCTATTCTTGGCTTTCTTGCTTTTACTTATTCTTTCCTTATAGTAGAAGGAACAAATATGTATTTCAACTGACTAACTCTATGCAATGCAGGATTGGGCATATTTCAGAACCCAGAGGCATGCCCTTTCTTTTCTTTTTTGCCCAGCTCCCTGGAGCTCTGGAGAACCATAATGTGTCACTACACTTACTATTTTGGGCAAGCAGAAGGGATTATGCATCACTTTCAGTCAACTTTCAGACAATTTAGGAGGAAAGTAATGTTTTTAAGGGGAGCTCCCTGCAAATATATTTTTCGTCCCCACAAAAGAGTTTGTAAAACATTTTCTTGTGGCATTTGGCCAAAAATTGAGAGGTTTTTCGAGCCCAAACCTTTGGGGGCTACCTGGTTATTGGGAAGTGCATTGGTGAGAATCCCCAAGTTTACATTGGAGCCCTCAAAGGACCATAAGCAGCCTGGAGGCTTCATGATTCCCATCATGGGCCTAATGGAAGAAGGTGTTCTGCTCTTACCTGTAAAAAAGATTCAGAAATCAAGAGTCAAAAAAGCCATTGTCATTCAGATGCCAAGAGCCAGTAATCATAATCAGGAACAAGAGATAACTGGCATCAAACAATCCAGGGTGAAGAAAGCTATAAATTAGAGACAGGATTCCAGGGAGAAGCTGTGGCTGGGTCCTTAGTCAGCCTAGGAGTCAAGAGCAACTTAGAGGTCTGCCTTTTATAGGCAGCACATTCAAATAAAAGGATCCAAGAGCAAAACACATCTGAATTCTCCCTAGAAGCCAAGTTGACTAAACTAAGATTGTTGTACTTTGGCCATACCATGGGCCCATTCCCACTTGCGGAAAAACTCGCTTTGGAACCGGGCTGTGCTCCGCTTATGAAAGCAATTCCAAAAGGCCCCTCATCCACACTATGAAAAGGGGCCTTGTTTGGAACCGCTTTCTTAGCCGGAACGCTTGTCGTTCCCACTGGAGCTGCCATGTAAGGTGACAGCCCTTAACGCCCCATCCCCTTCCTGCAGGGGAATTTTTTTATTATTGGGGGGGGGGGGTATTGATGCAAAATCAATCTTGTGCATTTGTGATTTTGTGCATTTGCGATCAGTATAACGAAGAAAAAGAAAAACAACAACACACAGACTTGCTCCTGGGGGGTCCTTCCTTCCTTCCTTCCTTCCTTCCTTCCTTCCTTCCTTCCCCCCTTCCTTCCTTTTTTTCCTCTTTTTCTTCATTATACAGATCACAAATGCAAAAGATCGCAAATGCACAAGATTGCAAATGCACAAGATTGATTTTGCGATCAATACCCCCCTCCAAAAACAAAACAAAACATGATTCTAACTAGCGTTCCCACTTACTGGAAATGCTTCAGAACCATGTTTTCCGAAAAAGACCAATTTAAAACTAGTGTCAGGAAAGCCCGGGCTATTTGCTTTTAACCTGGTCCTTTCCTCTACTAATCGATCCGATGAGAATCAGAAGTCGATTCGAGTGTGAATGAAGGTCATATTGCCTGCCTCACACTTCGAGTCAAAATGTAGTGGGAATGGGGCCCATGAGAAGACAAGATTCAGTAGAAAATACAAAAATGCTTGGTAAGGTAGAAGGCAGTAGGAAAAGAGGAAGTACACATTACAGATGGATAGACACAGTCAAGGAAGCCAAGGCTCTGAGTAACAACGAGAGCTTGCTGAAATTCTGCCTGCTACACAACCATTAAAGATGCAGGACTCCTCTCCAGTTCTCACTTTTGCAGTCCCTGTTCATGTTCCCAATAGGGTTTCCAAGTGAGGAGAAGAGAAATCTTGCTGCTCTCTTCAGTGTGGATTAGACCCACATACCAGCAACCAAGTGTTCATGCTCTAGGTCAGAGGTGGACAAATGTGAGATGCTAAAGGACTGTGTTTGTACCCTGGGATATCTTAGACTGTGGGCTGCATCCTCTGAACTGCTTGTCCTCACCTTGAAAATCCCCTGAAATGGTCCCAATTACTTTGCGAGGGCTTGGGGAGGAATTTGCCACTCCCCTCCCCCCCAGAAATTGTAGCCCAGAAAAAGCTTTTGTTTTAGCAACAGGATGTGGCTGTAATTCACTTGCTGTTCATTTGTTGTTTTAGGGGGAAAAGACTCCTCCTGGGCCTAAAATGGCTCCTTAGCAGGCATTGCTAGGGGCCCCATGGGCTACACTCTGCCTGTCCCTGGTCTGGGCCCTTGACCCTCCCTAGAGTCTACTTCCTCTTGTTATGTTTTGAATTGCTGCCTAAGAAAAGACAAGGAGAATAATGCCTTTTGAGACTGGAAAACAAAACAAGACTTTCTCTTGGAATAAACAGTTTCCTTGCAAGTATTGTTCAATGCATTGCTTTCGATCCTTGTTGGCCAGTCTTAACACATGTACATACAGAAGACTCCAATCCAACAATGATAAATAATAAATATTCAACATTTATTTATAAAAAATCATGCATCCCAGTCCTCTGCTTGTAAGACTTTGGATTGCACTCAAAATTTACGTAATTTTTAAAAATTGTTGTTCTGTTGTCAACAAATAGACCACTTCAGTAGATGAAACAAGGTACTTAAATACTAAGTGAGAGAGGTACCGCTGTGACTCAAAGCACAAAAACATCTTTGATTATGTCTGCACTTGCAGTGTGCAAAAGAAGAGCAGAGAAAAGAAGAGAAGAGAAAATAAAAGATGAGAAAGCAGATGATGAGTTTTTAAACTGACAAAATTACAACTGAATCTTTAGACAGTTATGGCTTCTGAAATCACAACAAATAGCACAGCAATATTAACACCCCCACCCCCATGCTCACCACTTTCCCAACAAGCTCAACTTGATAGAGGTCACACAAAGGCTAATGGTGGTGGCTGGACTGTTATATATGCATAACTAAGTAATGTCCCCTGGCCCAACCCCACAAGCCTACTTTACCAAGCAGCTATGGGAGATCTATTCTGCTGGCGATCAGGGTGCAAGTGGATGATGTTTCAGCTCCCTCCCATTAGTGAACGAGGCTGGAACAAGGAACTGCAATAGAGATCATTCATGCTTCTGATTGTTGCAGTCTGGCTTGCTGATGGGAGAAGGGGCTGAAAACATCATCATCCTGCACCCCGTGAGCTGAATGGACCTCCTTCTTTCAGTGCAGGTGATGCCTGGATACTTTACTTTGAGAGGACAGTTATAATCATGGAAATGTTGCCCTAGTCATGACTACTCTGGTCATGACTACATAGGAATCATGAATACAGAGCAGACATGGATACATAATTGTGATACTAAATGTCAGACACTGATAGCACCACTACCACCAAAGACAGACATATACAGACAGGAAGTACATCTAATAATTACACTATTTTGTGCACTTTGTAAAAACATTCCAAAGAAATGGCATGAGTCTTATTAGTAAGACTAATGACTTGGTTTTATTCAGTTCAGCCCCAGCATGACTGCTAGGCTGTACAGATCAGTGTTATATGCCAGCCTCAGGGCAGAATGGGAACATGGCTTCCACATAATGCACACCCAATGCTGCCCTGATGCTGCCATCATGCCATGTGCCTGACCGCATGGTGGGCGGTGTCATGGCGCTCCTTTGGTGCTGTGTCCAGATGATGCAGCACCAAAAGGAGCAATGGAAAGTGCCACGGCAGTGGCAAATGCTCCTTTTCGTTGGCGTGAAAAGGAACAACATTTTGCCATTCCTTTTAGCATCAAGGAAAAGCTGGATCTGCATGTAGTTGCTGCAGCCCTGATCCGGTGTTGAAAGGGACAGCAGCAGGCCACTCCAAATGGGTGGTCTGTTTAGCCCCTTAATCAGGGCTTTTTGGCCACTGCAATTCAGAATGGGACAGACAAGCTGGGGAAAAAAATCCCATTCGAAAATTCTGAGCATATAAAGACCTAATATTGCATCTTTCAAGACATTTTTCTGGTAAGCTTCGTGGAAATAAACAGGATCTGTGCAAGAACACATATGGGTCTAATTAGATCGGGGAGAGTCTGCTTCATTCATTGTAATTCTTAATCCCATCAGTGGCTGTTGGTCTCATGTCAGTGGGGCAATTAATCCAATCCAGGTTTTTGTGCGAACTTCATATGAGCTATCTGAGGTGCTGAACCTATTTAGGGAACAGGTTCAGCACCTTGAATCATCCCTTTAAAGTTCATACTAAACCCCAGACTGAAATGAAAGCCTTGAGCTACTACTGCTGAAACTTGAATGGCATGTTCTAGGCATTGTGTAGTTAAATCTCTAGCTCTCTTTTTTCCCATAAGGAGTCTGCACTGTAGTTGTCAACAAAACAATTTGAACAGAACATGTCAAAATGGGTCAAAATAATTTAAAATTTGAGCTTTTATTATGTTCAATGAACCATAAATCCCAGCAATGAAACACATACACATATACATGTAGACAACTTTGATGGAACCGGGAGCCAATTCCACTCTTCCCCTCAGAGGTGTGATACAGATCACATCCTCTGTCTTGCCAGCCAAAAATGGCAGCTAGCTGTCAAATCCCCTTTAATATAAGTACATCATAATTTTCTTTTGGTGGCTTGCAGCTAAAATTCAGTGATCCAGTTCTGCAGGCAATGTGTTATCTATCCATAATAGAAAGCATTATACACCCAGAGTGCTGTTTCACTGCAGCTCCCAACAGCTCTTCCTGGGAAAGCCAATGGTGTGGGGTTGCACATTTGGAAGGCCAAATATTCCCCGTCCCTCTTGTCGACTAACTGGAAAAAATGCAGTGTACATTCACCATTCCTACCCCAAACAACAACAACAACACAACATACTGTCATATAATACTTCACCTGTTTGCTGAACCAAAAAAAAAAAAAAAAAAAAAACAACTCTGGAAGAGGCTTTGTGGAGAAATAATACATGTGTGGTTATATATCCAATTTACATAATGCATTCCAGTTTTACAGTGCATCTCCCCCTCCCCATAGAATAATCTCAGATTCTTAGTGCAAAATCCAAACCCCTCTGACAGGAGACCTTTTCTTTGTTTTTAATAATTACTTGTTCAGTGCTGATGAAAAATGGCACCCTCTGTGAGTTATTGCCAATGTTTCAGAACACAGAGTATATCTTTTTGTGTTGCCCAAGGCAAATAAAGATGATTATTCATCCTTTGGGAAGAGAAATGTGCATATAACTAATAGCTATTGCAGATGATTCTGTACAGTGAGACTTACTACAATGCCTGCTATTGAACATGTGCTATTTTTTCTTGTCCTGTTTTGGGCACATTCTCTTACAATTAATAGCAAAGAATTTAACGAAGAATATCTTTCAGCGAAAGGCTTTAATTTAAGATTGGTAAAGCCAACATCAGTCTTAGTGCAATTATCCTAACAAAATGAATCACTAAGAGTTTGTACAGAATATTTTTCAGGGCTTCTTATAAAATGTAAAGGGCTTGCAGCATATTGGGTGACTGCTGTTTAAAAATGCATCATAGATTCTTTTTGAAGTATTGTAATGTCTCCCCCCACCATGTTAAATGAGTCCTTTTCCAAAATTGGCTTATTATATTCCATTAAACTGTATTATTTGTTGAGGAAGGCATGGTGCTTGATAGAATTATTTTTGGACTACAGTTCTTAGAGTCCACAAGCCAACACAGGCACTGGGCATGTAAGGTGGTGATTATGGGAGCTGTAGCCCAAACAGTAGCTGTGTAAGCTCTGGAAGTGTGGGCTTGTATTTAAAGGGCACCAGTTTGCATCTAATCTGCTTTTTCCTTTAAGATGGAAGTCTCATGCCTCCCCCCCCCCCAAAGTTTTCCTTTTGTTCTCATTTGAATTTGTTATATATTTTCATGGAAGAGAAGAAAATTTGGCCATTTGATTGATGACCTCTTGTCCAGGGCTGTAACAGAAATGCTTTATACTTTAAAACAATTTAACATCCTACATCCTTTTAATCTCAGTAACAGGAGGATGGCGAAATTGTTTAGCCTGTCAAAGGTAGAATTTCCCCAGGAACACAAAGCACATCTTCATGTAATTCATTTATTCCGACCAGGTAGCACATCCTAATGGAATTTGAGAGGACCCCTTTTTTTCACTGAAAAACACAATGGGTCAGCATCTATCTTGACTTTGAGAATTGGAATCTTGAACCTTGAACCATCCCCTGAAACAAAGTGCGTGGTAAAATTGTAGCTATGTTGGCCCAAACATGGGTGGCTATAACTCATTTTAGCTATGCATAAGTATAGAAAGGTCTTTGTTTTTCTAGAAAAGCTGCAGAATTTCATATGCTTTCACTAAAATAATCCACAATATATGAGTTTGATAACTACCACTGAGATACCACTATCTCAGACTCAAAGATTTAGAGTTGGAAAGAACACCAAGGCTCATTTAGCCCTGGATGATTGCCAGTGATAGATGGCCATCTTCAATGAAAGTGCATCTGACATCTTCTGAGACAGTCTATGCCACTGCTGAACAGTTCTTACTGTTGGGAAGTTTGTCTTTCTTCTTTAGTTTAGTTGGAATCTCCTTTCTCCTAATTTGAATCCACTGGCTTTGGTCCTCCTCTCTGGAGCAGCAGAAAATGAGCTTGATATTGCTTCCATGTGCTTCAGATATTTGAAGGTGCATATCATATCCTCTCTCAACCTAAAAGTGAATAGGTCTTTTCCTATTAATTCACCTTTCAAAGTAGCATCAGTCAAAAGTTTGATTAACTTTCCTTGACTGATAAACTGGCAGCTTGGAAGTCTTCTTCTTTGAAGGGATTTGCAAACCATTTGTTCTCTTCTCCAGGTGTTTCCCCCATTTTGTTTCTGGTCACAAATTCCAAGTGCTGGTTGTGATCTAGAATTCTATAACATTGATCCATAGCACTTACAGTAGTGTCAAAGAGGATTATTTCTACAGTGACGATGCAGCTTTAGAGTTCAGCATGAGTATTTGAATAAGCTCAACATTCCCTTTCCTCTATAAAATAAACCCTGAAAGGACATTGTCACATCCACCCAAGATTTCCACTTCTTCCACCTTGAACATCAGTTTTTCCTTAATGATGAAAATCCAGACCAGGACAGTTGAGTCTTTTGCCACTTTTGAGGAATGAAATTTTCACAATGATAAGTTCGAAATTTATTGGCCCTTACATTCTTGGGAAAGTTTGATATCAACGTTCATGTCTGTCAGATGTCAAACTTTTCTAAGATTGTAAGGTATTACAAATTCCTTTCATTGCTACTATCACTTTCATTTTTGAATGTTTGGTAATCTAGACTAGAAAGCCATCACTGAGGTCTTCAGCAGGGCTTGGAGGTCTACAGGAAACCCACACAGCGATCTCATGTTTATCCATTTCTATCCACTCTCATATTTTATCCAAGACCTTTCTACTTTTCTTCCATGTTCCAAGTCACAGACCTTCTTCCAGTTGTACATATCCTTTACATATGAAGCTATTACTACTCCCTTTCTATGTGACTGATTACTTTTAATAGGCTATCTCCTTTGATTACTACATTCCATTCCAGTTTCAATCCATCAGGTTTCAGAAGTGCCTGTTAAATCATACTTGTCTTCAAAGAGTTCACATTCACCTAATTGATTCCCATGCTCTGTTCATTAGTATAGAGATATCTGAAAACACAGATAATTAAATTTGGCTGATTCTCTTTATTTTTCCTGTCTTCAGTAGGTTTCTATGCCACCAGTCCTATTTGTCTTGTATCATTTATACTGTTGGTTCCAGTACATGGTGTTTCCTTGTCATCTAAAGTACTGTCTTCCTTCTGATGTAAGATTCCTATGAGATGTATATAGGAATGCAAGATATATAAAAGTCCTTCTGATCAGGTTCACAAGATTCCTAGCAAACATATTCTTCCAACCTATCTCTTTCCAGAATTCCTTCTTTATGGGAGCACAGAAGTTAAATCTTTAATAATTCACTTTCAGTATTCTTTTCTCTCTTCCCAGGCTGTGATCTTCAACAGAAAACAGTCATGAAAAAACACCTGTACCCAAGGTCCTACTTACACAGAGCCTCATAGTCCCTTGAAATATGTTGAAGGCTGTACCTGGTAATATCATTTGTTACCATGTAGATATGACTGAAAATACTAAGAGCAATGGGATTCAGGAGTCTTAGCAACCTCTCTGATATGTCTTGGATCCTTGTACCATGATTTATCACATCAGATTAGTATTCTTTCAGAGCAGGACAGCTTTTCATAAATGTCATGTTAGTATAGAAGAAAAGGAACTACATTAGGTAGTATATATGAAGCATAGTATAGAAGAAACAAAGAAGTATATAGAAGTATATGACATTAGTATAGAGGAAACAACTACTTTAGGCAACAGTATATATAGTGTTCCTTAAGAATGGGATCCTACTCAGGAATAATTCCTGAAAAAAGCAGATTGAGATTCTTTGAATCCTTGTATGAAGGTTTAAGTAAATCCTTGTATGAAGGTAGTTATCAAATTCTCAATCGCTATGTAGTTTTTCTGCTCATGGGCCTTTTTTATTATACTCTTTTATTATTGAATCTTTATAATTGAATCTTTATAACTGTGAATGAGAGAAAAACCATAAAAAGTAGCACCCATGGTTAAGATGGGATGCTTCTTATAAAACTGGAAATGCTTTTTTTTTTTTTAAAGGTTGATGCCAATGGATACATATAGGAAACCTGTCACAACATTAGGTACCTAAAGCAAAGTTTCCTCATCAGAAAAGAACACTGTGTGCACATAACACTCATTTCATATTTCCAACCATCTACTTTCTGAGGAAAAAATAATAGCAGAACTAGAAATAAATCACAGAATGTAGCAGTGGCTTGATGAACAGTCAATAAATCATCTGTGAAGAGAGCACAACTCAAGAGTTTTTTGATTTTCCTGTGGAGGAGGCGGTGGCTATTATCATCATGAGCAATGGTTTAGAAAGCAAAATAACCCCCAAAAGTCAGCCGTCAAAATGGCCTGCTGAATCATTTGAAGGCAAGTCTCACCAGGAATAATGGTTCCCAGCTAGGATTGGCCACTCATGCTATAATCCTGCAGACTAGTGTTCATGTGGTTAATATAGCAATGATTGCACATATTCACTTAATCAGCAGTGATTGCCTTTGGTGCTTTCCTTTTTCAAAACTTGGACAAGGATAAAAATGCTCAGGAATATTTGTTGTTGTTAACTGCCCTCGAGTCAATCACAACTATAGTGACCCTGTGGATGAGGCATCTCATCCCCTGTCCTCCACTGTTCTGCTTAGCTTCTTTAAATTGAGGCCTGTGACCTCCCTGATTGAATCTATCCATCTGGCATGCAGTCTTCTGCCATTTCTGTTGTCTTCTACCTTCCCTAGCTTTATTGTCTTTTCTAGTAAGTCATTCTATCTCATTATGTGACCAAAGTATGACAGCTTCAGTTTCAGCACCTTGGCTTCCAGGGAGAGTTCAGGCTTGATCTGATCAAGGACTCATTTGTTTGTCTTTTTGGTTTTCCATGATATCCTCAGTACTCTTCCAGCACCACATCTCAAATGAGTTTATTTTGTTTCTGTCCACTTTGTTCACTGTTCAGCTCTCACATTCATACATGGTGATGGGGAATATAATGGCTTGGATGTCTCTGACTTTAGTACTCTGTTGTATATCTTTATATTTTAGGATCTTGTCTAGCTCTTTCATGGCTGCTCTTCTTATTTTTGATAGCAATCCCCATTCTTATTGATGTTTGGTCTAAATTATCTAGTATTAAATTTCCTCATTATCTAGTATGTATTTATGCATCTCCTGTGTGGTCATTATTTTTGTTTTCTTTATTATCTGCCTGCCATTGCACCTTCTTTTACCTTCCTTGGTAATTGTTAAAAGTATGTGATGTTTTTTGCTAGTGATATGGTGTCATCTGCATATCTTGGATTGTTGATGTTCCTTTCGTCTATCTTCATTCTTCCTTCTTCTGAGTCTAACCTGGCTCTTCAAATGATATTTTCTGTGTACAAGTTGAACAGGTAGGGTAATAGAATGCATCCCTCCCTAACCCCTTTGCCAATTGGAAACCATTATGTTTCTCCATATTCTGTTCTGGACCTAAGTGCAAATTTCACATCATGACTATAAAATGTAGTGGCATTCCCATGTCTTTAAAAGCATTCCACAATCATTCATGATCAATGCATTCAAACGCTTTGTCATTGTCTATAAAGCATATGCTGATTTTCTTTTGGAATTCCTTGGTGTGCTCCATTAACAATTGTATATTTGTGATGAGATTAGTGCCTCTTCCTTTTCTAAACCCTGCTTGCACCTCTGGGATTTCTCTCTTTGTATATGATTAGAGTTCTATACTACAGAATTTTGAGCATAATTTTGCTTGCGTGGGATTTTAATGCTATAGTCCTGTAGCTGCTGCAGTCTTTTGTGTCTCATTTTTTTTTTTTGGATGTACAGTTGCCCCACCTTTTTTGTGGGGATCTGTTTTTGCAGGGGATCTGGGCTGGGATTGCTGGAGGGAAAGGGTCTGGTTGGGCTGGTGTGAGGGGTGCTAGGAGGCTTCTTCATCCTCTCACTGGTGCTCCACCTTCTGACCCTCGGCTGCTACTTGGAGCTCTGCCGTCATCTTTGACCTCAAGCTCGGTCAGGCCATCGCGGTGGGTGGTTCGGGACTTGGGTCAGGACTTGGGTCGGGTTCCCTCACTCCTTGCCTTGCCAGAGGGCCTTCTCTCTCTCCTAGCCTTTCTGCTGATCTACTCACTGGACTTTGCCCTCAGTGAGAAGGAGGTGAGGCCCCATGAATGGAGGGGAGTGGTCTGGAAGAGACCTCCTCCTCTGACCTTTCCTTCTCTCCCTGTCACAACATCTGGCACTTATCCTTCCTGGAATCCTACTCAGGTGGACAATGAGGGAGATGCCTTGGGGGAGGTCTCCCCTTGCTCTCTCTCCCTCTCCCACTCTTTCTTCTGCAGGCAGCCTCGGGGACACCCTGTTCAGTCAGGGCCACAGTTTTCCGAAGGGGTTCCCGTGTGTGTGTGTGTGTGTGTGACTGCTCAAAGGGCTGCTCCACCTTCCCTGGCTCCAACTTAATGGGAATGACAAGCATGGCAAACAAAAAAAGTGATTCCACAAAAGGTCCCTTTTTGTAGTGAGAATGAGGGACCTTTTGGAATCGCTTCACATAGCAAAGCAGAGCCAGAATAGAAAGCAGATTATACCCCAATTGGGAATGACCCCCCAGAATAACTACAACCATTAAGAATTGTGCTCATGGCCACATGCAGTGGATCACACAATACTACCTAAAACGTTCTTATTTGAGTGACCAACTACAATTTAGAACTCCCACTCTAAAGAAATAGTAAAAAGCCCGTACAGAGAGATACCACTTTTAATCCACCATAAATTTATGTTAAATATCTGGATTTTTAAATTGCCTAAATTGATAGCCTAATTAGCGTGTGTGTGTATACAAGCCTTCCACCAAATCATCTGTTGACATATGTTGACCCATCAATTTCACAGGGATTTTTTTACTCAAAAAATAGTCAGAGGTGATTTTGCCTGTTACTTCAGCTGAAATATAGCCTACAGAACCTGGTATTTGTTTGAAGTCTTCCATCCAAGTGATAACCAGAGCTCACCTTGCTTAGCTTCCAAGATCAGATGAAAGCTGGTACTTTTAGGGTGTTTAGGCAACAGCCCAATCAGAATACAGCATTTAAATCAACTGCTGGATGGTAAGTCAACACTTGCATACATCTAATTGCTTCAATGGGATCCCTCTTGTTTGGACTAGCAGTTGAATATAGGCTTTTGTGACTAGATTTGTTTTCCAAAAAGAAAAATAAATGATAAGAAGCTGGGGGGGGGGGGGAGGGGAGGGAAGGAGAGAGGGAATACTTCATCTAGATACCCATATATTTTCTCATGCCAAAATGTATCCTTTGTCTCCTTGCTTCAGCCTTATATTCTTATTACTCATGTTGGAAGCTGGAATTCTGTGGAAAACATCCACATATGGATGTGACTCTTTTATTAAAAGGGGAAGAAAAAGTAATGATACCATTGAATGAACTCAGCTGGAAGGGCTTGGCTGATTGTCAATGCCATTAGCTTTAATGAAAATGCACATTTGTTTCTGCAGTCTAAAAGCCTGCCATTGGGCAGGTCAACCACTGTGCAATGTTTGGTGACACAAATTGCTAATCAGTCAATAGGACCTTTTAGCCAGCTAATGAAAATTCTTCCCTAACTAGAAATATATTCAATCATTCACTGATGACTTGGTGGGAAGAGAAGATATCATAATGAACAGACTGCATTGCATTGCAAAATATCTAATGAATCCTGAATCCACAGCATCACTCTTTTTATTGAAGTCACAATAATTTGCACCTTAGACTTTGTTCCTGCAAGCTGCTGTTTTTGGGAGTATATGTGGATTGCTAATTTAACATCATATTATATGTTTAAGTATTGAGAATGAAGAAGATAAGCTTCTTTTCCTGGAATTTTATCTTGAGGATTTCTGCTCTTCAAAATGTCAAATATGAAACACAGGTCCTCTAAAGACAGCAGTGGGGTATGTATATGGCTGAAAGCATACCTTCCAACTGGTCCGATTTGGCAGATGCAGTCCTGATTAATCCCCCATTTTTTCAGCTGTTTTCCCCAGTTTTTCTCCCCTCCTCCCACCATCCCCTTCATCCATGTTGTTACTATTAACTGCTGTCAAGCTGATGTCAACATATGGTGGTCCCATGAATGAGAGACCTCCAAGTCATCCTATCACCAACAGTCCTGCTTAGGTCTTGCAAACTCCTAGACTGAGTCTATTCACATGTAATGTGGTCTTCCTCTTTTCCTACTACCTTCTATCTTGCCAGGCATTATTGTCTTTTCTACTGAGTCATGCCTTTTCATTATAAGTCCAAAGTACAACAGTCTCAGTTTAGAGTTCAAAGACACAGCTGCGATAGTCTTTAATATCAGTGTGCAAAGGGATTCCATTTCTGACTGCAGTAAGTGGTCCTTGAACAAAAAAAAAAACTACAAAGGAAGACTAGGAAGAAAAAGAGGTGCATCAAAATATACCCACAAACTCTAATCCATCAACAGTGGAAAAACAATGTTTCTCTTATCCTACACATGGCTGTTTTCAGATGTTCTGAGTGAATCACTGTGTTTTGGTGAAGAGTACACCCTGGCCATACAGTGCCACTTCCCTCATCTGAATGTACTGTATTCATATAGAAAATCTCAAAAGGAACTGAGTACTACATGTGAGAGGAGTTAGTTTTGGAACCCTGAGAAGATTATCTATATGATTAGCACTTGGCAAAGATACTTTCTCATGCTTGGTGTACGATACCTGCATTTCCACATTCCTTACATTCTTAGGTGTACGTATGTGAATCAGCCCACAGACCCAGGGCTCAGTTGGGGCAAAAATATTTTCTTATCACGCCAAAACAGAAGGATAAAAGAATGGCACAAAAACAGAGTATAGATGAGGATGTGCTCAGGTAAAACAGAAACTTAGGGAAGGAAGGAAGGAAGGAAGGAAGGAAGGAAGGAAGGAAGAGGAGACAACCCAGTACAAAACAAGTGTCTTTCCTATGGGATTATGCCCATCTTTACATGTAATTATTCTAATTTCATGCATCAGGTTAGAAATGTACCAAAGAAATAATAAAATCTCCCCTTGAGATGCATTCCTTTCAGCTAATATATCAAAATTAATTTAATAGACCTCTGAACAAATAACAACTGTGTTTATTCAGTGTGAGGAGATGAGGGAGTGCCAATATTTTGACAGCATTACTGAAAGGTCCCTAAACTGAATGACATTTGGGACCTTGAGAAAACAAACATGCATAACAAATGCACAGCAGAATATCAGCAACAATCTTTTGGGTGATATATTGCTGCCGAGTAAAGGAGTATTTTAGCAGCAGCAATACTCCCCTATTTTCTAGAGTTTGCATCTGTACTAAAACTACTGCAAAATACCATTTTATTTTGTGCTCACGGAGCTTCTATTTCACTCAGCCTTTTAATGCATGTTCCATTGTGTGCCTGCCATCACACAATAAAATTAGACGAATCTTGTAAGGGTACCCTTGAAGAGAAAGGCAATTGCATGATGCCTTTGTCATTCACTTGTCTGCCCCTAGGCTGGATTTTCTGGTTCTATAAATGATGAGCTTATTAAGGCCTCTGCTTCTTAACAGCCCTTGGGGAAGACATTTGTCAGACTGTTTGCCATCATGTATTTACAGATTGCAGGTGCAAAAAGGGGGAAGCCTTTTCTCTCAGCCTTCCTAGGAAGTGCCTTGTATATTATAATATGCCATATGGGGAGAAGGGTGCAAAGTAATTAACAAAATGCTGCTAGAAATTAGATTCTTTTCATTCTAAGACAGAGACCATAGCTACACCTTTCTGAGCTCTTAATGGTTAAATCATCCAAACATTACCATTTGTTTATCAACTTACAATAGTTGATAAACTTTATCAAGTTTCAGGATGATATAAAAGGTTTAATTCCTGTGGTAAATTTTATTATCAGATATTGGCCCAAGTGAAGTCACAGATTACAGAGCTTATTGCTTGGTGTTTTAAATTGGCTCCAGCCCTCTGGGCTACAGCGGGGATGCGGAATGGAGGCGGGGATTATCACACACTAAATCACCAGTGTATCACTGGCCGCCATCAGCCCAGGTCCAGGCTGCATTCTGCCAACACCTTTTAGAAGTTGGAAAAATGAGGCCCTTTCCCACTACACAATTATAGTGGCCATGGCTGCACTCCGTAGAATCCTGGGGCTTGCAGTTTGGTGAAGCAGTAAAGCTCTGTGGCAGAGAATTCCAAATACCCCTCGGTAAACTGCAAATCCTGCAATTCCATAGGGTGCTGCATGACAAAGAAAGTGGAAACATAGCACTATAATTGGGCTGTGAACACGTAGGAAACTGTAGTTCTATAAACATAATGTATTTACTCATGTCTAGAATTTTTAGTAAAAAAACTGACCCCAAAAACCTAGGCCAACTTGTCCACGGGTCAGTGTAAGTACAGTACTTTTACTCTTATAAAAAAGAAAAAGAAAGAAAGAAAGAAAGAAAGAAAGAGAAGAACCATCCCCTGGTGAGAGGTGAGAGCTTAATCCCTTCTCGGAGCACCTAAAAGAAGCATCAACTCCCTCTACTATCTCTATCCAGAGTGAGCACAAACAGTTATGCCTGCTGGAATTTTGAACACTTTTTGCCATTTTTTCCCCATTGCTACATCCTTTACATCCTTTGTTACATGCTGCTAAGTTTTACCCTTGACTTATCGAGACCTATTTTGACCCCATGCTTGGTGCTATTTTTACCCTCATCTAAGATCTATGAGGATGTATTATGTTTTTAATGTTGTTATGGTTTTAAACTATTGCTAATTTAATTTATTTTTAAAGGGTGGGTGGTTGGGAATGGGTTGATGAAGTATTTTAATCTGTATGTTTTAATTTGCTGTACTCCGCTCCGATTGTGCTCTACAGAGGAGCGGGCTAGAAATAAAGAATTATTATTATTATTATTATTATTATTATTATTATCCATGGATGTTATGAAAATCCATAATTTGGCCCCCAAACGTGCCCATGACTTATACATGAAGTTGACATAGTTGAATATATACGGTAATATCTACAGAAACAGGTCAGTGTACAAGAACAGCTCCAAAGCTGCCTTCAGGCAGCTTTAGTCTTAACTTCCAAGACTGGGGAAAAATTTTAGATGGAGATAGTTCTCAATCCATGACAGAAGAGATAAAATAACAATAAATTGCTGCCTTCTTGTGATGCATCAAATCTGTCTGAAATGGGCACTTCACTCAACCTAGTGGTTAGATCCAGGATGGGGCTGAACCCAGCTTCTGTAGAGATATGATACAGAAATTTGGCTTCACTCCAAGGCTGATAGTTACCAGTATGCTTTGAGGATGGCTTAGCTCTCATATCTCTCTGTGAAGCTCTGTATTGCTAAGCTTCTAATCCATTCCAAAATAGTCTGTTGCTCCACTGCAAATGCCCCATGTTCTCTTGCATTTGGAGCTGCTAACAATGAGCTCCTGACTATCTTTTAGTGTCAGATGCTCTTCATAGATCGGGCTATGAAGAGTCCTATCATTCTCACTGTCAAATGGCACTGCTGGATTCATGCCGACAACACCTGTGTTTAAGACTAACGTTCTCCATTGTCAGTGCCTGGAGTGATCTAGCCCTTTTTAATCAAAGTCAGATAACCTCCAGTTAATCTGCTTATACTGCAGTCACTCACAAAAAATAAAAATAAAAAATGACGTCATGATTCATGGAATGCAGACTGGCAAACAGAAACAAGAAAGGACATCCATACAGTTGGCTTTGGATAAAGACGATTTCAGTTCTGAAAATACGCAACTCTCTTCTAGCACTCCGCCCAGTAAACATCAAAACAGAGTCAAAATGGATGGAATGCTACATTTAAAATAAATGATTTCCATTTGAAGATCATTAATAGATGGTATATGACTCCATGGCGGTTAAAAAAAATGTATAATTCTTCAGATGGTTTGTGTTGGCGATGCAGGGAATATAAAGGTACACTCTACCACATGTGGTGGCGATGCTCAGAAATTCAAAAATTCTGGAAAGCAATTCATAGCTCAATGCAGAAAATGTTAAACATTAAGTTCCCTATGTGTCCCAAACTATTTCTTTTAAATATTACTTCGGCGATTAACAAAAAGGAAGAGGTAAAATGTTGGGAAATTTTGCTTTATGTGGTGACCGCAGCACGTATTGAAATAGCCAAGATGTGGAAATCAAAAGAACCCCCAGAATGGAAACAGTGGATGTCGAAAATAAATGAGCTCAAAGAATTAGATAGGATCACTTACATCTCACAAAATTTGAATAATAGTAAAAGAATAGAAAACTGGAGGGAAGTATGGATTAGATATGAGAAAGAATGGGGAACAAACTTGCCTATGACTGAATTCTTTTGAGCTAAAAAGATGAAATGTTGATGCATTACATTAGGCAGATTATTAAGAAAATTATATAGACTAATACATTTAACTTGTTCTCCTTTGTGCATATATTACAGTACTGAATAGTCTCAATTCCATATGACATGAAAAGTGGAAAATTTTTCATGTATTGAAGAAGACCCGAGGGAAGAAAATGTCTTAACATGATATAATTTGTTGATTAGCTTTTTCTTTATGTAAATCCACTGTTTTGCTCTTCTTTTTATTTTGAAAATGGATAAACTTAAAATTTTAGAAGGAGAGGACAGAATTTATTCAACTTCTGTATTTAGGAGTAAATCTTTTCCTTTACTAAATAAAGAGAGACATTTACTGTATTCACAGGATTTAGACATAATTTAGATAATTTCCAGCTTGGACTTCTCATTGGCGCTACTTCTGAAAGGATATGGGCGATATTGGTTATTCTGTTGTTTTTACAATGTTTGAAATACTATTTTGTTTTATTGTATATTGAAAACCTGAATTAAAGATTATTTTTAAAAAATTAAATAAATGATTTCATTCATTTGGAACACCTTTGCTGAAATCATAAGAAAGATTTTACCCAAAATTAAATGCTTTTTAATTATAAAAAAATATCTTTATTGATTTTTTTGGGGAAAAAATCAGGATAAACCAGCTGTGTGAACATACACAGGAAAGAAAAAGGAAAACAAACCTGTGAGAATAAATGTTTATTAAAATAAGTCATTTGAATAGTCATATACTGTGCCCTATGGACCTTATCACATGAGACACTTACCACGCTGGAATTGTGGCCCAAACGCTTCAGAAGTGTGGAGGTGGGATCGCTGGTCGTGCTTCTAAATCATCACTGAAGTGCATCCCACTCTTCTCTCATTGACAGATCTTTTGTGGAGCAGCCATTTCTGTAATAACAGGATCTTCTGTTATGCAAAAAATGGCTGCTCCTTGAACACTTTGACAATGGAAGAACAGCAAAATGCCTCAATGACATTTGAGAAGTGTGACCGGCGATCCCACTTCCACGCTTCTGAAGTGTTTGGGCCATGATTTCAGTGCGGTTAATGTCTCATGTGATAAGGGTCTAAGTGTTTGCTGGAGTCCCAGTATCCTTAGTGGATATCAAAATCAGTGGATGGTGACATTCCATTATATACAGTGTTGTAATAAAATGGCATCCCTTATATAAAATGGCAAGACTAAGATTTGCTTTGGGGAATTTTTTGTGTAAATATTTTCAAACCATGGTTGGTACAATCCATAGATGCAGAACCTGTGGATACGAAGGACTGATTATTTTCCAGACATACCCTGCACCCCAAGTATTATGCATTACAAGAGAAATTGAGACTGATAACCTGGTATGGGATTCCTATCATGAAAAATTCTGGACTTATATCTAATTAATTTAAGGTACCACAACATCATAGACTTTGGAATCCTTCCTCTCTTCTGTTCCTGTATAATCACAAAGTCTTTTTCTCTTTATTTAATATAGAGCTAGATGGCCATCAGATCTGATAATCCCTTCTCCTTTCCCTTGGTTCCCATAGCTGTAATGGACCTTATCACATGTGAAACTGGAACTCCAATCCAAAGCCATTCCAAAGGGAGGGAGAGTCAATTCAAATCCAAGGCAATTAATGTGATTAATTATCACACGTGAAGAACAAAATTGTGGTCATTCCTGAGGCGAAGCGGAGTTAGTGCACATTAAATTATCACACTGGTACATACCATGCGGACTCAATGATTCAAATTGGTGCCCTTGCGCATACTCAGTGGGGCTCTGAATGCATTGTGAACCTTTTCACTTCCAGGATGAAGAAGGGGGCCACTTCCTGGTTCCACTTTCATGTGAATGCTAGCCTCATGTGAATGACAGCTTCAAATTTCTTCTTCCCTTCTATTTTCCCATCCCTGGCACCCAGGGATAAGTAATCACATTAATTGCCTTGGATTTGAATTGACTCTCCCTCCCTTTGGAATGGCTTTGGATTGGAGTTCCAGTTTCACGTGTGATAAGGTGTCCAAAGGTGTCCTCTGTGCCAGACCCTCATCCCAGGGAGCACCATCCTGACATGTCCTTCGTGTCAGACCCTCATCCCAGATGGCATCATCCTGACGTGTCCTCCGTGTCAGACCCTCATCCCTGTCATTCCCTTCCTGTTCTTGAAGGAGTACCAGAAGCAAATGGAGCAAAATTGCAGTGCTGCATCATGGGAAATTTGCCACCTTGGAGGTTTGGGGGGTGGTGGTGGTTTACCAGGACAGAAGCAAAGTTGCATTCCACACCAGACCAATTCAGATTGAAATCAAAGTGAGCTTGGAAACAATTTTTGTGAATTTGCTTGTTACCGAATTCACCTACATCAGGAGTCACTTTGGATTGACTTTGGATGTGCCTCTGAACGAACCCCCCCCCCCGAAAAGCAATCACGTGTGATAGTCTATCACGTTTTAATATGATTTCGCATTGGTGGACCAGGAGTGATTTCGGATTGGAGCTGCAAAACCCGTCATGTGATAAACTCCTAATATTTTACGGCTGAAAACTGGTACACATATGGCCAAGCAACATCAGAGTGTGGTCAAGACAGCAAACATTATTCACTAGGAAGAACTGACAAGCTAGCAGAGCCAGCAGCAGTTTGTTTTCGTCTGAGCCTACTGAGAAGGATGGGATTCTGCTCTCTCCTCTCCTCCCTGCTGAAATGAATGAGTGCAAACTATTTTTGTAGGTTGGAATCAGTTTGCAGTAACTGCCAAGGACAATGGCAGGAGAGAAAAACCAAAAAGTGGCTGAAAAAAATAGTAGAGCAGAGGATTACTCAGGACCTTAATAGTGCCACTCTATTCTGCTTTGGTCAGGCCCCACTTGGAATACTGTGTCCAGTTCTGGGCACCACAATTCAAAAAGGATGTGGAGAAACTGGAACAGGTCCAAAGGAGGGCAACTAAGATGGTGAAGGGTCTGGAAACTATGCCCTATGAGGAACGCCTTAGGGAACTGGGGATGTTTAGCCTGGAGAAGAGAAGGTTAAGAGGTGATATGATCGCCCTGTTTAAATATTTGAAGGGATGTCATATTGAGGAGGGAGCAAGCTTGTTTTCTGCTGCTGCAGAGACTAGAACACGGAACGATGGATGCAAACTGCAGGAAAAGAGATTCCACCTCAACATTAGGAGGAACTTCCTGACAGTAAGGGCTATTCGACAGTGGAACACACTCCCTCGGAGTGTGGTGGAGTCTCCTTCCTTAGGGGTCTTTAAGCAGAGGCTGGATGGCCATCTGTCAGGGATGCTTTGATTTGGAGTTCCTGCAACTCTATGATTCTATGATTCTATGATTCTCAGCCAAATCAGGACAGCTGGAGTGCATAGGTTACCCATGGCCCTACCAACATTCCTGTCTTTGTTAGGACACTATTATCATCTGAGCCACTGCCTTTCTGTCTGTGGAGAGTTGAGACACAAGGAGGGAGGAAGTGAAAAAGCAGGCCCAACTCCCTCAGACCTAGCCGAAGCAAGAAGAAAGGCCATCCGCCCACTCCATCTGTGCTGGTCCAGGCATGAGAGGGAGAGAAGAACCACTGGACTTGATCCCCTTCCCCTCCTCCTTTTGTGTCATATCTTTTTAGATTGTAAGCCTGAGAGCAGGGAACCGTCTAATTAAAAATAATAATAATTGTAAGCTGCTCTGAGAGCCTTTAGGGCTGAATGGCAGGGTATAAAAACTGTAAATAAATAAATGATAAATAAGGAGGAGGAGGAAATAATGGAGGAAAACTGAGCTGCTTTCCCTTTTATCATCGCAGGAGGCTTCAACATACCTTAAGGTATGTTAAATTAAATATATAGTCAGCCCTTCATATCCACGGATTTTTGAAATGGTTTAAAAATACTCCAAAAATCTATAAATATATAAATTTGAATAAGCATACCTTGATTTTGCCATTTCATATAAGGGACATCATTTTACTAAGCCATTGTATTTAATGAGACTTGAGCACCCACAGATTTGGGTATCCATGGGGGTCCTGGAACCAAACACCAGCAGATAACAAGGACCCACTGTATTTCAAGAAGCACTGTGGAAGAGTTGGACTCAACAGAAGCACTGCTTTATTTGTTCCTCCTCCCTGGCCTCAGGAGGAGAGGAGGAAAACCAGCTGCTGGCCTCACTTGAAGCCTCTGTGGTGGGGTGTTTTATTGGCAAGGATACCAATAAAACACTAAATAGTCTGAGTGGGGAGAACTGGAAGCTGCAGGATAGCTGCAATTGTCTCCTTTAGACCTGATCTCTGGGGGAGTGAAGAGTAGTGGAAAGAGACTTGAGCAACAGTTGGACTGTGGCCTTTCTTGGCTGCCTGACTGGGAAGGACATCCAAAAGACTTGGGAGCCCAGAGACACTTGGAGAGAGCAGGCAACAAGCCCTTGTTCAAATGGGAAACCTAGACAAAGTGGCCAGCTTAAGAGTGGACTTTTTAAGTAGGTGAGGTGAAGCAACCCAAGTTCTGATATATTCTTGTTACTGATTTGCTCGTGGTTTTGCCTGCTCCTTGAGTATCTAACACATCCAATCTATCCTTGCTTGGGTGCTCCCATCCTACAACGACTTGCTAGAATCCTACCAAAGCCTTTATCCTGAAGCTTGTGCAGTAGCCATTTTCCTTGGTTGAGGACTCTGAGCTTAAAGACCTTCCTTCCTTCCTTCCTTCCTGAGAGGCTCTGGGTGTGTTTGAGAGTTCATGCAAGCAGGGGTGGGTGGTTAATGTACTCTTTCCCATGTAAGCCACAGCCCCCACAACAAGTAGGTATATGGAAAAGATGGTTTAGTTGTATCTTTTTAAAATTATTGTAAGCTGCCTTAGATCCCATTTTGGGAGAAAGGCGGGATATTAATCCAATAAATAAATAAAAATTTCAGCACACTGCCAGAGTGCATGATCAAGAATAATGTATTTCTAAACCGACTTTAATTTTCCAGAATCAAATTACACTTTGTGTCTACCTCTGCTAATTGGATACCTGCTATTTATCACCCTACCATCACCGGAATTCATCAAGCTTTCAGTTTTAGAGGTTTATCTTCATTACTTCACTCAGAAAAGGAAACCTTCACCACTTTCCTAATATTGCAGGCTAGACTTCAGCTGTCAGGTTTTCCATATTAACTTGAATATTCTTTTTTTCCTTCTTTTTTCTTTTTAAATGATTTTATGACATCTTCTGTCAAAACACAAGTGGCAGGTTCATTACTCTCTGTTTGAGCTGCACTGTCAATTTACATTACATTTGCATTGTAGGGCTTGTAGTAAAGCAATCTTATGAAATCTTATGATGGTAGATGGAGCTACAGCCTCACTTGCTTTGAGTTTGCTGCACCATGGGCTCCATTATACACAAAAAGCGAGAATTAATATTCAAGATGGGATGATGGTTAAAGAGTTAAGTCTTGGAAATGGGGAACCTGGCCTTGGAAACTGTTATTTTTGGACCATAATCCCCAGAATCCTTCCACCAGCATCACACCAGCTGGGGGATTCTTGGAAATGTAGGCCAAAAATTCAAAAAAGTAACTCTCTCAAGCTCTGTTTGGCTAGAATGAACAGCTTGTTATGGGTTTCCTTGTTAATGTCAGCTGTCACCTGGTGTTAGGCTTCCTGAATGTCTCTCTTTACATTGCATGGCAGCTGAGAGCTGGAGTATATTAGCCAAAGCTTCTCTTCTTTCTGCTTCTATTATTTCAAATTAACTTGGAGACCTAACTGAAAATACACAGCTAGGCCCTTTACTGCTGGTTACCCATTGCTTCTGACATATTTGGCAGCTGTTAGAGAGGTAATGTCTGTTGAAATTAGTAAGTAGGGGAAACAGGAATCTGTTGATTAGCTGAGGCAAAAGTAGGGTATTAAGTGGGGTTAATATAAGGTTATTGCATATGTCAGAGGTAGCCGCCAGGGCCAGGTCTCTTATTTCTATATTGCTGTGTCACTAAAGCCCCATCAAAGTAAACAACTGTGTTTTCTGAGTTAAGGAAACTTTCTATATGTCTTGCTGGATTTTCTGTGTTTTCTGTACCAGAAACAAAGGACGAGACCAGATTTTATTTCCCCAACCAATTGGACTGTAGCCACTTTATCATGCTAGCTGTCATCTTTACACAATTTAACGTCATTTACAGGTCTGTTCCACATGTGCGCCCCGAGCCCCAATGCCTCATTCTGAATTAGTGCCACTTCTTGTTTTCCCATGCAAACACATTAAAAAAACCCCCCACAACCCTGTGATTCTGAACAATGTCATTACGCAATTGTTGCAGAAGCATCCCACGTACTAGGAGAATTTATAGCAGCAGCAGCAGCATCCCAGCTGTGAGGCAGAACACCCACTAACCTGAACCTTATACCTGTTGTTCAAGTGAAAAACCACCCTAAATCACACCTAAAGCCATCCAAAGGCATGCAAACATCCACCCCCCTCCCCCCAAACTGCTTAGAAACTCAGTCCTCTCAAATACTTTATTCCCCCTTCCATTGCTCCTTAAAAATGCCAACAGGTAGTAGAACAATGTCACTGCTTGTTGGTGTTTTGGAGCAGAAATGAAAGGAAAACAAGATATTTTGGCTCATTCAGGAGAGGATTTGCAATTTGTGGAGGTATCAGGGGGTGGAAAATTGGTCCCTGTTTCCCTGTCCATTGACTATCCCTGCTTTAGTGCTTGGCTTCAGAGAGGGTTTTTTTTTTTTTAAAAAATAAACATTAAAAGGAGATAAGGGGGTAATTAGAAAAGGGAAAGAAGGTGGGAGCTGGAACAGTTTGAAGTAAAAGAAATAATCCATTTATGACCCTTGGCTTCACCACTTCCGCATCTCTTTAATTCTAGGAAGAACAAAAGAGTTTGGACAGGGAAATGGCGAGGAAGAAGAGTCAAATTTTTTTTTGGCAAGAATCATAATGTGTATGGGACAAATCAGCACATATTGTCTATCTGGAGGAGCCTTGAATCTTTTCCTTTAAAAATATTTTACAAGCAGAATGATTCCTTTCCATAGCACTTTTATGCTAGACATCACAGAACACATAAACTGTTTAATAATAAAATAAATGTGTATTTTAATAGATGGACAAAAATGAAACTAGACAAGATTTTACCTTTTTTCCTGAATTTCTTGGGCACTATTTTAATACATTACACATGCGGAGAGAAAACGTGTACATCAACAGCATGATTCTTATTTGATTCAATCATTTTTAAATAGACTTCTGACAAAGACAAAAATATACATCTGTTAACAAATAATAGCCACAATTACTACCCTGTTTAAATAGCAGATTTATATACTGATTAGCTGCACATTTTACTTGATCAATTCAGCTTGGAGGGTAGATAAATTGCTTCCTCCTAGGATTTAAAATATCTGAAATATATTTGTAATATTGAATGGTCCCACGCTATGAAAATACAGGCCTAAAATCTGACTGTTGCAGTATTTGATTAACTTCTATAAAGTTTACATTCAGTTAGTCTCTCACAATGTTTATAATGTATACATATCAGCATATACTCACAAAATACAGTAATAATTTATCACTTACTTGGATTAAAGTCTCTGATGGTGCTTATGTAACTGGCTCACACTCTGATCCTACCCCCTTCCCTTGATACTGCAGAATAGGGCTGGTCTGAGACATTTTCCTGCCCAAGGAGAAGCAGGGAATGATGCTGTCTTTCCCTGAAATCAAGGCGCAGAGTGCCCACATGTAGCCAACATATTTGGGCACCTAAAGATGACAATTGCAAAGCATCCTTCTCTTTCTCTCACAATAAGAATACTAAAGAAGAAATATAAATACAACTATAATGTGACATAACAACTGGCTGTCTTTCTATGTCTTGCAGTGGAATCCCATATCAGCCACCTAAGATGGCCATTCACTCTTTCTAATGATAGGGCTGGCCCTAATGCAGAACAACCATCACCTTGCAATTGTTACTTGCATGTGAATGTGCCATTGTTAGCAGCCATGGTGGGGATGATCCTGGGGGTCTTATAGTTAGCTGTATGTGTGGCTCCTCACCCTCTGTGCCCAGAAGAGGTCCATTGACTGAACCTCACTTTATTCCTGTGCTAAAAGAATCTACACTACCAATGAGCTTCTGCAATGATGGGTCTTGCATCAGAATCACACCAAGCCAAAACATCTTGTTTTCTGGGATGAAATGCAAAATGGCAACCCTTGATCCCACTTACAAAAGCCATCTAGACTAGTGGTTGGATCTCAAATCAACATTGTTTATGGGACAGCATCTGCTGAAAATGTAGGGATCTTCTTGCCTATGTGTGAGTCTAAAATATGACGGTTTTGTGTATATACAATTACATTGTTTATGTGTGCATAGACAAACACAATGGATGAAACTGCTGTCAGATTCCAGTGAAGATTCTGTCAAATTCCAGCAAGTGAAAAACAATCTCAGTATAAGGGTTATCATTCAGTCTCTAATCCTACATGTGTATGGACACAGGTTATGAAAACAACTACACAAACAATTGGCTCAAAGACTGCACATTTGGTCTACAAATCAGATGAGCTGCAGCTTCTTAGTCTACTTTTTCTGGCACCCTGAAGAAGAGAACTACTTGGTGAAAATTTTCTCTTCAGAGAACTATAAGCCACTCTATAGTGCAGCCACTCTCAACACGGTGCTTGCCACATAATTAGACTACATTTTCTATCAACTCCAGTCACCAGTGAAAGCTGTAGTCCAAAATATCTGGAGAGCATCTGGTTGGGAAAGACTGTTATAGTGCACCTTATATGCTCATACAATCATTTAAAGTGATTCAAATGTAAAGAAATGAGGGAATGCAGTAAAGGTTTGACCACTCATTTTGTGGGGTCTTTCAGTCTTACAAAAGAAATTGAATAATGCTGCTACCTTCCCACCTATCATGTTCCACTCATTTGACGGTGCAATAATGTGCAACAGGTTTAAAGCAGTTCAGCTTCCTTCCAGTTATTGAGATATTCTCTGATGTTTCTAAGTCATAATAAACTTGATCAGTAATGTGTGAATCTGCTATTTTTTTATATTGAGAAGCACAGTAAGAAATGTTCCAAAGTGCAAAACACGAATTGTCTAAATTTAAGTTACTAATATTATCAGCATTTTGCCCTGGCTTCTAGAAAAGCTCATTTGCAGCAATTGTTCTTAGTTTTTCACCACTTGCAAAAGCGTAACAGTTGTTGCTTTCAAAGTACACTTGAGTTTTAAAGAACTCTTTTAGAAATGGAAATCATTTCAGATATAAAGTTTTACCTTTCACATTCACCAGCCTCCCTCCACCTTGGTGACCTCTAGATGCGTTGGACTATACAGCAATATCGATGGGAGTTGAAATCCAACACATCTGAATGGTAAAAGATTGGTAAAAATGGACTTATTCCCTTAGTTATTATATTATGGGATCTAGTTTGGACCAAAAAAGAAAACTGTTCCTGGATTTCCCAAAACAAATGGCTAAACAGAGAACTCTTCTCTACTGCCCTTAGACTACATCCCCAATCCTAAGCATTGCCTTTATTTGTGAGACGTTACAGAAAGATAAACATGCAGTCACAATACTGATGCCTATATCGTTCCCACTCTGTAACAACGTGGGGCGAGAGTTAGTATAGTGTAGCAGTTTGAGTGTTGGACTACCTCTGGAGACCAGGGTTTGATTCCTAACTCACTCATTAAACCCACTGGGTGACCTTGAGTAAGTCACATGCTTTCAGCCTCAGGGGAAGGCAATGGCAAACCGTTTCTGCATAAATCTTTCTTGCCAAGAAAACCCCATGATACGTTTGCCTTAGCATCACCATAAATCAGAAATGACTTGAAGGTGCACAACAATAAAACTCTCTCTCTCTCTTTTTGTGGTGATTTGCATCAGGGCTGTGGGTGGGTGGGAAAGAATTACAGCACCCTCCCCAAGCTGCTTTTATACACCATGAGATTCATTCACCTCCCATGCAGCATCTAGATAAGGATTTACTTTCTTAAGTTTCAAATCTTCTTCACACTATCCAGCGAAAGGAAATACAAAGCTGAGGCAGTGGAATGTCTCAGTTCTGTAATTTAATTCTTACTGAGACACTGTACAAAAATTTGGCATTTCTTATTTAGTAACATCGGTTTAATATGGTGGAACTGAAACTTGAACTACATATCTCTAAACTGACCCATTCAGCGGAAGGAAGGGCATGAGAAGGGTATTGTGGTTCACAAGCAGATAAAATAGTTTTTTTTAAAATTTTAACTCTGAAGTATAAAAATAACAACTTACTTTTATTTCTACTCTTGTGCATATATCAAATTAGAACCCATCAGGAGTCAGTCATGTAAAAACTAAAAATGAGAATGAGTGCAAACAAATAAACAAAAACCACAATGTTTCCTTTCTTTAGCAAGAAAATGTAATTACATGTTAAAACTTATATTATAGGTAATTACTTTGCAAATCCTAATAAATCATGAACTCAGTTAATCCTCTACACATTTTAGTTTTAAAAGCTTTTAAAGTTGATTTCAACAACAGAAGACTTAGGATACAATCCTGCTAAAGAGAGTTTATGAAGTAGCACACCATGTTTATGCAGTCCACTAGAGTATAAAAACCAGAGCAAGGAAATTTGGGACCAGTTCACAGATCTCCTCAAATGGACAGACAGATTTGTTTGAATTGTTTACAAGTCCAGAGAAGAAAAGAAAGATCATTATGACCAGAGCATGCAACCAGGGCAAGTTAGGCTTTGAGGCTGTGTTGGTTTGGGGTAGATCTAGGAAAAGTTACTTTTTGAACTACAACTCCCAGTATCTCTCAATCAGCATGTTCACTGGTCATTCTGGCAGAGGCGTCTGGGTGCTCTAGTTGAAAGATAACTTTGCTTTATTCTGGTTCCAGACCAGTAATTTAAATGATGTTTTGATCTCTTTGCTCCTTGCCTCATCTAAAGCTTTCAAAAAGGAGAATGGGATGAGGTTCCTGCCATTGTTCAGAAAGATCTCCTCTGGTTAGGCAGTCCCTATACCTGGCTAACAAGATAGTTCACTGTTGCATACAGAAGATAATAACTTTATGAACAATTTCCTGGCATGGAAGCAGCAGTTACAGCGATAACAGCAGCAGAAACATGCCTCAGCAATCAGACTTGCAAATCAAGCCTCCCCATCACCTTCCAATTTTACCTTCAAATGACCAATCAGAAAACAAAATATGTTTAATGCAGGTGAGGAAAAACATGCGTTGTGGCAAACAGACACCTTTCATCACTTTATCATATTTTTCTAAATATGTGCTAACTGTATCTATAGCTTGAGTAAAGTCAAGGCAATTGTCACAAGCTGATGCCTCTTTGGTACTGTTTGACTGTTCTAGGTGTTGGTGATTATTCCCCATATAAAAATGCCAATAATGCCATTAAGTGATGATTGGATTTATGCATTTCAGTTTCAATGAACTTTTCTTTTCCCATGTGTAAATTTATTTCAGGCTGTTATTCACATTAGTTTGCAGGTATGGCAAAATTAATTCCCCAAAACAACAGTACACATTTTCTTAATATATTAATTTTGTATGCACTTTTCTTAGTGTATCCAATTTTATTAACGCAATTTTCATTATATATTTTTGCCCATACTTTCTTGGGAAATAAACATTTGTGAGCACCCTTTAACTTAATATAAACATCTAATGTGCATTTTAATGCTATAAATCAGAATGCAAGAGTCTGAAAAACATGGATTTTGGCACATTAGTGCCTTCGGATTCATTTATACATTCAGAGATATGAATTAAGTTCATACTAAAATTCAGACCACAAGTATTCTCCTTAGGATATTATCACACTGGCTTTTTTCTCCTGATCTGGGCACGGGCTGAAACCACGTATAAACGAATGTTATCACAAAGTAACATGCCCAGATCAGAGGCATTCCATAACTGACTGGGACTTCTCCCATACTTAGGTAAAAACGGTACTTTTCTGTTTGTTGCTAAGTATGGGAGAAGTCCTGATTGGGTACAGGATGCTGCCAATTTTTGTGATAATATCCATTTATACATGGTCTCAGCCCATGCCCAGACAGCGAAAAAAGCTGTATGATAATCTCCCAAGTCCTACCCAGATGTTGAAAAGCAAGCATGAAGTGAACCACAGATTCTTACCACTTTGTGAGTGCACCATTGCTAGTTTCATGAGTTAGTGGCCTACTCAGTACTTTGGTGCAGGGCTTGGTTCAGTGTATAGTAAAACTACAGCTATCCAAATGCTGACTATCTTAAGGCTGACACACATACACAAACATGAGGTTAGTTGGATGAATGCACAAATGACAGCAGTTTACCAGGACATATATTGACACTGGCTACATAGGGTTACATGAAAGGCACACTTGGAACCTACACATAGCTAGGAATATATACAAAGCCATAGTTGGGAAAATATATTCCTACTATTGTGCTCTGTAATCAAGCAGTTAACTAATTACTAATACACCACATTGAAAAAGATGAAGAGAAGACCTGGAAGACAAATCTGTTGCTAGGATATACCATTTCAGACTGAAAGTGTGGTTATTACAAATTTGAATGATCTTTGCATAAAACATAGCAAGTATACATGTCAAGACTAGAATAGCAGAAATATGATTTTATGTTAGGCTTTTCTGTGACATTCAAAATACTGTAGTATTTGTAGAAAACACTTTGCATTGGAAGGGAGAAACATTTCATAGTGACTACTGATGAGTGAACCTCCACCCCATCCCAAGTTTGGAAAAGTTCTTTTAAGAAAAGCTATAAAGCTATAGAGCTAGCATGGTTCAGTGGTTTGAGTGTTGGACCATGACTTTGGAGACCAGAGTTTGATTCCCAACTTGGCCATGAAACCCACCGAGTGATCCTGAGCAAGCCACATGCTCTCAGGCTAAGTGAAAGGCAATGGCAAACCTCTTCTTAACAAATCTTGCCATGAAAATCCCATTATAGGTTCACCTTAGGGTTGCCATAAAACGGAGATGATTTGAACAATAATAGTGACATCATGAAGTCATGAAACTGTGGCAGCATGATGCACTGGGTTGCAGAACATCATCCTACCACTGCTCAGTTATAGTTCACTGTACCATGCGATTATATCAACTCTTCTTAAAACAATGGCTAGCATCCTGTGTTGCAGTTTCAGATTTGTAGCCTAGAGTTACAGGTCCATAATTGTTCCATATACATTAACATTACATAGTCATGATCATGGCACTATTGCCATAATTGTAAATGCCCTAATTTACTAGGCAGCAGGTGCACTGAGAGATGGAAGTCTGTTCAGTTGATGACTGATGTGCAGAAAGTGATGTTTTCACCCTTGCAATTCCTTGTTGCAGCATCACTTGCTGGTGGGGTGGGGGTGGGGGGTAGTGAAAACATCATTGCACCTCAGTTGCCAGCTGAACAGATTTCTACTTCTGAGTGCAGCTACAACCTGATGGGGAAGGGGCTGCTTCTGGACAGGAGATGTTACTTAGTTACACTTATCTGGGCACCGTGTAGGCAATGTAAAATATGGGCCATTCTTCCTAGCTGAGAACTTCCCGACCTTCTTGTAGAAGCACCTTGAAAACTATTTGGGCAGCCCCATTGTTTCTTAATATTTTAAAGGAGCACTTGGAAAAATCTACATGGGTGAAACACAGTCACTTATTCTCAACTAGAAAAAACTGAACCTCTGTGAAAGCAGAGGGGGTAACTAGTGAAAGTAAACCCGCTCCGATTGGATACAGAGGAGTGGGCTATAAATAAAACTTTATTATTATTAATTATTATTATTATTATTACTGTTAGCTGGAAATGACAATTTGGAGCCTCCTCTAGGATATCATATGTGTTGTTGTCTTCTTTGCTTTGTGCATTTAAATCCTTTCATCTTCAGTAGAAAATATGATGAAGCCTATAGCATTTTCCTGCCAATACAGCTCACCTCACAGAGAAAATTAAAACAAACTAACTCAGTCCTATACTACTCTACAGAAAACAATGCACTTGAACACTAGGGCACTCATTTTCTAGTGAACTAACCCTGCTATCAGTTACTCCTTGTTTGCAAAAATAAATTTGCAAAAGTGTTGTTTTTTAAAAAATTTTTTGCGAACGTCAGAAATGTTAACCATGTTTAGCAGTATAGAGTTAATGAGGTTTTAGAATGAACAGCAGTGGGAGGATTCAATAGTTTAATGATTGATAGGCTCCTTATCTGTTACCCATCTATCTGTGATCAAGGAGGTGGGGATGGAGTAATACACGAAGACTAGATAACTGCATGGGTAACGGGTAGATCCCATTCCAACCTAAACCCAAACTCAGCCAATGGAGGTTTCTCAGATATGAGTGTTTCCATTCCAAATTACCTTCTGATGCAAAGTCCATCACCATGTTTAATTTCAACTTTGGTATTGTCCTAGTCTGAAATGACACAACTCAGCAACAGATGAATCACACAGGATTTCCAATCCTCTGCAGGAGAAATTAACTTTCCCTCCATTCTTTTGATCCCAACCAGAAGTTGACAGTTCACAAATACCTGCAACCAAGATGACTTCCTATCCTTCTCTTCAAACATTCCCCATCCCTTTTAGTAGTCAGGGCTGGGGGAGAGGAGCTGGTACAAATTACTGGGGCCCAATGGCCCAGAATGGGGATCAAGGCTCAAGCATGTTGTATATGGCTTTGTCTTTGGGGCAGTACAGCTCCAAATCCCACTTTTTAAAAGATGTAGTGCAAGTAGGAACAATGGGCACCAGCTGTGATCACAAGGGAATGGCCCCCAAACACTTGCTATGAAGCAAAATGGCCTTTAAATTACATATCAATTGCTGTGGGGATCTATCCACCTGCTGTGAGGGTAGTTGGTGCCTTTCTGCTCTCAGTTCTATAGACCAAGGTGACAAGTAGCATGTGAGACAATCCCTATATGAATCCTGCCTCATATTTTGTAGGAAGAGGTTCTCTCATTAGTTCTGGGTACTTGTGAGATCTCTAATCTCATAGGATCCTGGAATTCTCACAAGAGGTGTTTCTCTTATGAGTCTAGAGGTGGGCTTTATATAGGCCTGCCTCACCTGTACTGGCCAGTTTTGATCTGGCTTATATTGCTTCTTTCAAAAAACTAGCAAGCATAGCTGGGAGAAGGTCTAAGTTTTTCCCCATTGGGCCCCAAACCCACTTCTAATGGCCCTGAGGGTGGTCATGAATGCTATTTTACTAGCATACCCTCCACCATTTCACAGATGAAAACCAGGGCATGTGTGCCCAAGTAACATCAGAGTGTGGTCAAGATGGCAAAGGTTATTAATGGAAAAGAACAGACAAGCTAGGAGAATCTGCAGGAGTTTACTTCTGCATACTGGCAATGCCAAGATTCCCTGCCTTTCCTCTCCACACTGCTTTGTTAACTGAGTGCAAACTGCTTTTGTACTTTGAACTTAGGCCCAGTACAGATGGGTGGGAAGCACCATCATGGGGCCAAAACTAGGGCTTGTGAGCGAGCAGGAACCACACGCTGCTGAATCCTAGTTTGTGCCAGCAGTGCCATAACTGCACGGCCCCACCCACACAGGGTGCACATCCATGATTCAAGTGTGGCATGTGTCCACACATCACTGCTCCATGCTTGCATCACTGGTGCGTCACAATGTGCCAATGGTGCACTTGTGATGTCTGCATGGCATCCCAAGAAGAACCTGTTTTTTCTGGGTTCTTTTTGGGGAGGAGAGATGCTGCAAAGTTTGGCTGCTGTGGTGTTCCTCCAGAGGAAAAATCGGCACCTGCAGCCTGCCCTTTCAGGGCAGTTTGTTTTGCCCCTTAGTTTCCAGCGATTAAAGTAAGCTGAGGATTAAAGGGGAAAGTGAGAGGAGTAAAGGCAAACTGGGACATTTTAAAAGCAGATAAAAAACTGGGAAGACAGAGCATTTATCAGGACTGTCTTGTCAAACTGGAACAGCTGGAGATATGCTGTTTTCTATTTGAAGCACTTTCACAAGACTATTTGAAAGCCTGTCCAATCCAAGTCCATAAGAAGAAAGAGCAGCAGAACCTTGATGTTACCTATTAACAGTAAACATCTCAACAGCAGATTGAGCATGTGCACAGGTCATCTAGTCACAGTCTCCACTACTACAGTGAGGTGCCCTTCTATTTAAATTATGATGAATATTTCTAAATTTTAGGCTGAAAGTCTACTTTGGGTTTGTGTAGTGTAATGTTCTGCATGAGGAGTAGCACACTGATTGTGCTAACACCCCTTGTGTCAAATGGCAAACCTGTGCAACTGACTACCATCCCCAATGTGCCATAAAATGCCTCCACATTGGCATGCACATCAGCATACAAAGGGGCACCACATGTGCAACTCTGAATCCAGACATTTTGCATTGGACAAAAATGTCCAAACACTTCTATAGGGGAACTTACTAATGCATAAGACACTAAAACAACTGTGGTCAAAGTAATTATTTTCGAGTATGACTATTTTATGGAAATCTGTGCCCTTTCTGTCCCTTTTTAAATTGATTTAATGTAAAATGAAAAAATGACCACCCTTCCCAATAAATAATATTCTCTTTCATTCAAATGCAAGAAGAACAAGATATTCTATCATTCTAGCCAACACATTTTATAATATATGTAAAGATTTATTCCACAGAATATTTCTGCTCCTAGAAATGAACTAAGAGAATTGTGCTGTGGACTTTCTTGTTTGCTCCCTCTTCTATCTTTCCCCTCAACTTAAATGCCTCTGATCTCCATTTGTGGCATACCCTGTTGCATTATGGGGGATATGGAAGCACTACTTCTCTTCACATGAGTCGTTGTCACTTATCTTCTGCAACGGATACCTCTGGGCTGGAATCAATATCACTGAAGGCCTCTTTATTAGTGAAGGTGGAGCTCAGATTCAAACTGTGTCGTGGGTTTACAGGTGTGAGCTCACTGAGAACAATATCATTTTTCACAAGAGTTGTCTTGTCCATGTTCTCCTTGCTGTATTTTGCAACCACGGCATCAAGGAAGTCAAACTTTGGTGGCAAAGTGCCACTTTCGAACAAGTATTTTGCTAGATAGGATACTCCAACGTTAGTAAAGAAAGAGGTAAGCATGGCTACTGTCTTAAAAGGGAATCTCTGAACATATCTGTCATCATCTTTATACCAACCAGGATAGAAAACCAAGGGTTGTAAGTGCAGATAGGGCTCTCCTCCAGTAATTCGGAGTAGAAGGCCAAACAAATATCCCACAATGGCACCATAAGTGTTAGTTCCTTTGATAAAGAGCACACACAGCAGCTGGGGGAAGATGATGATGTACACAAGGTCAGAGCTGAGGTACCAGAGCCCATAGACGGATTGAGTTAGAAGAGCCATTGCTGTCGCCAGTGCTCCAAACACGAAAATGGTAATTCGCATGACCCAAACAATTTCCTTGTCTGATGCCTGTAAGATATAGGAACAGTTTGTCATAAAAATAGAATTGTATGAATTCAAGGCTCCTGCAAACAAAACACAAACACCATTGTGAATCTAGAGAGTTTGTGAATTTTAACCAAAGTGATTTGATGAAATCCAGGTCATTGACACTTGGGGGCTGTGGAGACAGATCAAGGCCACAGCAACTACATGCCGTGGCCCCGATCTGGTCTTTGCAGGGTGCAAAAAAGGAGTGGTTCCTTTTTGTGCCCTGGAAAGGGTGCGATAGCTGTGCTGTGGTTTTACAGTGCTTCTTTGGCGCCACGTCGTGCAGACACAGTGCCAGATGAGTGCCGTGATGCCGCTTGTCCTGTATTGTGGCGTGGTGTCACGCCACCCTGGGAGCAAAGATGGGGCGTGCATCATATGGATGCTACATCCGACTCTGCCCCCAACCCGCCTTTCCTGCCTGTGTGCACAGCCCCTTGGCAAGTCCATTCTTTAAGCATCCTATGACTGCACAGCCTGTACAGCAGGGTTGGGCAACTTTCAGGAGTTAGGGGGTATTTTTAGTTTTAAAAACCCTGGCCTGAATTCTGTGGCTGATCCTACCTAAAATAGGCTTATTGAATCAATGGGATTGACTTATGTGTTGATTTAACATTCAACAGTTTAATGAAAGGTCTACTCTAGCTGGAATAACCAACAGGATACCAGTCCCCACTTTTTAAAATTGGGCAGTTTCAGTTCCTTGGGGGCCTTGGAACAGAATTGGAGGCTGCGTGTACCTCATTTGCCATCACCTTCTTTATGGGAATGGATACATCCAGAGATCTGGGCCTGCAATTGTCACTGGAAGCTCAATATAGTTATCTAGAGTGTTGAACCTATTTTGGGGATAAGGCCAGTGACAGCTACTGTAGGGCACAGACTGAAACCTGGAATCATTCACCACTCCAAGGATATGGAATCCACCAGCCACTATGGCTTCGGAGCTTTCAAGGACTGGAGCAATTTCATATAGGATGAAGGTACAGAAGCCCTCCTACTCTATTCTGTTTCCTTGTGGAAGGATCCAGAAGGGGCTTTTGCAACCAAGTGATAGTTTGTGGACATGAGATGCCTTTGCTGTGGGTGAAAAAGCACTTCTCAGAGGTCTACATGGTTCAAAAACAACTGAGTACTTTGGAGTGGTGTGAAAGTAGGTCAGGATCTTTTGATAAATTTCTGGGTGATTTGCAGTAATCTGCAAAGTGTTATATAAGTAGTATAACAATAACAAATAAAATGGGTTCTCTGGCACCTTATGCTTATCTTTTGCACAAGAATATGTGTTTCTCTGTTGGCCACCTAGATTCTTTGTGCTGGAACCCTTTATGTGTTGTTTGGGGCTGTACAGATGGGTGATGGGACACCACCCCTTTTTGCTCTGGATTGGGGCCACAGCAATTGCACACAGCGGCCTCTGCAGGAAGCAAAAGAAGATGTGAAAAGGGGCTTCTTTTTAGCTCCCTGGAAGGGGCATCATAGCCATGATGGGGTGGCATGATGATGCCCTTTCTGTGCTGCGCCATTTGGATGGTGCGCTGGAGTTGCACCATGATGCCGTGCACCGTCTAGAAGGGCACACAGCATCATGGTGTGATGGGGGCAGAGTCACAGCATCCAGTGTGCAGACCATGGCTCCACCCACAGGCCAGCAAAAGTGCCAGTCTTTATTGGATTACACTCAGATTCAAGTTTGCATTTCAATATACTTTGCTGCAATACACCTGGATTGCAAGGCAACTGACTCCACTGTAGCCACCATCTCCTACTGTTTTACACCTGGTTCTCATTAATGATCAGTGGGGCTCTAATAAAACTCAAAATACATTCCATAAGCAAGCCCAAATTCTGCTTAGTCCTGGAGTGTTCTTTCTTTTCTTTACATAGGAAACCTGTCATCAGCCATCAACTGCAGCAATGTTGTCATATCCCACAAGAAAACTGTGTTTGCCCATTGCTCTTACACTTTGTCGAAAGGAGAGTTGGTAAATGTTCCGTGCAAACATGGAACTTGCTGATAAGATGGAAGAGTCAGCAGAGGACATTACAGCAGCAGATACTGCTCCAAGGCCAAAGAAGGAGATATAAACCGGGCAAAGAAACTGAAGGACAATGGGTAAAATCATGTCCGCTTCATTTTTTAACTTGGGGTCTGGACCATCGTATTCAGTCTGGTTCCAAGCTGTAATACAAACATGCATACATAATTATGAGATTTGTTCAAAAGGAAGTTAAAACACCATGGTAACCCTACATTCTGAAACCTGAATAAAGTATAATAATTAAACAAAGGACTATATGGATGAATACTGAGCTAGTCTCACATGGCTACTCATTGGGTGACTTTGGGAATTCTGCCTCTGTCCTACCTCACAGGATTATTGGGAGAATAAAGTGAGGATAACGTGATGCAGGGAGACAACCATGGTCACTGCCTTGAATTTCCTGAAGGAAAAGTAGGAAATAAATAAATAAATAGATTTTAAATCATTTGTTCTGCTGCTTCTCATATGGAGAAGCAAATGTGTTGGGATTAAAATAATGCTCTGCTTCTTTATTTCTGAACATCTTTTACAGCATCCTCCCTCCACTGACTGAAACGTTACTTGGCATTTACCTCTCATATTCAGAACTAATGCTGCAACTTTAAGGATCACTGTGGGTGCATTTAAAAAGATATGAAATGCAATCACATATTTCAAGTAATACATGATTTGGACCTCCATCTCATTTCAGAAGGCTTTTCATTGGATCATTTGGGCCTTCCTGTTTTAAGAAAGGATTACTATGTAGGGATATATAACTGGAAAGCTGCATACCATGGTTACATGCAAATATGGACAAATTAATGAAATTATCATTTCTCAAATATTCTAAGCTAAAGACCAGGTTAAAACCAAAAGCCCCCAAAAATGATTAAACCTGAATTGGGGGGGGGGGGGAGGGAGGATGAAAAGGAGAGGTCACCATGGGGAAAATGCTACATTTGCCCAAGGGTAGGATTGAGAACATTAAGCCCTGCAGATGCTTTGGACTACAACTCCCATACATCAATGGAAGTTGTAGGCCAGAACCTGGCCATCCAAAGGTTCCCCAACTGCTAAGTCTACATTTTCAAGTAACTGTGATCCAGAGATTCAACATACCTGTTGATGCTCCTATTGCACCAATCAGTACTGCAGGTAATGCCATCACAAGACATCCAAAAGCTGCCAGGAAGGATAACACTTGAGCATATGTAGCAGATGAAGAAGAAAGAACTCTCTGGAAATATGCTTGCCAAGGGATTCCTCCTAGCATCTGCAAATAACACAAAGCAGATTTTCCATCATTCCTGGCCAACAGCAACTCACTTTAATATATATCAATTATTTCCAATTAACTTCCTGCTTAATTGAATATATAGTTGGCTTCTGATCCACTTCCTGTTAAAAAAATACTTCTCCCAGGCTTAAAAATGTCTTGGCAAGGGACAGAGTAGCACACCACGAGTCATGTGTGTGTTCATGAAAACATTTCAAGGTATGGGAACTCTGCATGTGTATGTGTGTGTTTATAAAAGCCTGCAAGGTCCACTTGAGGTTTCCCAATACTTGACGACTGCCAACCCTTGACATACAATGACCCAAAATCTACCCAGGAACTACCTGTCATGATCATGGAACTGCTGTACATTTAGCATAGGGGTTGCCCCCCCCCCCCCACTTCTGGGCAGAAAGTCATCCCAGAGGAGAAAGTAACAGCAAATAAAACATCATATGCTATGATTTACAGAAGAGCCAGTTCTGTAATCAACCCCACCCCCACCCCAGTGTACTCTTTATAAAGTAACTTTCCCAGGCTCTACTTTCACAATACAAGCCCAGACTACAGAGAATAGAGGTGGTGATCCTTGCTAGCCTCATGTATGTGCTTTAGACCACCACTTCCCCCATTTCTTAGTCACCATCTTTCCATTCTTTCATGTACCACCACATATCTGGGCCATTTCACACAATATGTCATTGAAACTGTATCCATTTCCCATTAAGCAGTTCCCAGGTTCCTTCTGGACATGCTTATCTAACTTCTCTATCCCCCTCTCTTGGGGCCATATTTATTTGCTTGCTCCAGCCCATTCTCTTCTTAATTACCAGTGTTATTTATATTTATTAGATTTTTCATATCCCAACATTTCTCCAATGAGTCCAAGTGACATACAATCCCTTCCTCATGACTTTATCTTCTCTGTGAGGAAGGACCTGATGAGAAAGGGAATGAATGCCCCAAAGTGGCCCATGGGGTTTTCGTAGCTCTGAGTGGCCAAGAACATGTCCCAATACTCTAAACATTATACCACATATCTCAAGTCCTAACAGTTGTGTGTAGGGAAGAATGAGAAACCTCATTTGGTTAAAATAAAATATAGCATAATTTACCATTTCTTTGTAAATTTGTTCGAAAGGACTTTTATTAAACTGAACAGGGGTGAAAGCAAAACTGAAATATTTGTCCATTCAGGAAAAGGACTTGGAGTGCTTAGGTATTACAGTATAACTTTAAATCCTCATGCAAAGGAATTGAAACTAACTCAAAAGTGAAAGAAGTTGTAGCATGATCTTCTGTAGACTATAACTATTTCCTCAGATTCATGGAATTCCTTTATCCCTCAGTGGAACTCAAAAGTGCTACATGATCCCTATGCATACTGATATTTCAGATTAACACAATTATGCCATTTGAATCTCTATGTACTTATTTGTGGCACCAAACTAGGATTGCCATAGATAGATAGATAGATAGATAGATAGATAGATGATAGATCTGAGGAAGAAAACAAAGCTGACATTTTTTCTGTCTTACCTGTGCGGTACTTCTTACAAATTCTTCCATCCAATGTTTCTCATTCAGCAAATCCAATCAGTCTAATTACACTGAATGCTTATTTGAGGATTTTTCCAATGTTGTTTTTATTGGGAGCAGGCCCATTGAAATGAGTGGGACTTGTTAGTCACAACTAACTTAAGTCCTGTTAATTTCAATCAACCTACTGATGATGTTAATGTAGCTTGATGCAACAGAGATGCTGTTCTTCTATTCTGTAGCTGCTTTCTTACTGTCATATTCAGCCAGGGTTGGGCAGTTAAAAAGTTCTTAAATACCTTTTGTTTAACCATTTTGCAATTCTAGAGTTTGCAAACCAAATCTGCAAGGGGTTATAGCCTATGGGCTCTCACAGGAGTGCTTACCAATAACAGGAAATTGTCAATCCATATGAAGATGTCGGGTGTTTTAATGGTTCCAAGCCAAGGCTCCTGGTAGACTTCATGTACAGCTGTGTAGCCAATATCTGTCACAGCAGGATGGGACATGGCAAATGGAACACTGATCCACTAAAACAAAAGAAAAACAAATTTAAAGTGGATGCTTCAAAGACAGCAAAGAAGAAATATCCATAGTTTATTATTCTAGCATTTCCCCAGTTCCAAAGGATTTGTGGAAACTCCTAAATCAATTCAAACCTTCTGATCGCAAGGCAATTTACATAAGGTAAGAAGCTTATTTGAATCATAGAATCATAGAATCATAGAGTTGGAAGAGACCACAAGGGCCATCCAGTCCAACCCCCTGCCATGCAGGAAGTATCAGTCAAAGCATCCCCGACAGATGGCCATCCAGCCTCTGCTTAAAGACCTCCAAGGAAGGAGACTCCACTACACTCCGAGGGAGTGTGTTCCACTGTCGAACAGCCCTTACTGTCAGGAAGTTCCTCCTAATGTTGAGGTGGAATCTTTTTTCCTGCAATTTGCATCCATTGTTCCGCGTTCTAGTCTCTGCAGCAGCAGAAAACAAGCTTGCTCCCTCCTCAATATGACATCCCTTCAAATATTTGAACAGGGCTATCATATCACCTCTTAGCCTTCTCTTCTCCAGGCTAAACATCCCCAGCTCCCTAAGTCGTTCCTCATATGGCATGGTTTCTAGACCCTTCACCATTTTAGTTGCCCTCCTTTGGACATGCTCCAGTTTCTCCACATCTTTTTTGAATTGTGGTGCCCAGAACTGGACACAGTATTCCAGGTGGGGCCTGACCAAAGCAGAATAGAGTGGCACTATTACTTCCCTTGATCTAGACGCTATACTTCTATTGATGCAGTTTAAAATAGCATTGGCTTTTTTAGCTGCTGCATCACACTGTTGACTCATGTTCAACTTATGGTCTACTTGGACTCCTAGATCCCTTTCACACGTAGTTTCATTCAGCCAGATGTCCCCCATCCTATATCTGTGCATTTCATTTTTGCACCCTAAGTGCAGTACCTTACATTTCTCCGCATTGAATTTCATCTTGTTAGCATTGCCCCAGCTTTCTAGTCTATTCAGGTCATTTTGAATTTTGACCCTGTCTTCTGGAGTATTGGCTACTCCTCCTAGTTTAGTGTCATCTGCAAATTTGATAAGTATGCCCCCAATTCTGTCATCCAAGTCATTAATAAAGATGTTTAATAGCACTGGGCCCAGGACAGAACCCTGTGGGCCCCCACTGGTCACTTCTTTCCAGGTTGAAAAGGAGCCGTTGTTGAGCACCCTTTGAGTTCGGCCAGTCAACCAGTTACAAATCCATGTAACAGTTACCTTGTCTAGCCCACATTTTGCAAGCTTGTTTGCAAGAGTGTCATGGGGAACCTTGTCAAAGGCCTTGCTGAAATCAAGATATACTATATCCACAGCATTCCCTTCATCTAACAAACTGGTAATTTTATCAAAAAAAGAAAAAAAAAAAAGAAAAAAAAGATCAGATTTATCTGGCAGGACTTGTTTCTCTGAAACCCATGTTGGCTTTTTGTGATTATGGCATTGCCTTCTAAATGTTCACAGACTCTCTGTTTAATTATCTGCTCTAGAATCTTTCCTGGTATTGATGTCAGACTAACTGGACGATAATTGTTTGGATCCTCTTTTTTCCCCTTTTTGAAGATGGGGATGACGTTTGCCCTCCTCCAGTCTGCTGGGACTTCTCCTGTTCTCCAGGAGTTCTCAAAGATTATTGCCAATGGTTCCGATATTACATTTGCCAGTTCTTTTAATACCCTTGGATGTAGTTCATCTGGTCCTGAAGACTTATATTCATTTAGATTAACCAAGTATTCCTGTACTATCTCTTTACTTATTCTGTGCTGAAATTCCCCTATTCTGTGTTCTTCCCCATTATCCTTAGGTTGGCAAGCATATGGCTGGGCTCCGATGGAGAAGAGGGAGAATAGTTGTCTGTGTCCTGCCATCCACAAACTTAAAGATCGATCCCCAGCATTTGGTATGTAAGAGGCCAGTATGCTGAGTTTACAAAATCCTGTTCTGTTGTGAGTACAGCTGGTGCTCACTCTCACCAAATGAAGAGATATGGGATTTGGGGCATCCCATACAAAACAGGATGTGTATGCCTATTATATGGAGGATTATACAATTCCCATCCTGATTGCTAGTGGGATAGAGTATATTTTGCTAATACAAAGATGTGAGTATGGAATATCCCGGACATTTATTTGGACCTAGAGAACTTTTGGCCCTCTGCCTGTATAAATTTCAACAATTCCACCCAGCCTAGACAATAGTAAAGTACTGAGGGGCTTGTCGAATAAAATCTGTGGTGGGTAAAAGGCTTTCCATCCTTGCTGTAGTTGTTCTTTTCAGTAGGTGTGGATTAAATTGGTAGCATGTATTTATATGGTAGATAATACAAGCACAGCTGCATCTGTACTGAATTCCCTCCATCACAGTCATCTTTTGACTCAGTCATTCAGCACCTTGCTTAGTTTAGGTTTTAA
Organism: Urosaurus nigricauda; assembly: GCA_034509955.1. Taxonomy (NCBI): domain Eukaryota; kingdom Metazoa; phylum Chordata; class Lepidosauria; order Squamata; family Phrynosomatidae; genus Urosaurus; species Urosaurus nigricauda. Next base: position 108,483,416 of record JAOEGL010000003.1, on the reverse strand, counting down.
TAAAGCAACCACTCTTTTTTCTGAACTCAGCAAAACCCCAATAATTTCAGCCATGGAAATATAGAGATACTCACCAGTCCTAGGAAAATGCAGAACAGCTGGACAACATCAGTATAGGCAACGGAGTAAAGGCCCCCCACCAGTGTGTACAGAATTGCAATTAGGGCAGAAATAACAACCGAAATATTAATATCGATATCAATAATCACACTTATAGTGGCACCTGCAAAGTGGGTAGGGGAGAGAAACAAGAAGAAAGCTATCTTTAAAATGCACACACTTTTCTACATATTTCATCATGTTATAAATATAGTTGCCTATTTCAGTTTCTAAAAGAAGGCAATGAGTTCTTGAGGAGGGAGAAAGTTTGCTACCCTCAAAGAAACAGAATCATTTACACGGTGGTCCTGCTGTTTATAGAAAACCATCATGGTCTAAGGCAGGGATTCCCAAACTTTTTGACTTGTAGAGCCCTTTTTAGAATCAGTTTCTATGGCGGAACCCCTAAGAGGCCTACTCCACAACTTACAAGTTAATGGTGTTAGGAGTAGTGTTATGGCGGGGGGAGGGGGGGGAGGAAGATGGGATAGATTGTAAGGCAATGTAAAATGAAGAGATATCTAAACCTAAAGAAACAATTGTGCAATGTCCATGCAATGCAATTATATTTTAAAAACTTTGAGATTTACCACAATATCTCATTATCTTTCTTAACCCAAAATAGAAATTCAAAATAAAACAAATACTCATTTTTTGTTAAAAATAAGTCTTTCTTCATTTAAAAATGAGGCTTTTTTCATTTAACAATAAGCTCTTAGTTTAAATTTTAACTATATGTTTTTAAAATACATTAAATTATATTTAATATTATTACAAATATTAACTTAAAACTTAAATATAATATTAAGAAAAAAACATAACTATAATATTATTACAATTTTTAAATTTTTAACTACCAGGTTGCTTAAATTGTCAAGAAATAATTGATGAACGTGCACTTCCAAGAAATCACTATGACATTCAGTTCCAGAAAGTATGCATGGCAGGCTAGTGCAGTGCCTCCTTAGTGGCAGCAGAATGACCAAGCATCTTCTGCTAAAGGAGGCATGAAATTCAACTTGGCAAATTTAATTTCAGAATGTAATTTCTAGTTTTCTTATTTTGATCCTTTTTGTTTCTTATTATTTAATTTCATTCAATTTTTATTTCTTTCATTTTCTGGTATGGCTACAGAACATAGGTTGGGAGCTACTGTTCTAAAGATTTGATTGTTGGACTGGAACTCTAGGAGACCAGGGTTTGAAATCTGCTGAGTTAATTTGGGCAAATCATTGCATTTTTTCAATTTTTCCAAAAAATCCAATTTTCCCCTAAAAAAACAAACAACTCTCTCCCCCCCCCCCATTGCTTCAAAATTTCTGGAAATTTTACATCTCTAGGCTTGACTTGACAGAATGGGCAGCAGGGCCCCAAACACAGTAGGTAAGACTTAGCAGATTTTGAAGGAAGAGAACGAAGACAGATTTCCATCTAAGGGTGTATGAGGCAGGGGAGAGGTAGTCTGGGTTCTAAAGTTACCAAACTGAATGACTTGTCCTACATAGATGGGGGAAACTATGGTAAAAAACAAGGAGCTACAGCTTGGAAAAAACAGAACCCAACGACCTTACCCAGCAGTGACAGTTGTCATACTGCTGAAGAATTTTCAAAAAGCCACCAAGAATTGACAAATCTCACTTAGTTCCTAGTCTATAAGCTATTCTTTTGAGAGAATAACAGCCTTAAAAGGCAAAGTATGATAACAACCAAAATCCACAAAACAGTGATACCTTTATCAGACCAACCAAACTGCACAAAATACATTTTGCAAGCTTTCAAAGCTCCAGTAGCTTCTTCATCAGGCAAAGATGTTAAAAATCATACAGGAGAAAATATATGATAATATTAGGCAAAACCTGCATTTTGTCAAGATGTAGTTGTTCACAGTTCAGGTGGTATGGAGTGATATTTATGTTGGCAGGCCCCTCCTCGTTCTGGCCATGTGGGTACTCCAGGAAATAAAATTTAAATTTCATTAGCAAGACAAAAAGATGCTGCTCTCGAGACTTTTCTTCACAACATAACTTAAATTTTATTTCTTGGAGTACTGACACAGCCAGAAAGAGGAGGAACCTACTTGCCTGAATGTCCCTCCATTCCTGAACTGAGAACAACTACATCTTGATAAAATGCAGCTTTACAGAATCATACTTTTTCTCCTCCTGTGTTGTTTTTAACACCTTGCCTGACGAAGAAGCCAGCAGAGCTTCCAAATGTGCAACATGTATTTTGTGCATTTTGGTTGGTCCAATAAAGATATTACTGTTTTGAGGATTTTGGATGTTATTGTACCTTGCTACATGGCCAACACAGCTACCCTTGCATAGGCTTAAAAGGGATTTGCTTTGTGAGCTTTCTTATTGTGAAATATCCCAGAAAGTTTTCACTTAGGCAGAAGTGTGTTAAAAAGAATGTATTTTAAATTTCTTGAAAATTGTTTAAGCCACTCAGTTTCCATCACCTCAGCATGGAATTTATTCTTAGGCTTTTCAGCACTTGCAATAAAATTATGGTTAAAAAGCTCCCCATTGCTTTCTAGCTAATCAGTGCACAGCTGGATATAAGGTTGATTATTTTATTTTAAAAAAGACTTCACTGCAAAACAGCTTTACATGTGCAGTTGTGTTTTTTTAAAATGGGAAACAACTAGCAAAAGTTGCAAAGACCATTTAACAGTAATTCATTTGAAGGGCTCTTCTTGAAGCTAAAAGAGCTATCAAACTTTATTCTTTCAAGAGAATGAAAACACACACACATACACACAAACACTTGGAAAGAAAATTCCACCAAAGACTGAAAACCAGAAATATCAAAAGACAAAATCTGAGTTTCCTAGTCTAAGAGCAGATTTTCAACTGGATGCAACTTGGAATTTCACGAGTTTTGGTACACACTCACTAGTATGGCTAGTGATTCTGTTCTCATAGTGAAGAAGTGTGCACCTAGACACCCACACAAATATTATGCACACAAACTAGAAGGAGACATAGGCATCCCATATGTAAGACATTTTATTGGATAACTGGAAAACTGTAAATCACCATGAGCATAGTTATGCAGGTTTTTGGAGTAGGGCCTAATTCATCTTTCCTATGTACCAAAACTTGTGAAACTCCAAGTTTCATCCAGTTGAAAATGTACTCTCTTATTAGTCCAATATGCCCAATCATTTCATGAGGCTCACGTCCCTTGCCTAAGTCTCAGCTTAACACCCACCCACTCAGTTGCATGGTGTGTGATCACAAAGCTTAGAAAAATTAGTTATTATACTACATCTTCCCAATCTCCTCTCCCAGCCAACAGTACTAGTTTAAGGGAACAGTAGTTTTCCAAGCTGTAGATGTGGATAAGTGGTTGAGGGGAAGAGAACAAGGGGAAATGGGAGGTGGATAGAGAAAGTGAAAGAAATTTAATGACAGCTATTTGTATGTCTCACACATGTGAACATGCAAAATGGCCTCATAATGCCAACATAAGTACTTTTGATGGTGTTCTGCAAAACGGTATCCAATACCTTCTTGAACAGTATGTTTGCTTTGACTATACAGTCTGTTCTGGACCCTCCACATAAGGCAAATTTTGCATATGCTGGAGTCCCATTGATTTCAATGGCAGTGCACTCCCATGCGCCATTGTGTCCCTCACCATTTGCCGTTTGGGAAGCTTAAATCCGCATACAGTGAGGGTGTGTTCTCTGAGGGTGGACTGTACAAGGTAGCTGGACAGCTCCTGGGTGGAGCACAGTCCTCTGCCCACTGAGTTGCTATGAAAGTGTGCCCAAACACTGCCTAGTTACACTTCCATAACTGACAAGTAAGAAGTAGGCTTTAGTCTCATCTGGGCAGTTGGGGTGGAGAAAGCTGTTCTTTCCTCCCCAGAGTTGTAAGGGCAGTCAGATGGTGCCCAGGCATGTGCCTGGACACAATCTCTGACCACTGTGACCACCCAGTACTCAGAGAAAGAGCTGTACCTGTGAGCTGTCTGGCTGTGTAGATCCTTTCTGTCTCTGTCCAAATATCATCTACTCCATTCTATATCATTTGATCAGATTGTTCACTATAGTATAATTACATATTTCAAAAAAAAAAAAAAATCCCAGCTAGGTCATCTAAACTGAAATACACAGATAATGAGATATGTTGTTGCTGGGCTTTTGAATCTCACTCTTTTCACTGTGAAGATTGAATGGCTTAACGTTAACAAATACATTTTTGGTTGCAACATAATCAGTTCAAATCTCCTTAAAGTTAAGGCAAATTGTAAAGCCAAAGCTTTTTGTGATGAAATTCCCCCAATGTTACTATAAATAAAATGACACCTGACATTCCTGCAGAATATTCTACAGTCAGAATGATAATATATCATCCATGTTGTTAGCCTAAGTTTTTGAATAGTTAATGTGTGATCACATGAGTTCATGCACCTCTATCTCTGGATGTTTCCTCTGAGACACAAATGGCCAACATCTCTATTAATCAGAACAACTGTCTTTTCTAAATGGTTGCCCAAAGACGACCAGTGGATGACCTATGCTTCATACAATGACATTACTTTTAGTGTTCCTTACCTAATGCAGAGAAGATTGCAGCAGCCCAGAACATCTCCCCCATCACAGCAGGTATAAAGATAAGCCCTCCCATTCTTTTCCCATAAATTTGCTGAAAAGGGTCCAACATGGTTACGTAGCCTTTGGAACGCATGGGCTTTGCAAAAAACAAACCACCTGAAAGACCAAAACCCAGAAAAATCGTAGATATCAATACATCTTAGATTACAACTCCCAAAAAGAGGTATCCTCTGTGACCTCCCTAAGCAGCTCTCAGAGAATGATGTCACTGCTGTGCATCCAGATACAGGAATGGACCAGGATCTCAGTTGCCACTTCTGCACTGCTTGTCACTAGCATATAAATAGCCATCTGTGCAGGATTGCACCATCTAAAATGTAGGTTTGGGTGGTTAAGGTTAGGGAGGAAAAGTGTTGTGGTTCCACCTGATGGATCTTCACAATAATCCTTCCTGATTGAAGATTGGGTAGATATTAAAATAACAGGATCTGTGTCCCATATTCAGTCTGGCAACCCTAATTTGCCCATAACATCCCAGGTCATGATGGCTGGGGTATTCTGGAGAGGTTGTACTAAATAATGTACTAAACAATGATAACATTGATGGTGGTGGTGGTGGTGGTGGTGTTTTTAATGTTAACTTTACTTTGAGTAATCTATTGAAATCAATGGAATGTAAGTGAGGTCCAAAACATGCTGCAGAAATAATTCAGTTTGAGACCACTTTAACTGCCCTGGCTCATACTAGCAAATTCTGGGAACTGTAGTTTTGTGAGACATTTAGTCTTCTCTGTCAGACAGCTCTGGTGCCACAATAAACTGCAGTTCCCTGAATTCCCTAGCACCTAGCCAGGGCAGTTAAAGCAGTCTCAAACTGGATTATTTCTGCATTGTGTTTTGGACCTAGGTATGACTCAAGATTAATTTTAGTGGTACAACAGAGTCTGCCACCAATAGATGTATTTCAAAAGAAATCTTCTTATGGTTGTGTTAAACTACTGTTTCCTCCAAGTTCCTTGCATTGCTCTTTAAGAAAGCAACAAGGAAAACACAACAAAACACCAGGTTGTGACAGTTCTTAAGAATTTTTTTTGCAGATCAGTTGAACACATCTCTGTCAGAGATCTATGCTAACTCTCCATCCCATCTTTGGTGGCGCAGTGGTTAAATGCCTGTACTGCAACCACTCACTCGAAACCATATGGTTGTGAGTTCAAGACCAGCAAAAGGGCCCAAGCTCGACTCAGGCTTGCATCCTTCCGAGGTCACTAAAATGAGTACCCAGATTGTTGGGGGCAAGTAGTTTACAGTAGTAAACCACTTAGACACTCCTTAGGTGGTATGAAGCTGTTTGTTTTGTTTGTTTGTTTATTTCCTATAAATTCATCAACATGAAATGAACAGCAAGAGGATAGTCAGGCAAATTGTTTTCTGGTTGGTGGCCCTATAAAAAAATTGACCTCAGCTGGCATTAGTTGTAATGGTGCTGATCCAATGTGAAACTTGTCATTTGCTTCCCTAAAGCCAACTTAAAAACAATTTTAACTTACCTACAACCAGGCTGAGTGCATATCCAATGGGTGCCTGGGCCCAGGCCAACCCAAAGCCTGGTACATACACAGCCTCTGCTGTCCCATTGATATAACCGCCTCCAACCCAGGTAGCTGAAGAAGAAATGGAGAAGAACTTGGGAAAAGAAATGCAACACAATCCATCTGTGTTATTAATTCAGAATAATAGAGAGTGACATTGTGTACAACCACATTTCAGCTAAAGATTTCTTAGTTGACATGCCCTTAATATGCCTATTTACATTATATGTTGAAGATATATAGATATATATAGAAAGAGAGAGAGAGAGAGAGAGAGAGAAGTAAAACAATAGCTTCACCCACCCAAACATACTTGCTTTCATGTTCTTTATTATGCATTTTCTATATAGACCAGGGCTCTGCAACTGCAGTGGATCTGAGGTAATAATTTCCTGCCCTTAGAACCCTCCAGGTCCCACACAGACTGCCAAAAATACCAAAACATAAAAACAAAAATCTGGAAAAAATCTGGAAAAAATCTGTCTACTCTGAGTTTTGAAAAATTGGTTTTATGGGGACAATGAAGGGAGGCTCTACAACTTATTTTAAAAGCACGATAGACACCCTCCTAAATGTTAGCCTTGAGTTTGCATAGACTGATTTCTGAATTAAGTTGTGCCTTTAAACAAACATCTTGCCTTCACTCACATGTGAAATGGCAGCATCTGTGGTACAGCATTGTCCTGGGCAGCTAATGGGGTGATGCTCAGTGGCATCTCCATCATGCAGGGAATGGAGAATGCTCTGTGGTTTCCCGCCTACAGACACATTACAGTTCAAGCTGGGCAACTATTGCACTGAAACCATTTGATAGAGCGGCTTATTTTTCATTTTCTGAAGAATATTAACTTATCTCTTCAAGTATTTATTATTTTATACAATGCTTGTAGGTTATTTTGCCCAACAATCAATTGGTCATTGGGTTAATGTTTCTTTTATAACATCATATTGTCTTCTTTCTTAACCTTTCTTCTCATTGGAAGAGTTGTTGTGAGTGGACCCAGTCTGAGTTTCTAAAAGGATTTATTTTATTGTATTTATCACCCTTTTACTTATTTTATTAAACATAAATTTAATGATTTTTTTAAAGCAAGCAGAACTATGAGTTGCACCTAGACAATAGCCAGTCTCAGAACAGACCAAGTAAAACCAGTGGGACACGTTAGTCATGATGAGTCACTTAAATCCAATTGAATTGAACTGGATATGAAATCTGGATATGACACTATGGGAGCATCCACACTGAAGAAATAATCTGGTTTGATACCACTTTTACTACCATGGGTCACTGCTATGGAATTCTGGGAATTCAGAGAAACTACAATACACAATTCCATAGCATTGAGCAAACTGGATTATTTCTGTAGTGCAGTTGCAGCATGTGTTTCAAAGAGGTGATAAGTGGAAAAAAAATCAAAAAGCTATTGCTAGCTGTCTGTTACAGTACCAGCACAATGTTATTGTAATGGCATGCAAACATTTTGTTGATTCGTAAATATTACTGTAATAGTTTGCATAGAATCTGTATATTTCCAAAGAAAAAAATTAAGTTGTCCTCCCTCTACACCAGGGGCGGGCAATCATATGGCCCTTCAGATGCTGTTGGACTGTAGCTCCTGCTAGGACTTGCAATCCAGAAATGCCTGGAGGGCTGACCAATTCCCACCTTTACTCTGCCTTTTTGTGCTAAGTTGATCTCTTCCCCCTCCTTCACCTGCCACTTTCAAAGTTTAAAGGGAATCAGATCACAGATCTTCACTCTTTTGTCCTGAATATCTGTTTTATCTTCAGAAGAAACTGCAGGGTTTACAATAGCATCAATATCTTTATTAAGCTGAAGGCTTTCATTGCTTTTTTGTGTTTTTTTGGGCTTATGTGGCCGTGTTCTAGAAGAGTTTTGTCTTGACCTTTCACCAGCGTCCATGGCTAGCATCTTCAGAGAATGCTGGCATGGAAGTGAGTGGGGTATATATACACTGTGTGACCTTTGGTCAGAAGTAAGTGATTTACATTAAGAACCCGTGCCCTCCCTCCAGTCCATCTGCCTTGGTCCAGGCCCCAGAGGGAGAAAAGAACCACTGGTCCTCATCCCCTTCCCACCACCTTCCCCTTCTCCTTTTGTGTTGTCTTTTCTAGATTGTAAGCCTGAGGGCAGGGATATGTCTAACTATAAGATTGTATGTACAGAACTGTGCAAATTTACAGTGCTATATAACAACAACAACAACAACAACAATACATATCAATCTGTGTGTTGGTCTGAGTTGAATGGCAAGACCTCAGGATGTCTATTTAATTAGTGATCCATTGTGTTCTGAATAATCCCCTGACCCTGGGTGATGTTCATTTGCATGTTTTGAGTTTTGATTTTGGTGTTTTTGAGGACTGGTAGCCAAGCCTTGTTTATTTTAAGGGTTTCTTCATTCCTGCTGACGTTGTCCAGGCTTTTGTGGATTTCAATGTCTTCCCTATGCAGCCTGACCCAATAATTGTTGGCATGGTCCAGAATTTCAGTGTTTTCATTATGGATTAGAACAGGCAAGATCAAGTCGTATATTCATGACTGGCCCAAGACATTTTGCTGCCTGAGGTGGCTCACTCACTCAACCCAGTGACTAGCCATGCATAAGATAGCTGTAATATCCAAACCTCTATATGAATGGACACTCTCGACATGGATGATATACTGGTAAAGAGTGTAGCTTACCACATTCTTTCCAGCAAAGGAAGACACAGTTTTTATGGATAATTACAGAGGATTCAAAAGCTCATCTATTAAATGGAGTTTTTATGCATCATAAGCTGGTCAAAAAATTCTTTTTATGGAAGGGAAAAGTGGAGTAATAATAATAAAAAAACCTAAACTAACAAACTAAAAAAATACTAAATTATCTCTGCTGTATCCCACACTTGTGCAGCTCTATGGCTTAATCCTTAGGCTTGCCTTTCCAGCAGAATCCTCCCCATTCACACTGACAATACTGGTCCTGTGCTTAGTCTACCCAGGGAATCAGATCTGATTTTATTTCTTGCCAAAGGATAATGTATTTGACTGGACAATGCCATTCTTGATATCCTTAATGAACAATACTTTAATATTTATTATACTTGTCTTAAGGTTTAGGAGAACCACTTGCTGAGAATTTATAGTTTGGTGCTGGTGCATAGAGATCTGTCTCTCAACTGGGTTTTAAAGGAAGACGGTGGTTTTAGAAGTAGAGCTTTGGTCATACTCCCTGGGGATTTGGGAAGTTCTAGTCTAAAAAGAATGTTTCAAGAAAGTCAGTTGGTATTGTTATGGATGTGGCTTATTATTCTTTCTGCAATTTTAATGAAGACAACAGTTGGCCTGTGACAGAAATACAGACTGGTTGCTGAGGCTTTTAAAGAGTATGTAAAGGGAATGGATATAGTAATTAAGAAATTAAACTATTTAGGAAGGGAACTAAAGGACCAGTACCAACTAACTTAATTTATTTGATAGGTTTGTGGGATGTTTGATATGTATTTTGAAGGTATTTCGTAAGTAGCTGCATCTGCAAATGTATTGTTTTTAGTTTAGAGGATGTATGGATTTGTATGTATTGTCTGTGTATATGTTTTTGTTTTTATCAATAAAATTTATTATTAAAAAATAAAGAGTATGTGCTACATTTTTGAAATTCACTTGCTTTTTAATGACTTTTAACTAAATTGTGACTATTATAATTAGTTTGATTGTGTTTTAATATTATAACTTGCTTTTAGCTGTTAACAATTTTTTTGATAAATAGTGATATGTTAAATGATTTTTGTTTTGGAGAAAGGAGGGTATGTAAGAATAAAATTAAGTATAAAAAATGCACCACTACCTAATTTAAGATTAGAAGATTAGGAATGGGAAGGGTAGCTATGAAAGAACTAGATAAAATCCTAAAGTGTAAAGATCAACACTAAAGTTCGAATTGCCGGAGCCATTGTATTCTCTATTACCCCACATGTCTGGGAGAGCTGGACAGTGAAGAAAGCAGTTAGGAAGAAAATTAATTCTTTGGAGATGTGGTGCTGGAGAAGAGTGCTGAGAATACCATGGACAGCTAAAAAGACAAATAAATGGGTCCTAGAACAAATCGAGCCAGAACTCTCCCTGGAAGTCAAGATGATTAAATTGAGGCTGTCATACTTTGGCCACATAATGAGGAGGCATAACTCATTAGAAAACACAATGAAGCTGGGAAAGTAGAAAGATCAGAAGACCACAAGTCAGATGGATAGACTTGATCAGGTAGACCATGTGCCTGAATTTGCAGGATCTGAGCAGGGAGGTAGAGGATGGGGGAGCTTGAAGATGTCTTATTCACAAGGTCACTATGAGTTGCAATTGACTCGGAAGCAGCTAACAACAAAAACCTCATTTAAGCTTAGAAAAACTTTAGTTCTATAGATGCTTTGGACTTAAATGGCCAAAAGCCCTAGGCAAAATGGTTAGCAGTAAGGGATTATGGGAGATATAGTCAAAATCATCTGGAGAGCCAAAGGTTCTCCATTATTTAACTAGTTCCGGGGCTGAAAAATAACTGTAAATAGGGCATGAAGCATTCAACTCCAAGATGCTTCACTGGTAGCATGGCAAAGAATAACAAAGAGAAAGAGAAGTTGGCATAGGTTTTGCAGCTCAAAAGTGTTCCTTACAAAAGCATGATTCCTACAAAATCAGCATTAGGCATGTTTGCAAGAAAAGTATGAGGACAAAACCCCTTTTACATTACAACCAGCCTTCCTTGTGGTGATTCCAGATTACATTTTATTATTGATTTATTTTTCTGTATTATTTATTAGTTTACTTTGATAAAATAATGAGATTAACTTGTCATATGTAAAATCTGGTTGTGTGTAAAGAAGATGCTACAGCATAGCTCCAATACATAATGACATCCATGGCAATGCTTAATGAGAAATAATACGGGTAAATTCTTGGTTTTCGTTATCACAAGAAACAAGGCCATGACCTGTGAAGGGATTGTACCCATTACTAAAGCTGAGAGGCTCAGATAGACGTGCTTTTCAAATAAATTTAATTTCACTGATTTTCTCCTCTTACATGGGCTAGTACTGACATCCATTTAAAAACAAAAGCAAAGACCACTGGCTATATCAAGATTGATCTAAGTTCTGTTGGTTGTCAAAATAACACCATTTACAAAGAAAGCAGAAATATAAACAGATGGAGACTCCAACCTCTGCAGAACTACACCAAAGGAATGAGAAGGAAAATAGAAGTGTAGTTACAGATCAGGGTAAAATGAGGGCATACAATTCAGCCTCCAATGAAAATTTCCTTCAATCCCCACATTTCCAGCATTACAGTAACTTTAAACTTTAGTTGAGCTTTTAGAAATACTACCGGTATAGAGGCATCCAAAGAAAAGGAGCAGGCAAAGTGATCAAAGGAATTCAAATACAATCAATCTATATAAGTGTCCTAGGGAGGGAATTTTATTGGGGAGACAAAATTCATATTGGAGGTAATATACCTCATTGTAGCTGGAAAAATCCCCCTCAGTGGAGGACATTATTCTCAATAAAACATTCCAGTTTACACCCAGTGGAGTTGGGTGTAAGTGATGAAAGAATGGGAAAGAGTATCTTCGAAGGGATGAGAGAGAGTATATGAAATGAAGCACTCTACACTGCAAGAATGTACAGTGGGATCTTGGTAGCCACAGGGGTTTGGTTCCAGGACCCCACATGGATATGAAAATCCATGAGTTCTCAAGTCCCCTTATACACAACAATATAGTAAAATGGCGTCCCTTATATAAAATGGCAAAATCAAGGTATACTCATTTGAATATTTGTTTAAAATATTTTCAAGCCATGGATGGTTGAATCTGTGGAGGCAGATTCTGTGGATACGGAGCGCTAACTGTATTGCAGACCTCACCTATATTACTATACTGCCCTTAGTGCTACTCAAAGTGCTGAACCATGAAGCACAGATAATTTTCAGGAAGGAAAGAAACAACTGTAGGCAATGTGTGCAAGTAAGGTACAATGGGAAAGTGGTCTAATCCCCCATATCAGATAGCTTTGTTGTTGTTATTTGCCCAGATAGTTTCAGATTTGGCAAGATTTGTTCAGAGGAGGTTTGCTATTGCCTTCTTCTGAGGCTGAGAGAATGTGACTTGTCCAACACCATCCAGTGGGTTTCATGGCTAAGTGGGAATCAAACCTTGGTCTCAAGAGTCATAGTCCAACTCTCAAACCACTACATCACACAGGCTGTCTCAGAATAATAATAATAATAATAATAATAATAATAATAATATATTTATACCCCGCCTATCCAATGAGATCAAGGTGGCTTACATCATTAAAATATAAATGCAATACAATAAAATCTCCCGCAAACCCATCCACCCATCCACTATAAACCCCAAATTAGTATTATTAGATAGTTTAAGAAGTACGTAAATAATGAGAGTTTCAAATAACAGACCAAGTGAACATCTAGTCTCAGTACAATGCTAAAAATATCAGTATTATTATGAATGAATGGATGAAGTCTTTCTTTAAACAAATTTATCCCATTCATTTCTCAGAAGGATATGCCCTAGGTTGATCTATCCCATCTTGACCAAATTGATGGTATTTTAACCAAATAATTAAAGTTCAATCATGAATATATTAAAATAGGACCGATAAAATGGATAATATTAAAGTAAAACCATCAACAATAGGAAAAACAGTCACAAGACCTAAGAGCATTAAAACCATTTCTAAAATGTACACATTGTAAGCCTCAGAGATTATGAATAGCAGTCAGTGCTCATATAAGATACAGTCTGTCTTCCATGCAACATGGTTACAGATGTTGCTAAAGGCACACAGATATGTCAGCTATAATTATTTCATAGATATATTAACTAATTTTGTATCTCATATATTACTCCCCTTCTTGCACTGACAGTTGGCACTTGGGATGCTTAGCAAAAGCTTACCAAATAGAGAAAGTATCCGAACTTCTGGTTTTAGGATCATTTTAGAGGGCTGTTGATGGCAGCGTTTTGAATTTGCTCTCAGATTAAATCATAACTCAGGGTTTTGCTTTTCTTAACATGGAATTTTATTTTGAAATAAAGTGACAACTGCAGACAACAAAAGGAAATGTCATTTAAGAAACTTTGAGATTAGAATCCTTAGTGTGCCATGGGGAAATGTGTGGGAGAATAAGAATATACCCAGGTAGAATGAAAGGAAAAGCTAATTATTGAGTTATTTTGGATGTGTAAGTCATGTAGCTGAAATTATAGTTAGAGAGAAAGTGAGAAACTGAATGAGATAAGTTCAGAATTTTAGAATTTCAAAGCATTCTGGATGTGAGATATTAACATAAATCTTTTTTTAAATAGGAAAAATGTACCAGGTGCAAAGCTAGTACCAGTTAAACTATAGTTTGCTGTTCCATTTCTTTAAGGATGTATTTGTACACATAACCTATGTGAAAGTAATTTCCGTAGGACTTAATGGATTTTACTTCTATGTAGACATGCATGGGATTTTTCTGAAAATATATTTCTGTGTTAAAATGAAGCCTCTTATTTCAATGGAAATACATGGATTTCCCCATTTGTCTCTCTCTGTGATTTAGATTCTTTATTTTAAAAAAAGATCATTGTCCCTATAGATGTTATTGCTGAAGAACACAATTCCCCACTTTCTAAATATATTTTAGCAAAGGTAATCACAGAAGGTAGCAGATGCTTCTTTTACTGAAACTGTCTGTAAAATTGTGGTTGTTTTCAGAGCTGACAATCAGCTATGTTGCTAGAATTAAAAAAGAGTTTGTCCTTCAGTTTTAGAATCTGTTCCTCCTGTCTGACAAAAACACTGAGTGGCAATTGCATTCCATATTTCCATATCAATATGAAATTATAGTAAAGTGATATGACTGTCTGATAGGGAAGATATCAGTTAATTTTTTATTGGATCTATACGGCATCAGAATTTTATTTCAGAAAGTGGTATTGTAAACTAGTATGATAAAGTCACATCTTGGTCTGGATGGACAGAGAATGGCAGTTCAAAGAACAACCACGCCTTATGTGTGTGTGTATGTGCCTTCAAGTTGCCTGTTGACTGATGGCAACCCCATGAATTTAATAGGCTTTCCCGAGACAAGGAGTAGTCAGAGATGGTTTTGCCAGTTCCTTCCTCTGAAATGTAGTCTATAGCACCTGGTATTTGTTAATGGTCTCCCATTCAAGTACTAACCAGGGCTGACCCTGCATAACTTATAAGATCAAATGGAATCTGATGCCTTTAGGGTATTTAATAAACTTAAATTTTTGGAGTGTAGAAGAAGAGAGAGAGTAGAGTTTGCTTAGATTAACTAGCATCCTGGATCATTTTATTTTTAAAGATTATATATTCTGCTTGAAATTGGATGAAAATTTAATTGAAATCAACAGGAACAAGAAAATTATGGCATATTCTGAAAATCTGTAATTCATTTTGTAAATTGCAGAGCTGAAAATATTACTTAAAGCTTAAAGAGTGAAATGAAAGAGGACCATCAAATTTGGACCTGAAACAGGTTTTCTCTTAAAAAGATGTACATTGCATCAAGAGTGGAACCCTTTAGAAAACAGAATGGAGCCATTTCGCATCTAATGGCCTTTTTGCCATTAATCCTAAATGTCATTTTGGTAACACCTGCAAATGAAGGCCTAGCCATTAATGCTTCTGGCATTTTGGTGCATTGTGACTCACCACTAGACCGCCTTGCCATCTTTGATGTCACCTTGGAATTAAAGGGGTGGGAAGCAGACCTCTTGATCCATCAACTCTTTTCTTTGTCAGTACACACAATAATATTATGGCTACAATCTTATGATCTTACTGGTATAACGGGGTTTAGTTTCTTTGTGAGATTGCAGCCTTAACATTATTGGGTCTACGGACAAAGAAAAGAGTTGATAGATCAAGATGCCATTACTCAGACTGGGTTTACTTCTGAATAACCATGTATGGGATTGCATTGGATTTATTATTGGACTATGTTTGTCTTAATGGCAAACATCTGGCCTACATTGTTTTCTGTATTAGGTTGTGAGATCCTGAATTATCTGGTTCCAATTGTCATAATGCTAGCCCAGTGAATTCCTGATCTAATCAAGTCAGTAGCTTCTTCTGTTTCAAACTTTAAGAGATGACCATAATACAATTTTTATGTTATTGTGTTTCAGTTTTTCCCTGTATCCAAACATGTATTTGTTTCATTCTGTATAGTACTATGCAAGAGGTTTTGAAATAATTATAGTAAAAATTAATAAATGTTCCACTGACAAGTTCCCCTTGACTTAATATTTGTATAGGAGTCATGGATTGATCTTTCTTTATTCACTAGTTTAACAACACATAGAGGAATAGGAAAATTAAACAGTGTTACTTTGGTTATTAAAATGAATATTGTGGTTAATTATCAGATAGCTTCTACATAAGTAGTGAAGACAACTATACTGACACGTACTGTTGATGCTGCATTATTCAGCAAGACCAGCAGGGTACATTTTTGAAAGCCAAAACGAAAATACAAGAATGCTCTTTTTGATGTGTATACTCAGAAGCAACTTGTTGATTTTTTTTTTCCTGGCAGAACTATTTGTATAGCATGGAGTATCACTGAAAGTCAAGAACCAGTCTATATAATCTATCATGTACCCTTTGCAAAGGATATATTTACATTTACATGAAACCAATGACAGAAAAGCTTGAATAAGAAGTAAAAAGAGAGAAACATACATACCAGTCATGGTAAATCCACCCACCAACAAGCCAATATCTCTCCCACCAACTATAATAGCTTCACTACGGTCTCCATCGCCACTGTTTTTGGTTTTCCAAGCAGCCCATATTCCAACTAACAGGATGGCCAAGTAAAAGACAATGATCGCTATCAATCCCTCCACGTGGAAAGCCATTTTGAAGATACAACAATTCTCTGGAGTGTTATTTCATTACTGTAAAGGATAGAGAGAAGACAACAGCCTATTAAGTATTTGCTGGACATCAAAACACACATTTGCGGCCCAATTAAACTAAAATATTTTAAGAAGTCACATTTTTAAATGTATAACCATGACTGCTTTGTTTCAGAAATAACCTCTTTTGTATTTCAGACAATCCATTAGTCATATGCGGAAACTGCACTCCCACTGAACAAATATTTCAGTCTTAAAATCAAGATGTGGCTCATTTTCTATCTTTCCTTAGTTTTACCAAGACAAGTTTATTGGAATCTTTTTGTTTCTCCATAGACCTCAAGAATATGGGAAATCAGGTTTGATCTTTGACAGCAGTTAATACCCCCCCCCATACTTTTGGAGGATCTAAGTGAACAAATACAACTACACCCACCCACCCTTCAAAAACTCTACCCTTGTTAAAATAACAAAAACCAGAAATGCAAAGAAAAAACCTGTCACTTTTGCAGTGTAGTTTTTGTTAAGATAAGAATGACATTTCCATCCCATGAGAAGAATGGGATCAAGTTTACCATTACACTTATACAGGTAAAAACTCATTTCTGCAACATGTAGTGTGTAAATAGAATCCAACATTATCCCTTGTCTCTGTCAATGAAAGATGAAAGAGTAGGAACAGTTGATATATACAAAAGGTATATATACAATCAATCTATCTTTGGCTCCCTTCATTCTTTCAGAATGTACTTTTTCTTTCAAAGATCTCTTACATTTTTGTATCAGGAGTCGATTAATATGTTTCTGACAAAACAGAGACAAGGGTCTCTGTGTGACATAAATGTTTTACATTTCCATAACCAGTATGATCAAAATTAACTTCCCAAAATGTTGGCATTCAAGCTAAGATTGGGTGATTTCTTTCTCTTGCCTCATCTTTAGTGAATATTGCCTTAGAAATTCATGATCAGTTTTTCTTTTTAAAAGTTCAAGCAAAAAAGCAAACATCTAGAAGAAATATTCCTATTTGCACTGGCCGTTCCTAAAAACTCCTAGACGAGCTTCTGTTACAAGTTGGATTCCTTTTATTACTCACACCCAGCAAAGACAATTATTGCTCACACTATTGTTAGGCAAAAACTCCCCTTCCCACCCTGCCCTCCCCTTTTTGTTTTCTTCCCATTCCTCTCCTAATTCACCTCTTTTTCCAGCAGGTTTCCTCTTTTCCCTTCTTCCACTGTGCTCCGGCTGTACTTTGCCTTGATCTGGCATCAAGCAGCTCAGTCTCAGCACCTTGTGTTCACCCACAGAGGCAGAGTGAGAAGCAGTTTTCCCTGTCTTTAAAGGAACAGGCACATTTGCAAAGAGCTCCAGTGTCTTAGAAGAGCATCACATAGACTAGTTGAGACACACATAGGGTCCTCCTGTGCAGAGCCCAAAGGAAGCCAAACACCCTAGACCCACTAAGGAGCTGGATTTCCCCCCCAGTCTTGGGAAATGCTGCTTTCTCTTCCTTTCCACCCCATTCCCAACTGTGCTTCAGGACTATGGAGGCACCCAGCCAGCCAGCCACCCAACCCCAGTGGGAAAATTATCTAGGGCTTCTCTCTCAAGGGAAGAACAATTCCTTCTGGATGCAGCCAGGAGCAACAAAAACAGAAGGCCTGGATGCTCCAGTTTCTCTCGCTCACCACTCGAGGTGGGGGAAAGATCCCCTTTTCTTCCTTTCCTTCCCTGGCTCTTGAGTGCATGCTCATTTGGGTGTTTATTGGATTAAAAGAAAAGATTTCATTATAAAGGAGTGAGGGTGAGGAGATCACAACCGTCAGAGCTGGGAGAAACACGTCACAGGGCAAACAGGGACTATGGGGCAGAGATGACTCAACAGAGCATGATTATGTGGAAGAAGGATGGGGGGTGAAGGGGAAAAGAAAGAAAAGAAGGCGAAAAGACAACATGAGACAGAATGCTAAGGGAGTGAAAAAACTTTATGTTCAGGTATGTGTTCATACTGGGCAGCCAGAATAAGACCACACCTCAAATTCAGAAATAGTAGGATTTGGGTTAACCTTGGCCATACCCAATACGGAATCTGGCTACAAAAATGTGAGGATTTTAACTGAAATTCTCAGTACTTTCATTGAACCCATTGGAGGTGTATTCACAAGTATTTTAAAGCCATTTTTAAACACCACTACAAACATTCTGCTTTGTTCCAGCAACTGTTTGCTCATGATATTTTAAACATATATTTTCACAATAAACTGCCTCTCAAAATTTTCTTCTATTCCCTACGTATCAATTTCTTCTGTTAAGAAGATCCATTGAAAACTGGACATGTCCCCCCCCCCCCCGCCCCAGTCTCATAAGACAGAAGCTTTCCTACTCCACAAGCACTAAGATTGCAATCCTAGACTTGTTTCCCTGAGAGTAAGTTCCATTGACTATAGTGAGACATATGGAGAAATATGTGTGGATACAATTCACACAAGGTAAGGGCCCTTGAAATTTTATCTCCACTGCATGCCCTAGGGCATCTTCTAAAGGGAAGCCAGTAACAATGAACTTGTTAGGTTAGATCTGGCATTGTAATTTGTTATTGTGTGCCTTCTAGTCATTTTCTTCTTATGGTAACTCTATAACAGGGGTTTCTTGGCAAGATTTGTTTGGAGGGGGGCTGCCTGAGAGAGTATGACTAGATTTGAATCTTGTTCTCCAGAATTGTAGTGCAGTGCTCAAACCACAATACCACAATGGTCTTTCTGACATGTTAATTGTCCATGATAATAAAAGTCATAGAAGTACTGGAGAAAGATCTCTAACATTGGCTCAATGTGCTGAATTGGAGCCACACAATCAGAATTAATGGCAAATCATCCATAAACTAGAAAACTGTGTGTTTTTCCAGTTCATGGGAG
Source organism: Urosaurus nigricauda (assembly GCA_034509955.1). Taxonomy (NCBI): domain Eukaryota; kingdom Metazoa; phylum Chordata; class Lepidosauria; order Squamata; family Phrynosomatidae; genus Urosaurus; species Urosaurus nigricauda. Next base: position 108,464,278 of record JAOEGL010000003.1, on the reverse strand, counting down.
GGAAGGGGTGATTTTCCCTGAGTTCACTGATCGACTGTCTTTATGCTGAGATTTTACTTGCTTACTCACATAATTACTTGCAGGATGATCCAGCTGTTACTCACCAGAAATGACCCATTCCTCTCTTCAGTTGTTCTTTTTGTTAATTTTGCTTATAATGGGACCTCTTCTATATCTTCATCTAGTACTTCATCTTATCTGCAATGACATTTTTCTACCCTGAACAGGTGCTTAATTTATGTAGAGTATTTTATGTGTAAATCAAATTAATACATCCAATGAAAAGGTTAGGTGGACCATAAGGAAAGAGGTTTCCTCTTCCATTCTGTCCTTCCACACTGCTAATGTGAAATATTTCTTCAGTGGTGGTGACAGTGAAGTAAATAATATATTTCTTTCAACTCCCAAAACCATCCAAGTGCTGCAGAGAGGAAAGATTGGGTAACTTGTCCTAGATCTCCACAAAGCATCTTCTCCCTCTTTCCTGCCCCATTGACTCCTGCCCTGACCCTGACATTTTGTTCAACAGAGCAATGCAAGAGTGTGTTAGGCCTTCAGTAGTTTAACATCTGAGCTATTCAACAGCTATAAGTAGGAACTAATACCAACAAGGAATTTCTCTGACCTGTGAATAATTTATCTTCTGCCAATCATCAGATGAGGTGTATTGTCTGTTTGAGTATTTGGGATTTGCTTTTTCCATGTCTGGCATAAATGTCTGGTGGTTCCTTGTCACAGTGTTCTTCCATGGATTCTGTTGTGGGAAAACTCTACTAGTTTGGCCCAACTGTGGAATCTACTACCTGCCTTTGGAAAACAGCTTCAAGAAGGGCCAACATGTAGCTTTGGAAAGTACCACAATTACAGTGGAATCTACCAGCAAAGGGAGAAAGTTTTCTACCACTTTGAAGAGGGACTTTGCACTAAAGTTTCCATCCTCTCCAGTCACTGAATAATACTTTCAATTAGGCTTTGACTTTAACTTACTGCACTTTTAAAAACCAGTCTCTGTCTTTGCTGATACACAGACAGTTATGAAACTCACTGATGGTTATAAAACCAGCAGCCTTAATCACTTCTGGCCTACCTTTCTTCATGGGACATTTGTGAAGCTAAAGACTGAATGAAGAAAGCCTTGTAAGTTGCTTTGAGATCATTGGAGGAAAGGTGAGACATAAATGTTATTAATAAGTAAGTAGATGCAATTGTCTCTGTCTCATTAGTAATAATTTAACAGATGATGCAACGTGGAATAGGGAGCAAATATTCTAGAAAAAGAAATCATAATATGCCAGCAGGCAACTTCTTTTGTCCAGGTGTTTTCATAGTTTATTTTTTGTAGATTAAATAAACCATTGCACTATAATGCTATTATCCAAATGCTGAAAGCAAAGCAAATCTCATCTGTACTCAGTGAGTTTATGACCAAGAACCTCATCACTGTGATATATGAACTCACAGGGACTTGAAGAGTGCAGGAGTGCAATTGTAGCTGCATCTTCTCTCAAAGTAATCAAACAACTCCTGATTTCCTTGCTATATATCTTCTATTTCCTTCTCACCTACCCCAATTCCAGACAGGTTGTTTTTCTAAGCAATGGCTAAATAATCTCTTTGGGGACTCCATAGTTACTAAAGTAAATTGTAGTGGGACAGTTATGATGGATGATACCCCCAAAGCAGCCATTTGAATCCCTGTAGCCATAGTTATTTATTTAACTCAGTTGGAAAACACTGTCCTGAGAGAAAGTCCTACTTTTTGTTTGAATAGGTATATCTAGATAAGTGTATTGGTTTGTTTGTTTACTTTTATCCCAATGTTTTCCCCAAGCTAGGACTTCAGGAAGGTCGCAATAAGATTTTTTAAAAAGATAATATATAAAAAGACTATACCAATTGATACCAAATAAGCTATAATATTAAAACAAAGCTAAATAAATTATCTTACTGAAAGACAAGCAAATGAAAAGTGATTTTGAAAACATATTCATAAATCTACCTCTGTCATCACCAGTAGTCAGGTCCCTACCTTTATCTTTATTAATTAACTATGGAATCTGTGTAGTTTAATGTAGTATATAATGTAGTATAAAATAACGTAGTCACTGACCCTTCTGGTTATTTTTATGGAAACTTTAGTGTGTGTGTGTGAGAGAGAGACAGAGTGACAGGCAAAATATGGCCCAACCTCCCTTTTGTGCAACTCTTCAAGTCCTGGAGAAGGGGGGAAATTTCTGATATTTGGCAGTACGATCTATCATATAAATTAGTGGTATGGCTTGCCACTAATATCTGGGGATAGAAATTGTGATAGTTCTAAACTTGCAAAGTGGCAGAGCTTGACCTCAATCCTCCATGTAAGAAGAGCTAAGTAAGAGGAGCAGACACGTCAGCCAACTGGATCCCACTGGTGAAGGTGAGCAACCAATGATGATACTGGAGCAGCAAGGAGATGGGCACAGCCCCCTTCCCCACCTGCTCACTATTGTCTCACCCTTTTTAGTGGAATTTGATTGGGTGAGCTTACTGTTACTTTGCTTTTGGGAGACATGACAGGGGTTCAAAGATAGCTGAAGCTTCAGAGTTGCTCAGCAGATAGCACTTTGCTTTTTACTACACATAAGCTGAGAAAAAAATCAACCTATGGCACTCTGAGACAAAATTGATAGGGAGAAGTAAGAAAAGTGACAATGTCAGCCTGCAACACAAACAAACAAACAACAAAAACAAGATGAAATGACAGAAAATATGGCAGGGGATAGTCAGTGTTGCAGAACCTACCCAGAAGTCACCCCATCTAGATCTTACTTAGACCTGGCAGCATCTATGTGCAGATGAGCTAGTTTGACACACATGACTCATTTGTTTGTTTGTTTGTTTGTTTCTTGGTTACATTGATGTCCCATCTTTCCTCCAATGAGCCCAAAGCAGTATACAGTTGTCCCTTCATATCTGCAGGGATTCCATTCTGGACCCTCTCATGCATGCTAAAATTTGGGTTCTCAATTCCCCTTGTTTTTAATGGGGGCACTGGTATGGCCATGTGCATGCACCACCATTCAGGAACATGGGTTGGGACCATCTCCAGATGCTCCAATCTGTGGATGGCAAGCTCGCAGTTGGAGTGGCCCAACTCTACATAATTTTCCTCCACCCTGTGTTATCCTCTGAACAACCCTGTCAGGATGAAAGATAGCATGGTTCAGTAGTGACTAGAACCTGTATCTTCTAAGGCCTAGTCCAATGCTGTACACCACACTTGTTCTCACATTGGCTTATGGCTGTTGCTTAGAAGGTCTCTTTGCCTCAAAGACTCAGTATGACAGCTACAGTGAAGAGGAGGTCATAATGACATCTCAGTGACATCTTACCTGATTCTAGGCTTAAGTCCATTTGGCTAGGTTGGAACTGATCTCAAATGGCTTTCACAGAGGGACAATCCCCTCTTATTTCCTATCTGATATTCATTCTGTCATATGATGACCACCACCTGAAGCCAACCCAGACAACTTTTGTGAATTAGTTGTCATAATGGCTGGGTCATATGATGCTGCTGTTGGCTAGCTGGTCACATGGCTGCTTTAGATCCCTGTAGGCTTGCAGGTAGTAGAAACCGTGCCTGTGAAACACAGGGATTTGGATAGCTAATGAACAGGTCAATCTGTATTGTAATTCATAATAATGGGAGCATAAGACTGGAACTTGTCCTGGTTCACACAATTTCTACGACTAAAGGGTGGCATAGACTGAAGTGCCCATAAAAAAGGTGAGACAGAAAGGCAATAAAGGCAGTAAATTTTGACTAGTTTTCTTAAATTTGCCTCATTTTTTTTAAAAAAAATACATAGCACTTCTGTAGATTTATTATGAAGTTGGTGTTGCATCCTCTGCTTTTATAACCTAAAACAAATTACACGGAAACAGTGTTTCTCTCCTGCTGTAACCTTTTTACAAAGCCATTTTTCAGAGTGGTTCATAATTAATTATGAACACACAGGAGTTATACAACCAAGCCATCATACCCAGTTGTGTTAGATGTAATGAGAAAACATGAGAGACCTTATATGATTCAAATAATTGGCATGAAACTTTACAAGACCTTGAAATATGCCTAGCTAATGTTCAAGGAGTGTCTGCAAAGTAAAAGTCTAACAGGATTTCATATTCTGTTTGTTATTCATATCATAGTTGCCTATATTCAGCATGGAATTTTCCCATTATATATGTGAGAGTTTCAAGTCATCATGAAGAATCTCATATATCAGTTGTTTGGTTTTTGCCCAAAGGTCTATGAAATGAACACATAAACCCCCATAGATGGCTCTGCTGACTAGCATTGATGGGAGTCTCATACACTTCCCTGCTTTAGCTTTCAGTGAAACCTTCTTCAAGGGCTTTTTCCTAGGTGTATGTCCTGCTTATGTTCAACTCCCAACAGATACTGCTTTTCAACTAGTCCTTAGTATTGATCTGCCATTCAAAAGGAATGTGGCTCAGAAGATCAATTCCTCAAACACTTCAACTGTTTTCTGATATTTGATTTCAACTAAAATCCCATTAACTCAATAGTCTGTCTGTCCATCTATCTATCCATCCATCTATATGTTGAGTCTCACTTATCTGAAATTCCTGGGACCAGGAGTGGTTTTTCTTTTTTTCCTTTTTTTCCTTTTGCTTTTTTTTTTTTTTTTTTTTTTTTTGCATTTTGGAATATTTGCATATCTGTAATAAGATGCCTTGGAGATGGAACTCCAGTCTAAACATGAAATTCATTTATGTTTTGTAAACACCTTATTATGTTGTTTTGCTTATGCTTATACACCTTATTATGTTAATTTGCTTATGCTAACAGAAATATACTTTATATGTTTTGATGCTTTATTACTCATGTAAACTGAATAAGAGTGATTTTGTTATCAGAAAAGCAGTACAAAAATATCTAATCTAATTCAACCTAACCTAAACCCAGGCAAAGGTAGTCCCCTGACATGAATGTCTAGTCGTAACCAAGTGTAGGGGGTGGTGCTCATGTATGTTACTAAGCTGAAGAGCCAGCATTGTCTGAAGACGAATCTGGCGGTCGTGTGGCCAGCATGACTGCACTGAACACTGTTACCTTCCCACTGAAGTGGTACCTATTTATCTACTTGCATTTGCATGCTAGATTGGCAGAAGCTGGGACTAGTGACAGGAGATCACCTCATCATGCGGCACGTGGGCCTTGAACTGCCAACCTTCCGATGTTCCAATCATCAGAATTGGTGTCTTAACCACTAAGCCACCACATCCATTTTTAATAAGAGTTTTCTTGTTTGGGGCCATATGACCTTCTTCATCTGTAAGCCCTATGAAAGCCAAATAGAGGTGTTAACATTAAAGTATGGAATATCTCAATTCCTGTATGTTTCTGAGAATAATTTTACATTTGTCAACAGTTTTAGTTGTAATAAAATGTATGGGCTGCTGCTGCTGCTGCTTCTCTCTCTCTCTCTCTCTCTCTCTCTCTCTCTCTCTCTCTGTGTGTGTGTGTGTGTGTGTTTGACAGTGACCAGATAAAATTGCATTGGGACTAGATGCAGCTCATAGGCTGCCAAGTTGTCTATGCCAGTCTTACACTCTTAAGGAAAATTGTGCTGATTTTGTACATTTTCATTTTTTGTTTTACAGTTGTCATTCCACCAAAAAAAAAAAGAAAAAAAAAAAAAGCTGGAACATCAGACATCTATATCTGGCCTTTCAAGACATCAGCAACTGACATTACAAAACAACAAAAGGAATTTATGAAAGCCAAGAAGAGAGAAATGACTGAGATGCAAATGAAGACTAGATAAATTTGGCTAAATCCAACACAGAGGTACTGCTACAACTACAATTTCCCCCCTTCACACAGCCTTGCAGCTGTCTTTGGATTACTCCCCCTGCCTCACTCTGGATTGTTTCCTAGGTGGTTGAGTCAAACACTGGAGCAGATTTTCAGGTTGCTAGGGTTGCAGATTTCCTGATTCCATTGGCATAACCTTCTGTTTGTGGAAGAATCCTGTTGGATTCTGCACATTGCATGTGTTGGCTTGATCTAGACCAGGAGTGGACTACTAACTCCCAACAGTCTGGGCACTAGAAGAGGTTGCCAAACTGAAAATTGGAGAGGGTTCCTGGATCTTTAATGCAGGGGTGAGTAACTGTGGCAGGCTAGTGAACAGCATAACTTGTAGGGGGCACACTGCACCACCATGCCCCACTGAAAAACAGACACCAAAACCTCAATTTCCTTGCCCCCAAATTTCTCTCAACCCCTCCTAAAGGCTGTGGGAGACATATTACCGTATTATAGCCTCACTCAGGCATTTTATGCCCGAGAGGCCTTTTTTCAAAACAGAAGATTAACCAGTAGTCATTTCTGGTTAATTTCCTGTTTTGAAAAAAAATCTTTCCTGGGCCTAAAATGGCCCACAGGAGCCTCAAAGGTTGGCAAAAATGGCCCCATGCCAGATTAAGGACATTGGGAGGATTTGGGGGCAATTACTGGATCCCCAAGAGTTACTAAAACAGACCTGGGGCAAAACTTTACCCATCCCTTCTTTAATGGTTGTGTAGAAGAGGGGATTTCAGCAATGTTGCTTGTCATGTAACCAGGTAACATTCAGGAGCTGCTGAAAATCTCTCTTCTACATCATCATTACAATTACAAGATAAACACAGAAATACAATTAGTCTGTCAATCAAAACTGGAAACACTGGTTGTTTGGAGAACTGGGGTACCTTACACTCCAGTTTAAGGGTGGGGAACCAAAGCATGTATTTTCCTAAACAAAATAAAATTCATGAATTGGTGGAATGTGGGATCTTGGGTAGGCGGTCCACAAAAACAGGTTACTACATGTGTTCCATAAATCGTACTTTGCCCATCCTTAATCTAGACAGAAATGTGTGGTCCCTGTTCACTGGAGAGATTAGGATGAGATGGAAATGCCCCTCTGCTAGTCCCTTCATCAAAAGTCTAACAAGAAACAAGGGGAGGGGTATTTTAAAACAAGGAAAACACCTATTGGAAACCAGAAGTTTCACATGTACTGTATATTTATACTGTATGGTCATATATTATGTTGTATTATACTTACTGATGTTTGGCTACATTGTATTGCCTATAAGTTTCAGTTGATTGTTGTCCTTTATATCAGCTGCTATTGTCTCATATATACATTTATACTGTTTTGTAGTTTTTTTGTATTAGATTAGATGATTTGATATCAGTTATATTATAAGGCCTATAGGCTTCCTTTGTTCTGTATTCTGTGTTTTTCATCATACTATTTATTGTCATATTCACACTTTTTTGATTTTCTGTTTGGAGTTTCCCCCTCCCTTCTGGTTTCTAGTTGGTGTTTTCCTTGCACCCAGATATCAGGGATCAATCATTCTGGCTTCAGGGAACTCCATGGTAAAAACAAAACAAAAACAAAACAAAAGGAAAAAAAACTATGGAAGGCAGTTATCCTACTTGTAAGGGGCAGAATCCTGTTGGATTATTATGAATGCATAACCTGGAGTTACACATTGGTATTCTTGATCCTTATGCATTCTTTCGTATAGGAGACATTTGGGGAAGAAGCCACTGTGATTGTTGGGGGTTCATTTCCTTGTCAATTGGGAATCAGCACCCCTTGTGCAAGCGATAGCTGGTGCAAGGGGGAAATTGTGACAGGAACCCCGCCTCTGTCTGTTGCAATAGAGATCACTAAGGGGAGGGGATGAGAACATTAGTCAGAAACTTCTGGAGTGAGAAGAGAATGGACCCTGCTCTGGGAGGGGTTGGGTCAGAATTCACTGCATAACTCTAACTACAGCAGTTATCAATTTGTTACTGCCCAATAGGATTCCAGCCAAGGTTTTTAAAACTAGGTTTTGCATGGAGGTAAGGGGTGAAGAACCAGTGACTCTGGATCTGCTGGGTCTAAAGCCCCACATCTTACCTGCCTCACCCTTTGAGCCCTTTAGATACTGATCTGGAGCTGGCCTGCCTTCTGCCTTGAGTGGTGAAGATGTCAGTACTGTGGATGTGTATGTAGATCTGTCTCATTGCTCCACTGTTGAAACCTGCTTGGAATAGCTCTGTCTATTTGTTACATTCATTTATTTGCATCTCTTCTTTGGCTGTTTGTTCCAAGGAAATATGTGGGTCTTGAGTCCCTGCTGGCTTCTAACATTGATCTCACTGTGACCTAAATATGACCCCCCACAGTTGCATTCAGCCTTTTAAGTCACCAAAAAAGTGACTAAGGGCATAGAGGGAAATAGTAAATCTTGTGCAGCTACTAAACAATGTCTCGGATTCCTTTTGGTGACCTGTGATGTAATGCAATCTTTTGAACAAAGTCCTTACCTCCATTTAAATAATATGTGCATAGTTGGGATCATCCTCCCCCCCCCAACACATCTGTGTAATTAGGAAACAAATTTGACCTATAGTGTATGAATAAGAGAAATTACCCCCTCCCCAAACTCCTGTTATCCACAGGAAGTTTGGTTACATGGAATATAGACTGACCTCTTGATTTTGCCAGTTCCCACTTTGATAGTTGCTCCCACGAGGTATTGTTGTGTTCTCATTCTCTGCTCTACAGTGGTCAAAATAAGGAGGGGTGAGAAATACATTTCATCCTATTAAGTAAGTGGAAAATTTACTTTTCCATGGAGATTATCAGATGGGGAAAAATCAGGGAAGAAAAAGGCATACTCCTGGCAAAGTTGTGTGATTGGGCTGAAGATTTTCAGATGTCGTGTTTATCTAGGACTTAATCCATGAAGATCCAGAAATGCTCCAGCAATAAACGATTCACAGGACTTCCTGTGTAGGCAAAACTGTATACAGAAATAACATGTGTTGGAAGAGGTGCATACAAAAATGTGTACGGATTGTCAGAGCTTGGTAGTGCTGGTTGGAGGAATCTTCAATCTAAAAACTTAGCTAGGCTCTGATGCAAATTATTTCATCCAGGAACAACTTGTAATCATTGTGCAACTGTCCACATGCCTTCTCTCTCTCTCTCTCTCTCTCTCTCTCTCTCTCTCTCTCTCTCCTGTATCTGAAGTCTTTTCTCTTTGAAAAAAACCTGCTTGCTAAGAAGGACTTTTGGCTATACATGCCCCTGAATAACACTTGTGGCCAAAGCCTTTTCACCTTCTCTGACATAAAAAGGGTCAGTTGGTACTGCTTGCTGTGTGCTGGTAATAGAGCAAGTTGTAGCCCTTCCAGATGTTGGAGTTCAACATCTATCATGCCTGAACATGCTGGCTAGGGCTGATCCATCCCTCGATTTGTTGGATGAAAATTTGTGCTTTTGTGCATGGCTTCAGGACTTTATATAGTTAGCAACCACAAATGGTTTTCTGTGGGTTTCCCAGGCTATGTGGCTGTGTTCTGGAAGAGTTTATTCCTGACGTTTTGCTTGCATCTATGGCTGGCATCTTCACAGGGTGGTGGCATGAAAGTATGTGGAGTTTGATACTTCATGGACTTGTGGTACGAAGGAACTGAAAGCTTCTACAAGTGGCTGTAGGTTAATATTTTTTTTGAAGCACCAGCATTTCTCTGATACTATTCACCTGCTTGGACACTTTGCAGTTGGGCTATATAATATCGTTCCTAGCTTGTAACTAAACATGATAGATAGCAAGACACAGGCCAGGTCCTGCCAAACCCAACAGAGCATTTGTGGTGGGAAGATCTGGGCCTGCATCCAGTTGGTTGACCCTAATTAGAGTAAATCCATTGAAATAAAGGCATTTACATAACGCTTGTTTTCTCATTCAGCAATTGATTCAGTGGGTCTACTCTGATGGACATTAGCATTTGGATTTAGGCCAGGAGGGAATCATGTGAACATGCCAATATCGTTGAACTGCAACTGCCAGCATTCCTCACCAGTAGCTATGGCTGCTGAAGCTACAGTCCAACATCTGGAGCACCTTTGGTTTAGATCCTAAAGTGCATGGCACTGAGTGGAGGCGGCTGAACCCATCCTTCTCATGCTTTTCTCCCACTAAGCCTCCCCCCCCCCATAAACCATTTTCCTTGTGATGGGGTTACTTTAAAGTCATGAAGCCTCATTGATTTCTGCAGGATATGTTTAATGCAGGCAAGGGAAGCATTCATTCCACCCCTCCCCTGTATGTCTGCCCATTCTGCACTTTAAATGTTCCTTTGACCCCTGCTGCTTTGCAGGGATTTGGTGGTAACTAGATCCTGACACATTTTGTCTACTGCTGTCTTCTGCATTTTTGTCTGTCTGCTAAGTGTAATAAAGTTATGGCCTGTTTCCCCCTAGCTTGGTGAGTCATTGCCCCCTTCTCCTCCTCTGCATTACAGAGGGAAATAAAAAACTTTCTGATAATAATGTGAGTATGTAATAGGGGGAAACACTGGTCTATCTTTATGCAATATGGATGGTTTATTTTCCAGTAGGGGCAAAAAGTACCTCTGATATTTTCTGCTCATTACTGAGAAAAAATACCATTCAAAATGCATAGCTAGTCAGCACCATGGACAGCAAACTACACTTTCCAGGATTTCCTTATGAAGCTTTTAGAACTGGATTTTTTTTTTTTTTGTAAAAACAACAACCCACCACTCTTAAACCGCCAAATGTTAAAACATATCTTGTTGCAAATGGACCATACAGGTGTCTCTCCTTTGACCGTAAGGCACTTTTAATTGGAAGATTCTGACTAAGCATCACCTAGGATGTTATTTATTTATTTATCTGTTATATTTATATTCCAGCTTTCAGCCAAAAATGCTCCCAGAGTTGTTTAGAAATTGTTAATTTGACAATTCCTTGCCCTCAGACATACAGTCTAAATAATGCATTAAAAAAAAGGATGGCGGTGGGGGAAGAGATTAAGTCCAGCAGATGCAGGCTACTCCTGCAATGGCAGTTGAATCGTGGAGTGAGGGTCTCTCACCAGCTGCTGGGCCAAGGTATAATGGCTGATCCTATCTCCCTTAAAAGTCAGAGCAATGGCATTTGGAACATGGAGTGAGGATCTCTCATCAATTGCTAGACCAAGATATTAAGGCTGCTTCTCTCTCCCTTAAAAACCATGGCAGTTGGAACATGGAGGCAGGGGTTCTCACCAATACACATTTATTCCAATTCACATTTACCTTAGAAAAGGTAATCCAGGAAAACAAATATAAGAGGTATATCCAGAAAATTTCTCAGAGGTGGGGCTCAAGAAATTTTGTCAAGCAATATTAGTTTTGGAGTAAATGTGTACACATGCAGGACACTCACTAAGCCTCCTTCTGGACACCTAATGGGGTAGATTTTTAGATTACCCCTAAAGGATCAATGCGGAATAACACAGGCTGGGGAGTCTGATAGTGACTTTCCAGCCCATCTGTACTAAGTATACAATGGCCAAGCCATTACCCTTGTTAAATAGCAGGGATTTAATTTATTTATTTTTAAAGGACATGTTTGAATCATGATTGTAACATGTGCATTTTGTGCCGTGAGTGTTCACACATGACTTTGTCCATATCATCTGTGCACTAGTGATGTCCAGGCTGAAGTACTCTGGTATGGTGAAGGAGAAGGATGAACAGCTTACTTCCACCTTTCCACTGGCTGCTTGATTGCTTGACTTGGGCTTCTGATCCCTTTCTCACTTGAAATGCCAGCTCCCAAAAGCCCTCCTTTACTTTGGAAAGGAGTTGTGCCAACTCCCTGGATTGTAGGTATGAAGGGCTCTCCCACAGTGAGGGCTGATATGGGGAAGGGAATGGGAGCTTTGAAGAAATCCCTTCTTACAAATGTGAGTTTGTGGAACAAAGGATTTGTATCCTTGATTTTCAAAAAGAAAACCAACGCGTTCTTTTCCTCATACAACCTCACTTTGGTTTCCTTTTATCTCTCTGGTTCCTGTCATTAGGGTGCTTTTCTTGATGACAAGGGGGAGGAAAGTGGAGAAAAAAAGTGAATTTTGCCCTGTGACAAACCCCAATATTTTGACGTAGCTCAACAGTGCTCCCTACAGCATCTAGTGCATTTGGCAGTCAGGTTGACAATCAACCTGAAGAAGCATACTTTCTGGACTTTGTCTTTGAATATGCATCTCAGAAGCTTTTCTTCAAGCAGCCCTTCTGGTTTCATCTAGGCAGCTCTTTGAGATGCAAGTTAAGGATGTAAAGAAGGTAAGCAGTGTTCTGATTTGTTAGAAAAATTACACATGGAAGATGTCACATGACTGTAGGAGATAATAGCTAGTCTTTGTAAATAGGCTTTCTTGCTTTTTTTTAAAAACTGGAGCACAAAAAATCTGAGCATAAAAGTAAGCATTTAGTCATTCAACAGGAGTTGTTCTAACACTTAATTACAGATCAATAAACTCTGTGTAAGTTCTCCACAATAAACTCTGCAATTCCAGGATCCAAGACTATACTGGAGAAGGCAACATGTAACCAGGTACGTTAAACTGGATGTAGCTCTTTTATTTCAATTATCTATATGTGATTATCTACTTCCCTTATTTTCTTTCCACATCTCATCTAGTAGTTTCTATAGGTGAACATTGAACGGTGTTATCTCAAAAGAAAATTTCTCATGAAATCTTCCCATATGAAGGTTCACCAGGTTTCAGAATTACTGCTTGTGAGCTTGTTTATTTGGAACTTCACTTTTATTAAGTGTGATCTTTCTGGACTTTTGGCAAGAAAAGCCAAATCATGTTTTTTTTTTTTCCATTTAGGATTGGGATGGTATAAAGGAAAAGGATGGACCTTGACAAAAGAACTTTGAAACTCCATGAACAGACCAGAGTGTTTCTAAAGTTCATTCAGACTGGTGGCAGTATTATTTTAGGAAACCTCTTGTAGCAAAGTATGCCAATAGTAGGGAAGGACACCTACCCACAATCCACAATATCTCCTGAAGTTCTTATCTCTTCAGCTTCCTTTGCTGTCATCAGACATGGGCAGACATGGAAGTATGCTTTTATTTATATTCCTTAATTTTGGACTGTTTTTAAAAAATGTTCTATGTGATCAAGCAGCCAGGGTAGCATTGTGTTTTGACCATTAGATTAGTAGTCCAGGTGACTAGGATCTGAATGGAAATCTACGGGTGATTTTGTGCAAGTCACACTCTTTCAGCCTTAGGGGAAGCAAATGGCAAACCTCCTCCAAATAAATCTTGCTATAGATAGGAGTTGACCTGAAGACTGCTACATATTCACATTCCCTATGTAGCAATAGCAATAGTAAGTCCATTTTTACACCACTTATCAGTGCATTTACAATGTGTAAGCTAATTGCCCCCAACAAGCTGGGTACTCATTTTAGCGACATCAGGAGGATGCCAGGCTGAGTTGACCCTGAGCCCCTGGCTGGTATTGAACACATAACCTTGTGGTTTGTGGGTGAGTGGTTGCTGTATAGGCATTTAACCACTGCGCCACAAGGGCTCCTATGTAGCCCCTTGGTTAGGGGCTATGTAGGGACTATGAATGCTCTCCAAACTTATTTTACTAGAAAGCAGCCCCTAGGATTAGTAGGGGTCTGTTCCCCTGTCAATTAAGAAATGGCTGCCTGATGTGCCCCTCCCACGTGATCTCTGGCACAGGGGAGATTTGCCACAGTGGTCCTTTTCTGCCTGTTGTGCCAGAGGTCACTCATAGGACATGGTGCAAATTTTAGGCATATGCTCTTCAACTAAGAGGGGAATAGACCCCCTCCCTTGACCCCAATGTCTACTTACTGATAAGTGGGGCTTTGGAGGAGAATATGGCTGGAGTCCACTATGTAACACCGTAGTTACAGTGCTATATAGTATGTAATAATCGTATAGGAATCTGCTGTGTGTGTTTAGATTTTCACAATAAATGTTGCAGAAAAACCATTACAAGACAATCATCCTAAAAGGGAAAAGAAATCATTTAAATCAGAATCCAAAGGTTTTTTAATAAAGAAAATTAGGATATGTCAGTCAGCATCTTCTCTGTTGAGATCTTGAATCAATTCATCTTCTCCATGTTTGTTTCCCCCCTGTTTCCATTTTGTTTTATACAGCTACCCAGAAGCAAATATAGCCAAGCATGTTAAATGATCTGAGGAAGCATGGAGAGCAGAGCAGGATGATTTCATTGGGCATATGAGAAGATAGAAATACAATAACTTGGAAACCAATTGAGCAAACAGCAAGAACAAAACAAAGCATGAGTGGATGCTTGCCTAGGACTCTACAAACTGACTGAAATGTGCCTAGATGATATTCATTAGGGCAGCTGTTCTAGCAAAATATCAGAGTTATGAACTTGTATGAACCATAGAAAAACAAATACATTTATTCCATCATGAATTTGAATGCCGTTTTCAGGGTTCTTTTCTGAAGGGTTCCAAATCGTCCTCACATGCCCCAATTCAATAAGAAATGTCTTCTCATTGAAACACAAGTAAATGTGCATTTAGATTCACATCTGCATTCATACCAACAGCATTCAGGTCTGTGCAAGCACAGATGTTCTCTGAAACTCAAGTCAGTAACCAATTTAAGTTCGTTCTCATTCATGGGATTTGCCTACTGCTTTGCTTCGGATGAGAGGGATGTTTTGTTTTAGGGCATTTAATTGCCTTCAACTAAAAACAACAACAGAGCCTTCCTTCTCTATTGCACTGCTTCCATTTTGCCTTGAAAATTACTCACCCTTCTATACAGGTATAATTACGTACTCTTGGACTGACACTCAATCTACTTTTTATGTTTGCTTTTCTGACAGAGGGAGAAGTATTTTCCTCCATTTGTCTTGACATTATAATGCTGTTTAATGTCACATTGACTATTTGATATTGAAATTGTTGATTTCCCCCCCCTTCATTTTTTGGCAGCAGGGTGAAACAAAGTACATTTTTGTGTGTGCTTGCTTCAAAGTGATTCCCATCAGTTTGTAGCCAAGTAACCAACTGTGTCAGAGAAAAATGTTTTGGCTCTAATAAGAGTTGTGCAAACATTTTATTCATTGAACTACAGAAATGCACATCTTAAAAAGAGTATCTGCAACAGTTTGAATGCCTTGTCTTCTTGACATGTCTTTAAAAAAAGTTCCTTCAGGATGTCCATCAATATATGCATATGAGCCCATGTTTATTAATGTTTATTAAATTGCTCAGTTCTTATGCATACCTGGACAGATGGTAGATTTGGGTGGCCTGTTTGGTAGATTTCTTAAAAAATGCAAATGGTAAGCAAAGATTTTGAACTTGAATGAATGTGCTTTTGGCAAGAAAGAAAGAAGGAAAGAAAGAAAGATGAAACTCAATCTAAACACAAATCTAGGGCAATATCATATGTGTGACTATGATTTTTGTAATCAGATATGGAAACCTCTGTTTTCAAAAATATTTTATATATTACAGCCAAGCATGTTAAATGATCTGAGGAAGCATTGAGCATTTTATATATTTTTGAAATATCAGCCCTCCTTCAATGAGTTCAGGATGGAACCCATAATCCTTCTTTTTATTGTCACAAGTTAGGCTAAAATACACACTACATTTAAACTGTTTTGAGTTTAGAGTTACTATTTTTCTTTAACATCCAAGTCAGTGCACATTCTCCTTATCTGGACTGGGACCATGATGTATATGCAGATGGGATTTAATTTTATCTATCTATCTATCTATCTATCTATCTATCTATCTATCTAATTTAAATCCCCCTCCCTCACCAAACTGAAAAGAACAATCTGTTAATATCCATGGAGTTAATGCCTCCTTTCTTTGTCACCAGAGATTGGGGGAATTTAAAAAATGTTTTACTGAAATTGGCTGGGAGAAAGAAGGTGTTAGCATCACCTGTCCATGTATGATAGCCCTTATCCAAACAGGACTGTACTTGAATGTAAAAAAGAAAAACATCCTAAACTGCATGCTACATATATAACTTAGGTTTATAGGCTGAGTTTGTTTTGAACTTTAAGCATAGGCCCCTATTCTAGTCCCCAACACACTGTCTCACATTACTGGGGTCCTTTCAGATGACACAGGCTGCATCTGCACTGCAGAATGAATGCAGTTTGACACTGTTTTAACCGGCATGGCTGAATGCTATGGAATTTGGGATTTGTAGCTTTCTGAGAAATTTAGTATTCTCTGTCAGAGAGTTCTGCTGCTACAACAAAACCCCAGGATTTCATAGGATGGGGCTATGGCAATTAACATGATATCAAGCTGCATTAATTCTGCAATGTGGCAGAATTCTGCAATGTGACAGTTTTACTGTCACTTAAACTGCCATGACAACATCCTATGGAATCCTGGGTTTCTGGCTGAGAATTCTAAATTCCCTCTCCTAAACTATAAAAATACCAGGATACCACAGGAGGTTGCCATGGCAAGTGTAATTATAACATATAACTGTTATATAACATGTAATGTGAAAGGGGTCCTCATTTCTGGGTCAGATTTAGTGGCATGACAAAACTTGGTCATAGAAGTTGGGAGGATGGTCAAAGCTTGAGGCCAATGTCTAAGTGGCTAATATCCACTGGGAGATCTTTGCCCCATGAGTCAAAACCCATGGGTTTATAGCGGCATTTCCTGTGAATTCATTGACTTTCACAACACCAGTGCCTTAATGCCAGTTATCTCTACTGTTATGCAAAATGTTTTATGATGGCCTGGTCTTAAAGGGGGCAATTAACACCCACTAACTTCAGAAAGAAAACCAGTATGGTGTAGTGGTTTGAGTGCTGGGCAAGGACACTGGGACACCAGTATTCAAATTCACATTCAGCCATGGAAACCTACTGGGTGACCTCAGGCAAGACACACTCTCTCATGCTCAAAGGAAGGCAACTGCAGACCCAATCGGAACAAATCCTGCCAAGAGAAACCCATGAAAAGGTCATCTTAAGACTGCCATAAGTAAAACTGACTTTAGTCAAGACCTAGAGGCAGTGGCATTCCTAACTCTGATGTCACCCAATGCAGGGGGAGGACTGCCAGGGCGCATGGCCAAAAGGCCATGCTCATTCCCTTACCACAGTGGTGATGGCCTTCCCACAAGGAGACCACTGTGGGGAAGCAGGGCAAGTGGTGCCTGACCTTTTTCCTGTAGTGCTGACGGCTCTTTGTGAGGAGCCACCGCCGCAGTGGGGAAGCAGGTTGGGGTGCCTTCTTGTAGTGGTGACGGCTCCTTGTGAGGAATCTTTACCGCCACGGCAACCAGGGCCAGGGGCACTCACCCCTTCTCCCAATAGGAGGATGGCCCAATCAGGTGTCATTCCTCTCCTGGGGTGTCACCCAGTGCAGGCTGCACCACTGCACCCCTCTGGTGATGCTACTGCATGGTGGACCCCCCCCCCCCCCCCCCGCAGCAAGAACTAATTTGTTGATACAGGTCATTATGGATACATACATTTAGGGTCTCTCCTTGAGAAGTATTGTGAAGAACACACCCTCATCAAAGTATACCACTACACTGTGGGTGCATATGGCATGGTCCAGGTGACCATGCCAACTAATCGTAGAGTCTCTTCATAATTTCATTCTTGGTGCCTGTTCATCTCTGCCCCTTTGTTGCTGTGCAGTGCAGGGTGGGTTGGGAGGGAAGGTGCTGGATCATCTCTGCTCTCCTGTCGCACTGGAAGCTTGCTGGACTATGAGCGCCCAAGAGAAGAGTACCAGGAGGGCCAGGAGGGAGGGTGTTGGATCATTTCTGCCCCCTTCTATTGCTGTGCTAGAGCCTGCTGGGCTGAGAGGGCCCAAGAGAAGAGCACCGGGAGGGAGGTGCCCGATTATCCCCACCCCCTCCACGTCTGCTGACAGAACATCTGCCACCCCTGCTGCTGACAAGCAATGTAGCCAGAAGGTAGCCACTGCAAATGAGAAACTAAAGTGGGAGAGGACATGATGGGAGCAAGAACAAGAAGGAAGGAAAAAAGGATGGATGGACTGGTGGTAACAACAGGACTGGAGGGAAAATAAGGAGAGGGAGACTTGAGGGGATGGATAGGGGAAGCAACTCAGCTAACAACAATAGGAAATATGAAATAGAGGGACAAACAGTTAACATGCAGCAGAAGTAGTGGTGGATGCCACTGATGTTGAGAAAACAGCAATGATACCATAGCTAATATATGTTAGCACTGCAGGCAGGGAGGCAAAGGTGAATCTCCTTGCGAGACCCTCTCACCAAGATGAGATGATGTGATGAGACAGCCCCAAAGAAAACAAAAGGCAGGACTATAACGCAAACTGAGAGAAAGGAATAACTGTAAGAAATCACAATAGAGAGATGGTCAAGGGCACAGAAAAACTCAAAAAGATTGGAAGCATCTCCAAACAGCATGTTCAACAATGCAAACATTGTCTGAAGCAGCACTATGCATATTATAGGGATGTGGAATGTGGAAAGCATGAGCCAGGGGAAGCTAGGCATAGCGAAAAAGGAAATGGAATGCATAAACATAGCAATCCTAGGAATCAGCAAGCTAAAATGGACAAGAATGGGTCTTTCTGACCCAGATAACTACAGTGTTTTTTCGACTCATGAAATGGAAAGACACAAAGAAACTGAGTGGCTTTCATACTAAGGAGAGATGCAAAAGCACTCAAAGGATACAATGCAAAGTCAGAGCAAATGATGTCAATAAGGCTTCAGGGAAAACCTATAAATATTACAATAATCCAAATATATGCACCAACCACAGAGGCAGAGGAAGAAGAAAGTGAGAGATTCTATGAAGGAATACAGGAAGAAATTTGACAACATACCAGCACAGGATTTCCAGCTGATAATAGGCAACTGGAATGCTAAAGCAGGCAAAAAAGAATAATAAATAATAATAATAAAAAGTAGGAAGATTTGCACCACATATAACAAATGAAGCAGGACAGCATCTGATAAAATTTTGTGAGGCCAATAACCTATTCATTACAAACACCTTTTTCATGCAACCAGGGAGGAGACTTTATACATGGACATCATCAGATGATCAATACAAAAATATGATAGACTATATAATTGGAAGCATAAGATGGAGAAGACCTATTCTTGTGACCAAAACTAGATCAGGTGCTGAGTTTGGTACAGATCATGAACTACATATAGAATGGTGCCATTGCTCTCTAACCAGCTATAGTCTAATAGTTGGACATTTATCTGATATCCCCATCTCCCTACTGGGCAGGACATCGCTGTGTAGGAAGGTGAGGAATAGGGTTGAAAAAAGTGGGTTGGGAGGGGGTTGGTAGATGTTCTATTGGTAAGGATTCTGACCTCCATAAGGACCCAAGATAGTAAGTTATGGTGGTGTACATACAACAGCTTCATAAATGACTAACAAAATGGTTTAGGTCCACCATTATAACACCCTAGCAGGATGCTAGTCAACATTTCTGATTTCAGAAAACTGAGGTGGGGTTGTGTGTGTGTGTGTGTGTGTGTGTGTTTAAAATAGATTTTTGGACAAAATATGTTTTTGTGCAAAATGTGGCAGTTTTTGGATGAGGTTTCTCAACATATCAATATGCCCCTTCTCACCAAGGCTTAGAAATTTGCAAATATCCATTATAGCACTAGACTGCACTCAAAGACCAGTTTTACTCTTAGGAATTCTATGACAAAACCACACAGAAGTGCCTCTTGTCCTGGAACTTAGAATTAAACATAAAGCGAACTAATGTGTTTAACAACAGAATTCCCTGCTCTTTTATCGTAATAGCCCAAATCTGCTGACTGGAGCAAGTGCCCCACTGTCCCTAATGAAAAAACGAGCCCTGAGTGAAAATGACAACAATATATCCTGTTAAGGATTCTTGAGAGTTTATTTCCTCCTCCTATCTGTTTTTTTTTCCAATTCCAATTCCATTTCTTAAGTGGATGGAGAAGGGGGAATTGCCTCTTGACATTCTTGGGCTTAAACATTTTCATATTTCTTTAGACTCTCCCTCTCTTCATGCTCTTTTGGCTACATACTGTAAGGATGGACATTCTGTGAATTAATATTCTTCCACATTTGTGTGAGGTATGTTTTTATGGCTATTTTTCTTTGTTTGACTTTAATTTTAAGGAAGAATAATGAAGATTTCAAAAAATGTATTCTATTTTTTTTTTTTTTAAAAAAAAAACCCGTCTGATTTACATGTCTCCCTCTGCTTGTCAAATGTACAGAGAATTCAGCATTTCTGAAAGAAATGCCAATGGAATAAAACAATTTTGCCCAGCCTCTACAATCTTTGTTCGTTCCTTTCCTCTGAGGAGATGGCTTGGCTTTCAATGGAGTCTTTTGCATTGTCTTGCAATGTGACATTTGAAAGTCCCATTGTGATGCAAATTGCCCCAATAGGAACATCTGCACACTTACAGGATGCCATCAGTTCAATGAGCTGAGGACTCCAGAGCTCAGGGGGGGTAAAGAGATCAAACAGAAAACAGATGTCTGGTTGTTTTCTATAGTGCAGGGCCAGAGAAGTGAGGGTGATGGAAGGGGAATGTGGCTGTGTGTGTGTGTTTGGGTGGGGAGAGGAAGACTCTGAGATGGATTAAGTTGGATGTGGGTGGAGTTACCCTGAAGTTTTGTTGAAATGGCCAAAATGAAAATGCCAAAGAAGAAATGCAGAGGTCTCTATGGGTGTTTCCCACTATATAGAGTGGAATCCTGTACCATTACTGAATCCGACTTTAAGACCTATATAGGAAACATGAAGGCACCCCCCCCCCCCATCTTCACTTATCAGGCAGCAGCTGCTTCAGTCAATGAGAGTCCATTTCCCTTTCACTCAGAAAGCAGCCGGGTACCATTCCTGCACCCCCTTCTTAAGTGATCAGTGGGGAGAGGAATTGCTATAGGGACCCTGTTTCTGCCTGTTGCAATGGGGATTGCTCATGAGACAGCATGGAAATTTTAGACAGCTGCTTCCTAAACAATGAGTAACAGACTCTCATCACTTGCAGTGGCTGCTTTCAGGTAAGTGAGGATGGGGAGGGTTTGAATCAGAATTCATAAAGAATATATATGATCCCAGCCATAGTTACATCAGTCTCATACCACTTTAACTTTCTGTATTCCCTCCAATGGAATCTTGGGTTTTACAGTTTGGTAAGGAACAAATCTTGCCAAGAAAACCACTTGATAGGTTTGCCTTAGGGTCACCATAAGTCAGAGATGACTTGAAGGAACACAACAACAACAAGGACTTAGAAATCTGTGGTGCCCTCCCTTGACTTATAATTCCCAAGGCACTCTAAAAAGATGGACTGCAGATTAACTCAGCGAAGTTTGGGAACTGTAGTTCAGAGGAGTGGACTAGACTGTAGCAGAAAAGTCTATGTATGACACCAAACTACAAGTCTTGAATTCTGTAGGATGGGAATTTGGTATTAGTAGTAGTAGGTTTATTCGGTCTTTGACCAGTATAAAATAATCACATAGTTTAAAATAAAAATATACAATAGGATCTAAAACAGTACCAGAATGTCTGTATTTCGTAGTTAATGTGATATATTGCTACAGCTGTGATATATTGCTACAACTGTGTAGTATGGATGCATTCTGGGTATTTCTATAGAGAAATGCTGCTGGGAGTGGAGATGGAGAAGGCTCTGGAATGTGGGATATTAGGGGAATGTGGATGGAGTTACACTGAAGCTCTGGATAAATGACTAAAATGAAAATGACAAGGAAAAAGAGCAGATATCTCTAGTATTGAAAAACATAGAAATATGACTGTAAATCCATCAAGATCAGAACTACATTTTCTGGTGTTCTGTCATGATATTTTCTGTTCAGACATGTTTTCCAGATTTCATTTATTGCACTCTAAAGCTGCCCACTAATCAGAATTCTATAGGAAGTGTGTGTTAAATAATAGTTTAATAAAACAATGTCTGAAAAAGCACATTATAACATGGAAATAAAACCCAGCAGCAGAGAATAGAACATTTCAACTACAGTACTCTGATCTGTGTAGTCCTTTAAGTGGGACCTTGCAAAAAGACAGTATCAGCCTTTAGATGTGACCTATGGTGCTCCAAAAAAAAATGTGTAGGTGTTGCTCTGGCAGTTGTAATTGTCTGTGGGATAATGGCCTTGAAGTGTAAAATAATTCCATCCCCCTCTCCCATGGGTCACAGTGGATTAAAGTAATGGGATAAAACTGTCAGAGTAATGAAATGGAGAGTGGCTTCACGCAAGATGGCACGGAAATGCACGCACATTTTTGACAGAAGGGAGAACAAGAGGATCATGGGAAGGATCATGACAGACTTATATAGGCTGAACACCAACATCCAGAGAAATCAGGGAGGGAATGGGTCCTCTTCCTCACTGCACCCTTCCTTTCCAAAACAGCCCTGGAGGACTGGGAGTCTCTCTGATGCTGGTTATCAGGTAGTGCAGAGGGCTGAAATTGGGAAGGGAAAAGGGGTGTGTGTGTGTGTTCAAAAGTAGCTCCAGAGAACCATAGGTTTTAATCCCATGGTTTGGTGTTGTTCATTGATTTCATGACAAAATTGGAGAACTCCAGTCATGAAGAAGGCCCAATTCTTGCAGGAAACAAGCAAATGAACATATAATCACAGAACTGGAAGAGATCCCAAACGCCATCAAGTCCAATCCCCTGCCACAACAATCAAAGCATTCCTGGCAGATCTATCTATCTATCATCTGTTTAATACCACCCCTCCCCCCAAAGAAGGAGAGAGCACCACACTCTGAGGCAGAGTATTCACACAGCTCTTACCATCAGGGCATTCTTCCTAATGTTTAGGTGGAATCTCTTTTCTTGTAGTTTGAATGTAGTTATTGCTCTGGGCCATAGTTTCTTGAGCAGCAGAAAACAAGCTTGCACCATCATCAAGATGACTTCCTTTCAAATATTTGAACATTGCTATCATGTCACATGGACATCACCAGATGGCCAACACAAAAAACAAATAGATAATATATCTGGAAGTAAAAGATGGCAAAGTTCCATATTAGTAGCCAGGACCAGGTACCGACTGTAGTACAGATCAAAAATAGGAAAAAAATATCAAAAATAAAAATAAAACTGAGGAAGAAAATTAAACCAGTCATCATACCAAAATATGATTTCAATAATATTTCCACAGAATTCATTGACAATATAAGAACAGATTTGCACTGCTAAGCATAATAGACCGTGAACTGAGAGATTAAACACGACAAACAATAAAGGAAAGAGGAGAAACAAAACAAAAGGAGATAAGAATAAACCAAGGACCATGAATGCAACATGAAGTATGAAGTACAACAGCTAATGCATAAAGATAAAGAAAACTACTGCAATGACCAATGCAGAAAAATGGAAAGCAACAACAAAAATGGAAGAACGAGAGACCTATTTCACAAGATTTGGGAAATCAAAGGAAAGTTTAAACCAAGGACCATGACTCTCTTTTGAATGAATTGCTCTACAATCTTTCCTGGTATTGATATCAGGCTGACTGGGCAGTAATTATCTGGGTCCTCCCTGCTCCTTTTTTTTTTTTTTTTTTTTTTGAAGACAACACTTGACCTCCTCCAGTCTGTTGGGATTTCTTCTGTTCTCCAGAAATTCTCAAATATTATTGCCAGTGGTTCTGAGATTAATTCTGCCAGTTCTTTTAATACCCTTGGAAATAGTTCATCTGGACCTGGAGATTTTGATTCATTTAGAGTATACAGATACTGTATTCCTGTGCTACCATTTTATCTATTTTGTGCTGCATTTCACCTACTGCATCATCTGCTCCATTTTCCCCAGGTTGATCACTATTTTCCTTTTGAGATATGATTGAGGCAAGCCAAGTGTTGCCTTTTCTCTTTCACTCCTTGACATTTTGTCATATTCTCCATGCAGTGGCCCTACCATTTCCTTGTTCTTCCTTTTGTTACAGATATAACAAAAAAGGCCTTTTTATTGTTTTTAACCTCTCTAGAAATTCTGAGCTTGTTCTACAGTTTAGATTTTCTGACTTTCTCCTTGCATGTCTTGGTTGTCCTCTTTACTGATCCCCCATTTTCCATTTCTTGCACACTTCCCTTTTAGACTGGGTTGGGGATATGCAGGAGACCCCCACAATAACATCATTGTTGTTTCTATCCTCCTTAATTTTCTCTTCCCTTAAATAAATAAATAAATAAATAAATGCTTCCCTGTGTGAGTATTCTATAGTTCATTTCACATGACTGTTCTATAGTACATTTCCATCACCAACGGAAAACATGTAACCAGTGAAGCCGCATAACTAACATTTGATGTATAAAGAGATTTCAGCCCAGTGTACATGCCTATTTAAATTGCTGAATTAGCTGTTACACAACTAATACTACATATAGAAGGCATATAGAACAATGGACAAAGCGGACTTAAAATTTTAGGAAAGAATTCTTACTGACTTGCATTATTGTTAAGTCTCAGTTCACTTTTTTCTCTTTGTACTGCACTCACTCACTGCATTGCCACTACACTGTTATTAAATCAGTTTGCTTTCCTCTCTTTCATCTGTGAATAAACCTAAGACATAGTTACATAAAGCTCTCACCATATACCGATATGTTATTTACAGGAAAGACTGGAGGATTCTGCTGTTATTACAATCAAATATCATCTATCAGTTAGACAAAATTGATGTACAAATAGTTCTTTTCTCAGACATCTGAGAATTTTGTAAGAAGAGGACAGTTTGCACATATTAGTAAAACAGGTAGCATAGTGCCTCCTGCTGGCCATATAGGCAATCTAATATATTCCACTCCATAAAAGGCAAGCAAAGGCTGTATAATCTCCATATGTTGGTGGATTGTAAATTCCAGTAGCCTTAGCCTGCAAAGTCAATGATGTGCAAAGGTGAGAATTATAATCCAGCAACATGGAGGGTCGCATGATTGGTTTATGACAATGCCACTTTGAACCTAAACCTGCTTTGAAGTGTGCCTCATGGCTTCACATGGAAAATTTCAGTCCAGGTCAGTGAAGTTACAATCCTATGCGTCCTTAATATGGGAGTAAATCCTATTGAACAGAGCAGGAATTTCTTCCAAGTAAGCAGACATAGGATTGCACTGTAAGAAGACACAACTGAATTTGCATTTACACACCACAAATAATGTTCCATTTGAGGCAATAAATAGTGCCTGTGTGGCATGTGGCATGTCTGTATGGGAGAGATTCATAAGAGAGTGTAGTGGTGAACTGATAACACTCTGCCATGTGCATGCTAGAAAACATGTCTGCAAACTCTTAATATCTTATAATGTTAAATGTCCCAAAGCATATCATTTTTTTTGAGATTGAAGCAGATCTCAGGAATTTTACTTTTTGGGCTAAAAGTCCCAGAATCCTTCTTGTGGCTTAGTTAGTTAGTTGCATGTGGCTTTCTACTTTTTTCTTTCTACTAGATGAAATAATTAGACTTTTTGTATATTTTAGATGATGTTTTTGTTTTTAGCATTTTGGATATTTTTTTTTGCAAAAAATCAATTTGTCTAAAAAAACACCACACACTTGTTTTTATGCATAACCCAAGGTATTACACAGAAAACACTATGATATGTGTAAAGTAGTATATTGTGTAAATTGTGTAACTTCCCCTAAACATGCACAAATAAGTTTCTTAATAAAGGATTTTTTTTCACAATTTAAGTCTTCAAAATGCAAGAACTCTTGTAAGAAAATCAGTTGACAATTTTTTAATGTGTCAAGATATCCTTTTTCATTAAGATTAAAACATTTTCTATACATACTTAGATTAATTCTGTAATATTAAAATAATTGTCATCCTGCCTTTGGAAAAACCACTGTAGTGGATAAAAGACTGAATTTAAAAATGGCTATTTAAAATCTGTGTTTTTGTACCACTGTGTAGTTGTAGGTAGACAAAACACTGTATCCGAGTCTCAGCCTTATATCTATGGTATACAAGTAATAATATTGGCTTGCTTCATGTTGCTAGGCTTTTGAATAGGACTGACAGTTGCTGTTGCTGTTGTGTGCCTCCAAAGTTATTTTTGACTTATGGCAACCCTACGGTGAAACTATCATAAGGTTTACTTGGCAAGTTTCTTCAGAGAGGGCTTGTCATTGCCATCCTCTGAGGCCGAGAGAATGTGACTTGCCCAAGGTCATCCAGTGGGTTTTTATGCTCAAGCAGGAATTTGAACCCTGGATTCCAGATTTTTAGTCCAATACTCAAACTGCTACACCACACTGGCTCTCTTAGGACTTGCTTTGCCTTTACGCAATATGCAGATGACTACTTAAGGCAGCAAATTGTGGGTAAAAGAAGAGCACATGGAAGGTGTAGGTGGATGTTTGTCATCTTTCTGAATGCTCCATTGTGGAACAAACTCTTGTCATATAGAAAGGCAGCAGGCATATTTTGGAGAAAGTGAGGCATAAGCAACTTTCCTTGGCACAGATTTCTCTGTACTTGAATTTGTTTTAATGGGAAGGGAAAGCACTCACCTGCAAGCAGAAAGTGCAGTTTATCACTGTACACAACAGTCTTTGACAACCAGAACCCTGTAGATATAGCTTCCTGGCTGGGGATGAAGTTGTGGTCCCAGTCTGTATTTTTCAAAGACAGATTTGAACACTATACCTGCAAGAGATCCACTGATTATTTAACCCACCACAAAACTCCTTGTCAGTGAACAGGGACTGCAAATACCTGTTTGGTAACAGAGGTCAGTCCCTGTGGGGATAATGTATTGCATGTCTTATACTGTATAATAATGAAAATGGTAATTACCGGAGACATTAGCTAACACTCGTGTTTCATTAGCTGGTAAATGGAATATCTTTCATGGGCAATACTTGATAGTCAGCTAACAACCTTTACATTACATCACACCATATGTATTTTTGGCCTTAGATCAGTGGCCCTGTCAAAGCCTTTTGAAAGGGTCTGCGCAATAAATCTCCATTTTACAGGAAAAGGCCTGTGACTCACCTACTGTAAATTTCTGTTTCCCTGAATACCTTTGCACAGAAGATCTTTGTCAGCCTAATTGGTTTGGATGCTGGACTCATTGTTACTTCCTGTGACTCAAATTAATGAAGACACGACTGTTACTGAAGCCTGAAACAAGAACCACTCCAACTGAGTTTTTAAACTGAATAACCACACACCATTTAGACATCAATTACAATTATCTCTGGGCCTGACAACCTTTCCCTACATTCCTTTTCTATGCTTATGTGACGTCTTCCTTGATGATGGTAATGATGTTGACGATGATAATTTGATTTAAATACCTATATGGCTTGACATATAGGTTCTATAGCCAGGTATCCACAGTACAGGTCAATGTTGTTTTATTCAGTCTTTTTGCACAATGTGTACTATTTTGGTGCTTGATTTAATTATATTTATTATATTTGTACCCCACATTTCCAGACAAGAATGTCTTCCAAGGTGTCTTACAATTAAAATCCATCATAAGCAACAAGAAACAGAAACAATGTTTGACTCTTTATCATTAACACATCGCACAGGAAACATACAGCAATGTATGGCCTTTAGCTGGTCAAAATAGAGCAACAAATGGCATCCTTCCCTTCAGTCAAAGTACAGTAATTAAAAACAGTTGGAATGTATTTTTAAAACATGACATAGAAAATTCCATATCCATTTTCTGAAAGTAAAAATACAGTAACAGCAAGCAACTAAGTAGTCAATGATTTGCCTGTACTACAGCCACTCGCTCACAAACCACAAGATTGTGAATTCAATACCAGCTGGAGGCTCAGGCTCAACTCAAGCTTGCATCCTTCTGAGGTTGCTACAATGTGTACCCAGCTTGTTAGGGGTAATTAGCTTACAGTTCTTAGGGAGTGATAAGCAGTATAGAAATGTATTTGCTATTGCTTGCTATAAATTTGCTGCTTAAGGTGACTGCTTCACATTGCCTAATGGTAGGGCAGGCACTGCCTTCAGCAAAGTATCATACCGGAAGGGTGTACCCTCAATCTTGATATGATGGTATGGATGTATAGGAACATAGGAAGATGCTTTCTACTGTCAGACTGTTGGTCATCTAAGAGCTTTATCACACTAGCGAGATCCCATGGGTAAACAGAATTTGAACAAGTGTTAAACTAGAGTAAAGCAGAAAATGCCCGAATTTTATCACATGACATCACTGTTAATGTGCAATAATACAAAGTTAACCCACAGTTAAAGTGGAGGAAACCGGCAGTTTTTTGCTTTCAGAACAAACTGAATTTAAAAAGCTGTTTGTTTCCTCCACTTTAATTGTGGGTTAACTTCATGTTATTGCACTTTGGCGCCAATTTGGTGTGATAAACTAACTGAATTTGTAAGTCTTCTTTAAATTTGAATCTAGTTTAACTCCCGTTTGCCCTTGGAATCTCACTAGTATGATAAACTTCTAAGCCAGTATTGGCAATTCTGATAGGCAGCTGCTGTCCAGGCTTTCAAACAAGATTCTTTCCTGTCCCTACTTGGGAATTCCTGATGTTCCTTGATGTTTCCATAACCAAAGATTAACTAGCTCTGCCTCTGCATTGCAGAAATAAAGCAGTTGGGCACTGTTTTAACTGCCATGAATCAATGCTATGGGATTCTTGGATTTGTAGCTTTGTGAAATATTTAACTTTCTCTGTCAGAGAGCTCTGATGACACAATAAACTACAAATTCCAGGATTCTATAGGATGGATCCATGACTGTTAGTGATGCGTTATTACTGCAGTACATGTGCAGCCTTGGTTTAACATGCTAGGCCTCCGAAAACCGGCAAGATCATTGGTATGGTAGTCACAAACACACCAGAAGATGGCTTCTAATTTAGTATAATAAATATTGGAGGGTGAGTAATAATCAACCCTGTATCCTTCAATTGATTTAAAGATGCAGGAAAGGTATGTCTTTTCCCAGTTAGGCTTGGTAGAAATGAGCCTGCTCATGACTTTCTTGATCAAAGCGCTCGCACTTCTTTCATTTGGCTGAGTTACTGGATGAAAGGCCAGCTGACAGCAGAGATGCCTGCTTGGACTTGACTGAACTGAACTAATTTGAATCCTGATCAATACAGTTAAAGCCTCACTTTCAAATCCAATACTTTTATTGGTCTCTGAGGGACAATGGGAGAGCAGAGAATTATTGCTTTGTTGATGTGTCTATGGCACTCTCCGTCCAGTAGAGGGAGCTCTAGGAAAACAATTTCCAGAAGTTGCTGATGGAAGACTGAGAGAAGAATCTATTTTGAGTCTGCCAAGGTTGCATCACTCACATTTCAAAACAGTTCAGAAGCAAATCAGAGGCAAATCCCTCCATCCCCTTCCTCCCCAGCAGCACTTACTATATCTTGAGATAAGCTTCCTGCTAGTACTTCCCTGAACTCATTTGTCATAAGGAACACAACATTTACAGGGTATGATCTTGCCTTGGCTTAACCAATTAAAAAGTTTACACAGACAATCTTGTTCTTCATGGAAGGACCTCCATTAGCTGACATTCTGGATGGCTTCTGTGATTTGTCTTTCTTCTTTGAGTGGCTTCTACAATTCGTTTTTCTTTAAACATTGAAACACCTCACCTTTTCCTTCTAATGAAGCTCGATTTTGGCAGCTTTCGCAAAAGAAGAAGAAGAAGACAAAGAAGATGATGAAGATGGAGACAAAAACAAAGAAGAAGAGTGAAATAGCAGCAGCAGCTGTTTGAGAATCAAACTATGACTACAGTGTCTCCACATACAGTATATTAATCCTTCTAGCAACATGGCAACCTGCCAGTTTCTTGGATAATCCCCCCCTTATTCCTTGTAGGAAATGGTTGGCTGCATATTTGTGCAACTCTTATGAAAGAAGACCTCCAAATATGTCTTTCTTTCTTTCTTTCTTTCTTTCTTTCTGCGCGCACACACACACACACGTGCTTTTGCCAACAGTATCCACAGTTTAAATCTCCCTCCCCACTCCTATTGTTTCTCAAGTGTCTTTGATTTACCACCATTTTCTCCATTTGCAAAAAGCAGCTAAAGAATGGACAGGCAGCTACCTTTACTTTGTAATTTCTCTCTCTCTCTTTCTCTCTCTCTCTCTCTGCAGTGTCGGATATAATTCTATTCACAAATCCTATTTGTTCAGACCCCTAGTAGTTATAAAATCCTTTTCTTTCAATTGGTTGGTAAAATGTAAGGAGGTAGTGGTAAACAAAAAGCCACTTATATTTCCAGAGATGTCTCGTTCATTCTGAATAATAAAATGTCTGTTCTGAGTAGGGACTAAGCAATAGTGGCTGTGATCCAGACGAGTGGATTCTTGTGTATATTTCTGCATGCACAGAAAGGCCTTACACAGGCAAGGTGCACAGTGAGTTCGGGTGAAAAGTTTTTTTTTTTAAAAAAGGCGTTAACTTTTAAAGATTCTAATTTAGTCTCCCTTTAACAGTTTTTTTTTTGCAGTTTCTTTTCTTTTTACAGTTTCCGTGACTTTGGCTTCAGAACAGAGGAACCTGTATGTCTTCCCATGAGTATGAAGTGGAAAAGGCTGGCATTGCAGTTGTCAGGGCTCTGCAGCAGTTGTTCTGCCACTTTGATGTGTTCAAAGGTGTCAACAGCTTCCCATCTGGGTTCTATCCCTATATTTTATAACAGAGATAGCAATCTCTTTCAGTCTCTGGGGAGAAACAGCTTTGCAAATGGAGAACGGTTTTCCAATTGTCAGTCTGAAAATATACACTGTATATGCTCACAGATGTGTGTGGACACACACACTGAAGCCAACAGAAGAGGATATTTCACGCACAACACTACTTTCCTAGATCAAGCCAAAGTGTCCAAGACAACATCTTGCAATAAAGATTTCTACAAGTGAATTAGATGCTGGAACAGGTTCGGAATGTTGTATAACTAGAAAGAGATTGTTATATATGTATAGGTTCTTCTGTTCTGAAGCCAAGAGTCACTGGAACTGTAAAAAGAAAGAAAACTGCAAAAGAAACTATAAGACTAGAATTAGAGCAGCAGTTCTCAACATGTGGTTGTGACCCCTTTGCAGGTCAAATGACCCTTTCACAGAGGTTGCCTAAGACCATAGGAAAACACATATTTCCGATGGTCTTAGGAACTGAGACACCACAATTTTATGGTTGGGAGTCATCACAACATGAGGAGCTGTATTAAAGTGTCGCGGCATTAGGAAGGTTGAGAAATCCCTGCATCTTATCTTAATTTGATTCCATACTGAAGTGGAATGCTTTTCTTTATTTCATTAAAAATGTACATTTCTATGAAATATGGATCACTAGCAGCTTCTTCTGGTGAACAGCAAGGTACAGACTTACCAGTTCGAGCTAAATTATTTGTGTTGGTTTTATGATCTGGAACAGAGACTTACATATTCTAAAATGTCTTTTGGGGAGTTTTAAATATTAAAATAAAGGGAAGGGAGGAAAGGAAGAAAAGAAGAAAGGAAGGTAGCAGTAGTAGAGTCACAAGCCACAGAGCAAAGTGACATATTCATGGAATATGATAGGGAAGAGATGCAGCCAGGGAATTTTAATATGAATAGTTTATAAATATCTACTTTTACAAAACCAAAACCCTGTAGCTGAGCCAGAGGGTGGGAGCCCTATGAATGCAGGCTAACATTTCATTAAACTAGTTCCCTAACCAACATTTTAAGACCATAGAGTGGGGAAGAGTTCTAATAAATTTAAACATATGTTTAAAAGTAAAAGCTTGATAGGTACAGAAATGAATCATTTGAACCTGCCTAATAATTAGACATGTGGAGGTTCATATTTCCTTGTTCAGGAAATGACCTTGGCAACCCCTAAAGTGTAATGCAGATGTGAGGCAAAGCATATCAACTATCAGAATTATCCTCTGGCCTAGATCTTAATATGAGACTGAGAAAAAACTTGGATCCTTGCTCCCACCTCCCCAGCCATCTACAACCTTAATTCCAGTCTCTCAACTTACTTAGCCATTTGTTGTTTACCTTGGTGCTGCTTCTCTGCCTCTTGGGTGGATGGAAAGGAGAATTTTCCCACCACCTTCCCTGACATTTGAGGCTAGGTTATTAGCCTGGTTTTGAGAGGAACACTGTGAAATGTACTTTTCCTAATGTTCTCGACAAGTGTATTAATAAATCCAAGCAATTAATGAATACGGAGTAAGAGCTCACAGTATTCTCGAAGTATTTCTAGAATGCCTGTAGAAGCAAAGTATTTTTTGTTTTGTTTTGAAACGAATACAAGTACTATTAAGAAAGAATGTTTTAATGGTATCAGTTTGATACATGGACACAAGCCTCATTGTTATGTGCTTTCAGGTTATTCTCTCTCTGGCTTTTCTTCGCTAACGAAGATTCAGGAAGGACTTATCCCATGCTTACTACAAGCGTGTTGATGACTAAAAAGGCCGATCCGAGATAAGCAAGTCCGGTTACAGAAAGCACAGCAGAAAGTCTCCTTGGGTGATGTTTCCAAGTTGTGGTTCTTTCTGCGTTGTCGTTTCTCTTCGAGACTCATTCGGCGTGAGTTCTCAAAAGAGGCTGCAGCATTGTGGATAGTGCGTGTCCATGCCTCCCGATGTGAGGCCAGGGCAGACCATTGTTGGTGATCAATTTGGCCAAGCTTGAGATGTTGTTTCAGGGAGTCCTTGTATCTCTTCTTTGGGGCGCCCCTCTTTCTCTGACCCGTGGTGAGTTCACCATAGAGTACTATTTTGGGGAGGTGGTGGTCCTCCATCCTGGAAACATGCCCTGCCCAGCGCAGCTGCGTTTTCAGTAGCATGGCCTCAATGCTGCTGATCCCTGCTTGCTCCAGGACAGCAACATTCGTCACATAGTCAGTCCAGTGTATGTTTAGGATTGTGCGTAGACAGCGCTGATGAAAGCGTTCAAGGAGTCGTAGATGTTGGTGATAGGTGACCCATGATTCAGACCCATAGAGGAGAATGGACAATACAATGGCTCTGTACACACTGATTTTGGTGCTTCGCCTCAGGTGTTTGTTACTCCAGACTCTTTTGTGAAGCCTTCCGAATGCACTATATGCCTTTGCTAATCTGTGATCGATCTCTTTGTCAATCTTGGCTTCTGAGGAGATGATATTTCCCAGGTAGGTGAACTCCTGTACAGACTTAAGTACAGATTTGCCGATGGTGACATGGGGGTGATAGTGCTCTTCCTGTGGTGCAGGCTAGTAGAGGACTTCTGTTTTCTTCAGGCTGACTTCCAGCCCAAACAGTTGCAAAGCAGGATGTTAGGCGCTGCAGAGCTGCTTCTGTATGGGCAACAAGGGCAGCATCGTCAGCGAAAAGCAGCTCACGTACTAGATAGTTTAGAGTCTTTGTGCGAGCCTTCAGACGGCATAAGTTAAACAAGCTACCATCAGTACGGTAACGTATATAGATGCCGTCTTTTTCTTTGAGATCTGCTGTAGCCCTTTGGAGCATCATGCTGAAGAAGATTGTAAATA
Organism: Urosaurus nigricauda; assembly: GCA_034509955.1. Lineage (NCBI taxonomy): Eukaryota > Metazoa > Chordata > Lepidosauria > Squamata > Phrynosomatidae > Urosaurus > Urosaurus nigricauda. The sequence continues at coordinate 108,430,825 of JAOEGL010000003.1, read as the reverse complement.
GAGTTGGAGCGAGAACACAGCCTTGTTTCACACCATTAGTTATTAGAAAGGGCTCTGAGAGAGCATCGCCATATCTGACTTGTCCTTGCTGCCCTCATGTAGCAAGATGATCATTTTGAGGAATTTGGGGGGACATCCTAGTCATTCCAGGATCTGCCACAGTCCTTTTCTACTCACAGTGTCAAAGGCTTTGGTAAGGTTGACAAATGTTACATAGAGTCCTTTGTTTTGCTCTCTACATTTCTCTTGCAGTTGTCTAAGAGCAAATGCCATATCTGTAGTGCTCCTATTAGCTCTGAAGCCGCACTGACTTTCAGGGAGAAGTTCTTCTGCAATAGCAGGAACCAATCTGTTCAGGAATATCCTTGCAAGGATTTTTCCAGCAATGGAGAGCAGTGTGATACCTCGATAGTTTGAGCAATCAGATTTTGTTCCTTTTTTCTTATACAGGGTGATGATAACTGCATCTCGGAGATCTGATGGCAGTTCACCTTTTTCCCAGCAACTCACAAGGAGCTCATGGAATTTGGCATGGAGTACATGACCTCCGTGTTTCCAAGCTTCAGGTGGGATTCCATCAATCCCGGATGCCTTGCCGTTTTTCATCTGCTGTATGGCCTTAATGGTTTCTTCAAAAGTGGGAGCCACGTCCAGTTCATATTTCATCGGTTGTTGTATCAAATGTTGAATAGTTGAGCCTTGGACTTCTCGGTTGGCACTGAAGAGATTTTGGAAATGTTCAGCCCATCGATTCAGGATTAAGGCTTTGTCTGTGATTAGTGTTTGACCATCCATACTATATAAGGAGCTTTGGACCAGGTAAGTAGGTCCAAACACTGCTTTAAGAGCTTCGTAGAATCCTCTGGAATCTCCCAGATCTGCACAACGTTGTGTCTTTTCTGCTAAATTGATCCACCATTTGTTCTGAATGTCTCTGAGTTTTTGTTGGAGTTTACTGCATGCAAGATGGAAGGCTGCTTTTGTTACATGGCAAGATGGCAGAGCGAGGTGTGCTTGATGAGCAGTTCTCTTCTTTGCTAACAGCTCCTGGATCTCTTGATTGTTTTCATCAAACCAATCTTAGTTTTTCTTGCGAGAGAACCCGAGGGATTCTTCAGCAGACTGCAGGATACTGTTTTTGATATGTTGCCAAAGCACTGTAGGAGAAGAGTCTAGAGGATGGTCTTCAAGTTTTGATTGTAGATTTGCCTGGAAGTTATCTCTCATGGCAGCTTGTTGAAGATTGTTGACTTGGAGTCTCCTCTTTAAGATGCCACCCCTCTTAGGTTTGAGTTTAAGATGAAGATTTAGTTTGCATCTTACAAGGCGATGATCTGTTTGACATTCTGCACTGGGCATCACTCAAGTATGACGGACATCGCAAATGTCTCTCTGGCGCTCCAGAACATAGTCAATGAGGTGCCAGTGTTTGGATCGGGGATGCATCCAGGTTGTCTTCAAACTATCTTTCTTCTGAAAGATAGTGTTTGTAATAGTCAGTTGCTGTTCTGCACAAAATTCTAGCAGGAGGTGTCCGTTATCATAACAGTTTCCAACTCCATGCTTGCCTAGAACACCTTTCCAGGCTTCGAAGTTCTTACCTACTCTGGCATTGAAGTCACCAAGGATAATGATTTTATCTTCTGCAGGGACTTTTTGTATGAGGTGGCGTAGGTCTGAGTAGAATTTGTTTTTCTCCAGAGGGTCGGCTTGCATAGTTGGGGCATATATACTAAAGAGCACAACATAAGGGAGGCGTAAGGAGATAATGCGATCAGAGTGACCTGTTGGCAGGGTTTCGAGTTTGGAGGCAATGGAGTTTTTAATCATAAAGCCTACTCCTGAAAGATGTTTTTCAGTTTTTGGTTTGCCAGACCAGTAGAGGGTATAGCCGGCACCATGTTCTTTGAGGCTGCCTTCCTCAAGGAGACGAACTTCACTAAGAGCAGCGATGTCTATATTAAGTTGTGATAGTTCATGGGCTATTAGAGCAGAACGATGCTCAGGACGTCCACTGTCTGCAGAATCTTGCATGGTTCTGATGTTCCAGCATGCAAGCGTCAGTCTGTTTGCACCTTTGGAGGCCGGTGCGTGCCTTTCTACCTTTGTTTTTGTTTGACTGCATCAGAAGATGCCCATTGACCGCGGCTCGCCAACTGGGTGGATGGAGATGAGCTTTCTTTAGGCCACCTTTTCTAGGCCCCTCTCCGTATGGAGCAAGCAGTGCTCTCCTTAAAAGGCTGCTTGGTCATTCAGGATGCTGCCGAACAAGACTGTCATCTCCCGGTCAGTCTCGAGCGACCAATGTCCTGAACCGCCTGCATGCAGGGTTGGGTCTGTGGTTTCCAGTGATTCTTTCACCTGCCGTTTTGTCCCTCACTTATCGCTACAGGACTTTTTTGGGGGGGGGGGGATCGGATCGGATGTATCCTTTGAGCCTGTGCAATGGATTTTTCTGGTGAAGCGCAGCGTGCACAGAACTGGCCTCACCCTTTAAACCAGAGGTTCGTCTGCTGGGCCAAGCAAGCAAGGATGGTGGCAGCAAAATCCTCGGGTTGTAGGTTTGATTAGAGTTTCCTTCTCTTAGATGGTTTACCTTCCAGGGTTAGACGAGCACCATCTGCCCGGGTTTGGGATTGGAGTTTTCCTTCTCCTAGGATGGTTGCCATAAGGCTAAAGAGCCCATCCTGCCCTTTGATGCTCTTAGTCTGACCCTTCAGTTGTGACCTGTCTGGCATGGGAGGCCCTACCAGTGGCTATTTGTGCCACCTCCAGCATAGCTCACAGCTTCATTCGGGTATGCAAGCCTCTCCCCCACGACAAGGGGGGCGTCAATGGAGAGGTAATCAGAAAATGGCTGCTGTGAGGCCATTCACAAAAATTTGGGAGTACTGCCCTCACTAGGTCTCTGTTTCTCATGTGCCCTCCATAAATACAAAAATAAAAATACATACACAGGGAGGGAGGGAGGGAGGGAGGGAGAAAGACCGAGAGAGAGAGAGAGAGAGAGAGAGAGAGATATTCTCCCACTTAGCAATGCAATGGCATAATATCTCTATGTCAGGTGCTTTTGTCCATTCTGTTGTCCACAAAGCAACTCAAGTATCAAGACTCAAGGATCACTCTGCCTGGCATCTCAAAGGTTCTGAAGGATTCTACCTCTTCAGATGGGAGGAAATCCAGTACCAGTGGATCCATGATAGATTTCATCGGGGTCTCTAGTGTCCATTGATTGGTGGCTGGAAGTGATGAAAACTGAATCTCCAAAATGGCAGCAGGTAAGGGGGAAGCAAGGATGCCTAGGGTAACAGAATGAGTTTTTCTGATAAATTTTTAAAGGGGTTCAGCTTGAGTCAGTGGAATGATATGTATTCTAATGAAGGATTCCTGTGCATATTTGTTTGAAATAATGGGACTGTACAGACCGCCTGAAAAAGGTGGTCTGCAGACTTCCATTTTTGCTACGCAGCAGCGCAGCAGCAGCCAGATGGAGCTGTGCCACTGCGCACCAAAAAAGCAACTGCCTAGAGCAGCTCCTTTTTGTGACATCGTAAGGGCTGCATCGCAGTCCTTACGACATCACTTTTGTGCAGCACCATCTGAGTGATGTGGCACAGCTGCACAGCCACAATGTCCACTGTGTGGGTGATCTGTTACAGTTGTGACGTAGCCGCAACATCATGCTTCTGGGCGCCCAGCCCTTTTTTGCCCTGAACTTGCTGCCAGGACGTCACATCCTGGTGGTGTGTACAGGGCCTATGGAAACAAATTCAGTGGGACTCACTGCCAATTAAGTGCAAAAACAAGTGCAAATGCTATAGTGTTTGCTAAAAAAAAAAAAAAAAAAAGATGTGCTAGCTAAGGGTTTTTACCCCTATTTCAGAACATTGAAGAAGAACTTTTTCTTGCCCTCATATTTGAATCCCAAAGTATAACCACTATTGGCAGCATTGCCTCCAAAATAATGAGATGTGAACCATTGGCTTAAGGCTGTTCTTGACACAGAATATTATTACATTACTGAAAGTTCTCTAGAGTAATCTCCAGGCACTTTCTGTGGGCTTCTTTTTAGCAAGATTTTATTTTTATTCCCCACCTAAGAATTGCTGTCACCTTTGCTATTTCTTCCTAAAATATGAAATACAATGGAAAGAACCCTGTCCCCTTCTGATTAATGAAAACCCAAGTTTGAAATCCATTTGAAGATTAAGGGCACTGTCTCCTCCATGGAGTTATAGCAAATTGAATGTTATTTATAATTTATAAGGATACTGTGTAGGAGGAGCACTTCAGTCTTTCTTCCATTAAACTAATGAATGCAATTAACCCCTAAATCCTAAGTATGTAGGGCTTTCTGTGGAGGAGAAATAGTTTCTATAATGATTTTACAACAGACATATTATCACTAAACCATGTTAAGCTACTGTAAACCTACTGCCTTCTAAGAAGGACTATCAGTGACTTACAATGATACAATACTTCGTGGTTAAATAATAATAATAATAATAATAATAATAATAATTTTATCCCGTCCCTCTATGCAACGCAGTTGGGGCATCTTACAACATTAAAATATACATTCCATAACATAACCCCCATGCCCACTCTCCCTTAAAAGACAATTAAACCATTTACAAATTTAAAACATACTTAAAACTATAATAGCATAACAATAATGACAAATAAAGAGTGACTGTAGCCAAATCAGAGGTCAATGAGTTAGGTTTTCTTTTTGGTGGCCAGGCATCTATTCAGGAAAGGCCTGCTGGAAGAGATCCATCTTAACAGCTTTTTAAAAGGTGGTGATATGATGGATCTCGTCCAGCAAACCATTCCATAATCTGGGAGCGATAGCCGAAAAGGTCCTCTGGCAGGTTGCAGACAGCCTAGTTTTTAAAGGCTGCAGCAAATTCCTCCCAGAGGACCTGAGTGTGTGGGATGGATTGTACGGAAGGAGGCAGTCCTGGAGATAGATTGGATCCAAACCATTTAGGGCTTTAAAGGTAATAACCAACACTTTGTACTGGGCCCCGGAAACTGATGGGCAGCCAGTGGAGTGATCTTAAGATTGGTGTTATACGGTCTCTTGACATTCCTGTAAAGGCAACTCAAAGGGGTAGTCCATGGGCTGTGAGGTATTGGCTGCTAGTCTATGGTGAGTTTCTAGGGAAGAAACAGTGGAAATCAACAGGCACAAATATGGTGCCAGTCCCTAGCATCTTGGGGAAAAAAACAAACCACCCTCTAATTTCAGGATACAGGATCTGTATTTCTTCCTTGAATACAAAGATCCACCAATTGCACACAAAAAATAATAATGGCTTACAGAGGTCAGATCTAACCACAACAACAATAACAATTTTATTTCTTACCCGCCTCTCCTCACGGCTCGTGGCAGGTTACAACATAGTCAAAACACAACCATTACATAAAATAATAATAATAATAATAATAATAATGTTTTATTTCTATTTCCCGCCTCTCCGATTGGATCAAGGTGGGATTCCAACAAATCATTAAAATGCAATCACAAACAGTTATTAAAATACAATTCAACTATAATCAACATATAAAATTATCATAGATCATTATCTTAAAATCGATATACAAACCATTCTAATCCGGTACGTTCAATCCTTAGACCTAGTCAGTTGCTATATTAAGCCGCATCTCTACTTTATATTTATATTACAATACATAGGACAATAATAAAATATAAAATTCATGTTTAAAATTCATGATTAAAAATCCTTATAGTCTTATAGTCCAAGACTGAAGGTGTATTCACACTATACAGTTATGATCCCACTTTAACTGCCAACTTAAGGAAATCTGGTGTTTGGAGTTTGGAGAGGTATTTGGGATCCCCTGTTAGAGGGCTACAATGTTATAGTTCAAGAGAGTGCAGCAGTGAATTCTAAGTACTTCATGGAACTACAAATCTCACAGTCTGGTAGGATAGAGTCATGAAAGTTAAAGTGGTATCAAAGTGCTACAACTATGCAGTGTGGATACAGCCCAGGGCTCAATTGAATACATTTTTAAAAATAACTGATAATTTAATTGTATTTTATTATTATTGATGGCAGGGTTAGGGAGAGGTAGGGTTATAATGTTATTCTATCGTTATTGTATTTTATTGATTTATTTTAATGTAAGCTGCTTTGATCGTTTGGAGGAGGGGGATATAAATTGTTGTTGTTTTTGTTGTGATCAACTCAATGCCAGAACTTTCATCCACAATCTCTGTTCTGGTTCCTCCCATCAAATATTCTTCATTTCAGCAGCCTAACTCTGGTTACTGTTAGGGGCCAGGATCTTTAATAGATCCCATCTTGGAAGTTCACACAGATACCAGTGCTGGACTCCTGTCACCCACCATGTCCTTGAAACCTATAACCCACTCCCTGGTTTGGTATTTAGGAGCTGTAAGCTGGCTATCACCCTGGACAAACAAATGTGCTTTGGGTTGCATTTTCATAGTTGATTTCTACTATAAATTCTCAAATGAATAACTCTGAGGTAGAGATGCAAAATGAAAGCACAAGCAATGATTCATTAAATATATATATAAAAAATTAAATTAAAATGCCAAGCAGGTTAGCTAGTTCTGTACTGCAGAAATAAAGCAATTTGATACTACTTCAACTCTTATGGCTCCATCCTGTGGAATCCTTAGGTTTGTAATTTGGTGTGACAGCAGAGCTCTCTGACAGACCAAGATGAATACATCACCAAACTACAAATCTGAGGATTCCACAGGATGGAGCCATGACAGATAAAGTAGTGTCAAACTGCTTTATTTCTCCAGTATGGCAATAGTATAAGTAGCACATTGTCTCTGTACCAATGTAACATCTTTCCCTGAAGGTGCTTCTCTTCTACGTCTTCCTCACAATTCTCAGAATCTGCCATTTCTCCTGTCTGTTCCATTCTGACAGTTAAACAGCCAAACCTTCCTTTTTTATCCTCCCAAATCTACATTCATAGCATCCTAAGGCCTGTCTGTCCTGCTGTTCTTCACAGGAATTTTTTTCCTAATCTACTGTAAACCACTCAGAGATAAACCATTCGATCCTGATCAACTAAGGCTAATCCACTGTTGAACTAGGGCCTCGTTACCACTTACAAATAAATCAGTTTGCACTCCAAATCAATGGATCGATTCGTATGTTAAATGGTCTCAGGATTTAAAACAGAACATAATGTTAGATCAGTGGGAGAGAACATGGAACAAGCGGTTAAAGTACACATTGGCCAATGAATTAAAAGAAAATGTCTATAAAATACAATTTAGGTGGTATTTGACCCCGGCAAGGATGGCCAGAATGTTTAAAGGTTTTTCCAACAAATGTTGGAAATGTAAACAAGAGGTGGAGACATTCTTCCATATATGGTGGAGCTGTAAGCAAGTCAATAAATTTTGGAAAATGATTCATAGAAATGTAAAGGAGATATTACAACTTAATGTAATCTTAGACCCGAAGCTTTATCTGTTAAGCTTGTGTGACAATGAAGATTTGGAGTGTAAATATGGGAAATTATTGTTTTACATAGGAAATTGGAGGGTCTACCATTGGAAGATGAATGGCTGGTCAAGCTAATGGACTTGGTTAAGCTAGATAAGCTTAAGTGTTTGTTAAGAAATCAAGATTGGGAAAAGCAAAGCAAAATTTGGTGGCCGCTGTATAACTTTTTAAGCAGGAGAAAGATCAAGAATGAGGATATGTGACTACATTATGTAAGCAAATATAATTAATGGAACAATATTGATAATGGTATGAATGAATGAGATTGTAAAGTCAATTATGATTAAAAAGAAATTTATTGTATAGTTCCACTAATTGGAAATAAGATTGGAGTGGTTATAAACTCTATGGCTATAATGACTTGGTTGAAGTTCAGGAAGTCAACTCTTTAATTTTTTTACTTCTCTTTTCTGTGTTTGGTTTCTGTTTCTTCGTTTGTTTTTTTTCCTTTTGTGTTTGTTTGTTATATGTAATATATGTGATATATGTAATATATGTCTGTATCCATTTTTAATCAATAAAATCTTATTTAAAAAAAACAAGAAAAAACACAAATCAATGGATTGATTCAACAGCGGAGCATAGTTCACACTGTATTTGCCCTGGTCACATTTTCTTCTTGTAAAATAATCCACTTCTCATTCACATTGACCAATTATTCGTTTCCAAAGGGACCCTCTTCAGTAGATGAACAACAGATCATGTCATAAAAAAATCGATTCCAATCCATATCCCGTTCACACTTGCACTGAACTGATTTATTGCAAAAGACACCAAAAAAATGAGCATCAAAAAGAAGTGTGTTCAATGGATCTAGCACATGGCCCCCTTCTCCAAACTGTTTCAGTGGTTTGGTTCAAGTGCGAACAAGGTTCATTTAAACCACTTCAAATCACTTTGCAAACTGGTTTAAAACATAGTGGGAATGAGGCCTAGGATGAATCAGACAGATTTGGCAGATTTCTGAAGTAAACTGAATCTAAATCTTTTCACACCACACAATTATAGTGCTATGACTTCACTTGAGCTGCCAAGGCATCATCATCATTGTCATTGTCATCGTCACCGTCATCATCATTTATTTATATCCTGCCTTTCTCCCAGTACAGGGACTCAAGGAGGCAAACAGCAAGTTTAAAATAATACAATTTAAAAACAATACAAAAATATTAAACTGTATAAATATAAAATTAAAAAAACAATTAAACATTTTAAAAGTTAAAACAGTAATAACAACCTATGAAATCCTGGGATTTGCAGTTTAAGGAGGGGTATTTAAAATTCTTAGTCAGAGAGCTGCAAACCTAGGAGTCCCTAGGACACAGCTACAGCAGATACAGTACTAGCTATAATATGAAAGGACTCCAACTAAATGGAGTTTTTCCTATGATATCTTAGAACCCCTCACATGCTAACGTGCCTTGAATGAAGCATTGAACTCCTAAACGAGCTTTCCTGAACCTAGTGTCCTGCCCATATTTTGAAATTTTGGCCATTCTGGGGGAAATTGATGTTCAAAGTTTCTGGCAGGTGGGGGGGGGAGGTGGTGGAGATTATCTGGTGTGAAGATAATTTCCAAGAAAGAAAGAAGAAAGAAAGAAAGAAAGAAAGAAAGAGCTGTACCAAATGGGCAAAATATTATATTTGTCCCTGGAATATTAGGGGGGAAATCCTGGTCTCTCTCATCAACTTGACAAGCAGTTGTGTAGAGTCAACTCCATTAGCTGATGTTTATAATCCAGCTGCATCCTTCAGGAATACGGCCCTTACCTTGGCCAAAAAACCACATACATGCTGATGTGGTAAGAAATTTGTGTTTGATTCCCTCAGATCTTCCTGTCTAGAAACCCACTCCCAACCATATATACTGAACATAGGAAATTGCATGCAATTCTGGAGAACATTTGATACAATGTGGTCTGTAGTCAATAAATGCTTATGTTATATAATAAATGTCTTAGACTTTTAGGTGCCACAGGACTGTTTCTTATTTTCCAGCAACAAATGTACATAACATCTTTCTGATTATTATTTTTTTTTTGAAAGCACACTTCCATTCAAAGGGAAAGGTGCAAATGTGTAATTTTGATGTTCTTTAGTGTGAAAATGTTTTAAGGCTAATCTTACTGGAAAGTGATTGAATTTCATTTCCTGATAAGCCTGCTCTGTATTCAAGACCCCAAGAAAGCTCCAATTAGCCCAGAGAATAGTAAAAGTAAACTACTTTAGTTGGAGAAGAGAAATTGGCAGTTAAAACATAATAGCAGGCTTGTAAACATGCTTGTTATTCTTAGTGCCTGATAAATCATCCCTTTTTGGCTCCTGAATACACATGGGAGCTTTTACCTCTTCAAACAATTTCGGCAGATCAATTCAAAATTAGTTACATATAGTTAATTGCCACCTTTTTATTTTCCTGGTAGGTAGTGGCTCATTTATTATACCTTCATTTCTCAGTCATAGTAGGGGTGCAGGAGGGAAGGAGCAGGGCTGCATGCATTAACCACACACCACTGCTGCCTTGGGTTACCAACAAGTCAGGTTAAATTATCCAGCCTGTTCCTGTGCCTATAATGTAACTCAGACAGGAAGAAAATAGCAGATGGAAGCTTCCCCAGGATGTGGAATGGGTGGAATGAGTTGCCATTTGCTTTCTTTTCCCCCATTCTGAAGTGCAAGTTGCTGCCAGAGGCACAGGGCCAGTAATAATAAGAATTAAAAATACATAACAACATGCAACTCCTTTCTGGTGAATAGGAGAAAGGTCCTCTCGCTGTACTAAAGGGCTCTTGGCAGAGTCAGACAGGACCAAGGCTTCATGATGAACTTGAAGGATGAGTACAGACCATTTCTGCCTTAAGTGCCTCTCCTGCCCCTCTAAGATTTTGTGTGTGTGTGTATGTTTCACAGTGTGGTGTAATGGTTTGAATGTTGCACTACAACTCTGGAGACCAGGGTTTGATTCCCAGCTTGGCAATGAAATCCCCTGGGTGACTTTGGGCAGGTCACATGCTCTCAGCCTCAGGGGAAGGCAATGGCAAACCTCCTCTGAACCAATCTTTACAAGAAACCCCCAGGGTCACCATAAATTGGAAACAACTTGAAAGCACACATCACACACACAGAGCACTTGCTCAGCCAAAATAGATACAAAGTGTTTATTCTCCCCTTCTATTTGTACTCCTCATTTTCTGCCTAACCTGTCCCAGTGTTTCAGAGCTATTGGCCAACTGACTGTAGGATTTTGGGAAATATAGGTCCAATACAAAGGGGCGTGGTGATGACGATATTAGGGTTCCGGACCATGCAGCAACTACGTGGTCTGGTAACAGCAATGTTATCATGGCGGCATCCCATCCACATGGGCGCCACCATGATGATGTCACTGCTGTGCAGCATCTGCACATCACTGAGTGTCGCTGACTTCATGAATGCACCAATGGCAAAAATAATCTGGAAGAGACTTTTTTGTGGAGCTTTCAGGCTATGTGGCCATGTTCTAGAAGAGTTCCTTTCTGCCGTTTTGCCAGCATCTGTAGCTGGCAAAACGTCAGAAAGGAATTCTTCTAGAACATGGCCACATTTCCCGAAAGCTCCACAAAAAAGTATGGATCTAGCCATGAAAGCCTTCGACTCCATATTAGAATCTGGAAGAACCAGGCTCTTTTTACTGCAGAGGGACACTGCACGGTTTGGCGGCTGCAGAGTCCCTCCGCAGCAGAAAGTGGTGGCTCCAAATCGCTCTTTTCAGGTGGTCTGTCGAGCCCCATAGTCAAAAAAGCGTCTTTATGCATCTCTAAAGAAAAAACCTCTCAGGATATTTTTGTGCTTAGGACATTATCTACAAACCTCTACCAACCTCTTCTATAATTCTCACCAGGATTACCATGAAAGATGAACAAATGTGTCAGTTTTTCTCTCTCCTAGGTTTTTTTTAAAAAAATAATTCACCTTCTTTGCAGTCAATTTCTGAAGAAATTTGTGAATTTTGTAAGTTCTTATCAAATCAAGTGAATACAAATGTATCTGCACTGCCTAAATGTAATAGGCAAATCAGTTATCAGCATTGAAGAGCCCATGTTGTACCCATCTGCCATGCAGCTGTTAAGTAATCTGTTTGACAACCTTAGTTTGACGTTACAACTATGGCTTAATACATAGGGATTCAAAAGTCCTAAGTTTTGCTAGTCCTCTGCATGGATGGACAAATACGTCAGTTTTGAATTCTCTCTTGTGTAACTTTTAAAATTTCATGTTCTTTTCATCCTGTTTATGAAGGAATACACACATTTTGGAAAGCTGTTATCAAACAACCAAGCAAATGAAATTATCATCCATCAGTTTATTCATGGATGCAGTTCACATACAATTATTGAAAGTACTGTGCTGCATTTCAGTTGCTTTCATATGCTTTCAGTTTCTCCAGGCTTTGTGCTGTTTTAATCACAGTTTGGATATTAGTTTAAGTAGCCCTTCCCAATGTGTTGGTGCCTATGATCATCCTGGCAGGGTGAATCTCAAGAGTTGTAGGCCAGCATATCCAAAGTGCAGCTGACTGAGGGAAGTCTTATCTAGGGTGATGCTTTATTATCTTTCCTTTTCATGAATGTTCTATTCAACAATGCACTACAGTGAGGTGCAGCAAGAATTCTGGTTCCTCCAAATGAATTTTTCCTTCCATTCCCAAATTTCTACCATTACTTTAACTTCAGGTGAGCATTTAGAAGTACATTTTAGGCATCCAAAGAAAAGGGGCATGCAAAGTTACTCAGGGGAATGTGAATACAGCAAATATACTACTTATGGGTGTAAATTAATTTCAGCGTCTCACTCTCTGCAATGCTAGAAGTTTCAGGAGTGAAGGAAGATTTCATAGGTGGGGGAACAGAATTCTTATTTGGTGGAATAATGCTATCATTTTGGCTATCCACAGCCACACTACTGCACTATATGTATCTACCACTTCTTCAGTCATGACATTAAACTTCTTGTCCTTTTTAAACCTTTTAGATTGTAAAATAATCTCCCAGGTTCACATTTATGATAGGGTACTAATTTTCCTTTCAACAGCTTTATATATACTATTTGTGGATGTATTATTTGTATAACTATATTAAATCTGTGTAAAATCATCACTGAAAACAAGAAACCCTGCTGACCGATTATGGAAGTGCATCTTGGGTCTCATAGAAGTCTCCATATATGGCCATAATTACTGGATGATTTAAGTGAAGACACCACTGGTATGCCATTGCCACTACAAAAATATTATTAATAGTCACTGGTTATGCCGCTGTACCAACTCAAGCTGCTCTCTACATCACTTGTGGAAACCATGCTTCCTTTCAGATGTTGTGGGACTGCAGTACCCAAAAGTCATAGTCAGTGCAGCCAGTGTTGAAGAATGCTGGGAGCTGTAGTCCAAAAACATTTGGAAAGTGCATGAGTCCCACACTAATAGACTGTCATTTAATCATAGACTGTCATTTAATCATTAATATTCTGCACCATCATGCCACAAAGACTGCACTATTACATTGCTCACAATAACCTTTTCTGTATAACTGTTAAACTGAAGACTCCTTTGCTCTGGAGCATCTTGTCTCAGTAGATTCTCCAGCAATATTTCTTTGCTGCTGTAGTCTGAGAAAAAGCTGGGTTACAGGTTAGTTTCTTGCACAATGTTTTGCCTTGCAGTCTGTTTTGTATTGCAGTTGCCAACAATCTTCCAAAATATTCAGCAACAAGGGATTAGTCAAAGATGGTCACAGCAGCTGTTGCTGTCATTGTTCGGTGCCTGAAGTTTTTCATTTGCATGAGGAATTCCCTAAAGGTTAGGCAAAACTCCTTCTTTGTAGAATGCATCAGTTATTTTTTAATATGAGCCAGCAAGAATATGCCTGAAAATTGGAACAATCAAAGGCGTAAACCACGTACGTGATCCACAGTTGGATCTCTCCAATTATGTGATCCACTAAAAGCATTCAGGGTGATGGCAGGTGAGCAATTGGGATTGGTGCTGTGCACCAGGAGAGGACTGTTAGTGTCCCTTCACTAATTCCTCAGTGAAAAATCATGCATATGTGCTGCTCAGCCTAGAGCTACTATTGCCATGGGAAGGTGGTGGTGTCCACATAAAAGAAAATAAACATTCCCTTTCTGTCCCCACACTGGGCTGTTTAGAAGACGCACAAGTCCAAAACAGGTGGAAGACCTGATTCTCTGGAGTAAAAAGAGTACCCCTTTGCTCCAGATTGGGCCAGAAACTCTGGAAAATCCCCTGGGTTGTGTGGACTGTGTGATGGTCAGTGACAGGGTAAGGAGTGTTGGCAGATGGGCGACCCACTGACCTCTTCCCACTTGGAACTTACAACTCTCCACCACAGCACTTTCACTTTCATGTTCGTATGGTTGTGGCATCACTCTTTGTTGTTGTTGTTATTGTGGTTGCTTTGAAGTCATTTCAGACTTATGGTGACTCTAAGGCAAAAATATAACAGGGTTTTCTTGGAAAGTTGAAGACATTCAGATTGATTGCATAAGTGTACATTAGTACAACAACACAATCAGTACAGCATAATTCCTTTTGCAGATGCACAAACTGATCACACAAACACACATTAGCACAATAATACCAGCAGTACAACACACTGATGCTTAATTGGATTACTTTTGCCCAGGAAGTGTGCAGACAGTGCTGCTGGTATTTGCCTATTGTGGATGCCAGTAGGATGGACAGCTCTCCACAGATCCAGAAGCACAGATGGTAAACTGGGTTTTCCGTCAGTGTGGACAAAGATAAAGCCAATCTCCTGATGTGGGGTTACCTTTAACTAAAATAAGCTGAGTAAGTGTGTAAGGCATGGATTTGGGCCAATCCAAACACAGGTCTCTTGCATCACCTCTAATCAGCTCTAACAGAACATGGAAACCTAAAATTCATTGACAAAAATTCAAAATGAATGTTAACATCTATTCCAAATTATTCAAAGAGATAGCCCAGCCAGTACAGCATTGGGCTTCAGATGAAAAGATGGATGAAAAGATAGACTTAGGGGTGAAACAGACTGCTCTGAAGAGGTGGCTTCAAGTCGCCCCTGACAAAGCCAGATTGGGGCTGTGGCAACTGCATGCAGTGGCCCTAATCTGCCTTTTTGCCAGCCCAAAAAGGATTGGTAAGCATTTGCTCCTTTTTATGCCAAAAGCTGCCCAACTGCAGTTGGAAGCTGGCTTTAAGGCACTGTGGTGGCATGCAGCATGTAAATGCTGCACTGCTGGAGTGCCAAGAAGCTGGCCCCCATGTAAATGGCTGGGTGGCTTGAAGCCAGTTTCCAGGCATCTTAGGGGTGTGCGTCATCTGCATGCTACACCTGCAAGCTGTCTGGAAGTTGTTTTTTTATACTGGTCTGTTCCGGCTCTTACCCAAATAGGAGCAGGCTTTTACTGGCTAAAGTCAGAAGCAGGGAAGGAAGTGAATTGCCACTGTGATGATGTTTCTGTGTGTGTACTATTATTTTCTCAACCTATGGGGATGGTTGCTATTCCCAACTTTAAGGAAATATAGAGCTGCTCATATAAATGGAATACCATCTCTTTGTGCATAAAGATAGCATGGAGACAGATTAAGTTACAGGATTCCTTGAGGTGTGGCCATGCCATACACACTGCACTTGCCACAGTCACAAATATTTTGCCATTGTTGGTAATAAATAATAATAATAATAATAATAATAATAATAATAATAATAATTTATTTATAGCCCGCTCCTCTGTAGACCAATCAGAGTGGGTTACAATGATTAAAAAGCACAAAATAAAACAGTTCCAATAACCCAAGCCCAACTACCCACCCCTTAAAATTAAATTAAACTAGCATCAAAATTAAAAACAAACACAATTAAAATATAACAATATAAAACAATTATTGCATGGACATCAAGGGTCAAGATGTTGGAAGCTGGGGGGAGGGACATGACCCACCAGCAGAGCCGGGAGTTAAGGGGTTTCTGGGAAGGCCTGCCGGAAGAGATGCGTCTTTATGGCAAGGGATGTAATAAGACGCATCTCATCCGGCAGGTCATTCTATAGCCTGGGAGTGGCAACAGAGAAGGTCCTCTGGGAGGTCTGCGCCAACCTGGTTTTCATAGGCTGTAGCAGATTCCTCCCAGAGGACCGAAGTGTGCTAGGGGGATTGTACGGGAAGAGGCGGACGCTGAGATAAGATGGACCCAAGCCATGTAGGGCTTTAAAGGTTATTTCTATATGGTATCCATATAGCAATAGCAAGTACAATTCTATACTGCCTTATCAGTGACATGGTACAAATCTATACTGCCTTATTCTATACAATCAGTGACATGGTACAATTCTAAACTGCCTTATCAGTGACATGGCACTCCCTAAGGGTTTTACAATGTGTAAGCCAATTGTCCCCAACAATCTGGGTGTTCGTTTTACCAACAGAAGGATGGAAGGCTGAAACAACCTTGGAGCCCTCTGGGATTAAATTTACAACATTGTGACTGTTAGCCCAGCAATTAAGCACTGTGCCACTAGGCCTCCTTATCAAGAAATCCTCAATTTCAAACATTCTCTGTCTCACACTTTAAAACATTCCTTCACGTTCTGGTATGACCATTCTGTCATGAGAGAAGCCAGACTGTGAATATGAAAAAAGAAGTTGTGGTGCTATGTTGATTGGCATCATATTAATTCTTAATACTTGTGGTTTATAGGGAGGGGGGTTAGCTTATACCACAATTGTATGCCATCACATACTCCTTTATTTGCTTTTGTACAAGTGAATGGTTATCATTAATTCCAATGGAAGAAAATAATGAGCAACTCTTGCAATATGAAAGCTACCGGTATGCACATTCCTGCAGCTATCATAACAATTAGCATGTTGTAAGTTGCATAAGAAACAGAAAAAAGAAGGAAGGGGCTGTAGCATAGTCTCAATGTTTTTCTAGCACACATATTGTATAATTAGTCATTTTATATTATTTATCTTAGGAATAAACATATTCGTAGATGATAGTGTTATGGAAAGGCAAGTCTGTTATTCCAGCTAATTAATTTTATCCCTTTTCGCCTGAATCGTTTTGACTTTCACACCATCTGTAGACAAACACCACTATGGAACACCAAGAAAGGGTCACTTTAAATTGACTTCTGTTGATCATTGTTAAACACTTCCAAACCAATTAGACTGAACTATAAGCTTTCCTCCTATTACTTTTGTTTTATTACTTTTAAGTTGCAGGCATTACTAAATTTCCCTGTGGTGCTGTTCTTTTAAAAGAATGCCACTCCTTCCTTTATTTGTCGTCTTATAAAAAAGAACCACCACCTGCTGGAGTAAATACTCACAGATCATTTACACAGGAGACAGAAAGCAAACAACATCTGGTTCATAAAAGTGTTTTTATGAGCAGAAAATAAGCAGCTTTGCTTCTGATTATGAGATCTTACTTGCATATATGTAGTGTTGTGAGTTACTGGCTGATAATCTCTCTGTTTAAATTTTAAGTAATTGGACTGGATGCAGTTCTACTCATAGAGCCTGCAGCTCATGGAGTTGCCACAAACAATTTTCTACCACCTTCTACTTTCCCCTGCAGCTCCACTACACCATCTCCTAAAGCTGGTGTGGTATCATGGCTGGGCTGCCTGTACTCTGCCAAGCACTTTTGAAGTGATACTGCCAAAATTCAGTGATAAGCCATTAAAGCAAGCAGCAAGTTCTTACTTTAAATGGGTTCTCATGGTTTGCTGTTGAAACAAGGGCAACAAACCGGGAATACTCTGTTCGAACAAGTATTTCTTGCTCATTTCAATGATGGTTTCTGCTTTGCTGCCAAAATTCCTCAGTGCAACAGCAGTAGGACACTGGTGGCAGCCCAGAATGGGAGAGGGCAACCAAAGTTGGGTCCGCTGTAGATGTCCATCCCAAAACATAACCCTGAAGTCTCCAAGCCTGTGGATAAAATTTGAGATGAAGGAAGGGAAAAAGGACTTGGGTTCCAAACATTTCCCATCCCATGAGTAGAATTCTTCTTACAAAAGTCTGGCTTCATCCCCTACACAGTGTATAATTCCTTCAGAAATATGATGTTTAAAATCATTTGTGTACAAATGTTTAAAAAAGCTTTTAGAGTTCTGTTATTTATTTACAAGGAAACATGTGAAATTTCTTGCATAAGCAACTGTTGAACCATGTGCTGATTTTCCCTATAAGACTACTGATGTCATGCCCAGCCTGGAGGATGACAGAGGACTCAGAGGATGAGCCAGAACCTCTGGGAACTAAACCTGCAATTGGGGAGCCTGAGGCTGACCTTAGCTCTGCTGTAGCAGTGTCTGTGGCCTCTCCAGAGGTTCAGCAGCCAAGTCTGCCTGGGGCTGAGGCTGTGGAAATAGAGGAGGATCTGGGAAATGTGCCTACGTTCAGGGAGCATTGAGCCAAAAGAGAAGGCCTTCAAAAGTCACAGGGGGTTTATCATAAATGAGTTTGTAATCAGACACACCTGAATGCCTGCTGCCTGCCTATTTAGGCAGCTGGAGCATGTGCATCTGGTTGCCAGTGATTATCTGATGTTCTTGGAGGAAAGACTTTGTCTCTGGTTCCTGTGGTTTTTGGATCAAATCCTTGCTTCTTAGACTGCTGATCTATCTTGATTATCTGGAATCCTTGATCTTGGACTGCCTTATTGACCTGCCTGTCTGGTACCTTGAATCTCAGACTGTTTGACAACTCTTTTGGTAATCCTTCTTCTGATTCTGCCTTTAATCTCAAAGATTGTGTTGCTTGCACTGACTCTGCTAGGTGGTGGTTTGTTTGGGAACTAGGCTGGCCTTATCAGCCATTTGGCTGCTTTCCTGGACAACTGGCTGGTTTTTAAGAAGCCATTTTGAGGATAGATAGTCACTATATTCTTGAATCAAGCTTTTCTGTTAAACAGAAATTGTGACTTAAAAAGATAGGATAAGAGCATCTCTAGAGTTCTGCAAAACTACATCCTCCAACATTCCACATATGAAAACTGATACACATGTGGCCAAACATCATCAGAGTGTCATTGAGAAACGAAAAGGTATTAATGAGAAAGTGCACCCAAACTAGGAGAGGCTGCAACAGTTTGCTTTTGCCCAAAGTGAACCAACTGAGAAGGCTGAGATAACACAACTTTAGAGATTATCACATACACCTGAACCCATTCCCCTCCCCCCCCCCCCCGATGTGATAGATGCATGTTTAACTGTCAAAGATGGGCCTTATCACATTCTCTCAAGGCTGGGTGTATGCAGCCCATATGCAACCCGGGCTTATCCCGTAGCTTTTCAACGATGGGATATTATCCCTTCACATTTTTTTGCATGGAAAATAACATCTTTATGAATGGAAAATACTGTAGCTGGGGACTTATTCAGGTTTTTTTTTTTTGGCGGGAGGGGGAGGGCAGATATTTCTGCATTATTTTCTGTGCAGACAACTCTTTCCTGTACAGAAAATGTGTGAATTTTGCATAGAATAAAGTCCCAAATTGAAAAGATGTTTATCAGTCAAGAATTCTTCTCATCTGCATTTCCCAACAGTAAATTCTGCTCATATATTTTAGACCATTTTTTGAATATTTTTAATATTCATTCTTCCACTGCCAAGAACAATAAATGCCTAGTTTTATCACTGGCTCTGGAATCCTTTTAACTCTCTGAACCTTCTCTAAACTTGACACTATTTTGTCTTGCTTCCTGTGCTTTTTTTGGGGTTACCTCTATGATCTTAACTCTTTGCAGTCACAGGGCAAAGGTTATTGTGATTCAATAAGGGGTGACACCCTTTCTTATTTCACTACAGGCCGAGTCAAGTTTGGGTGTTCCCTTGCGACTTCAGTTCTCTCATGGTTAATTTCTCCCAAATGAGTGCTTTTGGAGTTCCAGATAAGATGGGCATAAAATGTGATTCAAATACTATTAGAGGCGTATTCACTGAATCTTCAGAAACATGAAAGCTGGCTCATTGCTCAATGAGCTACATTAGCTAACAGATTAGCTGTCATGATTCCACTTTCTTTTCCTTTTCTGTTAAGCTTTCATTATCCATATTTAAGCTTTATGGAGTGAACAGGTGTTTGCCATTTATATTAACTGATTTCTGATTCTTTGGCAATATGTTTGAAAGGGAATCTGCCAAAGAGCTAATGCTGAACACTGTCCTTATCTAGTGCTAACACTCAGGAACATAAGAAGATCAGGCCAAAAGCCAATTGACTTGAGCATCCTCCCTCCCATTACGGTCAGTCAGATATCTCTGCAGAGTTCACAACTGGAACTTGAACTCTCTCTCTCTGATGCACCCCTGGACTGCCACTAATTCTTGAAAGTAGAGGTTGAGTCTCTCTTATCCTAAATTCTGTAATCTGAAATAGTCCAGAATCCAAAACTATTTTTCATGGGTGGCTTAGCTATTGACAACTTTGGTCTCTGCACAAAGTTATTAAAATATTGCATAAAGTTGTTTCGTGCACAGAGTTATTAAAAATATTACATAAAATTACCTTTAGGCTATGTGCATAAGGTGTATATGAAACATCAATGATTTCTGTGTTTGGACATGGATCCCATCTCCAAGATATCTCATTATGTACATATATGAAATACAAGTATTCAAAATTAAAAGATTAATAATTCAAAAACCAAAACACTTCTAGTATCAAGCATTTCAGATATGGGAGATAGCTTATAATATATAGCCATCATGACTAGTGTCCATTCATAGCCTCATCCTCTGTAAATTAGTTTATGCTTATCTCTGAGTGATCAGACAATCTTGGGTTGTATGTCCTGAAAAACTGCCTATATTGGTAGCATAGGCAACCACCCAAACACAGGGTACCTTTTTTTATAATGACTACTTCTAAACCAGGCATTGGAGGCCCAATTGTCTTCAGAAAACAAACTTCTCTGGAGCAGTGATGGAGTTGGGGCAATTCACTTTGCCACTCCTAGAGTTCTTTTGCCTGAAGCAGATAAATCACTGTACCTAATGGAAGAGCCATTCCTAGTTAGGACCCTCATCTTCTCAGGATCACTCACATATAACTTATATTGTATTGATCACTCAGATTGGAGAGACCATTTTGCAGCATCTCACTGTCCTTTTTATTACCTTGTAGAATGTGGTGCTGTCAGAAAACTTGGCTATTTGGCTGTCTGCCACTAACACCAGGTCATTTATGAGTAGTTTAAAAGCATCAGCTCTTGATACAAATCCTTTAAGGTCCTTATTTCTTATACCAACCATTGTGAGAACAGCCCTTTTTATTACTGCTATAGTTTTTAACCAGTTCCTAACCCATAAAATGCCTCTTCTCTTATCTTGTCGCTGCTAATTTTATTCATGATCATAAAGGACTTGCTCAAAATCTTTTTTACCATCAAGGTACACATTGTCTCCTCTCCTCTCTTCTAGCTACATGGTTGTGGTTGTTCTTTGCCTTCAAGATGACTCTGACTTGCTTCACAAGTTTGCTTCACAAGATCTACTTAGAGGAGGGTTGTCATTGCCTTCCTCTAAGGATTGTATCCCACAAGACTTGAAAAGTGGAATTAGTGCCGTATAGTAGTGTCTGTGGTCATACCTTATCACATGATACTATGTCTGTCCAGTAGTTGGTCTGTTGCTGGAATGCTACTTCTCATTGACAGGCAAAACCCATCAATGCTTCTCAATTAGCTGTTTTTCCACTGTTGGTACAGGTATAAGGGGCCCTGGTGGTGCAGTGGTTAAATACCAATACTGCAGCCACAAGGTTGTAAGTTTGAACCCAGGTAGGGCTCCAAGGTCCACTCAGCCTTCCATCTTTTTGTAGGTTGGAAAAATAAGTGCCCAGCTAGTTGGGGGCAATTGGCTTACACATTGTAAATTGCTTATAGAGTGCTAGTTCACTGAAAAGTGGTACTTGATATTGCTATTGTATGATAAGTTCTTCCCAAAACAGTTCTAATATGCAGGCAGTCATGTGATGTGACTGGGTCTGATTTTGTTCATCTCCCACCTTTCTCCTCCCTGTCACTATTCATAAGCAGGCAGTTTTTCTTTTCTTTATTTTTTTTAATTCTCTTCTTCATTTTTGCTTAATGGTTTCCATGATTGTGCAGTTGCGCTAAAATAAAAATAAGTAAAAATAAATACAGACTGAAAGGCATCCTGGGCAGGGCTTAGGACAAGGTGGCAGGGCTATGGACACTGTGAAAGACAGGCTGAGACAGAAGCAGCACCTTGACAATTTGGAAGATATTGTACAATAATGGCTACCCACAAACTAGTATGTTCATGTTTTTAAGACTAACATGATTATGCTGCCTTACAGGCCTGGTGTAATAAAATCCTGTGCTTGAGAAAGTGTGTCTTGTCCAAGTTCATCCAGTAGCTAAACATGGCTAAACAGGGATTCAGACTCTGGTCTCTTAAAGTCTCAGTCCAACGCTCCACTTGCTACACTAGTTTGGCTCTGCACAGGCTTATAGGCACTCTTAAAGAATACTAAAAGATTAGCGAAACAAAACTTACTAAGCAATATGAAGCGACTTAATGAAACAGTAACATCTGTTTATATCATCTGGAGAAAAATGCTGACAAGTCTAGAGCAGAACGATGAGGACTTGACTAAGTTACAGGTATCCACATGTTCACCCGATGAACTAATGATTTAATTAAAAAGGGCACAAAATCTGGATCTATATTACCCTCTTTACTTGCAGTTTCCCTTTCCTATTTAATTAATATTCCTATGCTCTAGAAAAGTTACAGATCCTTTATTTTTCCATTTTACTCATAGGTGCTCAGCAAGGCCAGTCTAATGCCCATTTTGAATTAACATTCCATTTTAGCTTCATTATTTCTAACCTATTTAATTATTACCATACAAATTGCTTTCATTAGGGTAGTTTAAAAATAAATCTACACCAGATTACAATCTGGATAAATGTAGTGAATTGCCTTCATATTTTTGATGAGTTAAATTAACTCAATTTTATCTGTTTTTGCTTTCTATTTTAAAATCAGCCCTGCCAGTGTCAGTCAGATTCTCTCAGCCACCTTGTTATTATTTGGTCAGTATCCCTTGTGCAGAGCCACACTGTTATTGCTACACATTTTTAATTAGTTTCACCACAGTCATCAGCTTTGTGATTAGCTGTGCATCTTGGAACACCTGGTGTGACTTCAGAAATTACTTGCCATCTGGCCTAATATTGGGTAATTATAACAACTTAATGGCATCTTTAAAAAAAACACTGTTTGCTGAGATACTTGATCGTTTTTCCACGTTCAGTGTACTATATAGGTTGGTAGTATTAAATGTAGCATTCTCATTACAGCTCACCATGTCCATTATTGTTGGTCTTTCCCAATGGAATATGTGAGGGCATCTTTTGGGCTTTACCTGATTTTAATAGTTATAGATTTTGTACCTCTACAAGATGCTATGAATTACTATTTGAAATTCACTGGGATGGTACGAATTCAATAACTTCCATTGCGTTTGAATAAATGAAGCAGTAAATGGGTCTTGTCTGGCAAGAAAATGCCGAGACTACTGCAGGGGAGCCATTTCGGAGGCATACACATAAATGGAAACTGTCTAAATGCACAGTAAATGTATTCTTCCCTCCCCATATAATGCAGTGATACTGGAAGGGTGAAAATGGCTGGCAGATGATATTCAGCACAATGCTATATAAATAAGTCAATTTCTTGTGAAAATCA
This sequence comes from Urosaurus nigricauda, assembly GCA_034509955.1. Classification (NCBI taxonomy): domain Eukaryota; kingdom Metazoa; phylum Chordata; class Lepidosauria; order Squamata; family Phrynosomatidae; genus Urosaurus; species Urosaurus nigricauda. The sequence goes on along the minus strand of JAOEGL010000003.1, from coordinate 108,407,524 downwards.
GTGGATCGGGTAATGAACTTCACGCAGTGTAGTTCATTTTATGATTAGCTTGGGTTTTTCTTGTGACATATTTATCTCAGGAATGAGTCCCCAAAACATACATCTCCCTTAATTCCTGTTCATCAATAAGGAAAGCAATGTGTTACTTAAGAAAAATTTTCACATGCTTTGCTGTTCTTAATGCAATTCAGTTATTGCAGCAGAAGACTGGGTGGATCTTTCTGCTGGTAAAGTGAGAACAAGATATTCAAAAAAAAATGACTAACCACATTAGTCTGTTCCAGCAAAACAAAAAAGAAACTTTAAATCTTGGAAACTAACATATATATTTTAGTAAAAAATATCCTAAATTGCAATCTACTTCCTTAGATGTGTGGGGCACAGTATTGAAGACAAAAGTGGGCACAGTATATTCCATTCATATGTGGAAGCAGATTTATTCAAGAAAGCTCATGTTAAAATAAAATAAAGTTCCACAAGGCTCTGTTGTTGCTTTTCTAGAAAAGTTGATTTCTTCCTCTCCACAAAGGAAAGGAAACCTAAACTCCTACGTAAACTATCATGTGTAAATATAATGAGGAAGATTCTGTGAGCATTGCTGATGTAGATAAACAGCGATATGGGCATTCACTCTTATGTCTGATGAATAGTGTTTCCAGGTTTTCCAAACAGCAATAAGGAACAATCAAAATTCATAGCATGCAAGAGCTTACATTCAAGAAGTAGCTATTAACAAGCTTGTGTTCTGCCTAAATGCCAAATGAAAGTATTGATTTCAGTTAATCTAACCATGTATTTCTCTGTAAGATTGGCATATTGTCCACATTTCTGTCAAATGTGATGCATACACACAGCCCAAAATGCAGGGTTTTGGGGGCATCTTTTACAGTATATGTGCAAGGGATATTTCTAGCCTCAAATAGGGGGCATCCCTGCTGGTTCTATAAGACACAAGCTTTCTGACCTTCAAGTAACTGACATTCATTATAATAACAAACACCAGGCAACCTAGTAGTGATGCCCACCTTGTTCCAATTGAAATGTGCAGATTCTCATTTCTTTGAGACATGGCACCAATTTCATATCATGACTTTTTAAAAAACAAACACAGAAAGTCCCTATTATAAAAGGCAGAATACTTAGCATATATGAAAATGAGAGTTCCCAGATCTCAAGACTTGAGCCCTCTTCTGTGGTCTTCAGGGTGAGGGGAGGAAACTTAGGGCAAGAAAAAAAAGTTTTTGTTTTTTTAAAAAATAGTGTGCTGCAGGTGCCTGCTGCTGAAGGCTGCTTCCAAGTGTACACTCCAGGAGTCTGTCTGGCTACTTTTCCCTCTACCTTTTCCACCTCTCAGTATTTCTGGAACCATACCAGTACCAAGAATCAGTGTGTGGGAAAGACATTTTTCTCTGTTCATATCAGACCCTGGAATACTTGAGCAACTGTGGTTGATGCTTAATGTAGAATAGCATCACCAGAAGTCACTCCTGTAAATGTGGCTCAATACACAAGGATCCAAAGCCAAACCATTAAGATCGAAGTACCCAAAACCCTACGGCTAGATCACTGAGTCTCTCAATTTTACTTTTTCCTACATTTCATGTTTCTAAACCCCAAGCTCTTTTTTTTTTTACCTAACTTGTGAAGAAATGTGCAAGTTTTATAAGGCATATATTTTATAAAATAATTGACTGAATTATATTTTCACCCATCCCAACTGGTATTTTTCCTATAAACTTTACAGGGCATGCCATTTAAGGGTAAGAATAATGTAGTGTAGCTCCCTGTCTCTAAGGTCTCTACATCAGTGCTTATTAAACTATCTGACATGATGGACCTGTAACTTCCTCCTGCCCCCATGTGCCAGAAACTGGCACAAAATTTGTACCCACTGAATACCCTTCTCTCTCCTGGCAGCCACTATTTCACTGCCTGGCACATTCCTTGGACCACCACTTTTGGTACTACTACTCTACACCACTTACGTCTGCTTGGCAAGCACACATATAAACTGCCATGAATTTTCACTGAATCCGGACTTGCACCTATTGAATTCACCCCTTACCTGGTCTCTTTAGCGATGGATTTTTGGCTCACAGAGAACGACAGGCAGTTACCTTTCCATACTCTCCCCATTTCTTGTCTGGCACTGCAGTTGAGGTCAGAATTAGACAGCTATGCTATCGATGCTGGGCACCTAGTTTTAACCTCAGAATAAGTCGTGCCCACAGCAACTGTGCTGGACAGCTCCCAGGACATGTGGGAAGGCAGCAGCCCATCGTCATGGTAGAGAATGCTGAAATCTGCAGCAAAAGGTGAGTTATCTAAATGTAGGTTAAGGGAGGAAAGCCCAAATAGGGTGCAGACATCATGAAGACAGTCCGCACCCAACTCAGGATTTTGGTCCAAAAGTAAACAGAATACAGTAAGCCCAGGGGAAATTTGGGATAAATCAGCCATGTAAACAAGGCCTCTGACGGAAAATATGAAAGAGAATTTGGAATTCAAGAAACATTTTTTTTTCTCCAAAGAGTGAGAGTATACCTATTTTTTTTTAAAAAAAATACAGGCTGTGTGTTGCTGGGGGGGGGGGGGGATGAAACTGCCTATTCCAACTTCAGAAAGCTTATTAAACCAGTGTCTACTATTTCATTTCATTCTCCATACAAAATTCATAAAATAGTCATTCCAATATAATGATATCAAAGTCACAGGAATAGTTTTGGCAGACATATGAAACTAATATGATGAGAATGAAGATAGTTCTCAGTATTACATTTAATAGGATTATAAAATCTATTAATGAATACAGAACAACTTGGAAAATATCTTTATGCGTTTACAGCTGAGAGTGTTGGAATTGGTCGTGAATGATATTCTTTTATTGATCATTTTACCTCTTTTTACACTTTGTCACTTTGTTCTGCATCAAGAATTTTAGATGATACAGAATCTAATTTTCTTTTCAAAACCAGAGGTTGATTGAAAAATGGTGTGTGCAGCCAGAAAGACAGCAGTACAGAAATACCTTTTATCAGATGATTTCCATGCTACATCTAGTCTATTTTTACTTTGTAAGTAACATAGGTTGTGCTGTGGATCATTTTGACACAAAGAAAATAATACCATCCATAATAATAATACCTTGGCCTCCATCAAGTGATAGGACTGAGCAATCATTGGTGTTACTATACCGCTGCATTTAATCTCAGTTGGCTAAACCCAAATGGTCTACAACAGCCACACACCCACACACCAAGCTTCATTTAGACTCAAGAGCTCTAGGCATGGTTCTGAGTAAAGAGGAATATATAACTGGATTACTTTTTGCATGTGAATGATGCCATAATCATGGACTCTGTAGGGTGCCACCTAATGGCTGCTTGAACAGAGCTGGATGAAAATGGGGGCATAATAAAGAACTGCAATGTGCCACAGGAAAAAGGATTTATCCAATAAAGGGATAGCGACAATTCATCCTATGTGTTCTTCCACTCAGAACTGAGCAAAGCCATTCCAAGGTACACACTCCCTAAGAGGAGAGACTTAGGGAGCTGGGTATGTTTAGCCTGAAGAAGAGAAGCTTAAGAGGTGATATGATAGCTCTGTATAAATATTTAAAGGGGCGCCATGTTGAGGATGGAGAAAGCTTGTTTCCTGGAGCTCCAGAGCATAGAATTTGGAGCAATGGATTCAAACTACAGGAGGGTGGTGGAGTCTCCTCCTTTGGAGGTTTTTAAACAAAGGCTGGATGGCCATCAGTTGGGAATGCTTTCTCTGAAGATGCCAGCCACAGATGCTGGCAAAACGTTAGAAAGGAACTCTTCCAGAACATGGCCACATAGCCTGAAAGCGCCACAAAAAACTATGGATGCCGGCCATGAAAGCCTTCGACTCCACAATGCTTTCATTGTTTATTCCTGCATGGCAGGGGGTTGGACTGGATGGCCCTTGATTCTAGTAAGTTTATCTCATGGGGCTTGGAGAATGGGAACAGAGCAGAACGGAAGGGAACTGGAATGGAACGGAGGGGAATGCATGTGATCGCATGGGAGAATGCCGCCAATACCACCAGGAATCCTCAATCCATTCTCCATCCATCCCACAGCAGCTGATTTTGAAGAACTGTTCAGAATCGTTCTTCAAAATTGGCTGCTGTGGGTTGGATGGGGAACAGACTGGGAACTCCCGGTGGCATTCTCCCATGCTATTGCATGCAATTCCCCCTTTTTCTGTTCTGTTCCCATTCTGCTCCGTTCCCGTTCTCTAAGCCCTGTGCAATAAAGCTATAAGATTTCTTAGTCCCTCAATCCTCTCTTAATCACAGGGTTTCAACATGTTACAAATGCAGATGATTAAAGAATGAGAAAATATCCCTTTTTAAAACAAAAATGTATTCTACCAGCAGGACACTATAGTTCAAGGAAAGGCAATGGCAAAAGGTTGTAGGCTGCATCAGCATCCTAGGAGATCTTCAAGGCCCATATGCCCTCATTGCAACCCCTGCCAAAAAGTAATTTTTAAAAAAATATTTGGGCAACAAATATTAGGTCTTGGGGCATTTGAGGCATTTGATCCATGCTTTTAAGAACCCTGAGCCATTTTAGGCCCACAAAATGTATTTTCTAATGAAAAGAAGTGTGCAGAAATTAATTCCTATTTACTTTCAGGGTTGATATGGTAGCCCTGTTAAAGTATTTGAAGAGGTGTCACATTGAGGATGGAGCAAGCTTGTTCTCTGCTGCTCCAGAAACTGGAGCATGGAACAATGGATGCAAGCTACAGGAAAAGAGATTCCACCTAAACATTAGGAGCAACTTCCTGAAAGTGAGAGCTGTTTGGCAGTGGAACACACTCCCTTGGAGTGTGGTGGAGTCTCCTTCCTTGGAGGTCTTTAAACAGAGGCTGGATGGACATCTGTCAGATGCTTTCATTATGATTTCCTGCATGGCAGGGGGTTGGACAAGATGGCCCTATTATTCCTCTTTTTTCTTTTCTTTTTTAAAAAAGGCTTCTCCTGGGCTTTAATCAGTCCATGGGGGATGCAGGAAAATGCCCCATGCCACTTAGAAGGCATTTGGTCCCCCAGGGGTTTGGGCAGAGGCTGCATGCAGCCCACAGACCACACTTTCCCAATCCCTACTATAGTCACTTGATTCTGTTCTATCATCTGACTGGAAACCCATTTGGCATGCATCTAAACACCCAGTGTTATCAACATTTCCCTAAAATTACCTAGCAAGTACCTATCTAACATTCTACCCACAATAGGAATGATGGAAAAGTAATGATTTCTATCAGCAGCCTCAAATTTTGCAGATAATTTCTCTAAGAAGATTTAGATATTGGCTATTCCCATACTGGAAGGCACTATGACCCTCTCCCAAGAAGACACTGATTTTCTGGGGCAGCAGTGGATCCAGTCTGTCTGGGTGAGCTTTCAGATTTGTGCTTGATAGTCTGTATAATTTCAGGCTGTACAATTTCAATCACATTTTTGAAACTGGTGCTTAAATTACTGGTTAAAATTAATCTTACTTAAATAAGTGAGGCAAAGATGAATCCCAGTTTCTCTGATTTAGGGTCTGCTTTCAAGCTAGCAGTATTCTTGTAAGGTCCAGGCTATGCAAACATACCCAAACCCACTTATTAATCCACACAAAATTAATTCAATCTCTGGGTTTGAGCATCATGAACCGTACTGTATGCATGCACACTGCACATATATTTTATCCAATATGAGAACTGGTGTTATTATGAAACTATTGAGGTGTGAAAACACAGAATGATTATGTACAATTTCCCACTAATACAGGCATGTTCCCAGGCTCAGATATCAAAGAGTGTTTCTTGATAGGTATGATCTATATAGGGCTTTCTAGATTGGCAGGAAAGTGTGACATGAAGTTGCCTTTTCCTTAATGCTTAGCAGCTGCACCACAGCCTTTAGATGGAACTGCGCTGTTCCGCAGTTTTTCAAAAAGAAGCTGGGAAAACCAGCACCTTTTTAAAGTTGCTTCTTCTCCCCTAAAACGCAAAAAAAGCGTTTTCATGGCACACTTTCCCTTTTTCTCATCTAAAGGCTAGAGTTTCATACAGCCATGAACACACTTCTTTTTGCCAATCTAGAAAGCCCCTATGTTGACTGGATTCCTTTGCCTGGTCAGCTTATTATTTCTTATCCTAAAACAGGTGGCTCCTATATCAATAGGTGGGAAATCTGCTTCAGGTTTTAGATTCAGAGCTTCAGAGCTCTATCCCCAAAATAGGTTCAGGATCTCAGAGAAGTCCTTTAATATTCAAACTAAAATCTGGAGTGGATTCCGGGCCCTGTTAACATGGAAGGCACCAGACACTCCTGAACAGCACTCTACCTGCACTCCCACGCTAAAGCTGATGTGTGTGTACTGGCCATTTCCTTTTGTGCCCTAGATCTGTATAGCCATCAAAGGCTCAGTAAATGCATATACTTAATGGGGGAAGTTCCCCCTCCCTCCAGTACTTACAATTTATGTGTATTACTGTCTTCGGATGTGTTGGTAAAGGCTGATCAAAAACTGATAGTTACCCTGGTCATAATCTGAATGCTACACCTAACACAACTTCCACCCAGAATGCACAGCTCCTTGTTTCCAGATCCTCATTAGTAGTTTTATCCCAATCCTATTTTCTTCTTGGCTTCTCCTTTCTTAGATTCTATCTCTCCATCCCACACTGATTTGTTACTTATTTATGTTTAGGGCCCCTGCATACTTTTTCCTACATTCACTCACCACAAAAACAGCTTTTGGAGATTGTCAGTGCTTCTTCCATGTGTTCAACAAACACAAATGTGTTGGGAGAGGATGAACATTGTTATGATGGCAAGCTCCATTTAGTAATCTCAGTGCTTTCACTAAATGCCTGAGTGGATCTCCTCATGCTTACACCAGTGCATTGAACAGAGAGAGGAATGATAGCCATAACATCTGAAATGGGTTCCTGTCTCTGAAATAGCCTCTCTCATTCTCCTGCCATAGTGTACTGCTCTCCTGCCTCAACCACACAGACCACTCTCAGAATATCTCCTCCTTGCCTTTTCTACCTTTTCTCTCAAGCATGATTCCTTTTTCCTTCTGGTTGTTCTTTCTCAGTCTGTTGACTGCTTCATCTGCCTTGCAACTCAGTTCCCTTTTCCTTCACTTTGTCTCACATAACATACAACTAAACTTTGGAATTATCAACTTATAGATGTGGTGATCACAGCCAATGTGGTATAGTGGTTTGATATTGGATTAGGACTCCAGGAGACCAAAGTGCAAATACTCGCTCAGCCATGAAGACCCACCCTGGACAAGTCACACTCTTTCAGTCTTAGAGGAAGGCAATGAACAAATCTTGCCAAGAAAGCCCTATGAAAGTGTTGCCACAAGTCAGAGCCTACTTGAAGGCCCATAACAATGTAGAACCATCACACTGAGCAGTGGTGCAGGTTTTAAGACCAGAAATTAAATCCAGCAAATGCCAGTTGTTCTCTTTTGGGGGCAGGGAGGATTGCCTTGCCATGCTTCTTAATGGATCTGATGTGATAGACTCTGACACATTTCCGGAGTGCACTATCTTAACTGCAGCTGCTTAGAGCAATGTCCATGCTAAATGACTGAGATGAACAATAGCTTCATTGTCTGGTGAGGGGATCATTGAAGCAGCTGCAAAGCCATGGGAATGTGTGTCTTGCTAAATTTGGGCCCGAAACAAAATACGTCTTTGATACCAAATGTAAGGACTTTAGATGAAATGTTTGCAAATCATATGAAAACATAATTCCATGATTACTTTTCTAAAGGAGCAGATGTGAATAAATCAAGAAATTGCCATACCTGAGAGTGTTACCTATAGCTGTGCTAGACAGCCTTTTAATTTTTCCACTATGAATATAATATAATGGCACCTTGTTAATTTCTCCCCTCTCACTTGTCAAGAATATTATGATGGAAATATTGGCAGAGATCCAGAGAGCTGCTTAACCCCTGCAAAGGGCTTACGCTAGCCATGTGGAATTTTTGCCCTTTCCTCCTTTTTTAAGCAACTGAGTTTCATACTATATCAAAAATGTTTCCCTTGTTTCTTTATAAATTACAATTTTTGTAGAAATGGTTGAATACTGTATGGAGAATGATGAAGAAGTACTAAAATAAATGTCTTTCATGTGCACAGAGGCAATATCCAGTGTTGTAGGAGTGGGCTTCCATTCATGTAATGAGATTTCTTCTTTCTCCCATCCTCCATTTGGCTTCTCTTCATGTTCCACCACATCTGCTCACCAAACCTTTGGGGCAGATTTTATAAATGTCTAGTGGAATACATGAGTGAGGAAGAGCAGTCCATCTATTCTGTTGACAAAGAGACATCAGGGGGTGAAATTCAATCCACTTAATATGAATTCTGATGCACACCATTTATCTACAGCATGTCTTTTCTCCATTACAAAGTTCTTTTCCACCATATTTTGGCATGGAGTTGACCTAGAGGTCTTAAGGCTATACAAACTTTGGCAGATCCTATCAAGTGGATAAACTTTGGGTATAACTTTAGCTGCAGATTGCTCGTCTTGCATCTGAGAACCAGTCTAGGTATAGAAAGGCTCTTTACTGAATGGTTGGTCATCAGGTAATGAATCAGCTACTCTAACTATGAATATAATGTTAGTGTAGAATGTTTGTGAATCACACTGGTGAAGGGACAACCCTGCCTCAGTTATGCAATGGTGAATAGTATCTCCTGCTTTATAAGTTCAGCAGTATTTCAGTAGTTAACCCTGATTCAACAGCTCCTGAAGACATTTTGAATCTTTGGGCACTTTCAGCTTGAGGAGATATTAATACATTCATAACCAGTAGGATTTTTTAAAAATATAATTACTAAATATTCAGTTTGGGATACATTCAATCAAGATGGGCAAAGTGTGCCCTGTGGGCTATGTTTTTGTGTCTTCCCAAGGGGTCGTTTGTTGTTGCTGTTCCAAAATGCTCTAAAATGCCCTCTTTGGAGTAGGGACATTTTCACCACATTTGGTGACCCCTTGAATCTCCAGGGCTCAAACAACATTTTAGCCAAAAACTTAAGACACCTCCTTTTTCACTTTAAAATGCCATCAAAGGCCATCTAATGGATAGGGACCATTTCCACCATTTTTTTTTTTTTTTTTTGGTGGGAGAAGGCCAATCTAGGCCCCAGAGAAACCTTTTTAGAAACAGGAAATAAACATGAATTCACTTAACAATTGTTTCCTATTGAAAAAAGGATGCAAAAGACCCAAGGGACCCCCCCCAACATAGTGAAAATGCCCCCATGTTTCCTAGAAGGCATTTGGGGGTAAAATATTTGTTGTTTTTTTCCTTTTTTGCTGGTGTGGGTGCAATGAGGGCCCTCCAAAGTATCCTGATGCGCTAATGTGCCCCCCTACCTTTCCACTGTTGACCATCCCTGCATTAAATGGTGTGGATTTCAAAAGCTACTTTGAAATGCCCCCCTCCCTCTTCTGGAGTAGCTTGTTATGCAACACGGAGCAGGAATGGTCTTCAAGAAAATACAGTGGAAACTCTTTGTACCAATAGAATGAGTTCCTTGTTTCTTTAAAATGGGTAAATTCATTGAGCACTTGCCATTTAGATCCTATTAGCCATATGCCCAACTACTTATGTTGCATGGTTAAATTTAATTTGTCCCCCCCCCTTTTTTTTTGCTAGACTTTCAAAAATTAGAATGTTTTATTTACACACTTTCTCAGACTGTCTACATAGTTTGGGAAAAACCAAGTAGAGTAAAAAGTGTTTGGAAATAAAATCAATATGCCTGCAGTCTTATATCCATTTATTTGGCAGTAAGCCTAATTAGAAACAATGTGAGGTGCATCAGAGCAGACATGTATGTGCTATAAGTTAATGATAGCTCAAAGGGAACACCATATTCAAGATACGTTCAGATGTTCAGAATCTGTTGTGATCACATATACCTCGGAATATCACATGCTAGGGACAGAATAGGCGATGCTAGCATGTCTGTTTGTGATTTTGGGGTCTTGTAAAATAGTACAAAGTCTTATTCAAAAAGCATTTTCCAGAAACACACTGGCAATAATCCATCATTTGTCACAGAATTAGGTGTGCTGAAATTCATTCAAATCAAATTTGCTTATGCATAACCTAAATCTATGTTGGATTGTGGCCACAGTGTTTTAGCATTACATTTCATGTTGTAATTTCCTGACATCCTGTACCTCTTGATTTTTATCATCAACAACCAATCAGTTGTTCATTATTGCCCCAACAGCTAATGGATACTGAGCCTACTTAAGTCCAAGTTAATGAAAAGTTTGGTTATTCAACAGTCTCTCTGGGCATTGGCCTCTTTTCTAGTACTATCCATATAAAACTCTCCCTCCCTTATTCTCTCTCCCTCTCCCTCGCTCTCCTACACACACCTGTACACACACACACAATTTGAATTTAGACTTTAGCTATCTCTAATTATTTCTGATATTTCGAACCAAGTGTCCTAGTCAGTATTATATGTTCAATGCTTTTTGCATGGCTCTCTTTACATGACCAGGGATGGTCAGGGTAGCTTTGACAAAGCTACCTAATGGACTACTAAATCCTAGGTTGCATATGTTTGCCCTACCTAGTTTAAAGTCATCCAGCTTTATTTGCAGCATCCATCCTAGTTTCTGTATCCCTTACCAGGTCTCCTCATTCACTACCCAAATGCCACAACTTCCTGAAGCTAGTAGTCAGATTGTTACCCACTTCAGTTGATTATCCTTTTTATTATTTTCATGGGATATATTTTCTGCATTTTCTTTTACTTCTAATATCTAATGTTACTTAACAATCTGTCTGCCAGTGTTGAATCCTTAAAAAGAGTTTGAACTGCACATTGACCATTGGATTTGTTACCCAAAAGTTACCCAAGGGGGAATCCACAATCAATATTCAAATAGGGGGATTTTATTAGCTCAGTTAACAGCTGCAAGAGGGCTTGGGGAACTAAAGTTGGGATCACACTTGTATATTATGGTTCAGTTCTGTGAAACACCACTCCAGAATGCGAGGTCCAAATGCAGTTTTATTTGTAAAAGGGAATTGCCACTCACAAAAAAAAAAAAAAAAAAATGCTCTCTCACATACATACAACAACAAATGATATGCAAGGTGGTAGCAGACAGTGATTTTCAAGATTGCAGAGGGAGATACTTAAGTTTATCACACAGGGGCTCCACGGAATGGAAGGAGAATGAGTGGGGGACACATTTTATCGCACACAGAAGTACCATTTCTATTCTGTTCCATTCCATTCCATTCCCAAACCATCCCAGAGGAGGCGATTCTTGAGAACTTTTCAGATGGATTGGGAATGGAAGGGAACGGAATGAATGAAGGACTTCCTGTGTGTTGTACAATGCATCCCCCACTCGTTCCGCTCCCTTCCTGGCCCCTTTTGGACCATTCTCGTCCTGTGCCTGGAGTCTGTGTGGTAAACTCAACTGTAACTGATCACAGAAGCAGAGGTTTCAATTGGGGGTTCTGTGAGAGGAAAGTGGCTCAGGATGATGCCTGTGGATCTGTTGGCCAGCAGTTGCTGAGAGGTCAGGTGAGATACAGAGTGTCTGTCTGACTTCAAGACAGGATCAAATTGGTAGTAGCTGAAGAGGTATACCTATAGGAAAAAAATGTGTCCTGGGCAGTTTGGGTATGCTTCCAGGAGGGAAGAATACAACTGGAAGTCTATAAATGACCGGACAAACACTGTAAATGTCCCTTGACAAAAGAGTCTCACTTCCAGAGGGAAGGAATCTTGGATTCCTGTTCATGTGGAAGCCAAATGTTTATCACCCATCATCACTCCTATCAGTGAAGGGATTATGCCAATTCATATTTTAATTAATCTATCCTGGCTCAGTGCCCTGGCTTCCCCCATACTGAGCCAGCAGAATCTTCAATTATGGTCATGGAAGTTCTTATATGGCATGGCTGGTTTCCTGCACTGGAAGTGCCCTCTCAGGTACCTGTCCAAAACAAATATCATACAAGTCATCATACAAATATCAAAACAAATATAATATCAAACTGATATAAAAAAGACAGATTGCAGAGGGAGGCTAGACCTTAGGGTAACACACTGGTCTTTTATTTATCTGAAGCTTCACTCATATGAAGCTGGCTGATATTGCTGACCTAGAGGGGTGAATCAAGGCAGACATCAGCATCCAAAATGTAAGATGATTGTTACTGGGAATACAAAAACCTCAAATGTTATTGATTACAGCTAAAGAAGCTTGGCTTAGCATGGGTTAAGGATCCAGAAATTGGATGACCCACCAATTGTTGATGACCACAGCTTGTCAGCCTGAGTGACAGACATGTGATTCCACATGGGGAAAAGCCACTGTACAGTTCCCCTGTCACTTGGGAATGAAGCCATATGAAAGCCTCCTAGCTTGGCATCTCCCCCAAGCACTCACCCCAAGGTCCCTTAAGTGGACCCCTAGATGTTCATGCAGTCCCATTCCCCCTGAACTGGTTCCAGCTTTTTGTCACATTATATAGTGAGAAAGAAAAACGGGAGGTGTCTCAAGAAACCAGGATGGATGACTAAGGAACTTTCAACTGAGCTAAGTTTGAAACGGAACATGTATAAGAAATGGAAAAAGGGGGAAATCACGAAAAAGGAATTCAAAGAAATAGCAGGCATGTGTAGGGGTAAAGTCAGAAAAGCTAAAGCGCAGAATGAACTCAGGCTTGCTAGAGAGGTTAAGAACAATAAAAAGGGCTTTTTTGGATATGTCCGCAGCAAAAGGAAGAAGAAGGAAACAGTAGGGCCACTGCGTGGAGAAGATGGCAAAATGCTAACAGGAGATAGAGAAAAGGCAGAATTACTCAACACCTTCTTTGCCTCAGTCTTCTCAGAAAAGGCAAAGGGTGCTCAACCTGAGGATAATGGAGGAGAGAACAGAATAGGGGAATTTCAGCACAGAATAAGTAAAGAGATAGTAGAGGAACACCTTGTTAATCTAAATGAATTTAAGTCTCCGGGACCAGATGAACTCCATCCAAGGGTATTAAAAGAACTGGCAAAAGTAATATCGGAGCCATTGGCAATCATATTTGAAAACTCCTGGAGAACAGGAGAGATCCCAGCGGACTGGCGAAGGGCAAACGTTGTCCCCATCTTCAAAAAGGGGAAAAAAGAGGATCCCAACAATTATCGTCCAGTTAGTCTGACATCAGTTCTAGGAAAGATTCTGGAGCAGATCATTAAACAGAGAGTCTGTGAACATCTAGAAGGCAATGCCATAATCACAAAAAATCAACATGGGTTTCAGAGAAACAAGTCATGCCAGACAAATCTAATCTCTTTCTTTGATAAAATTACCAGTTTGGTAGATGAAGGGAATGCTGTGGATATAGTATATCTTGATTTCAGTAAGGCCTTTGACAAGGTTTCCCATGACATTCTTGCAAACAAGCTTGTAAAATGTGGGCTAGACAAAGGAACTGTTAAATGGATCTGTAATTGGTTGACTGGCCGAACCCAAAGGGTGCTCAACAATGGCTCCTTTTCATCCTGGAGAGAAGTGACCAGTGGGGTCCCACAGGGCTCTGTCCTGGGCCCAGTGCTATTCAACATCTTTATCAATGACCTGGATGACAGAATTGGGAGCATACTAATCAAATTTGCAGATGACACCAAATTAGGGGGAATAGCTAATACCCCAAAGGACAGGATCAAGATTCAAAATGACCTGAATAGACTAGAAAGCTGGGCCAAAGCTAACAAAATGAAATTCAACACAGAGAAATGTAAGGTATTGCACTTAGGGCGGAAAAATAAAATGCACAGATATAGGATGGGTGACACCTGGCTGAATGAAACTACATGTGAAAGGGATCTAGGAGTCCAAGTAGACCACAAGTTGAACATGAGTGAACAGTGTGATGCGGCAGCTAAAAAGGCCAATGCTATTTTGGGCTGCATTAATAGAAGTATAGTGTCTAGATCAAGAGAAGTAATAGTGCCACTGTATTCTGCTTTGGTCAGGCCCCACCTAGAATATTGTGTCCAGTTCTGGGCGCCACAATTCAGTAAGGACATTGAGAAACTGGAGCGTGTCCAAAGGAGGGCGACAAAAATGGTGAAGGGTCTGGAAACCATGCCCTATGAGGAACGACTTAGGGAGCTGGGGATGTTTAGCCTGGAGAAAAGAAGGTTAAGAGGTGATATGATAGCCCTGTTTAAATATTTGAAAGGATGTCATATTGAGGAGGGAGCAAGCTTGTTTTCTGCTGCTCCAGAGAACAGGACCCGGAACAATGGATGCAAGATACAGGAAAAGAGATTCCACCTCAACATTAGGAAGAACTTCCTGACAGTAAGGGCTGTTCGACAGTGGAACGCACTTCCTCGGAAGGTGATAGAGTCTCCTTCCTTGGAGGTCTTTAAGCAGAGGCTGGATGGCCATCTGTCGGGGATGCTTTGATTTGGATTTCCTGCATGGCAGGGGGTTGGACTGGATGGCCCTAGTGGTCTCTTCCAACTCTACGATTCTATGATTCTATGATTCTATGATTCTATATCAACCACTCACCATTGTTGTCCACTTGGTCATGTTGTCTTGCTCCATCTTGCCACCCTGCATCTTCACAACCCTGAGCTCCTAGTGGCTGGATTAGTCATCACTTTGGTTCTTTAATGTGCCATTCAAGAAAATTGTGGCATCTCTGTGAGAAATGTTCTTATGCACATCAAGAGGACCTAACAGGAAATCTCTTTGCTGATGTCCATTTGTGTGAGCTTGTCCTCCAGGCCAGCTAATTCAATGCATGGTTGAGTGGTTTGTTGCTAATGCCAGGAAAACCTGCATGTAGACTCCTGGAAATAAGGTGTTGACATGCACTGCCCTAGCCAAACAACATGTTATATCTCTGTGGCCCTCTGCAGGGAAAAACAGGGATTCCCTAGATAATTCTGGAGATCCATATTTTGCAATTGGCATCTGTGGCTGGGCCCATGCCAGCCAGAATACTCCAGGAGCAGCCCAGAGTATTCTGGCCCCAGAGCTGCCCTGGCACGGCCGCATTACATGAGAGCCTCTGTTGTAACACTGTGCCGCTGTTTGCATGCACATTCTACTGTGTCATCCAGAATGGCTTCTGGATGAACAGGCAAGTAATTCACTCTGAGGTCAGAATGAGGATCCCAATGTTGATTACAGTATATGGCTGGATGCCTCATTTTGACCTGCGAGCAAGTGACTCACCGCAGCTGTTGTCACACCAGGCAACACACTGTAAACAGCCACCCAGTGACTTCCCGGAAGATCTGGAGCAAAGAATGAGTTTTTAAAAAGCATTTTAAGGGGATATGTGGTGGGTTTGATGCTGAACTGTCAGGAATTTGTCCAGGCAGTTTGCACTAGAACCATGGATTTGGCCCTGCATCACCTGGATTCACAGCCATGGGAATGGAGTGGTGGGGGGAGGAGGATTTTTTTTTTTTAACTCATGCAGACAATCCCACATCTGGGTCTCTGTGAAACTTGTGAAAACTGCTGTACAGACTTCAGCTTTCACGTGTTAAGTCTTCAATCTATGATCTTTAAAGGCTGGATAGTTAGTTAACATTATCATGCCCTTGCTTGCATCTCATCACTATTATCTAGCTGTAACACAAACATGAGAAAAGATTTTTAAAAAGTTGTTTTGAAAGCCCATAAAAGACCTGGTGACACAGTGGTTAAACGCCTGTACTGCAGCCACTCACTCACAAACTACAAGGCTGTGAGTTGAATCCCAGCCAGGGGCTCAGGGTCGCCTCAGCCTGGCATCCTTCCAAGGTTGCTAAAATTAATACCCAGCTTATGGGGTGCAATTAGCTTACACATGGTAAACCACTTAGGCAATGCTTAAGTGTACTGATAAGGAATATAAAAATGTATTTGCTATTGCTATATTGCTATTTTGGAAGAGTAGTGCACTTTCCTTCTTCTGCCTAGGATCTTTCCACACTGGCATCTTTTTACACACACAGAGTGAGAGAGTTATGAGTTGGCTCCCTGAAGTGCTTTCTATTGTCAGAAAGGCTCGGCTCATGGCAGCGGCTTCCATGTAATTTTTGAGGACTCAATACTTAGTCCACCTGCTTCACAGCTCATACCATTCACCCTTTGTGTAACATTTCAAAGGGGCTGGAGGGAATGCTGTGGTAAGGTGAGGACAGCAACTTTTGTGAAACCAGTGACACATGTCCAACTCAGGATCCAGCTCTCTGAGTTTTCAATAAGTGCTGCTTTTCATAAAGGCCCAAAGATACCCAGCATGTGTAGAATCCTACAGACTCAGCATTACATGGCTCAGCAAACATCTTCAGAGCCTTTCGTCTATTGCATTTACTTTAATTTGTGATATTTCAAAGGAAAGGGTATCATTTATTTATAAAACATGGCCTTTATAAGTAGGCATTTCATACGAGTTCTTATCCAAAGTTATGCTGTGCAATGCTTTTAGTGAAAATGCAGCTATTCCTTTTAAGTGAAACATTTATGAAACATTTATGATGCATATTTATATGGATAGATTACAGAAAAATTCTTCAGCATGAGAAGTAAATAATTTTCCCAATCATTTAATTCCCAAGTACCACAGCTCTTTTAGAATCCAATCAAATAAAAACTGTAACTTCATTTGGGTGTTGAGATTTATGTACTTATCATACTAGCTTCCTCTCATCTATCCATAAAGAAAATTTAACAAATGCAGCAGAAGTTGTAGTGATGTATATGAATGCTGGCAGGTTATAGTTTTAAAATTATGCTTCTAGAGTTCTGCAAGCCTAGAGCCATCTAGCTATTTTAAATATTGAGGATCTTGGGATACAACTAGAATCTATATGACAATCTTCTTACTTGAGACTTGTGTTTTACACAGTACTGTATTTAACAGAGTATATTTAATACAGTACTTGATTTAACACAGGCTGCATCTACACTGCAGAAACAACCCAGTTTGACACCACTTTAACTGCCATGGCTCAATGTTATAGAATAATGGGGTTTGTAGTTTGTTGTTCCACCAGAGCTCTCTGACAGAGAAACCTAAAAGTTGCACAAAACTACAATTTCTAGAATTCTATAGCATTGAGCCTTGGCAGTGGTGTCAAACTGGATTATTTCTGTAGTGCAGATGCAGCCACAGAGACTGAACATCAGTTTTAAAACCTTTTCAGTTAGTGTTGGCCTTCTGAATCCAAACAGATTCAACCATCCTTGACTTGAATATATATATTTTAAAAAATCCAAAAAGCAGACCTTTATTTTGCAATTTTATAAAACGAATACCATTCTACTGTGCTATTGTATTAAGTGGGACTTGAGCAGTCACAGATTTTGAAATCCACAGGGGTCCTGGAACCAAATCCCAGGGTATATCAAGGACTCACTGTATTAGGAAAGAAGTCATATAGAGTAGTGAATGAAGTCCTAAATCCAATTATTAGTCCCAAGAGAACACCCATTGAACCAATAGGGCTTAAATAAGTGTTGACTTACCCAATTGTCATGAATTATTCATGAATTAGAATAGAAGAGCAATAGCTGAAAAGGGCATTTAGTCTGTTCCTCCCAATCTTACAAAGAGGCTGGGACCATTATTAGATACCTCTTGTCACTGATGAACTCATGCCACTCCACAACATAATACAAGAAAGACAAAAACTGACCTGGACAAAAATCTGATCCCGTTCCTAAATATGACAATCAGTTCTACAAGTGTCAAAAACCATGTAGTACTTGTTTCAGATTAGATATTATCTTCTGGCTAGCAGGAAAGGGTGGGGCATAAATAAGTGTTCTCTTGGAGTGTTTCTCCAAGTGTTCCTCATGGAGGCTTCCTTATGGCTCTGACCCTTACAACATATTATTGGGATCAGGGTCAGCATTTTGCAAGGCACAATGTCCTTTATTGTTGGAATGTAGATGGGAGTGCAGCTACAATATATAGATGATGAGTATATCTACATATAATTCAATCACTAAGATGATTCAGGTAAGCAATGACCATGAGACATGACTTTTGCTTAATTAGAGTATACGGTATGCCTGATTGGACTGAACCACTCATAATTATGGGCACAGTTTGAAAATCTAAATCCCATGAATCAGTCCACTTGGGATGGTGTGCCTTGGAATCACAGAATCATAGAGTTGGAAGACTCCACAAGGGGTATCCAATCCAACCCCTTACCATTCAGGAATACACAATCAAAGCACTCCTGACCCAAAGTACTCCCAGAGTCTGATACCATTTTAACTGTCATGGCTTTATTTCTATTGTGGGAGAAAGGTGGGATATAAATCCTTGAAATAAATAAATAAAATATAAAAAGGCTCCATCCTATGGACACTTGGGGTTTGTTAGGATGTTTAGAAGTATTGATAAAAAACAATAGTCATCCAGCAGAGGATTCTCAGTGTCTCACCAAACTACAAATCCCAGTATTCCATAGGCTGGGTCTATGACACTTAACATATAATCAAACATCAATAACTGCATAGTGTGGATAGATTTCAGCTTGCCATGAGCAAAGTTGCATAAGAAAACTTCAAATGCTTCTCATCTTGGTCAGCAATGGATTTGGCCAGTACAGGCATTAAACTTAACCATGCCTAGTACCAGATGTCATTATTGTTATCACGCTATTTTTTTTTCTGACACTGAATTATAAGATCTCTTGATTCAGTGTGTTGACTCTTGAGACTATAATAGATTCAGTATATCTTATCTTGTGATTTGGATTTAATCCAGGAATGGGAACTGGGTCACGATCCAGATGTTGCTGGATTGCAATTCAGCCAGCATAATAATGGTGAGGCATGCTGGGGAGTCACAGTCCAAAACCATCTCAAGGGACACATAATTTGCTCCCTGATTTTATGTTTTTTTCCTCACAACATTCCTGTGAAGATGCTTAAGTGGAGAGACAGTGATTTACCCAGTGTCACATAGCTGAGGGTGCTTTAATTAATTAATTAATTTCTATGCCATCTTTCTCCAGAAGGGACCCAAGGCGGCTCACGAACAAAAACACATTAAAAACTTGTTACAATTAAACAATTAAAAATTCACATAAAAACAATATAAAATTACAAACATTAAAACTACAATAAAAACACAATATCCACCCAATATAACAAAAGCCCCATATGAAAAGCCATCCCATGATCACACATTAAAAGCCTGCCTGAATAAAGCTGTTTTTGCCTGCCAATGGAAGGAAAGCAGGGAGGTGGGCAGTCTTGCTTCCTGTGGAAGGGCATTCCACAGGGCAGGAGCAGCCACTGAGAAGGCTCTCTCTCTCACCAGCTGAGCCTGGAATGGGGGTAGGACTGAGAGAAAGCCTTCTCCTGAAGTTCTTAGGGATCTGGTAGGTTCATATGGGGTGATAGGTTTCTCAAATAATCTGGACCTAAGCCATGTAGGGCTTTATAGGTCATGACCAGCACTTTCAATTGTGCCTGGAAACAAACAGCCAGTAAAGTTGTTTCAACAAGGGAGTTATATGCTCCTTATAAATGGTCAGTTTCCAAACAGTTTCCAAAGACAGCCCCACACAGAGTGTGTTACAGTAGTCCAAATGGGACATAATCAAGGCGTGTGTCATTGTAGCCAAATCTGATGTCTCAAGGAATGGGTGCAGTTGGCACACAAGTTTTAGCTGTGCAAATGCATTCCTGGCCACTGCTGAAACCTGGGCATCCAGGCTCAGAGTGGAGTCCAGGAGCACACCCAATCTGCAAGCCTGAGATTTCAGGGGGGAGTGTAACCCCATCCAGCACAGGCAAGGTCCCTATTCCCTGACCTGCCTTACAACTGACCAGAAGCACCTCTGTCTTGTCCGGATTAAGTTTCAATTTGTTTGCCCTCATCCATTCCATTACTGACAGCAGATACTGGTTCAGTACAGAGACAGCTTCCTTGGAATCAGATGAAAAAGAGAGATAAAGCTGGGTGTCTTCCACATACTGGTGACACTGCACCCCAAAACTCTGGATGACCTCTCCCAATGGTTTTATATAGATGTTAAATAACATCTGAGGGACTCCACAAGCCAATGACCAGGGAGTTGAACAGGTGTCCCTCAACACCACCTTCTGAGTCCACCCCTCCAAGAAAGAATGGGACCCTCAAGTCCCATCCCAGAAAGGCGGCTTAGAAAGATACCATGGTTGATGGTATCAAAAGAGGTCTAGCAGGACCAACAGGGACACACTTCCCCTGTCCAGTTCCCTGCATAGGTCATCCACCACCAAGGTAACCAAAGCTGTCTCTGCCCCATAGTCAGATCTGAAGTCAGATTGACATTTCTTTTTAATTCTTTCTTCCCTTATAACCTGATCACTACACTGAAATCAAGCACTACCTTTTAAAGGCATTTGTTTAGGAAGTACAATATAATCAAGCATATGACACTTGCCAAGAAAACTCCATGATAGGCAAATGCCTTAGGGTTGTCATAAGTCAGAAATGACTGAAGGCACAACAACAACAAAACACCAATGTTTATTTTCAGGTCCAAATTTCTAGGCCTTTTTGTCTGATTTCCAGCCGATAATCACTTTGTGTGTGCGTGTGTGTCTTTCTCTCTCTATGTTGTTTGTTGTTGTGTACCTTCAAGTTGTTTCAGACTTATGGCAATCCTAAGGCAAACCCATCATGAGTTTTTATTGGCAAGTTTCTTCAGAGGGGGTTTGTCATTGCTTTCTTCTGAGGCTGAGAGAATATCACTTGTCCGAGGTCACCCAGTGGGTTTACATGGCTGAAACAGGATGTGAAGTCCAATGCTCAAACCACTATGCTACGCTCTCTCTCTCTCTCTCTCTCTCTCTCACTCATTTTCTCTCTCTCTCTCTCTCACACACATATATCAGAAACTATATTAAGAGACAAGTAGAACACTAACCATCTCATTTCTCCAAAACAACAAACCTTGTCATATTCACTATTCATTTTGCACATTTTTTTCCTAGATATTTATTTAAACATGAAAAAAGCAAAGGTAATGATTTTTTCCCCAGTGAAGCCAATGGCTCTCAAAACCTTGCATTACTTACTTTGAAGTGTAGATTTGTGTTCACTGCTAGGAAATTTAAAAAAACCCCAAAAACCAAAAACACGGTGGCTATTTATGCAAGACGGTGAAAAGAAGCTAGGCCTGGGGGCATAATTTACCTCTCTCTCTCTCTTTCTTTTAAAGAGATGTTTGCATTTCTACTGATAGAAGATTTTCTGGGGGTGAATCTTTTTAGCCCATGCATATACAAAATATTATGAGTTCATTTTAATGTTGTTGGGCACAGACTTTTTTTTTTTTGGTCAAGGTGACCCACATACTTGTTTATATTGGGAACATTTTGCCTTCTCTATAAGTGTGTGTTTGCATGCACGCAGAGCTGAAAAATGCTAAAGCCTTACAAAGATGCTTTGCATTATCACTACCAATTAATCATGCTGGTTCTGGTACTGATCCAGAAAGCACTTATATCTGATAACTATTTGATGGTGTTAGGAAGACCACTGAGGCTTGCATTTCCCATCACAATCTCAAAAATCAACTAAGCATGCCCTCCTGGCTGTAGCAATTCAGGCAGAGAGATATTCTCCATTACTGCTGCACAGGGAACTTTCCTCAAGTTAGCCCAACAATAAAGCATTTTTAAGACATGAAAAAGATGTCTTTATTTTGGTGTTCTTTCCCTATTTTTCTCTCCTCTTCTCCTCCTCACCTCTCTCTCTCTCTCCATTGAGGGAATTGGTGTATATGTGATATTCATTTTGTGAACAGTTTAGGATGTGCAGATACAACAACAGAGTCCTTTTTCATACCCTGCAACATTTCACAAATGAAAATCAGGTCACATGTGGCCAAGCAACATTAGGTTAATGATATATTCAAGTCTTTTAGTCCCATTCCCAAGTCAAGTCTCAAGTCCTTGCAATATAGTTTCAAGTCTCAAGTTGACAATCTCAAGTCTGGGAGTCAACTTTAACAGCAAGCATGCTTGAGCTGGCAGTTGAGGTCTCCTTGGCAGTCTGTCCCTGCTGCACGTTAGTGGAGCCTTCTAAAACTTTTCAAATGCTGCTGAAAAAATGATGATGATGATGATAATGATGATGATGATGATGATGATGATATTTATTTCTTACCTGCCCCTCTGTCTGAACAGTCGGGGCAGGGTACAACAAGGTTAAAAACAGTTACAGTTAAAATAGTTCAACAATCCCATCCCCATCCTCCGACCCCTTAAAATAGAATTGAACTAACAAAGATTAAAACAAGTTAATATAAAATAGATATACATATTTAAACCCACAGTTCTTAGCAGCATGAAATAACATCAAAATATAAAAGGCCTGGGAGATATCTGAGAAGTTCTAGGAGCCAGGAAGATTATACAGTTTCTGGAAAGGTCTTCCAGAAGAGATACGTTTTTAAAGTTGTTTTGAAACGATCTAACGTTGTAATGAGATGGATCTCAGAGGCTGAAAAGGCCCTCTGGGAGGTCTGCGACAGCCTGGTCTTCATGAGCTGTAGCAGGTTCCTCCCAGAGGACTGGAGCATGCGGGGGGGGGGGGGGGGCTCATATGGGAAGAGGCGGTCCCTAAAATAAGTGGACCTGAGCCATGTAGGGCTTTAAAGGTTAAAACCAACACCTTGTACTGCGCCCAGAAACTGATCAACAGCCAGTGGAGAGATTTTAGCACAGGTGTTATGTGCTCTCTCCTTGATGTTCCGGTGACAAGCCCGGCTGCCATATTTTGGACCAGTTGTAGTTTCCGGGTTAGGCACAATGGTAGCCCCATGTAGAGCACATTACAGAAGTCCAAGTGTGAGGTTACCAAAGCATATACCACTGTTTCCATGTCTTTCAAATCCAGGTAGGAGCGCAGCTGGTGTATCTGCCGGAGCTGATGACAGGCACTCCTGACTGCCACATTCACCTGACAAGTCATGTGAAGTGACGAATCAAGAAGTACCCCCAGACTGTGAACTCCTTCAAGGAGAGTATGACTCCATCTAGGACTGGGAGCTGTATTCCCGAACCTGGTTTCGGGCCAGTAACTGTTAATACCTCCGTTTTGTCTGGATTTAGTTTGAGTGATTGCAACCCTCCCTGATAAACTGGGACAGTTAAAGGTATGCCTCTATCCAACTCTCAGAATACTATCTAGTTTTATGTATATATTCCCACATTTGTCAGAGAACAATGTAACAGGACTTAATTTATTTGTTAAGTTGCTGACTGTTGATTGCACGATTGGCAGGTTGCCAATTTGAGGCCCGTGTGCTTCATGATGGGGTGAGCTTCCATCACTAGTCCCAGCTTCTGCCAACCTAGCAGTTCGAAAGCATGCAAATGCAAGTAGATACTGTAAATAGGTAGCACTTTGGTGGGAAGGTAAATAGCTTTCTGGGTAATCATGCTGGCCACATGATCACAGAGTAGTCTCTGATAACATTGGTTCTTTGGATTAGTAATGGAGATGAGCACCACCTCCTATGGACGGACACAATTTGACAACCTTGTCAACGGGGAATACCTTTACCTTTTATTCATTTAAGGCATTTATTATATGGATTTTCAGGCCCCCATGGTCCTTGAGATGATGCACATGGATAAAAACATTTTTAAAATAAAATAAAAATACTCCTTAAACGTAATTCAAAACCAAATAATTAACACAGCCAAAGCAGTTTCTGGGATCAAGGCTGTGTAGAACAATACAATATTACCTGCCTTCAGGAAGCTCAGAAGAACAAAAGCTTTCCTAATGTCCCTTGGTAGGGAGTTCCACAGTCAGGATGATACTACAAAGAAAGCCAAACATAGTCTTGTGAGGTGTTGGGTCATGTAACAGCATGTCCATTGAGGATCTCAATTGTCAGGCAGGTGCATATGGAAGGCTTGTATGCTAATAATATTAGTAAGGCCGATACCCATGCTGAATGTAAAATAAAGGAGTTGTAATCTGGAAATGGCATAGTGGTTTGAGTGTTGGACTACAACTCTGGAAATCAGAGTTCAGTTCCCAGCTTGGCCATGACACTCACTGGGTGACCTTGAGCAAGTCACATTCTCTCAGCCTCAGGGAAAGGCAATATCAAGAAAACTCCATGATAGGTTTGCTTTAGGGTCACTGTAGGTCAGAAATGACTTGAAAGCACACAACAATAACAACAGCAATCTACAAAAGCAAACCTTCCATATGTGTGTATGTTCTTGCCCATTTATTTACTTCATATCTTTCTTCTCCCTCAAAATTGGAAACCAAGGTGGCTTACAATGTTAAAACAAATATACAAATTTGTTGTGGTTGTCAGCTGCCTTCAAGTTGACCTTGACCTACTGTGTTTCCCTGAAAATAAGACAGTGTCTTATATTAATTTTTGCTCCTAAAAATGGGCTAGGTCTTATTTTCTGGGGATTTTTTAATTTTGGGGAAACAGGGTAGGAATGAGACATTTCCAAGACACCCTTTCCTCATATGATTACCACATGATTATACAAATTATACAAATGATTATCACTAAAATTGCCTATATCATTAAAAACAGTTTTAATAATTGTGCAACATGTAGCATCCTCTGTGTTCAAAGAGTCTGGTGTCATTTTCCCATATTTGTGCCCACATTTATTATGTTACAGGAAATACTAACATTAGCCACAATGTGGAGGATTAATGTATTTGTTTTTTGTGGGGCTTTCGGGCTATGTGGCCATGTTCTAGAACAGTTCCTTTCTGACATTTCACCAGCATCTGTGGCTGGCATCTTCAGAAGATGCCAGCCACAGATGCTGGCAAAACGTCAGAAAGGAACTCTTCTAGAACATGGCTACATAGCCCGAAAGCCCCACAAAAAACTATGGATGCTGGCCATGCAAGCTTTCAACTCCATAATGTACTTGCATTTTCTAATGTGATACCTTTGACATCATGTGCCAGTAGCGGCCTTCCATGTTCTGCAGTTTGCAGAACAAATAGAATAAATAGGTCAGTTGCTCAACACAGAAGAATAACTGGACACAAATTTGATGCTAGAAATGGCAATATTCCACAATCAATAGGAGAACATTTCAAACTCTCAGGACACTGACCTGAAACTTACTGTTCCAACTAGAATGGATCCAAGAAGTGCTGACTCTGAATTCAACAAATGATTCAATGGATGAACTCTAGTTGTGAGTTTAAATGGAATTCAGCCTCTGTTTTTGACCTGAAAATTGACATTCTTCAACATAGGACTTTTAAAAAATGTAGACTCAAGCATGTAGCTGCGAAAACACAACTTAGCAGGGAGTCTTATTTCCTGCCTCTGGTTTGAATCAAGTTAATGGTATTCTGTCCCACCTCAAGTGTTAATTAAGTTAGTAATGCTTGGATGTTTGTGTCATCATAAATTATTTTTGTTTTGAGTAGCCATAGTGCACATTCTGCATAAATTTAAGCTTTCACACAATTGTCACAGACTTTTGGGTAAAGGAAGGCACATTATTTCCATATGACCTCACTGCTTACTGTAATCTGCTCTGCACTTGGCAGTACAGATTTGTTCATATATTATTCCCACTGAGTTAAGTTGTGCTTGCTTCTGGGTAGGTAGATCTACTATTTCATATGATGTAAATTATTCTGATTATGCAGATTCAACACATTAATAGTTGCATTTCCCCTACCACTATGTTTTAGCCTTGGCACCACTTTTTATAGTAACAGCTTTTCTGAAAGAATTAGTAGAGAGTAATGTAAAGTGCTCAATTTAGAACAGAAGGCCCAGGTTCAAATTCTGATTTGTCATGGAATTCACCGTTTGACTTTCGGGCCAGCATTACCTCTCAGCAAATCTACTTTATAGGATAATTTTGGGGTTGTCAGCAAACTAGGTAGGTACATTCCTGCATTCCTTGTGGGGTGTTAGTAACAGTAAAAACAATGTCAACTTCTTTAGTGCCACTGCATTCTAATTAGATTGCCTCCTGCCCTTGCACTTTATCTCACTTTGTGCCAGCTTCACTTTTTCCTTTCACGCAGCCACTGCACTAATAATGATAAATAATAATAATAATAATAATAATAATAATTTTTATTTATAACCCGCCCCTCTGAACAAGCAATCGGGGCAGGGTACAACAAATTAAAACAACAACAGTTAAAATAGATCAACCCCATCCCAGCCTCCCTCTCCTTAAAATAAGATTAAATTAGCAATAAGTTAAAAACATGGAACACAGTACAAAAACAATATGAAAGCCTAAAAATTCTTGAGCTATATAGGTAGAGCTGGAAAGATTCTAGATCTTGAGTTTGGAGCTGGGAGATGTGAAACACTGTCTGGGAAGGCCTGCCAGAAGATATGCATCTTTAAGGCTTTTTAAAAGCCATTGATGGATACAATGAGACACATCTCATCCACACTTTTATGCTCTATTCCCTCCCTGCTTCTGTTTTGTCTCATCTCATGACTTCACAATGCCCCCTCACTTATTCCACAGTACATCTCTCACCCTTCTTTGCTTCATCTTATACCTTTGCAATGCTCCCATCCCTTGTTTCTTTTCACTCTACTGCTTGCATCTCATACCTTTCTTCTCTCACCTTGTGTTACCATTCCTCTCTCTGTTGCATATCCCATCACCTTTAGCTTACATCTCTCATTCTGTGCATTCTGTTCTGTCACAGTAGCAATCACCTTTTTTGACTTCCTTCCTCTGCTGCTTCACCTCACATCTTTGTCAAGGCTCCCTCCAGTGCTTCTTGTGCTCCATCTGTTTTGTCTCCCACCTTCTTTCCCTTTCATCACATGCTATCACACCTCCCTACTCTTCAACCATACATCCACTTACAGAAGCAACTTCTTCAGAAAGCTGCCAAATGATGGACAGGTAATAGTGGACAGGCAAACAGTAGCAGTGATATGCAGTCCTGATCTGGCCTTTCCAAGGTGAGAAAAGGAACTGCAAAAAGCGGTTCCTTTTTGTGCCCTGAAAAGGGTGTGATAGCTGCGGTGCTGTGGCTATACAGTGCTCCTTCAGTGCTGCGTCATGCAGATGCAGTACTGGAGGAACTCTGTGACACTGTGCACCATGTGGCGTGGTGTGTGGCATCACAGCACCCTGGGGGCACAGCCAGGGTGTGCATTGTGTAGACGCTTCACCCCAACTGCACCCCCAGGCTGGCCCAAAGTGCAGGTCTGCACAGAGCCTAACTGCCCTAGTGGAACATGATATTTTTATATCTAATAAGCATGTAGAAGAGATGCATATTGTTACAAG
This sequence comes from Urosaurus nigricauda, assembly GCA_034509955.1. Classification (NCBI taxonomy): domain Eukaryota; kingdom Metazoa; phylum Chordata; class Lepidosauria; order Squamata; family Phrynosomatidae; genus Urosaurus; species Urosaurus nigricauda. The sequence continues at coordinate 108,380,160 of JAOEGL010000003.1, read as the reverse complement.
CAAGTCTTGAAAAACATCAGAAAAACAGCAGACTCCATGGAACCTTCAATACCAATCATTGCATTGCAAACCAATACCTTGGTTTGGTAGCATTTCCCCTACTTTATTGCATCCCTTTTCTTTTTCTCATTCTTTTCAAAAAGCTGTTCAAAATAAACTTTGGCTATACTTTCTTTCAAAAAACCTTGACTTTTCTGAAAAGTTGTGACATTGACCCAGAGAAATGGAAACTAGGACTGAAAGAGTGTGGGCCACAAATGTTTATTGTTTAAACAGATTGAAAGTGCTGACTTCTTTTTCACAAAACATTTGGAGAGAAGAGTGACGGCATATTTTACTCAATAACTCCACCCCTATAAGGGCTAGAAACTTGCTTTTAAAAAAATGAAAATGAAAATGAAAGTTTGCAATCTGGTGTTCTGAAGAGGCACTGGTGGCTTACCTAGAAAAAAGAAAACCAGCCAATTGGGCAGTTTGGCAACCTTAGTTGTTGGACTATTGTGGGTAGATTTAGTAAGCCTTGTACACAACAATTAGCTAAATAAACATGAAAGGTGCCTTTCTCCCCAATTACAATGTAAATGTTTTGTGCTTATTGTTTAAATGCTTTTGATGACATATAATTTAAAAATATCTGGCCTTAAGTGCAGCCTGACATTTAACAAGGGCACTGGAACAAATGATTGTCCCCTCCCCTCTGCCCATTAAATTTGAACATTTAGTCTTTGTGCAAAGTCATGTCTGTCAAAAAGGTACAGAAAACCTAGCAACAACTTTGCAAACCTATTTCAATGCTGTATTTCAAACTGTTATTAAAATGAAGGCTGCAGTTTTAAAATTCTGAATGGTGTGTAATGGATGGTAAATGGATATGCAAAAGAATTTAATTTGCTACTTTCTGAATAAATAATACCAGTGTTTTTAATCTGCCCTGTTTCAAACAGCTTAAAAAAATCAGAGCACAAAAGAAAAATGTGAACCCCAAATAATATACCTTGTGGATTATGTTATAATTTTTACTGGCTTATTTTGCAGCCTGTAATGATGGCCTTCTGAGATTTTAAATAATAGTCCTGCAGGCACTGATAGCAGGAGCAGTAAACTTTAAAGCTCTCTTCTTCAGATACATATCTTAAGTTTAAATCCCATTTCAAATACAGTGGGTTACGAATCCCCCGGGGTAAAACAAAAACAAAAACAAAAAAAACACGTGCGAAATTCAAATCGCACCAACTTTTTGCCTATACTTACAGCGGTCCCCCGGGTTACGAATTTTTTCGGCTTACGAAAGTGGTGCCGGAACGGATTACTTTTGTCACCCGGGGGACCACTGTAGTAGTTCTTGAGACCTTCTGAATATTATTGTGATAGTACAGGTTGAGTCTCACTTATCCAAAATGTTTGGGACCAGAATTGTTTTGGATTTTTGATTTTTTTGATTCTGAATAATTTTCTTGTCAGTCCTCAGAGGGCTTGCTGCTGGGCCACACCTACCATCTCCAGAGCCTTTAAAGCTGAGAGGGCACTGAGTCTGCAGAGCAGAGGGCTTGCTGCTGGGCCACACCTACCATCTCCAGAGCCTTTAAAGCTGAGAGGGCACTGAGTCTGCAGAGCAGAGGCCTTGCTGCTGGGCCACACCCCAAGCCTGCCCAGCGCCGGAACACCTCGGTCGGGCGGAAGCAGAGCGCCAGGTGAGAGCGGCGCTCTCCTCCAGAGCCGGCATGCACCGCTGAGCGACACCTGCGGCGGGGGGAGGAGGCGGAGCACCAGCAGGGAGCCGCGCTATTTCAACCAGCCCTCCAGCAGCCCCTGGACCCCAAGCCTGCCCAGCGCCGGAACACCTCGGTCGGGCGGAGGCAGAGCGCCAGGTGAGAGTGGCGCTCTCCTCCAGAGCCGGCCTGCACCGCTGAGCGACACCTGCGGCGGAGGGAGGAGGCGGAGCACCAGCAGGGAGCCGCGCTATTTCAACCAGCCCTCCAGCAGCCCCTGGACCCCAAGCCTGCCCAGCGCCGGAACACCTCGGTCGGGCGGAGGCAGAGCGCCAGGTGAGAGCAGCGCTCTCCTCCAGAGCCAGCCTGCACCGCTGAGCGACACCTGTGGCGGGGGGAGGAGGCGGAGCACCAGCAGGGAGCCGCGCTATTTCAACCAGCCCTCCAGCAGCCCCTGGACCCCAAGCCTGCCCAGCGCCGGAACACCTCGGTCGGGCGGAGGCAGAGCGCCAGGTGAGAGCGGCGCTCTCCTCCAGAGCCGGCCTGCACCGCTGAGCGACACCTGCGGCGGGGGGAGGAGGTGGAGCACCAGCAGGGAGCCGCGCTATTTCAACCAGCCCTCCAGCAGCCCCTGGACCCCAAGCCTGCCCAGCGCCGGAACACCTCGGTTGGGCGGAGGCAGAGCGCCAGGTGAGAGTGGCGCTCTCCTCCAGAGCCGGCCTGCACTGCTGAGCGACACCTGCGGCGGGGGGAGGAGGCGGAGCACCAGCAGGGAGCCGCGCTATTTCAACCAGCCCTCCAGCAGCCCCTGGACCCCAAGCCTGCCCAGCGCCGGAACACCTCGGTCGGGCGGAGGCAGAGCGCCAGGTGAGAGCGGCGCTCTCCTCCAGAGCCGGCCTGCACCGCTGAGCGACACCTGCGGCGGGGGGAGGAGGTGGAGCACCAGCAGGGAGCCGCGCTATTTCAACCAGCCCTCCAGCAGCCCCTGGACCCCAAGCCTGCCCAGCGCCGGAACACCTCGGTTGGGTGGAGGCAGAGCGCCAGGTGAGAGCGGCGCTCTCCTCCAGAGCCGGCCTGCACCGCTGAGCGACACCTGCGGCGGGGGGAGGAGGCGGAGCACTAGCGGGGAGTGGCCTAGGGAGGTACTAGCATAAGGAACGAACAGCGCAGAATCTTAATGCGCACGATCGCAAGTCCGCGGTTCTAATAATGCTGAGCTCCGATGGCGTAGAGAAATAGCCGGGAAGGCTATGGACTGGATTGGTTTTTTAACTGTTTTTAATTTGTCTAGTTTGTTTGGGTTCTGTGTTATCCCTTGGTCAACAATTAGGCTGTAACTCCATGTTCCTTAACAACCTTTCCCCGTTAACCGCCTTTCGGCTACAATTGCTGTTTGTCCGGAGGGAGGGGTGGGGGGGATTTGAGTTACGGGAGAGGGAAGCGGACTGATTGGGGAAGATATGGCAGCTGGGCCTGATAAGACAGAGGCCCCGATACGGGTTGTGTGGGGCAGGAGGAGGCATGACGGTAGGAGTAGGGACCAGCGTTACAGGGGAAGGCGGGATCGATGCTTAATATCTATCTCTCCTTCCAGTCCCACTCCTAACCAAAGGGGTCTGAGGGTCACTCCAGCCGTACCACAAACCCTGTCTCTGCTCCTGTGTAACGCCAGGTCCATTAAGAACAAAACCCACATACTTCATGATCTGATTGAGGACAACAACTGCGACCTGGCGTGCATAACCGAGACCTGGCTTGGGCCTGAAGGTGACGCTGTGTGGGCTCAGGTCCTCCCTTCCGGGTACTCGGTGAAGGACCAGAACAGGTTAGGTGGGCGGGGGGGTGTTGCCTTGGTGCATAAAAACACCCTGTCTCTACGTAGGAACCAAGTTCGTCAGACTACCTATATCGAGTGCATTTACCTGACCCTGAAGGCTAGGGACAGTCTAGGGATTCTGTTGGTCTACCGGCCACCCCGTGCGCTAACAGACTCCCTTAACGAGCTGACACAGTTGGTCTCGGAGCTGGTGTTGGAGTCCCCCAGGCTTTTAGTCCTGGGAGACTTCAACATCCCCTTCGCGGCCAACAATGTTCCATCTGGTGCAGCTCGGGAATTCATGGAGACCATGACAGCCATGGGCCTGTCTCAGCTTGTCACGGGTCCCACGCATTTTGCGGGTAATAAGCTTGATTTGGTTTTCTGTACGGACTTGGAGAATCCGTGGGCGGAAATTTCCAACATCTCCGCCCTGTCATGGACGGATCATTTCCTGGTGGAGGCGCGCATCAAGGCATCAACCCAGATCCCCCCCGGGGGTGGCGGACCTATTTGAATGGTCCACCCTCAAAGGCTGATGGAACCTGATAGGTTCCAAGAAGCCCTAGAGGGGTATATGGTTGGAAATGACGGCGATACTGTTGATGCCCTAGTTAACACCTGGGACACGGATCTCTCCAGGGCTATACACAGTATCGCTCCCAAGCGCCCTCTCAGGCCTGCTTCCAAAAAAAAGCCCTGGTATACGGAAGATCTCCGGGCAAGGAAGCGGGTTCTGCGACGGCTAGAGTATGCCTGGCGGAGACACCAGCGCTTATCCGACAAGGCTCTCCTAGACCACCTTTTGGAGGACTATGGAGAGGCGATACAAGCAGCTAAGAATTCGGCAGAGTTGTTCAGGGTAGTGAGGGAGCTAACTCAGCTCCCTCCTGCCCCGAACCAGATCCTTGAACCCACTAAGGCCTGCTGTGACCAATTTAACAACTTCTTCGCGGATAAAATCTCTCGAATAAGCGAAGGTCTTGAAACCAGAATTGAAGCAGAATCCAGAATAGAGGCCTCCAGAGCTTCCGTGGACTCTGTTGTACTGGATCAGTTTGAGTCGGTTAGTACCGAGGATGTGGACAAGATCCTTCGAAGTCTCAGGAAGACAACCTGCTCTCTCGATCCCTGTCCCTCATGGCTAGTAGCACAGGGGGGACCGGTTGTAACTTCATTGTTACACCGGATTATTAATTCATCTCTGAGGGAAGGGCAGTTCCCCAACAATCTTAAATTGGCCACTATAAAACCTATTCTGAAAAAGCCCTCCCTCGACCCCCTGGATCATAGTAATTATCGGCCTGTTTCGCTGCTGCCATTTTTGGGGAAGGCGATCGAGAGGGCGGTTGTACTCCAACTTCAATCGATCTTGGATGAAACGGATTTTCTAGATCCATTTCAAACCGGTTTTCGGGCGGGCTACGGAGTTGAGACTGCCATGGTCGCCCTGGTCGATGATCTCCGTCTGGGCATCGACAGGGGTAGCGTGTCCCTGTTGGTGCTTTTGGACATCTCAGCAGCTTTCGATACCATCGACCATGGTATCCTCCTGGAACGCCTGGCGGAGGTGGGAATCGGGGGCACTGCGCTCCAGTGGTTCCGGTCCTACCTCTCTGGGAGGTTCCAGATGGTGCAGCTGGGGGACGTGTGCTCCGATAAGAGGGCCCTCACCTCTGGGGTCCCTCAAGGAGCCATTCTGTCCCCCATGCTATTTAACATCTACATGAAACCGCTGGGAGAGATCATCCGGAGGCATGGGGCGCGGTGTTATCAGTACGCTGATGACACCCAAATAATTTTCTCTATGTCTCCGACTGATGCAGTGACCAGGGATGGCGTCGCTCCTCTCGTGGCCTGTCTGGAATCGGTAATGGACTGGATGAGGGAAAACAGACTCAGCCTGAATCCAGAGAAAACGGAAGTACTCGTGATAGGTTCCCCCGGCCCAGGTCTGGAGGTGGTTCCACCTGTCCTGAACGGGGTCACGCTCCCTGTGAAGGACACTGTACGCAATCTGGGGGTGCTCCTTGACTCGTCGCTCCATCTGACTCCTCAGGTGGACGCGACGGTCAGGAGCACCTGCTTTCAGCTTCGGCTGATACGCCAGCTGCGTCCCTACCTGGACCGGAGGGACCTTGAAACAGTAGTACATGCTCTGGTAACCTCTCGGTTGGACTTCTGCAACGCGCTCTACATGGGGCAGCCTTTGTATCACACTCGGAAGCTACAATTGGTCCAGAATATGGCAGCTCGGGTGGTCACTGGTGCTCCCAGGGCCGCCCACATAACACCAATATTGAAAGATCTTCACTGGCTGCCTATTCGCTTCCGGGCCCAGTACAAAGTGCTGGTTATCACCTATAAAGCCCTAAATGGCTTGGGCCCAGAGCACCTGAAGGACCGTCTCTCCTCATATAGTCCGCCCCGCACACTTAGATCAACTGGGCAATCACTGCTCAATGTTCCAGAGGCCAGATTGACATCTACTAGGAAGAGGGCGTACTCTTCTGTTGCCCCGAACCTCTGGAACGCATTACCTATGGAGCTTCGTCTGGCTGCCTCCTTAACTCAATTTAAGAAGGGGTTGAAAACACATCTGTTTGACTCAGCTTACCCCTGATTCCCCTGATGCCATCTTCCCACCTTAGGATTGGGTTCGAACCTCTCTATCCTGGGATGACACTGTGATATTGTTATTATGTTATTGTTATTCTGTTTTAATTATTGTTTTAACTTTTGTATATGTATAATTTTTGTATGTTCACCGCCCTGATCGCAGGAAGGGCGGTATACAAATAAACTTTTATTATTATTATTATTATTATTATTATTATTATTATTATTTGCATGGGACCTTGGAAATTTCAGCACATAGAATGGCCTCTGTCAAACCTTGAAGGAAGCATCTGATCAGGTTGGCTTTAAACTGAGTTATGTGGGGCAGGGAGATAGTATTCTTGAAGGCAGGAGTTCATCAAGTGCTAGAGATAAATAATAGCCCAAATGTTATAAAGAGAATAAGGCAAATAGCACAAGGACCCAACAGTGGGAGGAAAAACAACCTTTAAAAGGCAGATGGAGGAATGCCCCATGCTCTTAGATGTCTCTATACTAATACAAAGAGCATTGGAAATACAGGATAAACTTGAACTCTTAAAACAGCAAAGCAAATAAATAAATAAATATATAATAGACAGCTCCTAGAATCCTTCAGTGACCAAGCACTGTAGTAAAGTGAATTTTCCAACCTACAATTAGATCTGAGAGTAATACATTGGAATAAGGGAAAGCATTGGAGCCAAATGCTGAGATTTGAAAGAGATAAAAAGAAGACCTACCCACAATGTAGTGATGCCTCAAATGTATATACTCATGTATAAGTCTAGAAATTTAGGTCAAAAAATTGACCCAAAAATCCTGAGTCAACTTATCCACAGGTCAATGTAAGTACTGTATCTTAACTCTTATTTAAAAGAAGGAACCATCCCCTGGTGAAATGCAAGAGTATAATCTATCCTGGAAACACTGACCCCCTTTACTCTCTCATCCATCCAGTCTCAAGAATAAGCACAAAGAGTTATCTCTGATGGACTTTGGAAGTCATCTGACATTGTTTTGCTTTGCTTATTCTTTAGATCCTTTACTATATGCCCCTAAATTTTACCCTCGACTTATCCACGGGTCATAGAGAAATCCATAACTTTGGCCCCAAAACTTGCCCTCGACTTATACATGGGGTCGACTTATAGTCGAGCATATACGGTATATATTCATTATTAGTGATAACATCTCTCTATGTATTGAGGAACACAAGTTAGAGGGCGCCATTGCACTCATGTGCTACGTGTGAGCCTCTAAGGATCTGATCTGGTGGAAACAGGATGTTAGAATAGATACAACTTTGTTTTGACCCAGTAGTGCTGTTATGTTTTTTACATCTTGTCAATCCTGTATTGCTAAATTATTAAAATCCCATTGTCTTAATGAGACTTAAGGAGTATATTCAGGATTGAAACTTATGTTAGTTGACAAACACTGTATCCAAGCACGATGGTCAGAGTTCAGAAACGTTACATTTTGGGCTATACCTCCAAAGGTTCCCCAGCTAGTATGGTGGCTAGGGGATTCTGGACATTGTGGTAAAAAAGCATGTCTTTTTAAAGCCTTGGACCAATTTATTTCATGGGATGCTGTGCACACTGAAATATATTCATGGTTGTTTAGGCTGCGTCTGACACTTCCTCACTTGCTGCTAGGCCATTGTTCTCACCCAGCCTTCAAATGAGCAGAACCTCTGTGGTGCTTCTGTGGCTGCACAGTGATTTACTGCCCTTGACATTTATTGCATGCATTAACAATAATTTACCCACCATTAATCAGGAGCATCCGATCTATACTTCTCAATCATCCTAAACCTTTGCTTTACTAGTTGGCCAGAATATTTTATACCACCATTAGTCTCCAAATCTCAACAAACAGCCTGTAAATTTAGAAACAGCCAGGGATCTTGAAATGAACAGTGCCCTATTTGTTTCTAATTTATAGTCTGTGTTTATGCTTGTGCCAGATCTTGGGCTTTACCAATGCTCAAGCTTTGAAATATGGTGTCATAAAGTCTGCTCTTGTGTTGGGCCATTAGATTAGTAGGAGGAGAAATCATGTTCCTTTTACTGAAGTCATTAGTTATAGGGTATGTTGAATATGCTTGCTTGCTCATATCTAAAAGCTATCCGAGATTAATGCATGCATCACTTGGTTAACTAAAAGTTTTTCTGTACAATTTATTGCACAAGAGTGTAAACTTGTTTCTCCACAGGGGTATGTAAATTGCAAAATTGCTGTAAGGGATGTGGTCCTGTATCTCACCCAGCATGAGTGGCCACCTTGCTTTTTTACTTCAGAGAGAAAATCCTCAGCTGGAATAATATTCCATTTGGTTTGTCCTCAGAGGTGTTTCAGCTGGCCATTATAACAATGATTTACCATTATGTAAGAACTGGTGCTTGAATGCCTACTTCCCTCTTTTCTGTCAGTGCTATGTGCCCTTTGTATTATGTCAATTTTACTGAAAGTCTACAACAGGTCCTGCTTGTTTGTTTTTAAAAATTCAGAATTGTTTGCACAGGACATCAAAAGGAAGAGGAGGGTTTTGGTTTTTTTTTTGTCTGTGGCACTTCATGGGCCTCTCATGCATGTGACTAATTCCTTCCTATTTGATGCTCTAATAAAGATTATTTGGAGATAATTTTGTCTATTTGTGTTGAGAAGAATAATTGGAAAATAATTTTGTTGTCTAACATCCCTTTGGAGCATTCAAAATTCCTTTCTGATCTGAGCAACTTAAGGGCAAGTTTCTTTGCAAATGCTGATAGTGATGTCCTTGTGTAATCAACAAAGAATTCATTTCTAGTTTTATCTTTGATATGGTCAAGCGACCATTTCTTAGCTTTTTTTTTTTTGGTCTAGGACAGGATGTTATGGTAAGTCACTGTTCTTGTCCTTTTGATGATGGCGTTACTGAAACTACAGCACATGTCCTATTGTACTGTCAATTCTACAAGGACAGTCGCCACCAGCTGATTACTCATCTTCTAAACAAACACCCTGGACATACTGATACTTTTTATTTACATTATCTTCTGGACAATCAGAAACCAAGTGATGTTCGACAGTGGAACGCACTTCCTCGGAAGGTGATAGAGTCTCCTTCCTTGGAGGTCTTTAAACAGAGGCTGGATGGCCATCTGTCAGGGGTGCTTTGATTTGGATTTCCTGCATAGCAGGGGGTTGGACTGGATGGCCCTAGTGGTCTCTTCCAACTCTACGATTCTATGATTCTATGATTCTATGATTCACAAGGTAGCAAAATTTGGTCACATCATATGTAAAATACGCTCCCAATTGGTTGGTGAAAACTGATATGTGTATAATATGATCTTGAATTTGTATCTGAAATTGTTTTAACAATTGTTAATAATTGTATTTTACAATTATTATTTTATCAATTTATTTGTATATTGGTCAATGACCAAATAAATCTTATTACTACTAAGTCACTGTTGCATGGGAACCCTGGCTTATTATGTATGAATAGCAAGTTTTGGAATAAACCATGATTTATTTCTCTGGCTTGCTGAGGAAGACGGAAGCCAGAGAGCTGACTGGAGGTAGGTTGGCACATTACAATGAATCGATCGCAGATCAAAGGTCTGTGCCTCCTTTAGCTCTTCCCACTGCAAGCAGGACCTGTTAGCTTGCATGCAAGCTTATTCTTTACAAACTGGAAATCTCTACAGTTCTGGCTTGTTGTGACCTCAAAACATACTCTGTATCTCACTTGGGTCTTAATCAGCAGATGAGAGGTAAAGGAATGAGATCTTTGCCTTAGCTGCCCCGTCCTAGAAAGAACATTGTTTTTAGCCCATTAAAATGTAATGGTGCATACTAAAGTCTAGTTCAAATAATGTCTTCCATAAATTTGGCAGACATGCTGTTCCTACGATAATAAACACATGCCCCTTTCCTTTGCTTGCAAGAGAACAAATAAAATAATGAGGGATGATGAAAAAGCCAGCATCAACACAGTTGGTTACTTAACAAAGCGTGAGTCCCTAATTGTAGAAACAAGACTATAATCACCCTCTGGATGCCCTCGTGGGGTGGCCTTGGACACGAGCCCTACCACTGCTTCAGAAAATGAAAGGATATTAAAATGCAGCCTAAAACAGATGTCTAACTGCTTTCAAAGCAATGGAATCTGAAACAGTTGCGAAATGCTAATACTACATAGCTCTGTGTCTATTTGTTCCTTTTTGTTGGGACTCCCTTGTAAACAGCAGAAGGGAATTACCAATGGGCAGATGATGGTTATTTCATGTTGGATGTACTGGTGAATATACTCTTAATAAAATGGCTAATATAATTTATGTTGATAATGCAGTTTTCTGAGTACATTGAAGTAGGGGTCACCTGGAAATAACCTGAAATGGTCTGGATAATTCAAAATTCGAACTAATACTAATATTAGGGACATATTGGCATATGATACATTGTTGAATGTATGCAGTAGAGGATAAGGGGCAGTTCTCTATCTAATTGAAAGGGGATTTTGCTCTGTTTCTCTTAAATTTTCTCCTAAAATGAAAATTTGAGGTCACTACTACATTTTTTGCACAGATAAGTTTTTAGCAAAGCCAAAAAAGGAAAGGAAATGTTTTGATATGGGTAGAGATGCCATTGTGATAATATATTCCTTCCTCTGCATAACCTGAATATCAGCCATGGGCATGATTTGGCCTGTAGGACACATGTGTACCCCAGATCCATTTCAGAGGCTCCCAGGCCTCCCAGGGATCTTGCCCCACACCATTTTTATCCGTAATGCCCTCAGGGTTCCTTCATATTTTTGCTTGTCTAGGACAATTTAAACCCAGGGGAGGTCATTTTAAAACTAGGAACTAAACAGAAAGTGGCTTACTCTTACTTCTTTTTGTTAAAAAAAAAAAGACCACCCTGAGCCTAAAATGGACCACAGGGACCAAACAAACAAACAAAAACCTACAGTAAATATGCCCCCACTGTATAAGGCATTTGAGGGCAATTAGAAATTGTGTGTGGGACGCAACCCTCCAAGATCTATGGGGGTGGACTAACCTCCCATACAGGGATGGCTTTGGGACTGACTGACATCACAGGAGCTCAGATAACAGGCAAGGCCAACAGGCATTTTATGTGAGTGTGTAGAAGAGACAGCATAAAGTGAGCTTGTGTCGCCCGACATGGAAAGTCTTTTGAGAGAGTTTGTTGTGTTTAGGCTGCTGTCTGTTGGGGTAAGAGGAATGGTTTGTGTGAGCTCTATGTGTGAGCTGAAAGGAGGCTTGCTTGTGTGCTCATTAGTGAGTGTGTGTGTTTTGGTGAGCTTTTGTTTATTGGGTTAAGGCTGATTTGTGTTATATGAGGGCAGGCTTCCTTGTGTACTTGTTAGTATTTATTATTCCTTTGTGTGTAGGCTCAGGCCCTCTGCCTAAGCATGGTCACAGGGAGGATGAGCCTGGGCCTAAAATGGACCACAGGAACAAATGCAACAGGATCCTGAGAGGAAGTGAGTCAGAGATTTGGTTAGAGGAGGAGCTAGCAACCACTATCTCTCTATACAGCTGTAGCCGCTAACCTTGGAACAGGGACTTGACTAACAGGCAAGGTCAACAGATATTTTGTGGGGGTGTTTTGAGGGGGAAGCCTAGAGCTGTGTTTAAGTACCTACTGTAGACTACTGAAAATGGATGGTGAAAGAGCTGCTGCAGACAACTGTGGCATGTTTGTATTCTTGCCAGAGGATGTGGGTACACATGCAACAAAGGTAAGTTGGTTGACCTGTTGGAAGAGAAGGTCCAGCAGTTTGAAGCCTGTGTATGTATTCTTCAGCATATTAGGGAAATGAAGTTTTTGGGGGAACAGCAGACCAGAGCAGAAGAGACTATCTTGGATGAGGAACATACAAGGGATATCTCTGAGGAGGAGATAAGTTCCCAAATACAAGGAGTAGACATTGGAGGAAAGTGACACATAGGAGTAGAAGGATCATGGATCATTCTGTGAGGTTGGAGCTACCAAATCAACTTGAAGTTCTTTCCCTTATCAGTAATAATGAGAAACAGGAACAAATGCAACAGGATCAGTCCTCAGAAAGTGTGTAGATGACCTTGGATGGTTCAGCTCATAGAATAATCCCTGCTAATCCTTAAAGTGGACATGTGGTGGTGATAGGGGATTCCCTGATGAAGGGAACAGAAGCAGTGGTTTCCAGGCCTGACAGCATGATTTGAGAGGAGTGCAGTCTCCCTGGGGCAAACATCCATGAAATAACAGAGTCTGACAAGACATATCAAGCCTACTGACTGTTAGCCCTTCTTTTTGGTCCATGTGGAAACCAATGACACTGAGAGGCACAACCTTCAGGATATCACAAGAGATTATGAGGATCTGTGTAGGAAGCTGAAGGTTCTTGATGCACAGGCTGTCATTTCATCTCTCCTTCAAGTTGAAGGACACAGTCCAGGAAAAGAGAGAATAGTGGAAGTGAACATATGTCTCCACAGATGGTGCTGCTGGGAACAATTTGGTTTCTTGGAGCATGGTCTGTGGTTTCATGAAGATGGACTTCTAGCAATTGATGGGTTGCACCTCACAACAGTTGGCAGAAACATTTTTGCTAAGAGTCTCACAAACCTAAATCGGGATGACGTTAAACTGAGTTATGTGGAGGAGGGAAACTGTATTCTTGAGGGCAGGAGTTCATTAAATGTGGGAGACAGTGGTCCAAATGTTATCAAGAGAATAGTACAAGAATCCAACAGTGGGAGGAAGGCAACCATAAATAAGCAGCTGGGGGAATGACCCATGGTCTTAGATATCTCTAATGCACAGAGCATGAGAAATAAACAAGATGAAGTTGAATTCTTAACATGGCAAAGGAAATATGATATAATTGGCATCACTGAAACCTGGTGGGATGACTGGAATGTAGTACTAAATCCATATAACCTTTATCAGAGAAACAGACCAAAAAGGAAAAAGAAGGAGTAGCAATCTATGTGAAGGATGTTTATACCTGTGAAGAGATCCAAGAGTTAAATCCTGAAAGTCAGTTTGAGAGCATCTGAATGAAAATTATAGGAGAAAGAAACAAGTGATATCATTGTGGGGGTCTGCTACAAACCAGTGGCCTCACTAGGGTTGGTGTCACCCCATTGACCTCCTCCCATACCACATCATTTTTCTTTGTTGTTTTCAATTTATGGCAACCCTAAGGTGAACTGGGGCTGAGATTGTGTTGACACCACACAGATAACAAATAACAAAATTAAAACTACATCTTTAAATTACAATATCACATGCTCAGCCTAAATGTATTTACCTTTACATAATTTCTTGTGGTTAAAGTATTCAGTATGAAAACAATGGAATTTGAACTAAAATATTTAAGAACTAAATCAAAACTACATACATTTTAATGTAAAACTTTACTGTTACATGAGATACATTAATGGATCAGCTTTGCCTAACGTACACACATGGCTGGTATTTGCCTTTCACATCACCCATCAATCAAACATGGCCCGCAAGGACTTCTGTAAAAATAAATGTGGCCTGTGGACTTAAAGAAGTTCCCTCCCTTATTTTAGAGGACAACACTTTTACACACTAACTTGCATATGCATTAAGTTTTGTTGCTGTTAACTGACCTCTAGTTGACCGTGACTCATGGTGACCCCATGAATGAGACATCTCCAAGAACCTCTGTCTACAACCACTGTGGCTCCTTGACTGTCTTCTTTTTACTATCTCCCACCTTTTCTAGCATTATTATCTTTTATAGTGATTTGTTGTTATTTTTTGTGCCTTCAGGTCATTTTTGACTTATGGCATGGGGTTTTCTTGGCAAGATTTATTCAAAGGAGGTTTGCCATTGCCTTTCTCTGAGGTTCAAGCCACTACTGGATTGATGAAGAAGTGAACTGATGTTGAGGAGGTCCATCCAGTGAAGTCGGGGGAGGGAGGAGACTCTGGACTGATGAAAGAAAGAACAAGTTCTCACCAGAAAAAGGCACAGATTTCATGCATTGCTATAGTAATTGGTTTGGATGGTTTTCCAAATGAGTTACAGATTGATGTAATCAACCTATCAACAGCTTTTACATTTGATAAGCCAAACAGCACCTCTATTCTTAAAGGCAATGTTTCTGTGAATGTTAGAAGTTGTGTGGAGAATGAGAAGTCATGGCTAGGAATGCCTAATGCTCAAGAAAGAAAGGGGGAAAAAAACCAAACTGGAGGAGGAGAAGGAGGAAGACAAAGAGGAAGAAAGAGTGATGAGCTGTGTGTAACCCAGTCTGTCTAATAATAAGATATAAGTAACACATCAAGGTCTGGTACACTATGTCCATTGGCAGTGCAGAGGCTAGTGCTTTCCACTATGTTGTGGTTTGCAGTATTAGGGTGACTAACATTTTTTTTTAACACCATCCTGTGGATCTCCTGGGGCCAAGTTGAAATATGGAAAATTGCATCAACCTCTAGGGAGAATGAGAGAAGTGTTTTTTGTGAGAGAGATGACCTTGGGTTAGGCACAGGTCAGCTGCTCAGTTGCAACGATACAACCCTCTGCTTCCAGCAATTCAGTTTTGAACTGATCTATCTGAACTATGCTAGACACTTGTTAAATGATCAGCAGAATAATTGAGGGATTTTTTTTGGAGTATCAGAAGTAATGCAAGAGTTATTTCTGACTACTATAAAGGGATTTTATCATTTAAAAATGCTAGGGAAAGTTGGCATGTCAAGGAAAGAGTCTAAATTTGCAAGTTCCTTGATATGCTAGCTCTTTGTGTACAGGTAATCTCCCTATGGGGACAATTCAACCTAACATTAATTGAAAACAGTCACTCTGCAGCCTCAGAGGACAGTGCTAGAGCTGATGAAAGGAAGTTTCAGGGAAATAGGTTTTAGTTGAAGAAAAGGTAAGAGCTGTTTGACAGTGGAATACAGCACCTTGTGAAAGTGATGGATTGTTTTTCACTAAAGATATTTAAGCAGATGCTGAATGTCCATATGTCAGGGTTGTTGTAGTTGCCTGCTGCATTGCAGATCTGACATTGAGCAGAGAACTGAACTTCCAAGATGCCTTTGCAAGCCATGATTCTATAAGTCTTAACTATAAACATTTTTAAAAGGTAAAATAGATTAAGGAGATTATCACATGGACAAATAACCCAACTGCTCCCTAACCTGATGCAGCTGGGTTGTGGGATTGTCGCTCATAATTCGCTGCTGATTCCACCAGGCAATTGAATCCCAGCTGCATCCCAGGTTCCAGGTGTGCTTCAGAGGCTGTTTTTTTAGCCAGGAGCTTTCTGTCTTTGAAAATTTGCCTCCAATGTGCACCTGGGACATGGGATGCAATTGCCCAGTGGAATCAGCAACGAATTATGAGCGATAATACCCTCCTGCATCCTGTAACCTGGCTGCATCCCTTTAGGGAGCATTTGGGTTATTTTTCTATGCAATAGTCTCCAAAAACACGTTTCTAAAAAGCCTTGCTCACCTCTGGCCATACTGGCTGCAGGCATTATTGGAACTGTTGTACACAAAATAAAGCTTGGTAAAGAAGCTCTGCCAATAGTACATATAGAGATGCCTTAAGCAGCAAATATTTAAAACTGCATCTGATGATATCATGGATAGATATATTTCAGCCAAAGTTTTATGGTGGGATGGTACTGTGAGGGTCAATGGGACAATAATGGGATGTTGTTTTTGGAAGCTTATGCTTAACACTTCTTTGCAGCTGGGCTTGTTCCAGAGATAGGCAAAGAGTAGCCCTCTCAATATTGCTGAACTACAAATCGCATCAACCCTCAACAGGATAACCAATAGTAAAGAATGCTGGTAGTTCAGTGGCACTCAAATGTAGAGGTCTGCACTTTGTACACACCTCCCTCTTTCACACACAACGTGCTTACTACAAAGAAGCCTCCAACAAACTGTTCTTCTCTGTTCACTGTGTGCCATCTAGAAATCCTTTTATTACACTTTCTTTTCCAAATCCAGTCTTATCGATTCAAGAAATAGACAGAGTCGCAGGCATGCCTTTCAGCGGATTGATTTTAGCCAGAAAATTCAAGCTTTTTTTTTTTTTTTTAAATATTCTCTTTCCTGACTCTGGAAACTCTTTATGTTCACCTCTGTGTTCAGCATGATGCCCTTCCTTCCTGACAAAGTAACTGCTTTTAGCAGCCAGCCATGCTGAATAGCTGAAGCTTTGCCAGTGGCTAAGAAAGCAGTGGATTTATTTCCCCTTACAATGCCAATTACCTCACTGCAGGGAACATTCTTCTCAGTTATTGTAAGTCAGTGAACATGTTAACTCTTTGTTTGCTGGACTTTAGGTTGCAATCCTGTGCGTAATTGTACCCCTGTTTAAATTGAATTGGAGGAACATGAGGGTTAAAATGACTCAACTGTGGACAGTGCTTCAGCCTTGGTATACTCTTGGCTGAGTTAACTCTGGTTTTGAGCCAGGTTGTGAATTTCTGAGTAGAGTTGCTGCTTTTAGCGTCATTCAGTTATACACTGTCCAACTGCATATAACTTTGCATCTATTGGGCAAAAGCAATTAGAATCACTCAAGGGAGCTGTTGCAATCATAATGTAGTCATGACGATATAACTGCAGTGCTTTCATGATCCAAATTGTTCAATACAGAGTTGGAAAGCATGTGGTTCATCTCTAATGGTCAGTACTGTACAGGCCTTTATTTATATAGAGAATGTTCAGTTTTCAAAACGGCAGATATGACATCATCTTGCAGTTGGCCATTATTTGTCTTCCCTGCTGCACCCCCCACCCATTTTCCACTTATGTGAAGCCAGTGTAAGTGTGGTGTAAGCTAATGGTCTCACCCCTGATGAGAACAGGGATTCCAGTTTCTTAATCAAAGGATGAGTCAGAACAGGCAGCCGCCCAATCCAAGAGAGTGGTGTGAAATGAAAGTACAAGCAAGGCTGGATGTGACACAATGAACTGCACATATGCAATGTTCTTAGCATATATTGTATAATTGTTTTTTTATATGTTGTACTCCCGCCTTGATCCATGGGGAGAGGTGAGAAATATAAATAAATATTTTATTTGTTCTTATTAACCCAAAGGAGGACTCCTTGGGATTTCCTGGGAATCTTAGTGCTCCTCAAGAAAAGTTTTCCTCCTTTTTGGCAAAGTTATACAATATGCATGTTAACTGCAGCTAGATAGTTGTATGTACAACACTGGAAGGATTCAGTTGTTCCCTCTCAAGACGAATTTCTTATAAAGCTCAATGAACAAAGTGGAGGTGGATAAATTGACTAATCTTAGATGAGAGAGTCCTTTAAAGGACCCTCTCATCTAAGATTAGTCAATCTATCCAAGGACTTTAGAGTCCTTTAAAAGTGAATGGAGTGCTATGACTGACCCTTGGAAGAAGAAATGGGGAGTGATATATATACTTTGGGATTTGCAGAATAGTTCAGAAAGGATTTTAAAATACAGTGTCATCTCTTAATAATCAATATTAATATTAGAAATGTATTTAAATTTTATATAAAGATGTACATATCCTCCCACAGGAGGAGGAGTTGCTGGAAACAACATCTGAATTTAGTTTCGGCCCTTCTCAACATTCCTAGAATCAGTGTTATCCCAAAGGTTGGTGTCACCCGGTGTGGGAACTCATGGTGCCACCCCCTCCAGTGAACTCTTCCCATACCACACCAGACCAAAACCTTAGTAGTATTTTTTGTACTAATTTACTCATAAATCATAATTTCCATATATCACTGAATGTAATGGTAATAGTTGTGACAGAAACAACCACAAAAATTAAAATTATACCTTTAAATTACAATACCATGTGCACAGAATAAATGTTTTTATACATAGTTTCATGCGGTTAAAGTTAAAATTTGGTAAAATGTGATATTTTAAAAGATTTTTTAAGAAATATATATATTAAAATTAAAATTATTTTTTTGATTTTTTTCCTTAAAAATTAAATTTTGAAATTTGATTTAAAAAACACATGGGGCCTCTCCTTTGTCCTCCCACTGACCCTCACCCCACTCACACCATCTCTTCAGCATTTTAAAGGAACACAGGCAAATGCCACAGCCTGTTTCTACCAAAATGCAGATGTTTAAGGAACAGCGGTGTCACCTCCCATTAGGGATTTACCTGGTGTAGTCTGCATCTCCCCCCTCCACACACACACACACCTAGTAATGCCACTGCCTAGAATCCTTCTCTTTTTCACTAATAATAATAATACTAATAATAATAATAATAAATTTTATTTGTATACCGCCCTTCCTGCGATCAGGGCGGTGCACAGCATAAAAATAGACAATATAAAACAATAAACATTATTAAAACATTAAAACAGTATTAAAACAACATAACAATTACAGTAGCAATGTGTCAGGGCACAAAACCAATATGGGGGAATCACATGTGGGAAGATGTCAGGGGTATGCATGGTCGAACAAGTATGTTTTTAAACCCCTTTTAAATACACTGAGGGAGGCGGCCAAATGGAGCTCGGTGGGCAGGGAGTTCCAGAGGCTAGGGGCCGAGATGGAAAAGGCTCTCTTAGAAGTTGTTGATAATCTAGCCTCTGGAACTCTAAGTAACTGTTGCCCCGTGGATCTAAGTGTGCGGGGCGGATTGTGTGGGGAGAGGCGGTCCATTAGGTACTCTGGGCCCAAGCCATTTAGGGCTTTATAGGTAACGACCAGCACTTTGTACTGAGCCCGGAAGCGAATAGGCAGCCAATGAAGATCTTTCAGTATAGGTGTTATATTGGCGGTCCTGGGAGCACCAGTGACCACCCGAGCTGCCATGTTTTGCACTAATTGTAGCTTCCGAGTGTGATACAAAGGCTGCCCCATGTAGAGCGCATTACAGAAATCCAACCGAGAGGTTACGAGAGCGTGTACTACTGTTTCAAGGTCCCTCCGGTCCAGGTAGGGACGCAGCTGGCGTATCAGCCGAAGCTGAAAGCAGGTGCTCCTGACTGTCGCATCCACCTGAGAAGTCAAGTGGAGCGACGAGTCAAGGAGCACCCCCAGACTGCGTACAGTGTCCTTCACGGGGAGCATGACCCCGTTCAGGACTGGTGGAACCACCTCCAACCCTGGGCCGGGGGAACCTACAACGAGTACTTCCGTTTTCTCTGGATTCAGGCTGAGTCTATTTTCCCTCATCCAGTCCATTACCGATTCCAAACAGGCCACGAGAGGAGCGACGCCATCCCTGGTCACTGCATCAGTCGGAGACATAGAGAAGATTATTTGGGTGTCATCAGCGTACTGATAACCCCGCGCCCCATGCCTCCGGATGATCTCTCCCAGCGGTTTCATGTAGATGTTAAAGAGCATGGGGGACAGAATGGCTCCTTGAGGGACCCCAGAGGTGAGGGCCCTCTTATCGGAGCACACGTCCCCCAGCTGCACCATCTGGAACCTCCCAGAGAGGTAGGACCGGAACCACTGGAGCGCAGTGCCCCCGATTCCCACCTCTACCAGGCGCTCCAGAAGGATACCATGGTCGATGGTATCGAAAGCCGCTGAGATGTCCAAGAGCACCAACAGGGACACGCTACCCCTGTCGATGCCCAGACGGAGATCATCGACCAGGGCGACCATGGCAGTCTCAACCCCGTAACCCGCCTGAAAACCGGTTTGAAATGGATCTAGAAAATCCGTTTCATCCAAGATCAATTGAAGTTGGAGTGCAACCGCCCTCTCGATCGCCTTCCCCAAAAATGGCAGCAGCGAAACTGGCCGATAATTATTATAAACCAGGGGGTTTATGATGGAATCCTTGGAACCTGAATTTAGACTCTGTTTGATTCTGTTCTTGGATTACTATTGCCTGATTGACATCTCTGAATGGGTTATACTAATTTGAACATGGAACGTCTTCTTCATTCTTGTTTTGGATGATTCTACACAGAATTTATACAAATTCTACCTAGACCATGATGAAATCAAAATAAAGATTTCCTGTGTATGGGATCAAATACTGATCAGAATGAAGACAGCTGTCAAAAAAAAATAAAAATCAGAAGACTCAGAACTGGAAGGGTACTGATGAAAGAACAAGATCTTTTAGGACAAGATCCCAAAGAGTAAAGGCATAAAACTGAGCACTAAAGTCAGGATTGTCCAATCCACTGTAATCTCCATTACCATGTATGGATGTAAGAGCTGGACAGTGAAGAAAGTGTTTAAAAAGAAAATCAATGCATTTGAGACATGATGCTGGAAAGAGTCCTGAGAATACCGTGAACAGCCAAAAAGACAAACAAATGGTTCCTAGAACAGATCAAGCCTGAACCATGGAAGCCAAGATGATTAAATTGAGAGTGTCATACTCTGGTCACATCATGAGAATGCATGAATCATTGGAAAGACAACAATGCTAGGGAAGGTGGAAGGTAGTAGAAAGAGAGGAAGACTGCAAGTCAGATGGCTAGACTCAATTAGGGATGCCATAGGCCTGAATCTACAAGACCTAAGCAGAGAAGTGGAAGATTAGGGTTCTTGGAGATGTCACATCCACAAGGTCACCATGACTCAAGGTTGATTCCAGGGCAGTTCACACACACATGCACACCTGATTTACCTGCTGTCTGGATGAATCCTAAATAGTCTGGAATTTGGAATGACTTCTGACTATATTTTGGATGTCTTTTCCTGAATTGCCTGCTTGTTATTTTAACTGTGCTAGTGTACAGTTTTGACTATTTGGACCTTGTTTTGACAGCCTGCCTTACTCAAAGTGGGAGAGGTCCAGGTGGCACTTATACAGGAAAATGTTGAAGTTGCTTTAATGCATTTTCTCATCTCAAATACAGCAAACTTTTCCTTAATAAATTTCCACCAGGGTGGGCAATTTGCTGAATTCTGGCACTCACAAGTACCTCTCATTGGACAGCTGTACCTCCGTCCCACTTCCATTTTTTAAATTATTATTATTTATACTGAATAAGCTGCCTTATACCTTGTGGGGACATAGGAGGCAATCCTGTTAAGTTTCTTTGGAGTCTACTAAGCTTCCCCCCCTTCTTTTTTTTTGTCAAGTCAGGACATAACCACAAATCACTACTGATTTTTTTTTTGGGGGGGGGGAGTTGTTCCTGGTCCTAAAATAGCTCATAGTAAGCCAAATGGTCCCCAAGCCCAAGGGTGTGAGGGGTATTTAGAAAGCTTTGTAAAATATTCTGCGTGAGCAGGGTGCCTGAAGCCCACACTTCTCCCACCTTAGCTTTACAATATCTGTCTAGGCAGTCAAGATGAAAGTGTAAAAAAAAGAGGTACATAGTTTTTTGTGGAGCTTTCGGGCTATGTGGCCATGTTCTGGAAGAGTTCCTTTCTGAACATGGCCACACAGCCTGAAAGCTCCACAAAAAAACTATGGATGCTGGCCATGAAAGCCTTCGACTCCACGAAAGAGGTACAGTTGTGCATATTAGCCTCTTCTCATTCATCTATGGGCTTTCAGTAGCGGCAGCTGGTGGCTTACATATTAGGGGGATAGTGAATTAATATCAGGCTTTAACAGAGTTATTCAAGGAGCTGAGCCTATTTTGGGGAGCTATCCAACACTGTTCTCGAAAACTGGGAATGATTCACCAGTCCACTATTTTGGAGCCAACTAGGTTTCAGACATTCACTGCAAAGACTGAAGTTCTTTTCCGCAGGGATGCTGGGGATTTGCCAAGTGTGTATAGACTGGCATCCCTCTTTATGTCTACCCTTTGAATTAATGGAGAGTGATTCTGTCTTTGACACCTCCAGAGATTCCTTTCCTTTCTCAGATAAATAGAGACAGAGTCACAGGATGGTTTTCAAAGTTCCCTTTGCTCAATGAAAGGTGTCTTTCACTGATAAAAGGAGTCCTTCAGTTGGGAAAAACCTTGGCAATCCATTTTGTGTAGTTTGTTTATACACAGAACACTACCTTCACAACAAACAGGATGAATTATAAAGGATATATATACAGTATATGGAAAACCAATTAAAAATATAAAGACATACTGCTGTTTCTAAAATACAGTCCACAGAAAAATAGGTGATAACATGCATAGATATTGTGAGATCAGTGTAGGATGAAATGGGGATGTTTCTGATATGGGGAATTTAATTTTATTGTTTTATTATTTTATTATTTTTTGGCAGGTTCAGCAAACTTAAGCTTTTGTATGTGGAAGTGGCCACTGGCTATCAAGAGATGAACATAAAAATACCAGTACATAAATTGTATTTAAAATGTTCCTATAATGTATACATTTTGTAAACTTGTATCCTAAGATCTGCACTGGCAATAAAACAGAAAACTACAGTTATATCCAGAGTAGTGGTTTTAAAAGGTGTGTTTGTGTGTCCCTTCTTTGAACCTGCATTTCAAGCCATTCATTCCATATTGTTCCATATTCTGGGTGCTATGGCTGCTCATTTGGCATATCTGCAATATATGTCTTTGGAATGGTGACAGAAGAAAAGAGAGGGAGAGAAACAAAGTATCTATCTATTATAATAAGGCTGGGGTTTGGAATTAACCCTGCACTTGAAACAGAACACATTTCTCATAGAAAATTAAGCACTTTGCCTGCCAGCAGAGATACCATATGAGACATATGACAGTTCTGGAAAGGTATTAATTTAATGCATAAATCCTGTAAAAGGGCTTTGAGGAAATTATATCCCATATGAATAAATACTTTTCACAATTAGGCAAAGATCCATGACCAGGGGAAAGTCCAAGGATTCTTATATTTATAATACATATTCACATCTTCTGATTTAGTTAATCTTCAGCTGGTGACAGGGCTGTAGAACTTTGGGTATCTCACTCAACTAAAGCTGAAATGATGTCAAAAGTTTCCCTTTCCTTTATCCTTGCATAGTTGCTTCATTTCAGCATAACCATCTTGGAAACTCTGTTCCTATTCAGAGTCCACCATTTTGCTGAGTGGTGATGATGGTGATGGTGGTGGAATCCATTTTTTGTTTCTTGTGCAGAGGCAACATCAAATAACAGGAATTTGATGGCAATGAAGGGAAAAAGAAAAGAAAAGACCTCCTATGTACAAAAGCAGACTGGATTGGTAGGTGAATCTTTTTTCAGCACTAACATTTGGACAATGTCCTTTACCACAGTGGTTCTCCACCCTTCGGTTCTCCAAAAGTTTTAGCTTTCCAGTCCTACAATATTTCTGCCCATTGGCCATGGCTTCTGGAATGTGAAGGCCCAAAGGTTAAGAACTGATGCCTGACTACATTTGAAGGCTGCAAGCTAGCTTATGGTGCACAGCTCTTTCATGCAACATCTTGCTTCTGCTTCACTATACCTACTAAGATGACCACCTTGCTCTGATATTAGTGGTTCCTAATGACTTACTGCTAGTTACTCATTGTTCTGCAGCATATAATGCAGTTCTGCTGATGACCTAGATGACTGCTTTGGAACGAAGAGGAAAATCTGTAACCTAAGCTTGCCTAAAAGAAATATTTGGCTCAGTGTCCAGATGGCAGTCCATTAGACAAGCTGTGCTATGCTCTAGCTGTGACTTTTCATAACTGTAGCTAAGATCTTTCCTAATAAGAAATCGATATTCTTGAGAAAAGACAAGGGCAATGATAGAAAGAGACACAGAAGAAAAGGAGACATGCAGTCTAAAGATCCATTTTGCACACTGTACAGACAAACCTGATTATATGCTGATTCCCAGAGAGGAAAGGAAAAATATTTGGTTTGAAGCAAACTATACAACTATACTCCCCACCCTGAAGCAAGGAAGTTTACCAACTCCATGCTAACTCAAAACATTAGTGCGCTGGTGGACATTTGCCTCACATACATTGACGTCCATACCACCTACAGTGTAGGAAATTTTCTATTCTCTAAAGGAAAAAAAAATCCCAACCCTCTGGGTTAAAGCCAAAGTTAAGATTGTGGGAAGGAAATTTAGACCACACTATTTTCCCACAAGCAAATTCTAAGCGTAGATACAATCACAGTCCCTGATTCTTGAACTTCCAACCCAGGTAAGCACAAGAAGTGTACCTCATTCCCTGATATTGTGAACCAATTAAAACTCAGGGCCAAATAACTGCTATTGTTTCAGAACTGGAAGATCCGTGATTATATACTTTCTAGAATGATGACTAGCATAATATTTTGCACAGGTTTCAGAAGCCTTGTTCACTTCAGTTATACC